>BTPG01000001.1:33048914-33063914 GCA_036245525.1 Semisulcospira habei | reverse complement strand
GTGTCAGCAAGAGGCATAGATCCTCATGAGCCCCCGCAGATGCGGGGGCTCATGAGGATCTATGCCTCTTGCAGTTGGATGCGGGGGCTCATGAGGATCTATGCCTCTTGCAGTTGGGTGGTGTTCAAATGTTTTTGGGCACAGAGCAGGTTAAATAGCCACAATCCACGTCAGAAAGAACATTTGATACGGCTAGCTGCTTTGACAACGGTATTTCCAAACCTTGCCCGGCTAGTTTCGTAAAGGACATTTGTAAATTGGACTCTTTTTGGATCGTTTGGATATGTGTCAACGTCAAAATTAGCTATGTATTTAGACGGTCCCAAAAATGAGCGTCAAGGTTATGATTGACTATGTATCGAAACGATCCAAAACCGTCAAAGTTGCAATTGAATGTGTATCTAAACGATACATAAGCGTCAGCGTTACAGTTGGATATATGTGTCCCCCAATAAAGTTCAAAACGGCATACATGTAACGTATCTGGTATGGAAGTTTTTGTTTATTACAATGTACTTGTTTTCAATACTTCTGGGACGCATGTTGTTTTGTCTTCATGAGTTTGGACTTAAGTGGCGCGTCGAGCATCATAGTTCAAGGGTAGAGCCAGAATGCGGGCTTGGTGCCAAGCTATTTTTTCCACTGCCTTTGAACCATCATGTCCAATAGACCCACACTAGCTGGTATATAGTCTGTGCCGCTGTATACGTCTGGGGGAACTCTCCTGTGTAGCAAAGGAGAAAGAGAGCAGAGAAATCTTTCATTTTACAACATTCGAACCCCATAAGTCCTTAAGTTGTTCTTTTGTTATTGTAAGTTATGCTAGGAACATGTATCCCACAAATAATTTATAAAGTATGAGATATTACTAGCTATAATAACCCGACGAACTACAACAGGAGATGGATCGACCATGATAATTCAAGGGTAATGCCAGATTAGCTTGGCGCCGTCAGGCGCCAAGCTAATCTGGCACTACCCTTGAATTATCATGGCCGATCCATCTCCTGCAACGGGTGCACAGTCGTTAGAGACACCTCGAAAATTTGTCAAACGCGGTCGTGGGGCTAACCCATGAGTGCCTGGAGCAGGTCGCTTTTAAAGCACGCAGGTTCGAGCCGCTTTCTGCAGGTGGCGCTGGTTGTGACAGGGCTATTGGGACGTGCTCTACTACGCGTGTACGTTCCAGCGTTCCGGCAAAGTGCAATGTCTCTGTGAGCAGGGAGTGCCGATGCCACGGTGACCATCACTCCCTGCATTGATTTTTCCCTCCGTAACTAGCGACGTTGGTTTAAATTTACCCCTTCGCTGCCGTGGGGAGGAAAAACAACTATTCGTAGTCCTACGGCAATAAAGAGACGTCGATTCTCATAAGCCCCCTGCAGTTGCGGGGGACTCATGAGGATCTAAGCCTCTTTCTGACACCACTGTGTATCCATGTTCATTGGATCGCTGAAGGTGTTGATGCTGAATTGACGATGGTTTGCAATCTGCGTGCACTGGCAGGGAAAGGGTTAACCTTGTATGAACGCAGACGCCGGTACTGTTTACAATACTGTGTGCACAGGGGGGGTTCAGATTCAGATTCATGCAACATTTTCTTTTATTAGATTTAAAAAAAAAATGTTGATCCGAGATGCAATAATTGATATAAACACAATTTATATGTCACACGACCAATCCCTTTAGCGCAAACCGTAGCAGGTGTCCTCGCTACGAAAATCTTTGTAGCGACTAATGTCCTTTTCTGACGCGTCTTGGATGCCAGTTTTGTTTCTTACAAAGACAACCAAAACGCTCTAAAGCACACAGTTACTTCGTGTTGTTCGAAACAACAGGCACACTACTGGAGTTGTCTGTAGGACACATTTGCAGCAATAGTGTGTACCAGACCACTAAAGAAAGAATCTTTGCGGACTCGAAAACACATGAGCATCCTATGCGAATTCTTTATTGATGAATTTTACATGTTTTTGAGGCTGACAGTCACTCACCTCTTCTACTGCATTACTCTGGCTGGTCATGCAGACGTCAAAGTAATGAAAGATGTTAAATTACGTCATAAGTCTTTTAGGTGCACATTATATTCTTTTGAGTCAGTCATGTCTGGCGTGATCCAGGTCGGAAGATTTGAGCTTGATTTATTTTACGAAAATAGAGGAGGAATGAAAACAAGTACGTTTTCATTCGAGAGGTCAAAGAAACCATTGTACCCCTCAGGCCTTCGTCCTTTGGGGTACAATGGTTCTTTTGATCTCCCTCCGGCCTACAAGGGTCCGTGTAGCGACCCCTGCTACTAATACCTTATAGTGTCCCGTTCGTAGGGGTAGCGTGACTGGTTATCGTAAAAATGTAGGGTAAAATGCAGGGTATTGTGACCGGTTATTAACCGTTAACCGTAAAAATGTGGAGTAGTGCGACCTTAAGAACTAAACGTCCACACTAACCCTGCTTTTTGCAGATAACTGAATTAAAAAAAAAGTGTGAACAAAGCAATCAATTTTAGAATATAACGAGTTTCGCACGCTTCTGCGAGGATTCTGCTATTCCTCTGAAAATTGCCCGACCTCATTTATATGAATTTGCAGAGACTGACACAGTTTAACCCATTGTGTCCCAAGGTCAAAATTCTCAAACTTTGGAGTTGTCCTCAGAAGACTGCATAACAGTTCAGGAGACAGATTGATCCTGATAGTTCAAGGATGGTGCCAGAATAGCTTGGCGCCTATGGGCGCCAAGCTATTCTGGCACCACCCTTGAACTCTCATGGTCGATCCATATCGTGCTGTGAGTGTGTCGGGACTAAATTAGTTAATTTCTTTTAATTAACTGACATTACTTCCGCTTTGATTCGCAGTAACGATTCGAGCTAGCATGGTCGATCCATTTTTGGCTTGATGTGTCCGGACTAAATGAGTTGAAGTTTTGAATTAATTGACATTACTTCCGCTTTGACTTTCAGTAACGATTTGAAGTCAGGTAGAATAAAAACTGTGCTCATTCTGTGTAATTCGTTTCTAGAACTGTTGCAGAAAAGCTTGTGCAAGATTTGTGTCACTGCGTCGTGGATTTACCGGAGGTCATACAAACTGCCATCAGCAGTGCTTTGTTTACGTCACATGGACACATAAACTGTGTTGGCTGAGTTTAATGCCTTGTCTATTATTACAGGTAAAAGTTCTGTGTTTGTGGGTGCCCGTGTGTTGAGGTGAATGTGTGCTCGGTCGCTTGAGGGTTCCTGTTATGATAGTATGGTCTATCCGTTTGCAGGTTCTTGCTTAGTTTGGGTTTAACGTCCGCGGCACCAGGGTGTTAATGGACGGCCCTAAGGGGCAGGTTATGGGGGCAGGGGCAGCTATTGCCTGTGGAGTACGACCCGAACACTTATCACTGCAATTCAGACGCACCGTAGTTGTGCCACTTCGATTTCCCAGGACCTTTCCACGGACATGCTATCTGAACAAGCATTTAACGCATGTTGTCCCATGACCGAAATCCCAAATGTTGACGTTGCCTAACTGTATTTCAGTTCTAGAGACAGAGATCGGTCGTGATCGACAGAGATCGATCGTGATGGTTCAAGGGCGGTGCCAGAATAGCTTGGCGCCTATGGGCACCACCCTTGAACTATCACGCTAGATCCATGTCTTGCTGTGGTGTGTCGGGGCTGAATGAGTTAAGGTCCAATTTGAATTGCCCCTGCGTAAGATAAAGAAAGTGTTTTGACCTGCTTTGACTGACCTACTGGTGTTTCTCTCTCTAGCCCAATAATTATTCCACTGACCAAAAGTATCTGGCTACGGTTCACTTTCCGCAATTCAGCATCTTTGCAAGCTTCCAGTTTCATCGTGTACAACACGCCCTTCGTCCGTCCGCTGAGCACAGGCCGCCCATTACGTCTTATTATGTCGAGTTGAAATGACTGCTGAATTTATCTCTAAATAGCCTGCCATCTGCAAAAGGCATATATCCTCATGAGCTCCCGGAACCGCAAGGGCTGACGAGGATCTACGCCTTTGGCTAAGAACGATTGAAACCAATCCTGCGTTTATCTCCAGATACTAGCAATGCCATGGTCATGTGAGTTGAACGTACGATATAGTCGTTTGTCAGTACAGATCCTCGTGAGCCACTGCGGCGCGGCCGCAGTGTCTCATGAAGATTTATGCCTCTCTCTGAATACGATCAGAAACAATCTTACATCTATCTTCCTCCAGTGACGGAGGTCATCGGTGTTCCTGTGTGGGATTGGCAACATTCCCGTATCGATCGGGACAAGAAATCTTCACGTTTTCCCTAAAACAACGTGACCTCGCAGCGAGCAGCACGAATCTTCCTCCGGCATGGATCCTCATGAGCCCTCGCGTCATTTGCAATGTGTGCTGGTCTGTGATTATGGACCTTAAGGTCCAAAATCACAGACCAGCTCACGCCATTCGCAATTTAGTTTTATCTGGGGCTCGGAGATAGAAACAGGATTGGACGGCTCACGAAGTCATTGGCAATCATCTTCATCTTCTGTTCAACAATAGTGGACAAACACTCGAAACGGGAAAGGGTGGAGAGAGAGAGAGAGAGAGAGAGAGAGAGAGAGAGAGAGAGAGAGAGAGAGAGAGAGAGAGAGAGAGAGAGAGAGAGAGAGAGAGAGGGTAGAGGGAGCAGAGTTTTGCAATAATTACTTCTAGTTCTAGCAAATAGAGGTTATCTGTAAGTCAGATGTGGGTGGGAAGTGTGGGGCCCACAGGCTGGGAAATAGAAATGAGCAATATTTATTTTCTTCTGAGCCACTATGAACAAGTCTTGTTATACAGTGACTGGCTAGAAGAAATAAATACTGTACATTGATTCCCCATCATGAAAACACATTAATTTTCTCTAACCCAGCCTGTGGATGGGGCTGACTGCCACGGCGAACAGACGGAAACGGTCCGTGTATTCTATTAGGATATCCCCGCTGCCAAGGGGACCTACTAATTTCCTTAACCTAATTCTGACTAAAGTGCAACTGTGGTCAGATCATCAAACGGCATGGCGAGATGTGCAGTTATTATGACTGTGAAAACCGAAGCTGTGGCAGTTACGTGCCCCTGACTGGGAGAGTGAATACTATTATACGTGGTGAACTGATTTTGATTCATAATGCAGCTTTAATGAAGAACTTACCTGGACAATTTATTGCCAGCATGTCCACGTTTCATGTTACTGAGTTTTAAGGACGACTTGTTTGTGGTAATTGTTTAAATGCGAACCATAAATGTTATCCATTTTATTTATTTTATTCGACTTTAAGCGGAACTTTGAAATTGTCTTTTATTGAAAATATCGCGATGGTGATCATTGAAATAAAGAACATTGAAGAGTGCCGTTTGTATTTTTATTACAAGTTATTACAAGGTTTGGTTTACATAACCTTTTTTTTTCAAATCGTGCTGCGTTTAAAAAATAAAAAATAAATAACCATCACTGAATAACCCACCAAGCAACAGATCCATAGGCCGACGTCAACCGCAGTTGGCACGCGCACGAATGTGCGCGTGTCAACTGCGGTTGAGGTCGGCCCGAGGACCTCTCGCTTACTGGGAAGTGTGCACGCACCTAACATTCACGTGAATCACACGGTGCGCTCGGCACACATTTCTTTGACTGTAACCGAAGCGTGGCGCTGACAGATGTCAAAAGCGTCGCACCATGCGTTTCATTTTCAAATGATTCTATCTATCCAAAATAACTGCACTTTGAGTTCGCGTTCGCGGTCGCGTCGCACCAAGCCTCTGCACTTTGACGCACGTGCACACAACCCAGGTTTTGCTGACAGAAGCATGGTGAAGTCACTTTTGCCATTTATCATTTGTCACCTTTTCGTGCAAGGAGAGGAATTCTGTACACATAGATGTGTCCCCACAACAGCTAGATCCATATTTTGGAGCAAGAGGTATACATTCTCATGAGCTTTATGCAAGGGCGCATCAGTGAGGATATATGCGGTCTTTTGCTAGTAGAGCTTGTCGTATCTCAAAGCCGGGCGTTTTAGCAGCGCCATGGAAGAGCGATGTGTGAAGATGGTGAATAGGTGAACCTAGAGCTTATACAGTAAAGCTCGAACGGGTGAATAGACGCAGTGCATGAATAGACGCAGTGGATTAACTCATTGTGCCCGAGGTAGGCCTACAAAATACCCACATTTCTGAGTTATCCTCTGAGAACTGCATTACAATTTAGGAGACCATCTCTTGCTGTGGTGTGTCGCGGGCAGAATGAGATAAACAGGGAAACAGTGCATGTGTGCCGTCATATTTAATCCACTGAATGTTTCAATTTTATAGATTTCCGTTTTACAACCCTAAATTTCAGCAGTGTGTGCGTGAACGTAGACTGAAAGGGTACCGTTGGCCTGCTGTCATGACAATAGGCTCAGACTTTACAGCTGAAGATCAGGTCGACTGTTCGGCAGTGCCCATTCATGCAAACAACGCCTGATTTTACAGTGCGTCTATTACTATTTCTTACACAACTGATGCATTTGCAGAATGTAGCACATTTTGTGATCTTCCAGCAGCTAGCTCTGCTCCTTCAGACTTGGCCTGAGAAATAATCAGCGTAATGGTCGGCATGAGCCAGTGACTGAAAGATTTGGTAATGTCACGCAGGGTAGATAATGAGTGTGCACAGAGTTGTCGGAACTTGTCGCACCCGAAGCTATCGTGTACACACTAGCGGCAATCATTCTAAGCTGTACAAACACTGTAAAACAATGACGTCCCTTTTATCCCTTCCGGACGGCACCTAAGTGTCGGCCTCCCCCCTCACAACGATGACAATGCAGCGAACTCTCTTGAATTATTGACATTGCCTGAATAATTTAGCTGAGTGTTCAGACAAAATCAATAATTTTAGTCAATCATTAAATATTTGTTTGATAATTATTAGTGAATTCCCTTCACCCGGCCCTACACTGCCGAACAAGAAATGCATGTGCAAGAGGCATAGATTATTCATGAGCCACCGCATTCCCGGGGGCTCATGTGAATCTATGCCTCTTGCTAAGGCCACTTTGCATCTACATTCTTTGGGCGGCTGGGCAATTCAGCGTTGAATCAAAGACGCTGTACACAGTATGGCGTTACAGTAGGCTACTATCCCGTCGTAGAATTACCGGCAAAGGCTTCAGAAACACACTGGCAGTGAATGGGTTAAGCACAGCTTCTACAGACAAGCTGTGTCGTGATGCTGTGTCGTGTAAGTGCTGGTCTGTGATTTTGACCCTTTCGGCTTTGAACTGCGTGAAAAATCTCGTAACTTTGCACTCATGGATTCTGATTTACCATTTTCAGCGCCAGTTATTTAATTGTGGCGGTAAGGCTGTGATATCTCGGAGGCACACCCCTGATCTGCCATGGAATGGTCGATCTTAGAATGTTCACCAGCATAAGTCAGTTACGGACTCTCTCAGTCTCTCTCTCTCTCTCTCTCTCTCTCTCTCTCTCCTTTCTCTCTCTCTCTCTCTCTCTCTCTCTCTCTCTCTCTCTCTCTCTCTCTCTCTCTCTTCAACACGCCCCACTTGTTTACAAAGATTGCACAGTTAGGGGAGGAAATCAATGAATTGACACATACATTTGAAGCTGCCTGAAAAGCGCTCGAGGCCAGATTCACTGACCTTGGGAAGGAGGGTGTTGCTGCAGTTAAAGCTGTAGAATCCCGAACTGTCATCCGGGATAACGAAAACAACGCCCTGCTAGGTCAGCTTGACGCTGCAGTAAAAGCGTTCGAGTCCCGGGTGGTTGACCTGGAAAGGGAGAAGGTCGCGCTAGCCAGTCAGCTTGGCGCCACTCTGAAAGCTCTCGAGTCCCGGGTCGCTGATCTGAAAAAAGAGAATATCACTCTGTCTAGTCAGCTTGTCGCCGCTAATAAGGACATAACAGCACTGCAAGCACCGCAACAATCAGTGGCTTCATTGGGCGTCCAGGTCACCGATTTCAAGCCGTCAGGAGCCTGCAGGTCCACCCTGTCCACTGAGAAGCCTACCACGTGTGAAGTGGCTGCCACTGTCTCCACAGGTAATAGCTTTTCCGTCCGAGATGACAACAGTGAAGACTCAAACCCTATTGTTCCCAAACTCAAACCCTATTGTGCACTGGCCGGATGAAATCGGCTATACCGGGAAAAGGTGCAGTCCCCGTCAGCAATGATCGGCCAGCTACGTCATCTACACATAATGACTTCCTCTCATCATGCGAACAGCTTCTCCAGCAGCCTATCATGGGCTAGGTTACCTTCCTCTTTGTTGGAGACTCCGTGCTCCGTCCAGTTGATGTCTACAGGATGGTGCCGGCAGGCAGTAGAGTCCAAAAATGTGCAGTCCCTGGTCTACAAATTGCCGACATTGCCGAAGTGGGTAACTACCCAGCCAGGCCCTCATCACCACGTGCAGCATCTCACCATCCTTGTTGGCGTTAATGACCGCACTGACAAGTCAGCTGTGGAGGAACGCAGGTGGTCCCATCTCCTTCAGACATGCAAGAAAGCCTTTCCCGCTGCCAGAATGTCTTCCATTGTACCTGCGAAAGGTGCACACCCAAAAAAGCCAGCAATCCTGACGTCAAATGTGAACTTGAGCACTGCTTGCAAGAAACTTGGCGTTTAGTTCATAGACCATAACAGCATCGTTTTCACTGCTAATCAAGCACCGCGTCAAGCTCTCTACCGAGACTCACTACACCCCAGCCCCCGTGGCACAAGGTACTTGGCACTCAACGCAGCTGCTGTATTCGCGTCTCCATCAAGTGACAACCCCCACACCGGGAATCGCTCACACAGGGTTACAGCGGACAGAGAATTAGAGCACACGCCCGCTCGAAACAATTACCGTCGACAACACAGCTCTAACTCCTGGGTCACACTCCACACTCTCAGCAGTCTCTGCAGTCAGAGACTCGGCCGGTCTGAAGAGCTCTGCCAGACACGTCTATACAGTGCGGTGGTTGCTGGAGCGCCCTCTACCCAGCATACGCCTACTGGGGCTCAGAGTATAAAAGATGCACTCATGTTGACACCCCCGCACTATGACCCTGCTACTAAATCACCTTCTGCAGGTCAGCCATTCTACCTGCCTCGTCACACCCCCGGCTCTACAGCCGCAACTCTGAGATGGGTATGTCTGCCCAGCATGTCGGCTACCGGTCTACACCACCACAGATGGTGCGACCCACACCCACACACTTTCAGCCCAGCGTCAACCCCTTGGAGATGGGGCAGCCTGTCTACTCACCTGGCTTCATGGCCCCTTCAGCTCCATCTGCACAACCCTTTGACCCCCTGCGGCTTGTTGCAGAACTCCTAAAACCCTACATTATGAGCTGAGTTTGCAGTACGATACACGGTAGCATGCCCCACTCTATGCTCATAACCTTTATACACCTCATATCTCTGTGTGAGAAAGATGATGGGCATAGACTTAGGTATGGCCTTCTTGTTTTATTTTGGTAGTCTCAATCACAATTTTGTCACTGGCTTACTCCATTTTATGCCCCACGCTTTAGCCCAACTGGAAATCTACATGTCTAGACACTCACCGTCCAATACATGTTGGAAGGCGCAAGGCATAGAACAGGGTATGGCCCTGTAGTTCTAACAATATTTTCCGATGTGATGCCGATTCAAGATCTTCATCGACCGTTGATTGTGAGCTGCGTCCGAGAAAGAAAATAAAATATTGCTTTACTAGCATATATTGCCGCTTTACTAATGATGCATATCTGAGACTTTTCACTTGTCGAAGGTGTTAAGCATAACAACTGAATATGACCTCTGTCTGCGTTTGAAATGATATTCTCGGCAGGATCCTTTCAGCATGTCAGTAGCATACTTTATTTTATGCCCATGGCTTTTTTCCCCGTTACTGTATTGTCTTGACGTGCACTCATACACATTATACGAGGAAGGCGGTGAGCATAGAATAGACTATGACTCTATTTATTTTAATTCTTTGGTGATATGTCTGCCTGTCGACTTATCTAATATGTCAGGCTATGCGAGGCACTCATACTCAATACAATAGAAATGTGACGGGCATAGAGTGTCTTATGATTCCTTCAGTATTATATGCCGATATATTACTAGATGAAAATAGTAATTCTTGGACTAGCATGTCTTACTGTATTTTGATTAATATCTTAAATGTGTGCTGCGATGGCATCATCTTGACATATCGTTCGAGTGTTGACACTTTCATCACAAGCATGTTTGTATCTGCTTGTGCTTTTCTTAGGATTTGTCCGGACATAAGAAATTGCTGGACGCTTCTGCGATTTAAAAAAAAAATTGGGGGGGGGGGGGATCTTGTAAGGCAGCATTGAGTTATAGGAACATTGAACTCTCATTTGTTCCACGTACCGTGTTTGGAAATCTTATTGCGTGTCATTACTTATTGCATAGATTAGATCGTTCGTGTTAAACCTGTTATCGGGTATTTAGCTTCGGTTATTTAGCTTTACTTTCTCATTCTCTTGTTACTTCACATGTGCAACCAGTTTCTTTTTTCTCCCATTATCATGCGATCAGAAAGACACATGACACCAAATACCAACAACCCAGATCGTCTCTTGAACATTGGCCACCTTAATGTGTATCATCTCTGCCGCAAAATACCAGACATCACTATTCTCTTAAATCAGCCATCACAATTTCATATCTTTGGCTTTACTGAATCCCGCCTGACAGACAATATCAGTGATCAGGCAATCTCCATACCTAATTTTGCTATTCTACGTCGTGATGCCTCTGTTCTAGGCCAAACTGGCATAGTAATATACATACATGACTCTATAATTCAATATGTGACTAGAAGATTTGACCTAGAATCAAAGCAAATTGAATGCATGTAGCTGGAAATAAAAAAAACATCGAAGTCATCACCCGTTCTTGTAGGGTTTATTTATAGAAATCCAGCGGCCACAGTGGCATGGCTTGATGATTTTGAATCAATGATTGACACAGTACAGAAATGCAGGGGTGATATACATATCCTAGGTGATTTTAATGTTGATTTGTTAAAAGACTATTACTCTTCATGGAATTCAATGATCTCTTTTCTTGGTTTAACACAAGTTGTTCAGTCGCCCACACGTGTTACTTCATCTTCTGCGATAATGATATGTCTAAAATGTATATGCTGGTAATAATGTCCATGTTCTCAATTTTTCTATCAGTGATCACTTCCCAGTATCTTTCTCGCTGTCTGCCAAATTAGCTAAGAAATCTTGCACAGGGCATACTACTATTATTTACAGGTCTTTCAAAAAAATTAACCAGAATGCCTTTCTCTATGACTTATCACTTATCCAATACCCCATTTAATGATGTATTAAATTACAATGACCCAAATGAAGCCCTCACCCGCTGGTCTGAACTGTTCCTCGGTGTTCTAGATAAACATGCCACAGTGCGAACAAAACGTGTCAAACATCCCACAATCCCTAAATGGCTAACTGGAGAAATAAAAGCAGCCATGCAACTCAGAGATACATTTAAGAAAGGAAAGAAATTTGTTGACTATAAAAAAACAAAGAAATTTTGTCAAATCTTTAGTCCGAAAAGCTCAGACAACATGCTGAACAGATCATTGCAGACGGAAAGGGCCTGCGCTCTGTTTGGCAAAAAGGTCACAATCACAGAGACATGAACATTGCACCTGAGATCACTGCAGATACCTTCAATACCCACTTTCTTAGCATAGCTGAGACTTTAGCACGCACTAATACAAATGATCCTGTGAAATACCAATGTTCTGAGCAACTACGATTTCACAGTAACAGTACTGCTGGTTGTGTTTTCTCACTCCCCCCAATGACTGTTTTTGACGTGGGTAAATATATATCTAATATGAAAGGAGGTCATGTGGTTCAGATGGCATCAGTTGCGAAATTCTTAAAATAGCTCTGCCCTATATAGTTGAGTTTCTAACGTTCATTTACAATTTTTCTATTCAAATAAATATTTTCCCTGATGAGTTAAAAACAGCTAAGATCATTCCCCTTCCCAAAAGCAAAAGCTTAAACTCATTGAATGATTATAGACCTATCTCCATTTTACCAGTCATCTCAAAACCTATTGAAAAACATCCATACATATCAAAATTTTCTAGAACAGAACTGTCTACTCAATAAAATGCAGTCTGGGTTTCGCCCGCAACACTCTTGCCAAACTGCCCTTATACATATCATTGATAAATAGCTCACAGCCATTAATAATTTTCAGTTATCAGGTGCAGTTTTTCTTGACTTTAAAAAAGCTTTTGATTTAGTCAACCACTCTATCTTATTTTTAAAACAAACTACCGATGTATCACATCGATTCCAATACCGTACATCTGATATCATCCTATCTAATTGACAGAAGACAGAAAGTTTTGCTTAATGGTAATTACTCGAGTGAAGGTTTAGTAACGTGTGGTGTTCCTCAGGGGTCAATTTTGGGCCCATTGTTATTCAACATATTTATCAATGATTTACCATTCTCTATCTCACATCCCGATGCAACATGTGACTTATTTGCTGATGACACTACCATACATACATCAAACAGCGAATTGCCATAAATAAACGAAGTTCTCCAGCAAAGTCTTGATGAGGTTTCAAGCTGGTGCCAACATAATCATATGATAATTAGTGTCCAAAAGACAAAGAGTATGTTGATTACTTCACGCCAAAAACATCAACGTGGTTTTCTGCCCTTAATATTATACCTGAACTCTGAGCCCCTTGATCAAGTTTTTAAAAAAAAAACATCGTTTGCTTGTTGGAGTCACAGTAGATAACCAACTCAGCTGGGAACCACATATCGAAAACACATGCAAAACAATATCTACGAATCCATTCCTGCTATCAAACCTAAGTCAAATAGTTAACACTGACACTAGAAGACTCTTTCTCCATGCCCATATTAAGACACACTGTGATTACTGCTCCACTATCTGGGATGGATGCAGTGAGGTACATGTAAAGAAACTTAACTCATTGTATCGTCGAGGGGTAAAGTTAACGGCGCTTGGTCCCTCTACCACCGACGAAAAGTTTAGAACCATCCAACTGCTAAACCTAAACAAACAGTTCACATTTAATCGATGCATACTTATGCATAAAATTCTTCACCATAAAACCCCATCTTACCTTCGTATGTTATTCTGGGATAGTCAAAGACAAAACAAGAGGAGCAGTTTGTTACAGCTATCATGGGCCAGGCTCGATATATATAAAACCAGCCTTTCGTTCTCAGGTGCCAAAGCCTGGAACGAACTACCACCCCAAATTTAATCCATTTCTAACTCTGGAACCTTCAAAACTCGTTTATATAACATCTTGTTACAGTAACTTACTACCTGAACGCACTACTTATATATATATATATATATATAATATATATATATATATATATATATATATATATATATATATATATATATATATATATATATATATATATATATATATATATATATATATATATATATATAATTATTATTCACTGTTATCGATATGTGTGCGCATTATTTGCATTGCTTTTGTATTGTGGTGTTTTTTTTCAGTTTATTTCTTAATGTTTAGATTTATTGTGTTATTGTGTTTCTCTTACTCTTTGCTGTTAATGTTTCTTTTCTAACAGGACAGTTTGTAAGAGAGGCGTTTCGCCTAAAAACTGTATCCTGTCAATAAAACGTTTCATCATCATCATCTCTCTCTCTTCCCACCCCCCTCCTCCTCCTCCTCCTCTCTCTCTCTCTCTCTCTTTCTCTCTCTCTCTCTCTCTCTCTCTCTCTCTCTCTAATCTGACAAACCTGTGCACGCAATCGCGCACGCGCACGCGCGGCGCTCGCGCTTCTGTGCGTGGACAAAGAGAGAGATTGTGTGTACGTTAGTTTGTTTTGTAGTATGTAGCAAGGACAAGAATGAAAACAGGTCTGCGCACCTACTGTTTTATCCTTGGAAAATAAAGTGTCATTTCATCTCTCTCTCTCTCTCTCTCTCTCTCTCTCTCTCTCTCTCTCTCTCTCTCTCTCTCTCTCTCTCTCTCCTCTCTCTCTCTCTCTCTCTCTCTAGTAACCCACTCTTCGTGTACTTTGATTGACCACATCTATACTAACAAACCTCAAGCTATCATTGAAACTGATGTCTCTTCACTAGCTGTCAGTGACCACTTTCCCATCACCTGTACATGGTCATGTTATGTTCCTAAACAGAGCCGAACCCAACATTTATACATTACTTATAGATGTTTTAGAAAACTAGATATATATAGTTTCCTTCATGACCTCAGTTTTTTGCCGTTCCATGAAGTTTACAATCACAATGACCCTGATGTAGCGCTCTCACTGTGGCTTGAGCTGTTCATCGGAGTGCTAAATAAGCATGTCCCTTTAAAAAGGAAACGAGTCCGGTGCCGTGAGCCCCCCACCTGGATTACGGAGGAGATTAAACAAACCATGGAAGCCAGAAATCGAGCCAAGCGGGACAAAGATTTTATTGAGTTCAAAAGGTTACGTAACAGAGTCAAATACCTTATCCGGGAGGCACAAAAAGCACTGGTAGAGAAAACCATACGCGGCGGGAATCCGTCTTCAATATGGAAAGTTCTAAACTTACTAATTAATAATAGTAAAAATCGTACTGCAAATACGACTGCCAACCTTACAGCCGATGCATTTAACGACCACTTCATTTTAGCCCCGAAATCTTTACTACATGCTGAAGGTTTGGATCAGGTGGAACATGTCGCATCGCAGAAGCTTACTGACTTTTGTAAGCAAAGACTGTCCGCGGGTGATGCTTTTAATATCCCCTACATCGCTGTACATGAAGTGGGCAGATTTATCTCTAGTCTCAAGAACAAAAAGTCAGCTGGCATTGATGGTATCAATGGGTTTATCCTCGAACTTTCTCTTCCATACATTGTGGAAAGCTTAACCTATATTTACAACCTATGTATTCAAAATAATATTTTTCCGGCGGC
>BTPG01000001.1:33018914-33043914 GCA_036245525.1 Semisulcospira habei | reverse complement strand
TTTTACGGTGATCATTTTCGGGAGGCTTGTATCGCTTTGTGTATCTTTATGTATTAGTATTACAGATTGCATAGTTTGATAGAGAATAGTAATTGTCAGAGAGAGCGTTCAGTAGACTAATATCGCAAGCCTTTTATAGTACACCGACTTGTGCTTATTAATGTTATATGATACTGTGTGCGCCATAACGGTGGTTTTGTGTTTGGCTTCTGCAGATTACGGGAGCTGGCGTGGTACCAGAACTTTAATAACAGCTGGCGAATTTCGTTTGCACACGACTGAGTAGCTTTATATTTATGACAATTAACGTGTGTTTACGTTAGTTGAAAATCGTGCCATTCTAATTAATTTTGCACATTCGCACTGGTCGTGATTAATTGTCTTAAGTAGTCCTGGTAAACATTCACTTAACCCTTTTAGCCCCGAGTCCCTACAGCAGGAGATTGATTGACCATGATAATTCAAGGGTAGTGCCAGATTTGAGAAATGGGACTTTGGGGCTAAAAGCGTTAATAGGGAAGAAATGATAAAGGATATCAGTATAATCACTTGATTACACACAAACTCAGCCTAACAAAAGGCAGCGTACAAACCGGCGAAATCTTGCCCAAAGAGGCACGTAAGTCCATTTTTGTGAAAGTGAGATTTTCATTACAATGAAAATCTCGCTTTTTACGAAAATGGACTTGCTGTACTTGCCAAATGAGAGCAGAACTAAACACACACACACACACACACACACACACACACACACACACACACACACACACACACACACGCACGCACACACACACACACACACACACGCATACACACACAAACGGACACACGCGCTCACGCACACACACATACGCAAAAGTACATAAATATGCACATACAGCGAAAAATGAGCTACTCAAGCTCATGAAACCATTCCGTCCTGAAACACTGCGCAATGGCGTAGGAAAAAGGGATAAAGAAAATGTGAGGGGGTGGGGGTAAGGGGGGGGGGGAGTATCTGATTTTTTTTTCCCGCGTCCTCCCCGAACTGCGCCCTTTTGTTTGATTATTCTTAGGTTGGACTGTCGCTAGTCCCTCCCCCTCCCCCCCCCCCCCCCCGCATCCCCCTCCCCCCCCCCCGCATCCCCCCTCCCTCCCCAATGAAAATTATCTTCTTTCGGCGCTACTGAGGAGATAACTATAATGACAATTACAGTTCAAGGATGATGCCAGACTAGCGTGGCGCCTCCAGGCACTAAGCTTTTCTTACACTACCCTTGAACTCTATAATTGATAATCATGTCTGCCTAACTAGCATGAGTTTAGACTTCCGACGACAGTGACCCAATTAGAAAGAGCTGCACCAGTTAACCCCCTTGACTGCCGAGGAACTTAAGTGATAAACGATCCCACTGCAAGAGACATAGATCTTTGTGAGTCAGTCCCCGCGGGCTCTTTATGATCTATGTCTCTTGCTGAGGCTAATTTGTATCCATGTTTCTTGAACTGAACGGTTCTGGCTGTTGGTCAGGTTGTTCAATGAACAGTAAAGACTTCAGAAATACAATAGACGTGGTTTTTGATTGAAGATTGAAAACAATCAGAAATTATAAAATACACGTACAGTGGCAGCGGGAAGGGGTTAATTCTAGTGACACAAGTTACAGACACCTTACCTGCTATAGTGACCGCGGTGGACAGATGAACGACCAGCGCTCCACGTATTCTGTCCCCGGAGTAAAACACAAGGTCCTGATGCTCCAAGTTCAGCTCTATGTACGCACTGGGCGCGGCCATCTTGCTCACGACACTACACACAGCCCCACCCTCAGTCCCTACCCCGACCCTCAGGCGGACGCTGCTGTAACACGCGACGCAGATTTATGTACACTCCTCACCACATGCAGCGAGATGACAAATTCCTGGACGCTGGAGGTTCAGGGCTGATTTAGTCACGCGGGCACCGAGGTGCCTTCACTGAGGCGCTAAAACACTTGACTATGTTTGCAGTGTCTCACTTACACCCACGCTTACACTGTTACGGCACTACTGCAACCACAACACCAACACCATCTCACAACGTGAACACCATCACCGCCTGCAGCGACGGGCTTTACCGTGATAGTTCACGCCGGTAACTGCCGAGTGCAGAGGCTAACAGCCTGTACGGAAATAACCCATAAATAAAGAAGCACTTTGCTGTTTTGTGCTCGTCCTTTCTAGGCGTGTTTCTTTATTTATTGGTTATTTCGATCTTTGCTTTTTACACTGCCACGTGACCGTCACCTGTTCCGTCCGGGTTTTGCCAGTCCTGTAGCATTACATCCAAATCACCAACTATGAAATCCGACGGCTGCAGAGGCTGTCATGTCTTCTCTTCCCTTACAGTAACACCCTTAACGGCTACAACCACAACCGCCGCCGTCACCACCATCGCCGACACTGCAGCGACAATGCCGCTTCAGCTCAGTGAGAATCATGGCAACCAGTGCTGGCCGCGCTAGCAATGGAGTAGCCGGTTCAGTCTCGGAAACTCGTCACTGGGAACCCAACTCAGCTTCAGTCTCTTAGTCCTGGCAACGACTCTACTGCTACAACAACAACCGGCGCCGTCACTCACCACCATCACCGACCCCGCAGCGACTTAGGGCTTCATTGCCGCCGCTCGAATCGTGTTAGTTACGCACCGAAGCTCGGCGGATGCTTTATTCATAGCATAACCCATGTAGAACGAGTGCCTGTCGTTTCAGTTGCAGGCTGTGGAAACGAAAATTAATCAAAGAGTATTGTAGACGCGGGCCTGTGTTCAGCATCATAATTGTACGCTACGTGCTCTCACCCTGCGAAACTCCATCGCCAACGCCGCGGTGAGTGATGCCTATCGCCCAGTGAGCGTGGGGTCCTCGGGCATACGTCAGCCTTAGCTGGCCCACACGCATCACAGCCACGTCTGTAAAAATCCACCGCGTACTAGAGAGCGGTGTACACCGGCGCGCATTCTCACAGTTTTACTGAGACACCATCGCCGCCGCCGCGGACGGCCTGCAACCGTATTTTATTCAGAGTGCTGCACTAGTCAATACTAGAATTCTTACCGACGCTGCAGAGGAATATTCTTACAATCACAGCTCCAGAGACAGTAAGCATTCAAACCATTGCGGAGACATGCCGGCTTCGGCGCAGACCGGTTTATCAGTGTCGTGGCCGGGCACTACACTGTGCATGACTGAGACACCATCCACGACGCTGCAACGACTCTGTAGTACTCCAGCCATTGCCTGTGCCGGCAGGGAAATAATTTTAGCGCTGTGAAAATCCTAATACGCTGTAGCGCTCTCCTGTACTGAACTGATCAATGAGAAGCGCCGTCGTCGAGGCCAGCTTTGTTTCTGTCACAGACAACCGTTTCAGTGCCAGACTTCAGCGACCGACGTCCACGTGTATATTCTTATGCGTTAATCATCTGCAAGACAGCGGGGGCTCATAAGGATCTATGCCTCTTATTGGCCTCATATTATGTACTTATGCAACTGATGTGTCTTGTAATGGTCCTGCGATGGTTTTAGTGACATCATTTTCAGACCCCGGTTGGCATTGATAGGGTTAAGCGAGAGCCCTCAGCATCACTGTTCTCTGTGCTGTTCTGTAATTTTGGACCTTACGGCTCAGATCCGCAAAGACTGAGAATACGAGGCCCCTGCTGATCGTTAACCCCCTGATTTCTTTCGCCGGCTTCTGTTTCGCGCAGATGTAAAAATGGAAGAAACTCGAACCTTCTCCCATAACACGACAAACTGTGTAGACTCTCAGAAGGCCCTACAGCCGTCAGCAGTGATGTAAACGTATGTATATTGAGCTTCCCGACCGGCACTGAAGAGATATAGTTTCTCATGAACCCCAGCGGGCTGATCGGGCTGATGAGAATCTATAACCTCTTGCAGATGAAATCTGTTTGGAACCGCCTGCAACTGCAGCTGCCCATGAGGATCTTTGCCGCTTCACACAGATGGACAGTGGAAACTGGTTGGACCCGCCTGGAGCTGCAGGGGCTCATGAGGATCTGCGCATTTTGCAGATGGACCGTGGAAGCTGGTCCGCAGCGTGTGCTGAAGCCTTGTAGCCTACACGGTCACACGATGTCGTCAGTCCCTTGTCGCTGTCAGGTACTGCTGGCAGAGCCATGCCAGCTGTGTGTAGCGGCGGTGGTGGAAATGGCATTGTCGCTGCTGTCGATCCGCGCCGGTGTGACTATCTAGTGCGGCAGTGGAAGACTGGGGAGATATTAATGGCACAGCCGATCGACATTTGTTAATTCGGGCGTCGCATGTCCTCTGACAACTAAATTACAGTTCAGGACACAGGACATCATCGTGTAACCCCTTCACTGCTGAGAAATTTAAATACCACCAACTGCATGCAAGAGGCATAGTTCCTCATGAGCCCCCACAGTTGCGGGGGCTCATGAGGATCTATGCCTCTTGCTGAAACCACTTCGTATCCATCTCCCTTCGCCGGCAAACTAACGTGCTCTTTAGCGCGAGAGGCGATGAAGCGCAGTGGGCCGTCGGCAAGCACATGGACGATCGGCAGTGCGAGCAGGAACAGAACAAAATTTAATTATTTCCCTGAAATCGCCAACAAACAAGCAACAACAATGAAAAAAAAAAGAGCAGAATCTGCAACTGCAATAACAGAGCACAGCTGATCGACATTTGTTAATTTTGTATAACAGAGTTAATTAATTATACTGGCTGTTGAAACGACATGGCAGACCACGTTCCGAAGCCATAGTGACTTGCTTCATCGCCAAAATGCAGTTTTAATGTACGGTGAGAGATCGTTTTCCTCAGCATTATTTCCAGAAAAATAAACAAAGGTTGTATTGTAACAGCTGTATGGCCAGGAAGCAATCGTCCTCAGTCCTTTGTCAACGTCAGCTTAAATTTTGCCGCATATTACTTGTGATTCACAGCAAAATAGTATCGGCTAAGCGTCATAGCTAGCAGAGTTGCCTACATTTCGTCGCTCGCCAAGTCTAATCTTGGCTCAAAGTCGCGTAATCAGTCTAGCGTGCGTTCTCGCGCTGATCTGGAACTCGCAACCGGCCTATTGAATACCACCCAACTGCAAGAGGTATAGTTCCTCATGAGCCCCCGCAGTTGCAGTGGCTCATGAGGATCTATGCCTCTTGCTGAAACCACAACCTATCCATCAGTCTTTCTCTGACAGCCGCGGATCTTTGACGTTGAATTTACGCTGATTTCAAGTAAACTATCTGCAGTAAAAACTGAAGGTTCAGGGCGGTGCCAGAGTTTATTCCGGCACCATATTTGGAACTGTGAGCCAGACAGGGTCTGTCCAGAGATGTGTAGGGACAGGATCGGTATCTCGCTGAGCGAGCCAGCGTCTCGCCTCTTGTCAAGTGCCGTCGCTGGCTTATTTGCTGAAACTTTGCACAGAGCACTTCCGGTACCTCTACTTTCACGCTCTAGCAGAATGGATGAAGTACTCCTCCACTCAATATTGCAGGTAAAAGTTGCATTTTTAAAACTATAAATCGAGGTGTAGCTGGGTCAGAGAGAGAGAAGGCAAACCCGAAATTGTTATTTTTGTGAAAATAGCATTGTTTTCGTCATATTTTACAAAGTGTAATCCCTGCAGAAACTTCCATGGGCATGGAACTTGCCAGGCAAGTTTAGTATGTCATTGTCAGTGTAGTGATTAGTTGTGTTGGCAGCTGTTTATTGTCAAAATAAGAAGTGCAATGATGAGCTAGTGATACTGATAGGGTTCGTTTCAGACGTCAAGTGTAGTGAGTTATACGCGTAGTAGGCCTACTAGTAGGCTTTGTTATGGAATCAGGAATGCGAGCAAATTCTAGCCATAGCACTGAAATTATACTAACTTCATACAATGTTCAATTCATCTGATTCCGACTAGAATGTTTCTACATTTATTAATTGCGTTTGTGCTTGATATTTTACGCCGTTTTATAATAATTTGAAGGATGTTGGAGATGAAGATCCGGATAATTCTGCCTGGCAGGAACAAACTGTCAACATTGGCAAGTGCAAAGGATACCAGTCCAGTGTTAAGGTCAGTACAGTTTGCTCAATGTTGAAGAGAAGTTGCTCTGTTATTATTAATTCCTGTTTGTTGCATAAACCATATTTTTGGGGCATACACACATTACAGAAAAGAAGAATAAAAATCAATAATATGACTAGTAAATTTTTTTTCCACAATGCTGTAGCCTATGCTAGATTGTTAAATTCATGTTATGGATTTACGAATTGCTAGTTCGGGTGAACTTACTGATGTTACAACTTTCATTTTATTAACTTTCAGGTGGATATTGCTGTTGTAACCCGTGCCTGCGAAAAACTAATTGCTGATGAATGCATGCTAAAAGAGGTTCACGATGCTTGCAAGACTGGACAGTAAGTTTGTTTTTTTTTGTTTTTTTGTTTAATGTGAACACTTTTTATAGAAAAAAAATCAAAGAAAAGAAAATGCAATACAGTTTACTATCTGTGCAACAATTTCTGCTTGTATGTTTAGGACAGGAGCTTGTATGCAGACTGCAATTCCTCGAAAGCTGCCTAGATGTACAGAAGTCTTGCTTCAGGAACATTAACAGAGAAAAGTCATGGGCCAAGTTCCACCTAGCAATGGGAAACCAAGACTACACAAGGTCACTGGATGAGATTGTCGGTTCGCATGCTTCACCCTGGCTATGCTTCGCAACTTTTGAAGATATTTTGTCAACAGTGTTTGCAAGTCCTGAGATAACAGTTGATAGTGACATCACACTAACAATTGAAGAGAAGGACATTACTAGGTATATTGGTGGTGCTGTGCTGCAAAAGCTAATGAAAAAAGCATACAGACTGAAAGACATTGAGAAAAGACAAGAGTTGTTGGACTGTATACAATCTCTGACAGTTGACAGTGCAGCTTCAGGCAGCCTGACATCTTTGCTAGATAGAGGAGGGCTTTTGAAACTGCATCCAAAGGCTGAGCTCTTGTTTGAATGTCTCGAAACATTCAGATTAAAGTACCATGGGTTCTGTACTCAAACATTGTCTTTTGATGTTTACTTCCAAGAATGCTTGTCTTTGGATGCAGTTTCCAAGCTGCATGATCATATTCACACACAACACTCAACAGAGCACCAAGGAAAAAATGTTAAGAGATCTCACATTCATTTATTTCAAGGTCAGAGCACATCATAAATGCAGATCATACATGGACAGCTTTAGCCAACGCACTCATACAGAAAAAAGAGAAAAGGGCCTTCGAAAGCGTCTCAGAAAAGAAAAGAAAAGCATGTAATGAAAACGAGAAGACGTAGGAAATCTACTTGTATTTATATTCGAAATTATACTACACTTTTGTCACCATATTTCTCATTCTCTCTCTCTTTCTCACACATTTAAATAACTTTTCTGTACATACAAATTACAGTAACTCAAATAGAAGGCATAATCTCTAGCAAGAAAACAAGGATTGGCCAGGTTGTTTGCTGTATGCACAAGTAAAAAAAAAAATCATGGAAAAATTGCACAACCCTTTTGTTGCCAGCAATGTAAAAAGTGCATGTTTGTGTGTGCCAGCTGTGCAGCATGTCCTGAGAATAATTTAACCTGTCATAATGTTCCAACAGCATTATCTATAATCTAATTCTCTTCTGCTTGATGTAATTATTTTTAATATGAGAACTGAAAGACTAATTCACTAATCTTATTGTTTATCGAACATAGCTACAGTGTTCACACACATGAATACCGCTATCCAGCAACAAAACACACTTAGTCGCTCTTACAGCTGATGTGTGTTCATCTACAGATTTGCATAACACATGCCTAAAGTACAGCTGCCCCTTGCTGGGGAGTTTGGCAAACTCCTGCAGAGAGTAATCAGTGACTCCCTCGCAGATCTGCTTTCCATTGAGAGTCATGAGAAATGATTTCAGATGTATACTTTCAATGTTCACATCTGTTGGCACTGGCAACCCATAAACTTGCGTAGTGGCTACAAAGTCAGACCTAACATTCACTTTGAACCTGAGCACACTGTCATCAAGGATGGCAAGAACAATCTGTTCCTCGGTGCTGCTGATCTTAATCCAGGGTGATGGCAAACTTTCCGCAGCTTGTTGTACTTCACCAAAGTTGTAGTAGGCAACTGTCTCTGGAATCTCAGGAGGATGTCTGTCTGTCTGAAAAAAACAATTTAATAAATAAATGTTATATTGCAGAAAATAAAAGTTAACCACCGGTGCACAGCATAGCTATACTCACTGCATTTTGGAGGCACAATCACATCATGGCGAACTGTATCAGAACTATTAGTGCACATGCACAGCTTGACTGCATTCTGCAGGCACATTCAAATCATGCCAAACTGTACAAATTTAGAAACGGCTTACCACTACCAGTAACGAGCAAAAAGTATTAATAATTTGTTTTATTTTATTTATTGCATTAATGCATTTACTTAATTTTTTTAAAAGTTCTTTACTAAAAAATAAAATCATTTCTGATTATATTCCGTTCAACACTGCAAGAAAGCAAGTCTTAGAGTTGTTCATTAAAAAGTACATGTATCCTGTTGTAAAATGAGGAAATAGAAAACTAATATGTATTTGAACCCCAACAGAATGTTTATTCTAGCCCAGCCCTGAAAGTGGCGACTAGACAACATTTGTGAGTTCAAAAAGTGTAACTCGCCAAATGGACTGAACCCATAACAGGTCGGTTGGATCAGTATTATTATATGTACTGCAACTTTGACATTTTTGGACAGTTTCACTCACAATTCAGACCTCTCTATGTAATGTATGCACAGCAATACGCTTTCACATCACTTACTGTATTACTCTGGTTTACAACTAAGAAACATTTTCACAAGTAGGCCTTTCTGCAAGTGTACACTACAAAAATAGATGGCATGCCACATGAAAAAAAATAGTGTTGTTTAGTTTGAAATACTCAAATAGCGACTAACTTTTTGTATTTGTCCAGTAAAATGTTTGAGTGTGTCGCTAATAACTAGTAAAGAAAATTTACTAGCCTCTTTTCATCTTGGGTTCAGCATCCACAATCACTTGAACAGTACGTTGATTAATTTGATGCTATATCACAAATGAATATATAGGAGGGCACAGCCTCTCAGGGCTGTGTACTCTCACTTGACTTACCGGAGGCTTTCTCGCAGGCAACTTCGAGGTTTCCACACTTCACTGTGGCATCCACAAGGTTGGTAGGCTGCCTGGCTTAAGGGAGCGATGCTTGCCACTCTCTGAAAGCATATCAATAATGAATATAAATACAGGAAATTCATGACATCAATTTTATTATTATTATTATCATCATGATCAATAACGACATCATAATAGTTGTATGATGTATATCAATAGACTCTATGACTCAACTGTAGTATTACTAAACTGACAGGTTGATTGACAGGTAAATTGCTAGTGGTCCAGTGTTGTAACTTGGGGGCTGCTTGTTTCCATAGTGTTTATTTTTATTTTAAAAAAAGAAAAAGACAAGTATTGTCTATTTTCTGTAGGCACAACTGACCTCGACCTGTATTTAATGTGGTCTTTGTGTAGGTGCTGGCCATAGCCTCAGCGAATGCATTCCAGCCACACACAATCACACAGTGACACAGCGAATGCATTCCAGCCACACACAATCACAAAGTGACACAGCGAATGCGGTGAATGCATTCTGTAATGCCCTCACTGCACAGTTGTTTCATGGCTCTATTTGTTAATACCGCATATATTACACAAAATTAACGCAGGAAACAGACATACCTGAAATTCTAATGCATTCTGGTGTAAAATGTCGAGAACATATTGTGGCTCTTGAAAGGTTGAAACTTGCATCGCACCGATTTACTGCTCGAACAAGGGCCTTCTCCCAGTCCTGATGTTTGGACTGCCGGATGGAAAAAAACGCCACGCCACGGTTCCTAACACTACATGTGCCGCATCCAACGATAGCACAGTTGCTTCCAGGCATCGTTAATAATTAATCGGAACACCTTGATCGATCAAAACATTCCGGTAGCACCTTCCAACAGAAAACGGAAATAACAAATGCAAACTATTCGACTGACATGCGCAGTGGAAGTCTATCGCTTTGGCCACGGAGATACCGATCCTCTCCCCTACATATCTCTGGTCTGTCTAATATTGATAGCATTAACCACCTGTTCCACCAGGGGGAACTAGTCACACACGCACTGAGGCATGCATACACTGACGCAGGCACGCAGCCACTTTCGCACACGCTCGTCCCGTCTCCCTTGCGTGACTCATTAACTTTCTAGCCTATGAATGAGTTCAGTAGACTGTGATAGAGGATTGACTGGTAGACATGGGGTCTATGAAGGAGTGGAGTGTTATAGCTTTGATAGGGCAGTCCACTCGGACATCAAAGCTGGCTCGTTTGACAACACTGGTTGTCTTTCACGATTCAGTCGCTACCGCTGACCAGCTTGTAGCTTGTTGGACTGTCCATAACAGTCCCTAATTCAACCGATTTCGCTTGACTAATCAGTCGTCCCGGTGACAGAGTTTAGTGAACCTAGAAAAGCTTCAAAGTGTCACACGAATATCAAACCGCTTGCAGACAAGAATCAGACCGTGCTACGCCTGTCTTCCTCAAACTACGCCTGTGTTCCTCAAACTGACAAGTGCAGCTGAGTTCCAACGTACGACTGAGAGCAAAGCCTGTGTTGTGGCTCGCGTGTGCCGCCGCAGCCAACAGCCTACAGTCGGTTGGATCGATGTAACGTAATGTGCGCGCCGGATGGCCGGACCGGAATAAGGGCGATGTGTCGTGTATACGGCTTTTACCATCACTGCAATTAACGCGACCCGACTGTAAGATGTAAGAGGCATTGATCTTCATGAGCCACCGCAGCTGCGGGAGCTCATGAGGATCAGTACCTTTTGTTAAGACAATCTGCATGCGTTCCTTGTCATGCTCAGTGTCAGTGTCAGCGTGATGTTTCAGCTGGAGCACAAGGCGTGGGCCATTGAATGGATCAATGGTGAAATGTCCTGAACTGTAACCGGGCTGTCGATATTGCCAATAGATCAGACTGAGATAACGTGTTAATCTTAGGACTGTTAATCAATGAAGGAAGGGGAAGGGGGGGGGGGGGGGTCACACAGTGTGGTTCGTGGACGCGGAGATGTTATTGTGCTGCAATGGTCCGCGATGAACCAGCGCGGTTTGTCGGCAGTAAATTGTCTTAAACAATCCAGACCAAAAAGGTGACTGCCAAGCGTGTGAAATGCAAAGAAGTACCCAACGGAGAAAGAAACACGCTTAGAAAAAACGGTACAACACAATTTATTAATATTTCGGGTAAATACCCTTTGTCAAAATAGACAAACAAACAGAGACATTATTTGCTACTTATCTTCAGATGCAGAAGGAATGTGCCACATTCCTTCTGCATCTGAAGATAAGTAGCAAATAATGTCTCTGTTTGTTTGTCTATTTTGACAAAGGGTATTTACCCGAAATATTAATAAATTGTGTTGTACCGTTTTTTTCTAAGCGTGTTTCTTTCTCCGTTGGGTACTTCTTAGTAAATTGTCTTAATTCTGGCTTCAGAGGGATCATTGACCTGGTCTTGATTCTGGACCTTTTTCCCCGGTTGGAAAAGACCCGCCTCAGTCGGGCCGACATCGGCCGCAGTGGGCCCGCGCACAGACAGTCAGTCGTGCGCGGGCCCACTGCGGCCGTCGTCGGCCGAGGAGCTTTGCTTGCTGAGTTAGTCCTTTGGGTTCCTGCCGCTCCGCCTCCACCCCCTCCCTCCCTCCTCCTCCCGACGCGGACAGACACGCACACACGCATACACACACGCATGCATGCACGCACGCCGCACACACTTTTATTTATTTATGTATTAATATAAACAAAGAAAACAAACAAACAAATAATAAATGAATAAAGAAATAATATAAACAAGCAAACAAAACTAACAAACAAACAATAAATTTAAAAAATATAATGTTTCTTTCTTTTTACTCTTCTTTTTTGTTTTTCTTCGTCTGACGAGCACAGAGGTGGAAGCCGTAAACTTTAATGGCGTCAGACCTTTGCAGCAGGAGGCTGCAGCGGTCTAAAGATTGTCTGAGATTTTCATGATGCCCTGAAGACGCAGTATGCTCACTGTCATGAAATTCTCTACGCCTGCAATGTTGGCAGATGGACTGAAAGAACTGCGCGGGGTTGAGTATGCATCAACTTCGCAAAACTTGTGCCGCTCATCAGCACTGTTAAATACTTTAACTCATTCTACCCCAGACACACCACAGCAAGATAAGGATCGACCATGATAGTTCAAGGGTGATGCCAGAATAGCTTGGCGCCTATGGGCGCCAAGCTATTCTGGCATCACCCTTGAACTATCATGGTCGATCTGTGTCCTGCACTGCAATGCAGTCTTCAGAGGACAACGGCAAAATTTGGGGATTTCGGTGTTGGGGTAGAATGAGTTAACCCATTCAACCCCAACGCCCTACAGTAGGAGGTGGATCGACCATGATATTCAAGGGTAGTGCCAGATTAGCTTGGCGCCATTGAATTATCATGGTCAATCCATCTCCTGCCATAGTAATTAGGTGAAAACCTTTTTTTTTTTAAGGAGAAAATGTGGACGTAGGGTTAAATGGGTTAAGGCATTGACAAGAGAAAATAATTATCTCATTTTCAGAAATAAAGTTTACTTTTAACCCGTTAGCTGTCAGCGCTTTTGGTCGCGATGATTTCTGCAGGAATCGTCCCGACAAAAGCGCTACTGACAGCCAAGGGTTAATGTTGTTATTGGACCTTGCGGCCTGATGTCATAAGGTTCAAAATGACACAACAGGGCGGCACGCAAATAGTACAATGAAAGACATGGTTTGGTCCGCTGCTAAATAAAGAAAAAGATATTTTAAAAATTTTAAAACATAGAGGAAGCCGTTTGTATTGAGAGCCGTTCAAGACAAATCAATGAAGACTCAGTCTATTCTATTTTTAACCCTTTAGCTGTCGGTAGCGGTTTTTGTCGCTACAGGAATTATCGCGACAAAAACCTCTACAAACAGCCAGAAGGTTAACTTATATAATTGTATGCTGGTCTGCGATTTTGGACCTTACTGCCATGGAGCAGTGAGGTCCAAAATCACGGAACAACACACATAGTCTGTAGTAGCAGCCGTATGTCAGTCTAAAATGACAGAACACGGCACCACTTGACAATACTGCCGCGTGGCGGAGTCTAAAGTCGTCTCAATACTAATACATAGACTGGTCGAGGATCTTGGCAGCATGTACCACTGACTGACCCAATGCGCAAAAGGCCATCGGGCCGACAACGGCCGCCGTTTGCCCGCGCCCAAGCGCCGCTGAGCGGAGAGCGGCAGGCCAGGTCTTTTTTTTTTTGTAAATCTAGTTACAGAACCCAATATCGATCGCTTCCATTTCAGTCTGGCCCGCCCGCCCCGCCAGCACAATACGCACGTGCAATGCTAACATCAAAATTAATCCCACACTGACCTCCCTACTGATATGTCATCGGGCTTGCGCGGGACAACGGTGACCGACTATGGCCCGATAACCCTATTGCCGCTAACTGGTACATAGGCGAAGATTTTTTTTTTCACTTTGGGAAAGCCCAACACGCACGTTACTTTCCAGCCTCCAAAAATGCCATTGACGGAGGGAAGGGTTGGGGAGGGGCCCGGTGGGGGGGGGGGGGGGGGGGGGGGGAGCGCCTGATATATGTTACTTTCCTGTCTCCAAAACTACCACGGAAATAGGAAGGGGGGGGGGGGGGGGGTGATGAATGAAGTCGAGCAGCTCCACTGAACTTCCTAAAAATCAAACAACTGAGATGGCGTGTGTGGAGGTGATAGTGTTTGGCTACGGCATACGACAGTCAAACCTCGTAAAAAATCAAAATATGTGTATATATTTCATTTTCCATACACCGTTTCATCAACAAATAGAAAATTAAAAATCTAGAATATTATAAATTCTTGGTTTTATAAAAATACAGTTTCTCGCAAAATTTTGTTTTTTTCTCAAAAGTGGCGCCGATTGGTGGGCCAGTGGACGCTCTGAGTTGACACACCCCTCCTCCCTCTACTTTTTCATGTGTGAGGGGAGTGTGTGTGTGTGGAAGGGGGGGGGGGGGCATATGGTCAGTCGAACTTTCAACTCGAACCTTGTACTGAAACGCTTTTCCATATTCACCTATAGTCTATTTTGCTACTTAACTCGTTCAGCCCCGACACACCACAGCATGGCGGCTCGACCATGATATTTCAAGGACTTTGGTGCCAGAATACCGCTTGGCGCCTATAGGCGCCAAGCTATTCTGGCACCACCCTTGAACTATCATGGTCGATCTGTCCCCTGAATTGTAATGCAGTCCTCCGAGGACAACTCCAAAGTGTGGGTATTTCGTGCCTGGGGCGTAATGAGTTAAGACAAAATCTGTCTGAGGGTTGAACAGGTGGGGGCAGCTTTAATTATGGCTTATTTCTTTCTTTCTTTATATATATATATATATATATATATATATATATATATATATATATATATATATATATATATATATATATATATATATATATATATATATATATATATATATATATAATGATTGTTTTTTTTTTTTTTTTTTTTTTTTTTTAATGTGCACTAGCGCGTTCTCCATGTACACACTGAACTTTTCTTTAAAAAAAAGTACGATGCAAAGTTTGCTCCATCACATTGCAGTCAATAGTCGTAAATGGTTCTCTCCCCTGAAAAGCTCTCACGTGGTAGAGTCTTAATTGTGATGACTTTTATGGGACGTTACTCTTGTGATCTCGAGCAGCCGACGATGTTTGCAGTCTAAGCATCGGTACTCACCGAAGTAAAATAATGTCGACAGAAGATGACCTGGAGGTTTTAGAGACATCAGACAATTGTCCAAAGCTGAAAGAACTTGCAGAGATCGTCTTTGGTAAGAATGAGCACTTTTTTTTCCCGATTTTTCGATTAGAATACGTTTTTCAGCGTGCATTCTACAACGCACATGTGTTGACATTCGATCGTTATCGTTTTTACCTGATGCCAACCGCAGAGGACATGAATTAATCATGGTAGTTCAAGGGTAGTGTCTGATTAAAATGTCCACCATCTCACTATCACGGTCGACCATGATCAATAATATGTAGTCATACTCATGTCCCAGATGTGTCGTTTGACTTCTGAAATAGTTGTACATGTACCACTTCCACCCAGAATTACGTCAGGTTTGTGGGGTTACATTGTATACATGTATGTACTTTAAAGATGTGTGTGCCAGTCTGTGAGTTTGGACCTTACGGCTGGTAGCCGTAAGGTTGAAAATAACAGACAATCACTTAATTATTTTAGACATTTGTTTGGCTTAACCCTTTACATCTTGTTTTCTTACTGTTCTGTGATGACCACATTATAACTTTTAGATTAGGAGACTGAACAACCATTTTAGTTCAAGGGTGGTGCCAGAATTGTTTGGCACCTCAGGCACCAAGCTATTCTGGCTCCACCCATGAACTATCATAGTCAAAGTTAATTTCAATTAGTATTGTAAGCCAAATGAAAAGGGTTAAATTGAAGTAATAGGAGATCTTTTGATTACTTTGTACATTGCAGATATGATCCGAGATGTGCACGACCCTGAGAAGCCAGAAACACTGGAGGAGCTGAATGTTATATCAGAGGAAGGAGTGCGGGTGTCCAGACTGCCTGCAGGACAGACACTGATCACTATTGAGTTTGTACCCACTGTTCCACACTGCTCTTTGGCATCCATTATTGGTGAGTAATTGGTGTTTGTGTGTGTGTGCTTGCATATATGCATATGTGTGTGTGTGTGTGTGTGTGTGTGTGTGTGGTGTGTGTGTGTGTGTAAGTTATGTACTTATGTGCATGCGTGTGTGTATGTGTTTAAGTTTTTATTCATCTTTACAAACTTAGCAATCCTTATTCTGCACAAAAATAAACTTTTAAACTCCCAGAACTAAATGACTTCCATTTCTCTGTATTACCTCCTGTCATGTTTGTCTACTTTTTCAGGTCTTTCATTACGAAGTAAGATTGAAAAGTGTTTTCCTGAAAAGCATAAGGTGAGCGAAGCCAGTGTTAATTTTTTTCTTAAATGTAGGGGGTCAGATCTAGCGCGGCAGATTCAGTTTACAGTTGCCAGAGGGTCAGCAGGATTTCCCAGGAGGTCACAGAAATGATGAAGTCTTAGATGATAATAATAATAATAATAATAATACATAGTATTTATATGGTGCATTTCTCATATTTATAATATAACTCAATGCGCAGGACATAGCCGTTAACTGAACCCAACAACACATTTCCTCACACACTATACATAAACACAGAACATTCACGTGGTGCTAAGGGAAAGGTCAAGCGAGCTACTGAAATTTGGGACATTTAAATCGCGTTTTTTATATTTTTGAAATTTGATTAAGTGGACTGAATTTAATACCAAATTTTAGTATTTATATGGCACATTTCTCATATTTATAATATAACTCAATGCGCAGGACATAGCCATGAACTGAACCCAACTGTGACAAGCACGCTCACGTGAATCACGCGCATTCCCTCACACTCTGTACATAAACACAGAACATTCACGTGGTGCTAAGGGCAAGCTCAAGCGAGCATGAGAAATTTTGGAAATTTAAATTGCGTTTTTTTAATATTTTTTAACTTTGATTAAGTGGACTGAAATTAATACCGAATTCATGGGGGAGGAAAGAGCCGGAGTACCCGGAGAAAAAACCTCCAAAGGTCAGCCTGAATTAATGGTGACGCTTACTAGAGGAGTAAAGTCCGACGCCGGAACTGGGTATCGAACCTCGCATTGCATCTTGCATTGGTGGCAGGCACTTTTACTGCTGCGCCACGGACCGTCCCACATACTTTGAGCACTGAAAATGTATCAATCCCTTCACGAAAGCGTTTTTGGACTGTGCAGCTTAGCGACACACAGCGTAGAACATCTGCCCATCTAAATGGTGTAGCCATTTAAATCGTCCGAGCCAATCGTGCTGTAAAGAACGCGTGGTCTTTTTTTCACTATCTGATTTGCTTGTAGGAACTTCAGACTGTGTAGGAGAAGACTGTGATTTTGAGCTCGAGAACCCGAATTTTATGAGTCCGGCCATGCTTTTGCCACAGGAAATGCCGATAGACACTTGACCGGCTCCGCCGCGGAAGAGTTATATCTGTTAAATTTATGTTGCTGCGCATGCGGTACTGTTGCTGCGTTGGCGTTCGGTGCTCTCACAAAAGCTTTGACGGTTCTGCTCGGCACGCGCGGCTGTGAAACGTGTTCACGATGACGCACTAGTGAGTTTTTCAGTGCGTAAAGATAAAGCTTACTGCATCAGAGTAAAAAAATTTACGTCAGTCTGATGCAGAGCTCGGAACACTAGTGCGTCAGACGTGGCTTTAGAGGGTCAGATACGCACATTTCTGCGAAGCAGCAGTGTTATTCCTTTGAGTGTATATTTTACAACTGGGTACACTTATGTTTTCCATCCCTTGTCATAAACTTATACAGAACTGGCAGTAAGAGACCTTGTTACCTTAACCCTTTCTTGTCCAGTCAGGGATTAACTCATTTCAGATGTGCCACTTTCAGATAAGCAGCATGAAGACTTTTCATCCTGATATACTACTGCTTCAACATTAATTTTACTATGATAGTTCAAGGGTGGTACCAGAGTAGCTTGGTGCCTGAGGCGCCAAGCTATTCTGGCACCACCCTTGAACGAAACTGGTTGATCTATCTCGTAATCTGTAATGTAGCCTTCATAGGACAATAAGCAGATTTATTCAAAAGTCAGTCTCAGGGTGTAATGGGTTAAACACCAGTGGAAATAAAATGCATTTTTTTTAAATGAGGAATGTGTGTAGCCCTGTCAATCATGCTTTGGTCCCATTCTTGAAAGCTACGCTGCTGTATTTTCTAAGCATGGAATTCTCATTCACCCTGTTTGAGTGTGCATTTGTAATAATGTTGCATGTGTTTTGTTGACAGGTGGACATTTTTATAAAGGAAGGAACCCATGCAACAGCAGATGAAAGTAAGTACCTTACAACATGACTGTATATTTAAAAAAATATGAATATTTCATTACTGAACATTTGTGAATTTTCTTTTTCATGAGAATTACTCTCTTTATTTCAGCGTTCAAAGGATGAATTCTACTTTTTCATAAATTCATGCAAAACCTTTTCGTTGTTGAATGGATAAGTTTATTATTCATAACAGGCATTCTTATGTTTAATTTAAAAAATTCATTTTCAGTAGTATTTTTCTGCAGTTAATCTATTGCATGCGGTCTGAGCAATTATTAACTGATAATTAAACTTACCTTCCAATTACAGTCAACAAGCAGATCAACGACAAAGAGAGGATATCAGCGGCCATGGAAAACCCAAACCTGAGGGAGATTGTTGATCGTTGCACCTCTGACGGGGATGGATAGTGAACACGAAGCAGTATCCTGTACCGTTTGCTATGACCATTAATAGACCCGCTTGGGGAATATGCCAGAAGTACTCTTCTATTCAAATGAGATGCTTAGCATCGCATTTGAATAGAAGAGTACTTATGTCACACTCTCTTAATAGACTCACTCGAGGAGTATGTCACAAGTATGCTTCTATTCAAATGAGATGCTGAGCATTTCATTTGAAAAGAAGTGTACTTATGGCACACTCCCTGAGGGGGTCTACCTGGGGAGTGCTCCCAAACCGTTAGCATCTCATGTGGCATACTCCCTGTGTGGATCTACCTGGGAAGTACTCCCACAAATGGCACTTGATACTTCACTGCAGTTTGGCTAGCCAGGCCTCTTTTTAAACCACTTTTCTGCCAGTGGACGCAGATTGTGCCCCTCAAATCTTATAATTTTATGCCCAAAAGCCACTGCCATCCAGGAAACGTGATACAAAGTGGTTTCAGCAAGAGGCATAGATCCTCATGAGCCCATATGCGGGGGCTCATGAGGTTCTATGCCTCTTGCACCTGGTTGATGTTTACTTTGTCCTGGCAGTGTAGGGGTTAATATATCCAAGGCTGTTTTGTCTAATTCATCACACATGGTTGTCTCCCTTGATTCGGTACCGTGGTAGCGAATTGAGGGAGACAATCAGTGTCCTCATACACTTAATGAATTTCACGCTGAATCAAACTTTGGGATATGGATTAGCCATGGTAGTTCAAGGACGGTTCCCATGCACCATACTAATTTGGTACTGGCTTTCAACGACCATGTTTGATCCCTCTCTTACTTTGGTGTCTTCATGGCTAACTTTAATGTGTTAACGATAACTCATTTGAGACGTGCCACACGTGGATATGCAGCAAATAGACTAGTATCTGCATGCTGCATATGCTGAAGTTAACCTGTATTTGATGTAACAAGATTCTCACTTTGTGCCACAAGTCTATAAATGACCCAGACTCACCAGAGTCCCACGCCATAACCCTCCAGGGCCGCTCCGTTCTGCTGTCCGGTCCAAACTCTGCACCCCAAGTGTTGAAAGCCACACAAAGAAGCGACTTGGTTTCCAGGCATTTTCACACTGCAGACCTAGGCTGTGGAATAGACTACCACAATCCTTGAGGGACATTGACTGCATTGGCATCTTCAGGAGGCACCTCAAAACCCAACTCTTTCTTGACTTTTAATTCTAGGACGACTGTGCACCAGAAGTTGCGTGTGTTGTTTTTATTTTTTTTTAATTTATTTATTTATTTGCGCCCTAAGCATGCTGCTAGCATGGAGTGGATGCGCATTACAAGTGGACATCATCATCATCATCGACTAGTCTATTGTAATGAAGGCGTTTGTTAACCCAGTCAGTGCCAAGAAAATTTGAACTCATGAGCCCCCGCAGTCACGGGGGCTCATGAGGATCTATACCTCGTGCAGTTGAACAGCATTTAAATCCATGTTCCTGGGACAGTTTGGGCTTTTTGGTGTTGAATTAACGAAGATTGCAGAAACACAGTCTGCGTTAACTGAAAGTGTTCAACAAACATGATCATAAACTGTATTGTGAGGTGCCACATTTGAAATGTGAAAGATGTACTGGTGAGGACAGAATTCTGCTGACAAGGTCAGGTTCTCGTCTCCACAGATGCTTTATCAACAATGCTTTAACCCCATTCAGCCCTGACATGTTATGTGCATTACAGCCAGGTATGGATCAACCATGAAAGTTCAGGGGCCAGAAATAGTTTGGCACTCTTAAATATATTTTGGCACCACCCTGAAACTATTTTTGTTGACCTCAATCCTCAATAGTACACTGTACATGCGATGCAGTCTTTAGTTGACAGCTCATGGACCTCAGTGTTTTAAATGGTTGTGTATGTATTATTATTTTTATTGTTATTATTATTATTATTATTCTTACATTTTACAGTTTAACTTATTTATTTGTTATTTATTTATTTACTTATTTATCCATTTATTTGGGGTGGGTGGGGGGTGGGGGATGCGAGGCCAGAGGAGACACTGGGGATAAAAACAGTATGTTACTGGATTAGCATTGTTTTACCAAACACCTGTATACAGTGTATGTGCAGGTAACTTATGGGTACAAGTATTTACAGTACATAGGGGCCTGACGAGTGGTGCTTTGACTAAATGCAAATCCACTGTGCCAACTAGTTGTATTCTGACTTGAGCTAGTTATGTGGTGGTCGCACACACATGGTGGCGCAGCGGATTTGCATTTAGTCAAAGCACCAGTCTTCAGGCCCCTAAGGTACAGTACAGTCATTTGTGCTATAGCAGATACGTTCATTTTGCAGTCACTTGTCTAAAACAGCCACCCCGAAAAATATGTACAGCCCCTTCATGTTTGCTATACAAAGTCCCTTTATACAAAGTGTGGTTATATGTAGTGGTCACATTTGTCCTGGCCCATAGGTGACCATTATTTTATGGTTGACTCTACATGTATTGACTTTTTATGATGCAGTCAGCCATTTTTGCAATCGATAGACTGTGTGTGTGTGCGTGCGTGTGTTTGTGTGTGTATGTTTGTTTGTGTGTGCACGCCATGGGTGCCAGTGTTCATGATATTCATGTCTGTTTGTGTTGTTATGTGCATTGATAAAAAATAATAAAATTGGACCAGCAGACTCTGCTTCAATGTTTATCAAATGTGAGAGTGAAAATAATTGTTTACTGGCATGTATTTTGTATGCATGCACTCTATTAACCCTTTGAGGGGGCTTTGAGGATCTGCCTCTTGCAGTTGGATGTTATTTGCGGTCCCGGCAGAGGATGGGTTAAACATCATTTTCACATCGTATAGATTAACTCATTCTCCTATTGGCGCCAAGCTATTCTGCCACCACCCCTGAACTATCATGGTCGATCTGTCTCCTCAACTGTAATGCAGTCCTCGGAGGAGGTATTTCGTACCTCGGGCACAATGAGTCAACAGAAAAGCACACAAAGCCTTAGTAAAGGGAAGCAATGATTTCCATGTCTTAAGCTTTGTTGGTCTGTAGATGTGATTCCCTCTCTTTGACCATATCCTCTCTGCTCTGGGTCGTCGCGTCAATAGGGAGGTTACGTTTACTCCGAACGACTGCTAACAACGAATGAGAGCGAAGGCTCGGTGGGTAACTAGTGTGTGTCAAAAGCATAGACAACACTCCAAGTATCTCCAACAGGCATAGATACTCATGAGTTTTCCTCCGGATCTATTTTGGAGATGTTCGGAGTGTTGTAGAAGATTATAGTAGAAGATTTCAAGCTGTGACTTTGCCCTCGTTTGTTTTCGGGAGTCGTTCGGCGTTTGCGTAACTTCACTAGTGTTCTAGTTGTTAGGCTGTTTGGTTTAGTCTTCCTCAGTCATTTATCTTAATTCTCCTGCAAATTACCCACCCAGGGGCGGATCAGTTACCTCGAGTGAGGGAGGGGGGGGGGGGTACCTTATTTGGTACCTTCAACCTCATACAAAGATCTCTCCGTGCTAGACCTTGCTTGCAGAGGCCGAAAAACTGAAAAGGGGGGGGGGGGGGGGGGCGGGGGGAGAGAGAGAGAGAGAAGGCTCGTGCGTGTTAAGACTCTCACCATTCGCCAAAATATCAGACAACGAAGTGTGGTGGGTGTGGGGGGGGGGGGGGGGGGGGGGCTTTTTTTTTGTCCAAACTCCCCTAAAAGGGAATGTGTTATAGCATTTTAAAGAACTTCATTTTGGGTCTGGAATAACCCCCCGCCCCCCCCAACCCCAACCCCCCCCCTCCCCCCAGATCCCCCTGCCACCCATACATACGACGCTTTTTTTTTCTGATGACAAGTCACAGCGGCCAGCACTCAGTCACCGTCACACACTGTAAACAATAATAATGTAATAATGTTAGTATGGACAGTTCCGGATACGCGGACAAACGTCACTGTTGCTGTCACACGTTGAACCAGACGGTCAAAATTTCCAAATAATTTGGAACTGACCAGTCTACTAGTAAAAAATGCATACCAGTTCAGGAAATAAATCGACCACGATAGTTCAAGGGTGGTGCCAGAATAGCTTGGCGCCTCCAGGCGCCAAGCTATTCTGGTACCACCCTTGAACTATCATGGTCGATCTGTCTTCTGCTGTACAGTATTCAGTTAGAGCTGAGTTGACTATATTTCTTTATTTTTTGTCGTTTGAGTTGAATTGATTATCTTTTCATCGAAGAGATAAAAAAATATCTGACAGTAGACCTTGAACCTATTGCGGGTGTGAAAGGGTTAACACCGGACTTATGATTTAGATCCGAGCAAGACAGGAGTTAAATAAATGTTTCACTTGTGGTTTTGGCCCAGGGATTATGTGGCATTATTCAGGAGAACACAGAGATAAACGTTCAGCACGCTTGGCAAATGATCTAGCTCTTCTTGCATGTGTGCAACGAGCATTGATTCTCGTGAGGTCCATGACTTGCAAGAGGCTTGTAGGAGCTCATGCGAATCTGTGCCTCTTGCATGTAGGGGGCGGCTGCCAATTAGATCCACGTTCGTTGTTTAACTCTTAAACTCCCTGAACTAAATGACTTCCATTCTGTCGAATGGAAATCATTTAGTTCTGCGAGTTTAAGAGTTAACGGGTGGCAATTTGATGGTTTTGCGTACGAAGAGATATGCCACACTAAAACTGCCGTTCGTGCAGAAAACGCTGATTTCTCGCCCTTGGTATAACATTGTATAACACTGTAGTCTGGTCCGGACAATACGGCTGAAAATGGATGAATAACTGAAAAGATGAATGGACGGAGGGGCGGATGGACGGATGGATGGATGGACGGACGGATGGACTCGAAGATGGATGGATGGATGGAAGAGCGGATCGAGGGATTGACGTATGGAGGGATTGTTGGATGGATGTGTAATATGATACGGCTCCAGCATGACAATAATAATAACAATAATTATATGAGCTTCGAAACGTTGAGAAATGTTGCATGTTGTTGTAGTCACAGCATTTCCATCTGTGACCAGGATGGTAGAGAACACTATTACTCTTGTTCAGTTCACACGAGACCAAATCACCATTCCTCATACTGCACTTTGTCCCGTCAGTCTGTGAAATCCTTCTTTGTTTTTTCATTCAGTCATTCATTCATTCGTTCGTTCATTTATTCATTCATTCAGCCAGCCGTCCATCCATCCATCCATCCCATTCATTCATTCATTCATTCATTCATTCATTCATTCGAGTTTATGTCTTCAGTTATTTAAAATCTGTTTCAGACCTTGTACACATGCAGCGTCTCTAGCATATTTTTGTTTTTTAACCAGTTTAGCCCAGGATCCCTACAGCAGGAGATGGCTTGACCATGATAATTCAAGGGTAGTGCCAGATTAGCTTGGCGCCTGCAGGCGCCAAGCTAATCTGGCACTACCCTTGAATTATCATGGTCAAGCCATCTCCTGCAACTGGTACATAGTCGTTAGGCAACACCTCCAAAACTTTAGAAATGGGACCTTGGGGATAAAAGGCTTCATTGCTTATTGGCCTCATAAATTCATCGTTATTTTTTATGGGTTTTTATTTCACGTAGGCACGCCCTGAGCATAATTCTTACCTGCACTCTGGACGCAGGTGAAGCACATTACACTGCGTCCTGTATGCGCAATGCACTCCACTGTTCTTTATCTGTTGTTTTTTCTTCCTTTCTTTCTTTACGTTTGTCCTTGACTCAGTAATACCAGCGTTTCACATACCTTGTCTGATTCCTGTGCTGAGCGTGCGGGGTTTATCCCTGTACAAACACTGCTTTCTCACAGATCCTCTCGGCAAAGCAGGAATTATGCAAAAGATTACTTTTCGTTACCTACGGTCGTGGATTAAACCCAGCATCTGCCTCCATCGGAGGATGTAAATGAACCTGATGTGTGTCAGCAAGAGGCATAGATTCTCATGAGCCCCTGCATTTGCAGGGGCTCATGAGAATCTATGCCTCTTGCATATATGCAGGGGTTTTGATGAAGGCTTATTGTGGAATTTTGATACCGTGTTTGCGCACTGTTATTTGCAGTCATAGCAGTCTTGCACTCCATTGACCGCTTGTACGGGGTCACAGAACCGAACGGGAAAAAAGGAAAGAAGAAGAAAAAAAAAAGATGGGATGAACCATAACCCAGAAAGTCCCTTCTATATGAGAGATGTCCTCGCTATCAATGGTCTCTACCTTTTGTCTTTGACCTCGGTGATTCTGATGTTGAATTATCTCCTATTGAAAAAGTCTCGCAGATCTGCCAATGCGTCAGTGAATTCTATAAGGGGCGCAGGACATTCGCGTCATTAATTTGTCAAACGTCATTTGTCATGACGTAAGGTTTAGTTTTTACGTAATTTTATCACTTCCGCTTCATAGGCTTGAGAAAATGGTGACAAAACTAGAACTTCACGGTACAATTTCA
>BTPG01000001.1:32973914-33016414 GCA_036245525.1 Semisulcospira habei | reverse complement strand
TGCTGCTCAAGGTGTGGAGAAAGCCAGTTGCCTTGGTCAATGTCTCACTGTCCCAAATGTCACTGTCTTCACACATTTGTCCCAAACAGTCGTGAACAACCAGGAAGAGAGATGTGTAAACCTCCAGTGCTTCATGTTTTTCTACCCATCTTGTTCTGCACAGATCAACAAGCTTTGTCTTTGTCGTGTCAGGCTGAGATGCTTCGATGGTATCTTCAAGTTTTCTTTGTCTCTTTGGAGAGTTTGAGAAAAACAGTGACAGTTCCCTCAGTGCTCCCATCATGTTTTTCACTGCAGGCAAGCCGCATGCTTTTACAATGCAGACTCAAGCTATGGGAAGCACAGTGAAAGTACAGTGCTTTGTTGTTCCTTGCTTGAAAACGTGCCTGCACTCCTTTAAACTTTCCTGCCATGTTTGCGGCCCCGTCATAACCTTGTCCTCTAACATTGTTGAAATCAAGCCCCCACAAGGCCAGACACTCAACAATCTTGTTGTAAAGTGTTTCACCTGTGGTATCTCTGCACTGGACAAAGGCCAGGAACTCTTCACGAACTTTCAGACTTCCATCGACGAATCTCAATATAATTGAAAGTTGTTCCCAATTTGAGCTGTCTGTGACTTCGTCAGCAAGCACGGTAAACTGTTTTGCTGCAATAATTTCTGCAAGAATCTTGTTGCGGATCTGATCACCAAGAACCTCTATCAGTCTGTTTTGTGTACTTTTTGAAATGTATATGGCCTTCTTATCGCATGTATCTAGAAGTTTCCGGAGAGTTTCATCTCCTGCATTGATGCACAGATTCAAAAGGGCATTGAAATTGCTTCTGTTCTCACTCTGAAGAATGCCATCATCACAGTTGCCCCTCAGAGCTAACTCCTGTCTTCCACACACTTCAACAATCCTGAAGAGGCTTGTCAGAACTTGTCGATTTGCAGCGATGTTTTCTGCATTTTTCTGATTGATTTCACTGGCGATGCTCTGCTCTGGTTTATCCATGATTGTCAAAAACTGCTCTCCATTTGCCATTGCATCTTTGTGGTGTTGTGATAACGAGTGCTTTTTGATCTGACCACAGGCTTTATTCCAGTTCTTGCATGGCGTCTTCACAAACTTGCCCAGGTTTTCAGTAGACTTTGCAAATAATAGGCAATACTTGCAGTAAGCCCCATCCTCGAAAGGAGAATACACAAGCCAGGAGTACTTTTGCAACCACTCATGCTGAATAATTTTCGGTTCTTGTTGTTTATCACTGTTGTTGGAAACTGAAAACCAGGTGATGGTCTCCAGTGTTGCCTTAGAAGATGCTCCTTGTCACTGTTTGACAGTGAAACGACTCGCGTGTGTTTCATGAAATTGACTTCACCAAAATCGATATTTTTGTTGCTGGTGATCTGAGAGGAGAAATCTGAAGAGGAGTCAGAAAGCAGGCTCACATCAGGCTGGTTGGTCATTGGCATGGCAGAGGATTCAGAAAGCAGGCCCCCGGCAGGCTGATCAATGCTTGAGGAGGAGTCTGAAATACAAATAAAAGTTGGGTCTATGAGAAGTCTGAAATACTAAAACGATTGTGTGTGTAACTGTGTGTGTGTGAGAGAGAGAGAGAGAGAGAGAGAGAGAGAGAGAGAGAGAGAGAGAGAGAGAGAGAGAGAGAGAGAGAGAGAGAGAGAGATCATAGAGAGAGAGAGAGAGAGAGAGAGAGAGATCATAGAGAGAGAGAGAGAGAGAGAGAGAGACCTGCAACAAGATAATTACATTTAAAGCATATATATGTCTTCGTTTACACACTTCAGTCAAGCTTAGATATATATTTATGATCTGAAATAACAGCTTTTCTTTTTAGACCCCTCCCCCCAAATGATGGACAAAATCTTTGCTACCTTATGACTCGTAGAGTCTTCTTCAGGCTAATGATAGCCAATGGAACCCACCAGTCATTTTGTTTAATATTAATTATTAAATTGAAACACTCAATCACGTATCAATTTCAGGTTGTATTTAATTTATTTTTTTTTTTGGAGAGGGGGGGGGGCGGGGGGGGGGGGGGCAGTAAATTACTCACCAACACTGCTTTTACTTGTTCCCATGTCACTGTTTCGAACTCCACTGCCAGTGGTCTCACTTTGGGTTGATTTTTGTCTCTTTCGAGGAACTGCATCATCTGCCGTTTAGAAAAACAACTTTTATTATTATTATTATTATTATTATTATTATTATTATTATTATTAAAAGTTTTCTTATATAGCGCTTACCTGTAAACAGCTCTAAGCGCTTTACAATTTACTCAACAACAACAAACAAAAAGAAAAAAAAAAGAAAAAACAAAGACATAACATAAAAATTAAAACATGAAATTTTATCCTAAAAGCAACAACAAAAATGTAAAATAAAATAGAACCGTCTTTTCAACATCTTATATATGATTATGCATTGCAGGTGTTAACACGTCTACTACAATTTTATAATAATAATTTAATATAAAAAAAAGAAAAACAGTGGTTTTCTGACTAGTTCTTAGCTTATTTTAAATTTCATCAACAAAAGGCCTAAGGGTGAATAATCTTATTTTGTAGCACGTTGTTCACAGGCATAGGAACTGTTAACAAATTTGCTGATTTTCAGCAGTTGGCAAAATTTCAGCACATTTTTATTTTCCATTTTATTATGTAAAAAAGGCAGTGGTTGGGATGCCGTCATGATGGCTTCTTGTCGTTCCAGAAACCGAAGTCGTCATGACGGTTTCGCACCCGGAAAGGCTATGTTGCCGTCACAATTGATGGCGACGCTGTCAACAAGTGGCGTCAGATAGGCTATGGTTTCCATAGTCAGCCATCAAGACGGTTCTGTTTTGCTCTCCGAAGAGATTTACGTCACAATACATAGCTAGTAAGCTGCACTAGTGATAACGATACCTTATAACTTAGCCCTTGGTTTTGTTATTGAAAACGATATTTTGCCGTCCAAAGATTTTTTTTTATAAATATAAAAGCAATATTGATCATTGATGCCGATATCTTTATTTTTTAAATTGACATTTTTAAAGTTATATATCATAATACTTTGTGAAATAAATTTTAGGCTATGCATTACTTTAATTGTTACCTGTTTTGGTATTTTAATAAGTGGGGCTGTTTTATATCTATGATATTCATTATATGCAGCTAGTATCAGCTCCTACAGCGTAGGCTACACTCACAGGAAGGAAGTACCGGCGCCATCGCCACGTGCTCATTTGAATCAAATTCGGAATGGGTGAATTTTACCTAGTTCTACTGACTACATTTCTTTTATGAGACAAAATTGGATTTAAAAATGTACCCACCTTCTGAAATGGAGCTTGATGAAAACCAGCATGACAGTCGCCTACTGCCATCAGCATCTGTTTTTTTCAGTTTCGGCATTTTCGAGGAGACAGCAAAAGTGAAGTGTTACCAAAGACAATACATTATAAGACAAATCACTCGCCCCGAGAGTGCGAGGACGTGCTTTGAGAGTTTTCTCCCTTGTAATCGTGTTGAATCATGGCTGACCGAACGAGGCAAGGGCTGACTTTTGCAGCGCAATTTCTTGTTCGAAACGCCCGCTACAAGCCAAGTTTCACCGGCATGTCAGTTTTCCTTTTTCCCAATGAAGAAACAAGGTAAGCTGATTACTCTGTGGTCTTATCTTTGCATAAATGCATAAATTTACGACCGTATAATAATTTCATGGCGCAGAGGATGTCTATCTCGAAAACTTTCGATTCTGAATTAGAGTTGCCAGGGCGATACTCAGGCATAGGTCCCTCGTGTGATATGTATCTTTGGGCTTAAATCTGGGAGAGTGGAAAACTGATCCAACTGCAAACAGACACTAGCCGGCTCTCCACGCCGTGAATTCCGAGAAATGTCAGTGGAAAAGTGATCTAACGACCATTTAGATCCAGAGTAATTATACGTTTCTAGTAATTTTGTTTTCAAATGTAGAAGAGGGCAATATGTACATAGACCAGTTTTCCTGTCCCATTGTATCCACTTTATGGTGGACTAACTCAAGTTAGATCTAGTCATTTGTGCCACACGTGCTTAACTTGGGCGAGAAAAAGTATTCTTTAGGCTACACGGACCTTTCCCTTTCGTTCAAGGCAATACAACTGATAGGGAGAATCCTGTGTAAGTTTCACGTTCTTAATCGAGTTGTTTTAAGACCGATGTTCCGATCAAAAAAAGGAAAGTACTGGTGAGAAATTAAGCAAAGAAACCTTGAGTTGTAAGGTCGTTGATAAAATTCAGTCGTTGCAAAGTTACGTTCGCTTTCATTGTCTATCAAGACTTAAAATACAAAAGTATAAAAGGTCATGCAGAACTCTGTCCACTGTACTCTTCTCACGAACTACGCCTACAGACTACAGTATTTAGCTGGTGGTGTTTTAGTACTTGTATTTCAGTCTTTGTTATTCTCCCAACAGATGTCCGGGTGCAGAATTCGCGCAGAGAAGATCTGTTGGGACTTTTACCTGCTGAGCTGCGTTCACGTTCCTGCAGGCTGTGCTGTGCCCATTTTGAAAACAGCCAGTTCACGTGCGCCGACTGTGTTTTCGATGCCCAACCCACCCCCCACAACTAACAACAGAGACGAGGGATACTGCTACACATTCAGAAGCCCCGCGTCACAAGCAGGCACGCATGTCACTGCAACCAGGTATTTTCAATGAATAAATATAATTTGATTTATAATTTGTAAGCAGAAATTTTTAATTTATAAAAAATTACCAAACAATGACAGCACAAAAGATTAGTTGTGTGAGTTGTTTTCACAACTGGGGTCGTAAAATCTGTTGACTATTAAAATCAGACAAGCAGATTTTAAATTTGGATGAATTTTCGATGGCCTTTTTGTGTGTGTGGTTAGCGCCTGCATGATTAATGATTTAATGCATGGTTGCTTGTGTGTGTGTGCAGATGAGTCCAGTGGAGAAACTGATGTGGGGGGAACTGCAGCAACAGGTGGTCAGGACAGCGATTCACCAAGAAAGCAGGCTTTGAAGAAAAGTATCAAAACTGTGCGCAACAGATTGTACTGCCTTCAGAAGAAATGTAATTACGACAGAAAGACGGCAAACAAGGACAGAAAAGACATTAACACTCAAAGAGAAGAAGGATGCAGCAGCGAAGAGCCGCTTGGCCCATTTTTTGCCTGATTCGTTGTTAAGTTTATTTCAGCACAGTTGCGTGAAATACACAAAATGAAACAAGGCCGGAGATGGACGGAGACAGAAAAAAACAACAGCTTTATCTTTGTTTCATGCAAGCCCCAAGGCATATCGTATGCTTGAAAAATTCTTTGTCCTCCTGTCAGTTTCAACCTTACGGAAAACTATGCGAAAGGTTTCAGTCTGCCCCGGCTTTAGTGCCAAAATTCTGAAAGCTCTTCACTGAGATTAAAGTGTCTGTACTGCCGCCAAAGTCAGATCTGTGTGCAATAGTACTAGACGAAATGACAATAAAAGAACAAGTCACCTACAACAAAAAACGTGATCAAATAGAAGGGGCAGAGAATGTTGGGGGAGGACGAGAGGACAAAGCTTGTGGCAAACCATGCGACTGCCTTTGTTGTAAGGGGTTTAGTTTCCCACTGGAAGCAGCCGAAGGTTTGGTGAGGGAGGGGGGAGTTGTTGGAGAACATAATTCTGATCGGTGATGACATGTTTATCTGTTTACCTGGTAATGACTTTTAGATCTAAAGGCGGTGGGCATGTGACTGATGGTATTGTCTGTTGTACGTCTTATGATAATTCAGCCTAATGCGTATATTCATGTTGACCTGCTATTTTGTGTATGATGAATAATTTTGTCATACATTTACATGTGTTGGGTGGATGGATGAATTGAGAGGAGGAGACAGAACAGGTAATCAGTGATCATTTCTTATTAATCTCTTTGTGCATACTATCGAAGGTACTGTTTACAGTTTCTAACGGGTGTATGCATAAGGTGATTAGCGTGGCCTGTGTATAATCACTATTTGGTTTTCTTGATAATACCGGCTGCAAGTTGAACCTGTATTAATAAACTGATCTTTTTGTGAGATTGTTCAAAACAACTGATATTTGCTGTAAATTATTTCTTATTTAGTCTTGTGTTGGTGGTTTGTTTGTATGTGTGTTCGTTTGTGTGCATGTGTGTTTGTTTGCGTGCACGTGTGTGTGTGTGTGTGTGTGTGTGTGTGTGTGTGTGTGTGTGTGTGTGTGTGTGTGTGTGTGTGTGCGTGTGTGTGCGTGTGTACTAGACATCAACTCACACCCACGGCAACAATGAAATGCCTGATTTATTATTTTTCTATTACACTTTCCGTGCTAATTACCACTTTTCCGAAAAATCTTTCGATTAGGAATAGAAAAAAAATATCTTAGAAGCAGAGCTCATGTGATTTTAAAACAGTTTTCCGCAATGCACACACAAAAAGCACCTGCTACCCTTCAAAAAGCCTCGCGTCAGAGCTCGAGTCCATTACCAGATAGTGATAGACGTATGGCCACAACACGATTACACCATGGGACGCAACTGCTACACTGACCTCGCTTTTTTCAGTAAGCCTTATGAAGGAGTGATCTGTCTTATAATGTATTGTCTTTGGTGTTACCAAAGAAAATAGATCTAGATTTAAACTTCCCCCCACAAACCTTAATGACGTCACTCGTCTTTTCACTGATCTTTCTCGGAAAGACGTGCACTGAAGGAGAGCAACTCTTTTGGGTACCTGGTTGATTCAACGGAAATCCATTTCAACGATGTTTTTGGACGATTCAATGATGGTCGTTTTAACGGATGTTCGTTACAACGAATTATCATAATTATCAACTTAGCGTCTTAATTAATCTTTCTAAAAAGTCGTTTTTGGGGGATTAGGGCTGTATCAAGGTGAAGGCGCTGGAAGAGGCTTGCGGCCAGAACAAGAAAATATGGCTGCATTTACTAATAATAGGGTTAGGGGTTGGGTTACTTGGTCGTTTCAACGGGAAAACGTTTTGGACGTTTAAACGGATCCCTTGAAATGGATTTCCGTTGAATTGTCTATAAATAACTCTTTGTGCCTTGGATCAAAAGTGACTAAAAACTGCAATGTTTTAAAAACAATTAAAAAAAAAAAACTTTGGAACTCCCTTTGCATAAAAAAAAAATTCACTGTTTTTTTTTTTTTTTTTTTTTTTTTTTTTTTTTTAGTTGGGAGGGGGGGTTCCGGAACCCAGGTAACCCCCCCCCCCCTGGGTCCGGCCCTGCGGTGACAGTCTTCAGTCCTGGACACTGATTCAGCTTTTTCAAAATCACAGAAAGCTGAATTTCAGTTTTTTGGTCTTGACAGAACCCATTCCTTCAGCCAAACTGTTCCACTTGCAAGATGCATAAATTCTCAAGAGCCCCTGCGGGGCTCACGAGAATTTATGCCTATTGCTGGCCGTGGATTATAGAGCATATACTCGTGTAGTTAGTCCGCGGGTCATTTTCAGTCGTTTTAATTTTCCCGCAGTCACCCAAGGGGACGCAACTTACTGTCTTTCCTTACTGCGAAGGGCCTGAACCCATTGCCTTTGATCTGATTCTCATGCAAGAGTAACTCGTGTTTCAACCTTGTGGCTGAAGCTTTTAAGAGCAATAATGTCCATATTGCTATTTCAAGTCCCTCGCTGAGTACACTGCGTCTGATTGACAGCCACTTCAAACGTACGATACGCGAGAGCCCGTCGCTGTTGAAAGCACTCATCATTTCAATATGTAGCCACTGCACTGACTTTCTTAAATTACTACCCGGCCTCTCAGTCAAAAACCTTCTAACCCAGTTTCAGCTCCCCCGAGTGAGGAGGTAAATCAATGGGGACTATCTGTCCTTGAAGAAGAGCCTGATTTGAGTTGAACTGAAATGAACTGAGCTGAGTTGAATTGAATTGAAGTGAAGTGAAGTGAATTAAATTGAATTGAACTGAACTGAACTGAACTGAATCGAACAGAAATGAATTGAATTAAATTGATTGAAAATCATTGAATTGAATTGAATAAATTTATTTTACAAGAATAGAAACTGAGTAAGCCATTTGACCCCAAGGCTGTATTTCTCAAATTTTGGACCTAACGACTATGTACCAGTTGCAGGAGATCGATCGACCATGATAATTCAAGGGCAGTGCCAGATTAGGTTGGCGCCAACCTAATCTGGCACTACCCTTGAAGTATCATGGTAGATATACCTATCCCTGTTGTGCGTCAGTTCTAAATGGCCTTAGACTTGAGAAACGCTTTGATTAGACCAGGCTGCGCTTAGGCGGCTTGAGGTCCGAGAACACACAGACCAACAAATTAATTTTATTGATGCAGTCTCCCCTTTTCTTTTCATTAATTTTATTGGTCGACTGAATCACTGTCAGTGATGATGAAAACTAAGTAGGATCAACTTATTGCAGCAGGAATATCTAGGTATATTCGTCCTTAGAATGAAGTCATTGTACACGTATCAAGGTTGTATTCAACAAGCAAACTGAAACTGAATTGGCCGAGGCTTTTGCCGAAATGTAAAAGGTTTTAACCATATCATGGTGTGCTGGTCTGCGATTTTAGACATTACAGCTGAAAGCCGTTAGGTCAAAAATCACATACCAGCACCTGTAGTCGGAATTCCAATCTCGTCCACATACATTCACAGCACAGCAAACCATTTGCTGTAAATGATTATCAAAACCAGGCCGCCTGAGTAGGATCAGTCCATTTCAAGAGGTGACTTTACGTATCAACATTGCTTACGTTGTAATCCGCATGTCTGACTTGAGTACGTCTCCTGCTGAGTGCAGTCGTAAAATTAAATATTAAAATCTATTATAAACACTTTCATTGCCGATAGACGGCGCCAGAAAACTACTGTAGAAGGCTGCAAGAAGTTTAGACCGCCAGCAGTCGCGGCAAAACGACGTTCAAACCAGAACATGGGATCTTCTTGTTATAGAAACAAATATGCATATTGAATCGGTTCCTTTGTCAAGCGTGCTGGTACAGAACTGGTATACTCCCTCCCTCTCTCGCACACACACATATGCACACACAAACACGCACGCACGCACGCAGCCGGCATGTACTCATGTAAGCACACACGCACGCACACACAACACACACGCATGCATCGCATACTCGCACGCACGCACACACACCAAACAAGCACACACACACACACACACACACACACACAGCACACACACACACACACACACACACACACACACACACACACACACACACACACACACACACACACGAATTCGGTTTATTCAGTTTATTCAAGGCGGCGTACGTAGATTGCACGTGGTAAAGAAACTTCACTCAGCTGCAACTCGTCACACGTGGCACAAGGTTGTAGACGACACTGGAGTAACAGTTCCAACAATATTTATTTGCAACGATGCAATCTATAGACAATGCATCCACAAATGTACGAACACTGATACACTGTCTCCTCTACAATGCATCTACACTTTTGACACACTGCGTCCCTCATACAATGTACACATATTTTCTAACGCCGTCTTTTATACTTTATTACAGATTTCCAGAACAATCCAGCAAATTCACACAACACAACCAATCAGAAAAGAAAACGTAACCCAAACTCATTAATATTCATTAAAAAGAACACTTTAGGACTAACTACAGCTTTCGACTAACATGTAGGCGCATTCGATACAAAGCTACGAAATGTAGTCAACAACTTTGACGTTATATATGAGGTCACTAGAATAATCGCGCCGTTTCGAGAACGTTATAGGTCAAACGAGGTAGGACTACAGCAACAATGTCACGAAAAGAAGCGTCATTTTAGCTACACTACAGACATCGATCGCAATTCTCCAAGCAAAAGAAAATGAATCATAGCTACTAAAAAGGTAAGTAATTCTTATCCAAAATAGCTCAAATAAATCTCGGATCTTTCCTGTGCTCAACACACACATGCTCTCAAAAGAATAACACAACCACAAACGTAACACACACACACACACACACACACACACACACACACACACACACACACACACACACACACACACACACACACACACACACACACATGGACACAAAACCCTCAGAGTGGGTTACCTACCATTTTATGTGAAAATGGGTTCCCATATTTCTATTTATTCTAGGGCTCTGGAGTTGATGCGAATGTTTAGAACTCACCTAATAACTAAGCTCTACAACTTAAAATAAAATAGACATTTTCTAGAAACAGAGCCACTGGATGGAGAAAAAATAGGTTTCTACCCAAAAAGTGGGTGCCTCTCACACAAAACTGGCATTACAGTGAAAATACCTCACTAAAGATACCTTTGGTTGATTTTATTATTATGATTGTTTGGGTGGGGTTGTGAGGGGGTTAGGGGGGGCAGGGGAGAGGTGGGGGGGGCAGGGGAGAGGTGGGGGGGGAGGGGGGTCATCACTTTTGGTTTATAGAGCTGCTCAATGCGCTCTTATGAATGAAAGATTTTTTATTATCAGTGGAATCAGTAGGTCATTTCAGAGGCGCGCACTGAGTTGCACGTCGAACCACTCACAAATACTCATTTGGAGTGCACCAGATGGATCCAGTTGGCCAAGTCCCACATTCCACACTATAGGACAGCTAAGACTGAAAAGCAATCACGGCGTTTATGGCGCGGTACAAGGTTTAAAACTAAGAAAATGTTGTTTTTAGAAGCGTGTCTGGCAAAAGTTTTTATCAAAACTGTTTTAAAACCTCTTTTAACTCAACTTTTCGTAATGTTAAAAGTGTTTTATTGTACATTGCTTAACGTCCCGACAGCAACAAGGTTTTCTCAGGACGTGCCTGCACTGCTTGTGAAAAAACAACAACAACTAAACAGAATATTGAATGTATGTCGCCAGCCGGTCAGATACATTAAATAAACCTAACACATGGGGCCTAAATAAAGTTAAGACCATTTAGCAACACACATCCAATATCAAGAGCTACAGGCAGTGCAGACAGTAGGGAGAGTTTTAAAAAGGCAAATACAGGTGAATGGACAAAGGGCCGACAGAGACACATGCCCCAGAATAGAGAGAAAAATCCACCCTGTGGGGCTGACCAGGGTGCCCCTGGGAACTAAAAAGTAGTTAACCCCACCCAAGTCCCCCAGGGCAGACCCGGGTGGGGTTAAAAGTGTTTTAATTTACAAGCGTGTCGTAACTGTTATGCATCTATTCCAACGTATAGTGCTGGATATTTTTCCTATCCTCGCCTTCTCTCTTCGCTCAACACTCGACTTTCCAGTCCTTACCTCAAACACCCCCAACCGGGTCTGCCCTGGGGGACTTGGGTGGGGTTGGCTACTTTTTAGTTCCCAGGGTCACCCTGGTCAGCCCCACAGGGTGGGGTTTTCTCTATATTCCGGGGGCATGTGTTTCTGTCTACCCTTGGTCCATTCACCTGCATTTTCCTTTTTTAAACTCTCCCTACTGTCTGCGCTGCCTGTGGCTCTTGATATTGGATGTGTGTTGCTAAATGGCCTTAGCTTTATTTAGGCCCCATGTCGTAGGTTTTATTTAACGTATTGGACCGGCTGGCGACATACATTCAATATTCTGTTTAGTTTTTGTCACTAGCAGTGCAGGCACGTCCTGAGAAAGTCTTGTTGCTGTCGGGACGTTAAGCAATGTACAATCAATCAACCTTCCTTCAAACGGACAGCATTCACACAAATAATACTTTACTATTACATCCGAAAATGGCCCATCCAAGCCTGCACTCTTTTAACTGCACTAAACGACTGACTGCAGCAGACGACACATCAGTGTAACAACGCTGACTCTGTGACGTCATTTGCATTCAATCAATTTGTGCATACAATCCAAAAGGAGATGCGGCATTGATAACATCGACAAACCTACAAAATAAAGCAACAGGTTGAACCAAAAGGTCGGGCAGGACAAAAGACAACAGCAGCCTCACCCAAAGTCTATACGTCCTCTCTTACAATGCGCACTCATGCAATCACTTCACTTCATAGCAACCGGCGCACAAGAATACATATGCTAAGTCTCAAATTTATCACTAGACATGACCTCCGACAACATCACCCCGGAAGCATAACACACTTTTTTTTTTTTTTTTTTTTTTTTTTTACAAAACCACACCATCAAATAACAAACTTCATTTTGCAGCAACATAAACAATTTCCTCCCTCACACAAATACAATACCACCACCACCCCCCCCCCACCCCCCACCTCCCCGCCCCACTACCTTTCGTATCTCTCCGTTTCACTTCGGCTCACCGACGCAGTCAACCACCGATCAGGTATTAAGTTATTTATAGCTGAGAAGGGTGATGTCACACATACTCGCCCATTTTACCGGTTTGTGCAAACACACACACTCTGCTGGGCAAGTTCAAACACACTACCACAGTGTATTTTAAGCACAAAAGTGTGTGTAATAACCTCAAAGTGGGAAAAACTGATTTTTTAAAAATCTTTTATAACTTCTTAAAGCATGACAATGCAGAAACAACCCTCAGAAAAAAATGGGTGTCTGACTTGGTCACCCAGAATTTTACACACACCCATTGTCCATAAGGATGGTAAAGACAGTCACCCATTTGAGGGGTTTGTGCACACACACACACACACACACACACACACACACACACACACACACACACACACACACACACACACACACGCGCGCGCGCGCGCGCGCACGCGCACGCGATACAAACTTACCACCAATTGAGACCCCCCCCCCCCCCCTCTGACATTTCAGTGTTGAGGGAGTTGTGGGGGATTAGCCAGGCCTCTGTCTAACATTATAAAGGTCTTCTCTCTCTCTCTCTCTCTCTCTCTCTCTCTCTCTCCTCTCTCTCTCTCTCTCTCTCTCTCTCTCTCAGTGCGCAAAAGCTCATCGGGACGACGTCGACCCGGGCACCGCATGCTCGCTGGTCTCAGCTCATCATTCAGCAACATCGTGTGAAGCATATGTAAAGGATATTACTTAACCTCTGTAACACGGCCACTTGTCTCCCTCCCACACCACCAGTATCTCTGGCTGGCTGCAACCCCACCCCAGACCCTTTCCATCTGCAAGAGGCATAGATTCTCGTGAGCCCCTGCAACGCAGGGGCTCATGAGAATTTATGCTTCTTGCTGGTATAACCAGCCCAGAGTTAAGAGAACATCCATGGATATCACGTAACTTTCTTTCCTCTTCATTCCAGCGATACGCCCTAATCCAGGACTTCTGCCTGCAAGAGTCATAGATTCTCATAAGCCCTTGCATCCGCACGGGCTCATGAGAAGCTATGGCTCTTGCTGCAATCTAGGGGAGCCCTGGAGAGTCTATGCCCGAGACAGAGACAGAGGCAGGCTTCTGTTTTTTTTTCGCAGATTGTGGGAGCATCTTTGTCTTTCATTCCTCTTCGTTCTCGGAACACGCCCTGGTTGTTCCTGCCTGGCGAACCCGCTGAATGGGAAAGGGCAGATGGTGTAGCATGAATGGAACATTCCAGAAGAATATCATTTGCATGTCTTGATCTATAAGTGTGTGACAGCCTGTCAATTTTCAGATCTTTGCGGGTGGGATCAGAATCGGTTCAGACCCTTTCTGGCGCTCACCGGCTCTTAGAAATCAACTTCAGTCGTTGCGCCGGAAGGAATCGGTTGTTTGGATTGCGCTCGTCTTCTTATGATAGGTGGGCTGACTTGTCAGCCCCAGTTGCTGGTTCTCCTGATGATAGTGAGGTCAGTTTTGTTTGCGTCGAACGACTCCCAACAACGCCGGTGCGAGAACGACGTCATGGCAGATAGCCAGCATTAACTATAAGCACAGACAACACTCATACATCTCCAAGAGGCATAGATCCTCATGAGCCCGAAATCCAAACATCTCCAAGAGGCATAGGCTCATGAGGATCTATGCCTCTTGGAGATGTTTTGAGTGTTAATAATAGTAATAATGAGTACTTGTTTAGCGCCTCTAACCTCAGAATACAGAGCTTTGGGTGCTAACAAAAAGCTAATCCGGCGTTAAAAAAATAATAATAATTTTTTTTAAAATGCAAATAAGAAAAAAAAATTTAAAAAACACTATAATTACGAACACACAATGTAAAAAAACAACAACAACAAAACAACAACAACATCAACAAAGAAGTGCGCAAAAAAAAAAAAAAAAAAAAAAAATACAACGCACTCTATAAACGGTCTATAGTGTTGTTTTTGTTTATGCTACACGCAGGTCATCCACAGTGATTTGTACTTGTTCGTTGTTGGGAGTCGTTCGTCGCAAACGAAACCCCACTAATGTCTCGTGGGCCAAGACCTCCCGCTCCGCCCCCAGGCGCCCGGCAAGCTTCGTACCTCAGGCTGAAAAATCATACGCGTGCTGAAATATCGTACTGTATGTTTTAGCTTCATAGGCTTTGCTCTTCTAATGCAGATAAGAACCAAACGGAGAAGATGATAGATGATAGATAGATAGATAGATAGATAGATAGATAGATAGATAGATAGATAGATAGATAGATAGATAAGATAGATAAGATAAGATAAGATAAGATAAGATAGGTAAGGTAAGGTAAGGTAAGGTAGGGTAGATAGATAGATAGATAGATAGATAGATAGATAGATAGATAGATAGATAGATTAGATAGATTAGATAGATAGATAGATAGATAGATAGATAGATAGATAGATAGATAGATAGATAGATAGATAGATACTGTTTATTGCCATTTGCCTTAAGAACATAATAGGAATGTGTGTTGGTGTCGTTACAATTAAAAACATCACAGTCAACAATAAAATAATTAATACTCTATCACACAAATCCAATGCTCTGCACACATTGTCAAAACTTTAAAACTAAACAACTAATCTCACAAACCAATACGTAAGAAATTCGCACACCCACGCTCATCTCCCACACACACACACAACACACACGCCTATTAATCTAAGAAGTCTAAATTAATTAAAGGTATATCGTTTAAAATGAAAGCAGAATATCATAGAGTAAATATGTCACTAATTTAGTGATCACAGTCGGGTGTAAAACTGGTTAATATTATATCATAATACTAGGCTAATACTGATATACAGTACACTACTTCTCTCAACCGCCGGGGGGGCGCGCCTTTCCGGGGGAGGAGACTCATGGAGTCAACTAGACCAAAAGCACCACCAACAGCCAAAGGGATAGCATAAGGGATGGTTGAGAAACATGCTCAGAAATGACAGTTGTAACATGGCATTTTTAAGCGTCTTCCTTTCGCCGTTGGGTTCTTCTTGGAGTTTTTACACGCTTGGCGGTTACCATTTTGGCCGGTCTAAACGTCATACACTTCTAATGCATTTTTCACTAAATATAGGCCATAATGTGCCTGTTTTTAGACTGACTGGAATGTGAAGAATGCCTATATTATTTGTAATCACAAGGACTACGTGTGTGCTTTTCAGTAGTGTTATGCAAGCCACACAGCTGAAATAAACTTGATTCGATACACGAGAATGCTTCGCAAAACGGTTCAAAATGTGCTTTCAGCAGACATTAACCCCTTAACTGCCGGGGTAGGCGAACGCTACCCAGCTGCAAGAGAAATAAACCCTCGTGAACCCCCGCAGCTGCTCACGCCCTTCATACCTAATTTTGTTTCCATTTCATTTGTGTTCATCACGCTACTGTCGGTCAGTGTGCAGTGGTTTCAGACGCGAAATTGGTGATGAGATCATTGACAGGGAAGGGGTTAATGTATAATCACTCCACACATAAAATGTCTTTCCTTTCAGTGCTCGATTGTCTGCCGTCTTGATGTAGTGCATTATTAGTTTCGCCCTTTTTTTCCGAGTGAATCCTCGCGCGCCTAAAATAGATTAAAATTAAAGTACAAGGTCCGAAAGTGGTTCCGCAATCGAGTCGGAGGTGACCTTGTTACGCTGCATTTTCGGAGCAGAACAAGTCACTGCACTTTTGTTGTAGAACCCGGTATGCAGTCAAACCAGAACTCTACAGCTATAGACTCATCTGCATTTTTTAACTACCTTGACGGATGGCTTTAGCCACTTCACTTTCAGCGTCCAGAGCTGATTATCATCACAGATTCAGTCAAGGAAGGATAACTTCGTTTGAAAGTCATATATGCAAATCGAATAGTTAGCAAGAGGCATCGGTCCTCATGAGCCCCCGCGACCGTGGGGGCTCTTGAGGCTTGATGCCTCTTGCAGATTGGTGGTGATGGTCTGTTTCTCTTTCATCAGTTAAAGGGTTAATATGGCCAGTTTGCAGTTGTGCATTTTTGATGAGGTAAGAATGCCCGTTACAGATTAATTAGAGAATGCTAGTGTCGGCACGTTTGTCTGGTATGCCGCAGAACAAGATGCGGTTGGAAAAAAACCGGCGTGGTAATAGAACTCCAGAAAGACTCTCGGCTACGCCAGATCGACCCTGAGTCACTTTCGCGTGTCATTCTGGAGTGAAGAGAGTAACGCCACATCTGCCCTGCTAATTTGCAAAATGCAGAAAGTGCATTTTTCTAAAAAGCAAGATTTTTTTTATTTCGATGCAATATAAAATTTCCAGAAATCAGAAGTAGGTCTGAATCGCACGTGTTTCGACGTGCGATATCGTATGTTTATCCGGGCTTTTTAATCCACTGTTTTCGTCGAAACACGTGCAATTTTAACCTATTTTTGATTTCCGGAAATCGTCTATTAGAACAGATGTTGACGTCAAGTTGATCTGGCACGACAGTCGTGTTTGCGTGTTAAGCCGTGTTTCCATATGGCTACGCAACAGCCGCGCGGTAGGCAGCACAGCAAACATAAAAGTAGCTGAGCAGCAGGCGGAAAATAGCTTTTTGTGTTTCCATATAGAGGCGGACAGTCGGCATCGCGCCCCTAATCAAGTTATGAGAAATTTTGTGATTTATTGTGGCGTACTGAAACCACGCTACCTTCATCGCGGTGGAATCGTCTTTGAATGGGTGCCTGGGGCTATAAAATGTTGTCGCGTCGCGGGTACGGAAACACTTCTTATTTATTTCTTTTGTGTCGATTCGTGTCATTGTCGCCACCACTCTCACACCGATAAATGAAAACACTGACCCCCTTAAGTTAGCACAACCCTTCCTAGCATAAGTCTATTACTATATAATAGTAATAGACTTATGTTCCTAGGCATTAGTGGTTTGTTTTGTCTTTCTGCCCTAGCTATGGATGACGGCGCGCGCCAGGCTGCAGTTATCAGACCTTCGAGCTACTTAGGTCGATTCAGCCTCCGCGACTCATACTGAATTATAAACTCACATATAATGCTAAACTTGTATGCATACGTTGTGCCCAGTAGACGATCTCTGCGGTTCGCTGTCCTGAGTATGAGTAAATCTGTTTATGCTTGGCAAAATGTCATCAGGCCCACGTCGGCAGTAGTATTTAAACAGTTTGAAATTTCAGGCAGGACCACCCTGCTGAGAACAAACGGGGCATAATTTTAGGGTCAGGAGACCGTGGCTTTGAAATGGGTCGTCTTTACTAACCATTTCAATGCCAATGGCTTGAGAAATGATATCTCTGAAACCGTCGCACACTCACTACTTGAAAATCTCGATTGCCTAAGAAATGTGGATAATTGTGACTCTGCCAGCAAGAGGCATGGATCCTCATGAGCCCCCGCAGACTGATGCGGGGGATCATGAGGATCCATGCCTCTTGTCTGAGTGCTGTCCGCTGAGCTCCGGCAGCGAAAAGGGTTAAAAAGATCGCTGTGAATTGAACCTTCTTTTTTATCCATTGCGTCTGGTTGCCCAACAGTTGATGTCGTAACAGGCACGCACATCCGGCCTGCGTCACTGGCAGTGCAAACCCCTGTCCACTCCTCTGATAGAGGAACACAGGTACAAATGTCGTGAATCATCACACTCAGTACTCACGCATATTCGCTAGACCCTGAGGTCTGCAAGGTACGTGTTTTTTTGAGATTTTTAAGAAAGCTGCTGAACAGGGTAAAAGTCTCATCATTCGAAAACTTCCGATTGTCTCAGTAATTTAGAGGTAACTGGGCGTTATTCACGACAAACAAAAGAGCATAGATCTTCAGCGGCCCCTGCAGACTGATGGAGCTCATGAGGGTCACTGCGTCTTGCAGAGAGAAGAAATTTCAGCTGGACTTGAAAGCCTGTGTTTGGTAGGACGTCAAAAAGCAATGGCTTTAGCAAATACTGGCCAGTCAGTACTGAAAATCATTGCAAGAGGCATGGATTCTCATGAGCCCCTGCTGTCGCAGGGGCTCATGAGAATCTATGCCTCTTGTGGAATTGATTAGTCGCTCATTTATTCACGTCTTCGTTCGTTATTTGGAGGCTGTTGTGTGGGTTTAACTTTTGACAAACGCTGTGTTTGGGGGGTCGGTCTCAACCCTACTTTGATGTTTTGCGCGGAGGGCTTAGTGAAAGGCAAACCCAGGCTGGACCAAACAGGAGACATGCTGTCAGTTGCTTTTCTGGTGTGTGTGCGTGCCTGTGTGTGTGTGTGTGTATGTGTGTGTGTGTGTGTGGGTGGGTGTGTATGTTTGTGACGCTGCGTGTGCGTGTCTGTGTTTGTGTGTGTGTGTGTGTGTGTGTGTGTGTGTGTGTGTGTGTGTATGTGTGCCACGGTGTGTGTGTGTGTGCGCGCGCGCGCGCGCGTGTGTGTGTGTGTGTGTGTGTGTGTGTGCCACGGTGTGTGTGTGTGTGTGTGTGTGTGTGTGTGTGTGTGTGTGTGTGTGTGTGTGTGTGTGTGTGTGTGTGTGTGTGTGTGTGTGTGTGTGTGTACACGTACTTGTGTGCGTTGTTGTTGTTGTCGTCGTTGTTGTATTTTTTTTACATTCATTATTATTTCTGTTCGCGTGCACTTATAAACACCACATCAGAATCGAATGACTGAGGGTGGGATGGGGTGGGGTTGGGATGGGGATGACTGGGCTGGTGGCGGAACGGGTAACAGAAAAGTTCTACCATGTCAATTTCGAAACAATTTCAACTTCGTTAATATCCGATACTTTAATTCCTTTCTTCTACTCTTTCACATTACTTCGCATGAAAACAACAACAACAACAACAACAACAAGAGCCCAAGGAAATGTCTCACAGAGATATGTAACGTTTCATCGTGACTAAGTGGCACCTTTACGCAAGCAAGAGTACAGTAATATGTCAGAGGTGGAAAAAAAATCGTAAATTGAACTCTAATTCGTCTATCTGACGTATTCAAGACTGAAACATGGCCATAAAATCAGCACCAAGAGGCATATATCCATATAGGACCACCCTGGCTGCGGGGGCTCATGTGGATCTATGCCTTTTGCACATGGATGGCCCTTGTGGAAGAAAGGTGGCCTGGATTTTGGAGTTTGCAGTAAGACGCTCAGCAGTCGGAGTACAGTCGTATTCAAACAGTAGGAAAGGGGAGACCATTTTTCCCAAATTCAGTTTGGAGGTGTCACCTAACGACTGTGTACGGGGACTACCAGTTGCAAGAGATAGCTCGACTATGATGATTCATCGTCGATCCGTCTCCTGCGCTAGGGCGTCTGGGCTACATGGATATGGTCTGATCTGTTGGACTTTTTTGCCGTTCGTGGAGTCGGGGAGGGGGTGGTTAGTGGATGGGTGGGTGGGTGATGGTTGGGGTGATGGTGAGTGGGGCAAGAACTAGGTTGGTTGGTTAGTTCGGGTTTAACGTCCACAGCACCGAGGTGATCATGGACGGCCCTGACGGGCGGGTTATGGGGGACAGGGAAATCTATTGCCTATGGAGTGCGACCTGAACACTGATCAACTCAGGCGCACTCCCAACTGTGCCACTTTGATTTACCAGGACCTTTTAACGGACAAAAGAACTAGGTTACATGTCTGATTTATATGTGACTGGCTCCACCGTATTTACAGCACAAGTTGGGATCCCCGGGATAGCATCTTCCAATATTTTTATTATTAAAAAGGCGGTCAATTGTTATTTAAAAATTTGACCTTTATTAAAGTACCATTAAGCATAAATCTGAAAACACATTTCAGCACTGTTTGTGTTTGTTATGCCTTGTCGACACACCTAATGAACTTTTAACAGCAGTTAGGGCACGCAGCAAAAGCACACGCGTAATCAGACTTATTTGTTTTGCGCAGCGGTTAGCGTGTCAATCTAATTTTAACTGTTTCTCTCGCTGAAAGCGTTGTATTATAGAACGGAGTGGAGCCATTGCTAGCTTATTTGATATAAAGACGACGTGTGCTGAACTGTATTGTCCTGTGTCTAAATGAACATAAGTGGACCTGTAACCGTCTGTTACATAAGTGTGTCTTTAACAGTTACGATGGTAGTGGGCCTTTAAGACTAGATAGAAATGACATTTCTGACTCGGAATCCAGGGGTTTACTTACGGAATATTTCGGCTGTCTCTCACAGCCTTCTTCAGCATACTGGGTGAGTTTCCTTGGTTGAGACGGCAGCTTGGTGGGTCGTTGAGAAGTGTTCAGAAGGTCGCTGTATATGGGTGGAAGTTCAACGCTTTGATCCCCGTTTAAACTCGGTCTTCTGTCTTTGATTTCAATGGCGTCTCTTAGTAGTACTTTTTGCTTGATGAGGTGGGTGTCCAGATAACAGTACTTGTACTTTGGCTGGGTCAGTTTGGTGTCCTTTTCATGTAGCCGGACTGAAACAGAGTTCGTCAGTATAGTATGGCTCTGCCAAGCTGTTTGTTTATCAGCCATCACGTACCCTCCATTCCTCCAGTGAAAAACTTTAAAAAAATCCCGAAGTTTAACATGAAGACTGTCGGGGAGCGTTCTTTCACCTTTTTAGCCCCAAGTGTGTGGAGCTCCCTGCCAATTGAAATGCGGAATCTGCCCACATAGTCACAGTTCAAAGCTCACTTAAAGTCTTTTCTTTTCTGACTGCCTTTTATTCTGATTATCGAGGGAAGTGGATGTAAGGTGTTGGGAAGGGATGGGGTGGGTTAAAGTGTAGAATTATGCGTGTGTCTGAGAGAGAGTGTGCTGTTGTGTATGCGCAGTGAGTCCAGTGTTTTCCCGGAGAACAGCGCTATACAAGAACTATTTATTATTATTATTATTATGATAGTACAACGGTGGTACTTAATAGTTGAAGGATTGTGCCAAGACAGCTTGGCGCCTATAAGCGCCAGGCTGACTTGGCACCATCTTTCAACTATCATGCTCGATCTGTCCCCTGAACTGTTATCTAGTCTTCGAAGAGTAGTCTCTCAAATATGGAAATTTTGGCCGAAGGGCTCAAAGTGTGTCATTAGGTCAGAGATGCCAGCTTTTAAATGGAAATTAATTGACATAGTAATTAGCAACTTAGTCACGCTCTGCATCTCTCTGACATATTACTGGAAGAAACGTGTCTTCTTGAAGGCTCTGTGCATGAGGCTCTTTCTCTCCCCCAAGATTAGAACTGAAAATTCAGCTGCTGTGCAATTTCGCCAGACAAAGGGCACAAGGTTCCACTTTCCGTCAGGCTGAATCAAGTTTCTGCGCGTCTAATCAGGCATGGTTTGAACGCGTCACAGAGTGCCAATAATCTAATCCCGCGAGCCTGTAACAATAATTACGAATTACAGAGTCTGGATCCGGTTGGGTTTAATTCGCTAAATATTGTTGTCCTTATGCAACATTAACCCCTTCCCTGCCAGCGGACGCAGACAATATTTACAAATCTTTGTTAATTCAACGCCATAGAGCCTCGAGCGACCAAGGAACATGGATACAAAGTGGTGTCAGGAAGAGGCATAGATCCTCATGAGCCCCCGCAACTGCGGGGGCTTATGAGGATCTATGCCTCTTGCAGAGTTCAAGTGTTTATTTTTTCTCGGCAGTGATGGGGTTAATCCGACTGCAAGTGTTTACAGCTAGTGCCGCAGGGAGGAGCGTCCACAGGAGGGTTAACTCATTGTGCCCGAGGTACGAAATACCCACATTTTGGAGTTATCCTCTGAGGACTGCATTACAATTCAGGAGAAAGATCGACCATGATAGTTCAAGGGTGGTGGCAGAATAGCTTGGCGCCTATAGGCGCCAAGCTATTCTGCCACCACCCTTGAACTTTCATGGTCGAGCCATATCTTGCTGTGGTGTGTCGCGGGCACAATGAGTTAAATCTTGCAGTATGCCGTCTGACAGTCTGTTTTTGTGATTTATGACAGTTTGTGACAGAGCTTAAATAGTAGCGTTGGTAGAAGTAGCCGTGGTCAGTGGCGATGGTGGTGGTGGTGGTGGTGGTGGCGGCGGCTGTAATGATGATATCATAACTGCAAGCGATTTTGGCGAACATCACATCTATGTTTGCGACGGAAATTGTATGTGGTACTTTGTTGAATAGAGAAAAAAACATTGTCTTGATTCGCACGTGACGTCACATGAGCGCAAAGAAGGATGACTGCGTGGTAACGAAACACGATGTCACATTTTCTCCGTACAAATTTGACGGAAATTGTATGCGGTATGTTGTTGAATAAAGAAAAACAAGGTTCATTCAGTGATTCCTTAGTAATAATGATATCAAGTACAAAACTATGAAACTATAAATGACCACTTTCTCAGCCGGAACCAAATTTACTATGACCTGATCAGCTTCGCTTTGTGTGCTCGTTTTCCCGTCTAAGCTCGTTATGTGGCAGGAGTCTCACAGAACATTCTGATACTTTGAGCAAGTTCCCGGCCTTTTCAAAATTCTGATTGAAAGACAACCTTGTCAGTTTCCTGCGATTCCTTTGTCAATTTCAAGAGCACCCTTGTCAATTTCACGCCAAGTCCAACGTATCGTTGAGCCGCTTTGTGTCTAAGCCTCTGCGAGAGAACAATGATTGAACAGTCGTACACCTAAATCCAAACGGCATCCTCGTTCTGTGCATGTGAACGATGACGATGTCATGAGGCACAGATTCTCATGAGCCCCTGCAGCTGAAGTTGCGGGTGCTTATGAGAATCTATGCCTCTTGCAGATGCCTGGTCCGGCCGCGAAGACAGCATCGCACCGAAGACTGATGTTTTCTGCGAGCAAAAGGCACACATTCTCGTGAGCCTCTGAAGCTGCAAGCTGCCGAGGCCCATGATAAACTACGACTCTTGCATCTGGAGGGCTGGCTGCAGGATTTCACACAATGTGATATGGGAGTCCATTAATGGCATAATAATGGGCTCTTTACTTCAAAGTTCTCTGTTGTCAATCTGTGTCATGTAATAATCCGATTCTCACGACCGAGTAAAACTTGTTTAAATGTCGCAGCCATGCAGTAACAACAACAATAGCAATAACATGAACAATTGTTACGTGGTGGGGTCGTAGTCGTAGTATAATAAACACACCAGATGCACGCACGTAAGGTTCTTTTAAATAAACTCCATTCAGCTGCAACCCGTCACACGTGGCTTAAGGACGTAGACAATACTGGAGTAACAGTTCCAACAATATTTTAATTCAGCGATGCGATCTCCACACAATGAATTCCCAAATGCACCTACACTGATACAATGTCTCTTCTGCAAATGTCCACACTGCCGACACAAAGTTTCTCATACAACGTACACCACACCGTTACGCTGCGTTTCTCACAATGTACACCCTATATGGGCCACGTACCTACGATAAACTGTGTGTCTCTACAACTGACAATGCAAGACAATGTACACACGTGCTCTCCTAGCACCAACTTTATATAGTAAGACATCTTTCTAGAATAATCCAAAGAATTTACTCAACGCAACCAATCAGAACGGAACACGTAACTGAAATCATAAATATCAATAAAAGAAGAACTTTCTGGAATAAACTAAAATAGCCTACAAAAATTCGGCTGCTCATTTCAGCCCTAAATCCCAATATATAATGATATCACACAAAAATATGGCAAACCGTTTACGACTTTTCACAACACACAAAGAACGGCTGCTAATTTCACGCGCACAATAAACAACTATGACTGAAATTACTACAGTGTAGCAACCTGTTGCTTATACTTCGACGTCACATGTAAGATCACTCTACAGCGCGATTTTGCTCGAAAGTCACTGGTTCATTCTCAGCTAATCTACGCAAAACAACAATCGACCGCTCTTCTCCGTGCGATTATTCTAGGAGCTTCCGGACTAAAATAAACGTATCATAACAAAGCCAAATTCGCTCTACGCGCGAACGAAAGAAAATCTTACTAAAAAGGTACGTGAATCGTAACCATGATAGCTCAAATAAATATCGGATCGTTTCCTACGATTAACACATGCATGCTCTCACAGGACAACACAACCACAATCATAACAACAATATTATTATTATTATTATTATTATTATTAGTATCTACCTATTGAAAATACGGTAGACTATGAGATGTGGCTGGTCGGAGCACGTTCCGTAGCATGCATACGACGAACATAGGCGGGCACACATCAGACTGACAGTGAAGTAACGCGATAAAAATTACGTCATGCCTAGTTACGCCCTAACCGCGCTGTTGAACATACATTTGGTGGGAAACTCGCCGTGTGTATGTGTGTGTGTGTGTGTGTGGTGTAGTTTGCTGTCTATGGTAAACTTGAACGTTGGCATTTTCTCGGAGACTTTTCAAGCCACATTCTTCAAACTTGGCCCAAGGATACTTCATGTGGCGAGGCCTTTCTAAACATACCAATTTGAGTGACCTCTCACAAAGGTCAAGATCACAGGGGCTCAGGATTCAAACCCAAACTTGGTACAAAGATAGCTGAGGGTAAGACCTTTCCATGCCTACTAATTTGGTTGATCCCTCAGTAAGGTCAACGGTCACAAGAGCCGGCTCAGGAAATAGGTTCAAAATAGCCACATTTTGACAAAAGGTGTTATTTTTTTTCAAAAACAACTTTAAAGCAAAACTTGCTACAGAGATACCTGATGGGAAGACCCATCTATGCATACTGTTTTGGATAAAGCTTGGAAAAGTCAAGAATCACAGGCTGGCAAATGTGTGTAAAATGCCAATTTGTGATAAAATTTTAGGTATTGGCAACATTTTTGCAAATTTTTTTCCAATCAAACTTGGCACAAAGGTAGCTGATAAGACCTTTCTGTGCATTTGAATTTTACTTAACTCATTGCAGAGGTCAAGGGTGGGGAAGGGGGTGCAGGGTTGGATCCAGGTTGGGGCAAGAGGGTTCATAACAAATTTGTAAAAATGCTATAACAAAGTCCCTTTTTGGGGTGTTTGGGACCCCCCCACCCCACCCCCTCCCTCATTTGTTCATTCGGTCCTTGGAAGCAAGGTCTATCGCATCGCCCCCTTCCCTCCCCCCCCCCTCCCCCCTTTCACCCCTCCCCTCTTGCACTCATCGCTGTTTGATTTTTGGCACACCGAAAGCAAAATCTGTCGATCTGAACCACAGCCACCCCACCCCCCACCCCCCCTCGGTTGCTTGAATTTTGCGACCCCTGGCAGCAAGGTCCATCGACTACCCCCTCCCCCTCCTCTCCCCGTTGTTTGATTCTTCGGCTCTTGGAAGCAAGGTCTGTCAACCCCTCCCCCCCCCCACCCCACCCCCACCCCGCCACCCCCACCTCCCCCCCCACACCCCCCCCCCCCCCCCCGCCCTCCTCTCCCTGTTTGATTTTTTTCGGCCCCCATATGAAGCAAATTGTAGTGTCGAGGAGGCCTTTTGTATCAGGTTCACGGTTCCAAACAAGACGTTGGACCCACCCCCCCCCCCTCCCCTCCTCCCCCGCAGGAGTAAAGTAAAGTGATCCGACCCTGTCATGTGTTCTTAGAACATTTCGGCAGTCTTTCTGAACGTGTCTTAACCCATTTCGCCTGGGACCCTGAAGCAGGAAATGAATTGACCCTGATAATTCAACGGTACTGTCAGATTAGCTTGGCGCCTTCAGGAGATGTGTGTGTGTGTGTGTGGGGGGGGGGGGGTGCCCCGTGGGGGGAGGGGGAGGTGTGCATACAAATACGTGAGGCTAGTATCTGATAAGTGAAGTTATTGCCTGGGTCACAGGAGTTCGCTACACTGACCCTTGTAGGCCACCTGAGGGAGGTCAAAGGAACCATGCATTGGTACCCCCTTCGACCAAAAAGGTATTCAAGCTGTTTTGTTTACAGGAAAAAACTCAAATTCGCTTATCTTGCGCTTAAAAGACACCAATGAAATGTGGCATTTGGTCACGTGACAACATGTGGGTGTTAGCTTTGGCGCCTCGTGTTCTGAGTGAAAGTTTATGAATTTGGATTACCAAACAATGCCCCCTCACATTCAGACTGGTGCTGAGAGCGATTTTAAGGTAAGTTTTTTTTTATTTTTACAGCGTTCACATGAGGTCACAGATAGTGAAAGGACCGTATTCACTTTTCTGTTGGCTCACGTGCGAAGTGAAAGTGATTCTATTATTTCATCTTCTGTCCGTCATCCGTCTGCCATGGTCTGTGTCGAAAACTTTAACGTTGGCATTTTCTCGGAGACTATTCAAGCCATAGTCTTCCAACTTGGCCCAAGGATACTTTGTGTCAAGACCTTTCCAAACATAGCAATTTGAGTGACCTCTCACAAAGGGGAAGGTCACAGGGGCTTAGAAAATAGGTAAAAAATATATTTTGACATAATTAATTTTTTTCTAAAATATTATTCACAACTTCAAACCCAAACTTGGTACTAAGATAACCTGAGGGTAAGACCTTTCAATTCATACTAATTTGGTTGATTCCTCGGAAAGGTCAAGGGTCACAAGAGCTCAGAAAATAGGTCCAAAATAGCCATATTTTGTCAAAAGATGATTTTTTTCTCAAATACTGCAAACGTGGAGAGGGTCACAGGCTTGCAAATGTGTGTAAAATACCAATTGTTGATAAAATTGTAGGTATTATGCACATTTTCACACAATTTTCAATCAAATTTGGCACACAGGTGATGATAAGAACTTCCTATCATGTATACTATTTCAGTCAACTCTATGATATCATAAAGGTCAAGGGTCACGGGTGTTTGACAGCTGTGTGAAAACTAATTAGATTTTGAGAAAACATGGATTTTGCTGGTGCAAAATGTCATCTCCTTGTCACAAGGGACACACATGTTACATCTAAAATCCACATTATGGTCTGTTAAATCAAGATCTATGCCCTTTGGAGATGGGTGGCGTTTGCCTATTGATGGCACTGTTTTTATCAGTCAGCAAGACAATATCCAGATTGATCTTGCGGGTGGTGGGATCATTTTTATGTGACTGAGTATGTGTGTGTGTGTGTGTGTGTGTGTGTGTGTGTGTGTGTGTGTGTGTGTGTGTGTGTGTGTGTGTGTGTGTGTGTGTGTGTGTAGACACGAGTTTCTCCTGAGTCTGTGTACGTACAGGTCTGAAAATTCAGGAAATACTTCCTTCAACATTTATCTCGAGGAACCTTTCAGCATTTTTAGATTGGATTATTCATTAAAAAAGAAAATTGCCGTTTATACAAAGTCGGTTGACCCGCACTTGAGTCCGTAATTTGTGTTATATTCATTTGGAATTTTGAATACAGCTAGCTTCGAGAAAGATATTGGAAGAGTTCGTTAACCAGATTTGTATCTATTCAATGTTTTTGTAAAAAAATAATTTATAGCAGAAACAAATGTCGACACGAAGAATTCTCGACTTCAGACAGTGACGGTGACGTAAAAACGCTAGCCACATTATACACTGTTGCTGTTGTTATACATTGTTGCTGAACTGACGCAAAGCACCAGACACGTCATTGTTATGCATGAACTGACACAAAGAAAATCTCTCTCTCTCTCTCTCTCTCTCTCTCTCTCTCTCTCTCTCTCTCTCTCTCTCTCTCTCTCTCTCTCTCTCTCTCTCTCTCTCTCTCTCTGCGGCCCATTTTTAATACCGCTTATGACTGTCCTAGATGTAGGCAAATCTATTTCCAGTTTAAAGAACACATCGTCTTGCGGTCCAGATGGTATTAATAGTCAAATTTTAAAACTATCTCTGCCCTAAGTGGTCGAATCCCTGACCTTTATTTATAATTTATTGATCAGACATAGCGTTTTTCCCGACGAGCTAAAAAAAGCGAAGGTAATCCCTCTTCCTAAAAGCAAAGATTTATGCAACCTAAACGAGTACAGACCCATTTCCATATTATCCTGTATTTCAAAACCGCTCGAGAAACATATATTCATACTCATCTTCTAAACTTTCTGGAGCAAAATCATCTGATAACTGCAGCACAATCAGGATTTCGACCTCTACATTCGTGCCAAACTGCCCTCAATCATTTAATTGATAAATGGCTCTCTGCCACAAATGACAGTAAGGTATCAGGTACAGTCTTTCTTGACCTGAAAAAAGCTTTTGACCTTGTCAACCACTCTATCCTACTAAAAAATCTACCATTCTCTCACATTGACTCAAATACTGTCTCCTTTATATCTTCCTATCTCAGGGACAGAACGCAGAAAGTATTGCTAAATGGCAAATATTCCTCTGATGGTTTAGTAACTTGCGGTGTTCCACAGGGGTCTATTCTAGGGCCCTTATTATTTAATCTATTTATTAATGATCTGCCACTGTGCATATCTCATTTAGACGCCAACTGTGATCTGTTCGCAGATGACACGACCATACACACATCTGATAAAGATATCGCAACCATTAATAAGGTACTCCAACAAAGTCTTGATGAAGTAGCAGGCTGGTGCAATGATAATCACATGATTATTAGTATTCCAAAGACAAAGATCATGTTAGTTACTACACGTCAGAAACAGCAGCATGGCCTACCACCTTTAACACTCTCCTTAGATAGCCAGCTTGTAGAACAAGTAACTAGGCATCGCTTATTAGGCGTTATAGTGGACAACCAATTAAGCTGGGAGCCGCATACTGACTCTATATACAAAACAATCTCCAAAAATCTGTTCCTGTTATGAAAACTACGCCATATAGTTAATACGGATATCCGTAAACTCTTTTTCCATGCGCATATCAAAACGCATTGTGACTACAGTTCTACCGTCTGGGATGGATGCAGCGAAGTTCACATGAGAAAAGTTAATTCCTTGTATCGTCGGGGCATTAAATTAATACTTACCGGTCCTACTTCGACTGATGAAAAATCAAAATCTCTCAAGTTACTAACATTGAAAAACAGTTTGAAGTTAATCGCTGTGTTCTACTGCACAAGATCATGCACGGGAAAGCCCCACCCTATCTAACAACTCTATTTTCCGACAATAATAGGAAAAACACGAGAAATAGCTCGACCCACCTTCCAAAAATTAGATTAGACATCTGAAAAACCAGCCTGTCTTTTTCAGGCGCTAAAGCGTGGAATATGTTACCTCCACACCTGAAATCAATTTGTAAGATTAGCGTCTTCAAAGATCGCCTCCATAAATATTTACTTCAGAAGTAATAGTATGTTCGGCTCCCTTATGCTACTATTCGTATAGTTAGTGACAAGGTTCCTATTACCTAATACTCTTCTACTGTTGCTGCAGATTATGTAATAGTTCGACTGTCTGCATTAACATGTCAGGTTCATACCTATAAATAAATATATATATATATATATATATATATATATATATATATATATATATATATATATATATATATATATATATATATATATATATATATATATATATATATATATATATATATATTTTTATTTTTATTTTTATATTTTTTTAATTTCCATTTTTGTCCCTCGGAGTGGTGGGGGGGGGGGGGATGGGTCTTTTTACTTTTATATATATATATATATATATATATATATATATATATATATATATATATATATATATATAAGTATATATATATATATATATATATATATATATTTTTTTTTTTTTTTCTTTTTTTAATTTCCATTTTCTTTCCTCCGAGTGGTGGGGGGGGGGGGGGGGATTTTGCTTACATATGTTTTATCTTTTGATGTATCGTCTGATGTATTTTTATATGTGTAGAGTAGCAGGACAGTTTGGAAGATAGGCATTGCTATGCCTAAAAGTTTTTATTCTGAATAAAAAGTTTCATCATCAACATCATCCTCTCTCTCTCTCTCTCTCTCTCTCTCTCTCTCTCTCTCTCTCTCTCTCTCTCTCTCTCTCTCTCTCTCTCTCTCTCTCTCTCTCTCTCTCTCTCTCTCTCTCTCTCTGCTAAACCTAAACAAGCAGCTCACATTTAATCGATGCAAACTTATACATAAAATTTTTAACCATAAAACCCCATCTTACCTTCGTATGTTATTTTTGTATAGTCACAGACAAAACACGAGGAACAGTTTGTTATAGCAACCATGGGCCAGGCTCGATATATATAAAACCAGCCTTTCATTCTCAGATGCCAGAGCCCTGAACGAACTACCACCCCAACATAAATCCATTTCTGACTCTAGAAACTTCAAAACTCGTTTATACAACATCTTGTTACAGTAACTTCCTACCTGAACAGACTACAAAAAAAGTTTTTCTTTTTTCTTTTATATCTATGTATATATAATTATTATTCACTGTTATTGATATGTGTGCGCATTTGCATTGCTTTTGTATTGTGTTGTTCTTTATCAGTTTATTTCTTCATGTTTCGATTTATTGTGTTTCTTTTACTCTTTGCTGTTAATGTTTCTTTTCTAACAGGACATTTTGTAAGAGAGGCGTTTCGCCTAAAACTTTATCCTGTCAATAAAACGTGTCATCATCATCATCATCATCATCATCTCTCTCTCTCTCTCTCTCTCTCTCTCTCTCTCTCTCTCTCTCTCTCTCTCTCTCTCTCTCTCTCTCTCTCTCTCTCTCTCTCTCTCTCTCTGACAGTTTGATTTAGGAAGACCGCTTATAGAAAGTCGGTTGACCCACATTTGAGTCCGTAATTTTCGTTCTATTTACTTAGAATTTTGGATAACTAGCTTTGAAATAGACATTGGATGAGTTCGTAATCCAGCGTTGTCAGTACCTCTTCAACTTTTTCAATAATAATTAATTCATTTTTGCAAGTGTTGGATCATGTTTTACTTACTTATATGCCTGTCACCCCTCCCAGGGTATAGGCCGTCGACGAGAGACCTCCAGCGACTCCTGTCCTGTGCTTCTCTGGATCATGTACATACTCCCATCAAAGTCAGCCCTGGCAGAGGCTGTGTGGAAGAAAACAGTCAGCCCTGGAAGCTGCGTGCCTTTCAGATGAGTGACGCAAAACATAAAATGCGTCACTGTGTACACAGCGTCGTAAGACTAGCGATGCCATGACGTCAAGCTTATAAGTTATAGTGACGTCATTTTGCTGCTCGTGCTATTATTCTTCAGAATTCCTGTCGCTACACGAACCCACAGAGCATACTAATGGCGGGAAGCGCCGTGTGTTCGTCTTTATTTGTGTGCGCCGGCGTGTGTGTTGATCAAAGATTGGCTTAGAGAGGAGGGAAAGGGATCAAAAGGATAAGCTCAAAAAATATGAACAACTCTGTAAGTTCCTAAAAGAAAAACGCTATGAGCTCCAAACAATACGGTAGACTTTGGGATGAAATCTTTTGGGATGAAATCCTCATCTTGTTATTATTATTATTTTAGTTGTGTGACGAGTTAGGCTTTGCCATTGGGTCTTGTCGTCTCGAGGTCACGCTCAGGGAATTTATTTTGAAGTTAAAGTCGACAGCTTGAGTCCGAGCCTTTCAACTTTGGAAAAAAAAAAAAAAAAAAAAAAAAAAAAAAAAAAAAAAAAAAAAAAAAAAAAACACACCTCCTTGATCGGACCCGAGAGGTGACAAGAACGACAAAGCCTAATTCGTAATGCGATTTTGTCTTGAACTGTACAGATATACAGCACGAAGTATACCCTTGATATACCCTTAGCTTATAATCACAAACCAGATAGGTGAGGCTAGCGCGGGTAGAATAGAGCACATACCAAGGGGAATTACTCAGCGAAGAACATACAGTTAGATCCACTGTCCCCGCCTATCAGGCACCCAATCGCTTGGATGCCTGATAGGCGGGAGCAGGGTACCTAACTGTTTGTACATCCAGCGCTGAGTAATTCCCCTTGGTGTGTGCCCTAGCTTATAGTCACACGGTGACCTAGACATTCAGGAGACGCAGCTCTCAATTCTTTGGATTGTTACTAAACTATCTCGCACGAACTGCATACGCTAGAGAATTTCTCCTCTTAGATGTTGTCTAATTTAACACGTTTATTTGTATTCGTTTAAGTCGTGCAAAACGCGTGAATACAGTTATTTTGTTGCATAACCGCATCAGTTTTTATTCATCTGGCTTTTTGTAGTCGAAAGCCGTTTTAACTCACGTAAACCGAAGCGGCTGCGTTTCGTGGTTTCTTTTGATAAAATTATCAAAATAAACACATTTTCAGTTTTTAAAAAATGAAATTAGTACCAACGGACATACATATTTTGTTTTGTTATGTAACCCCATAAATTATGTATCACTTAGTTTATCTGCTTTTTAAGCCTAGCGGTTGCAATTCGAAGATGAATAACTACTGATTCGGTGCCTGTAGTTCACATTAGAAACCTGAAAACAATGTTCTGATTTTTCTTTCACACTTTTGCTAACTCTGGGAACACGCCCAGACTGAAACCATGGTGGTGTTTTCCGGCTCACAGTCGACGGATTAAAGCATTTTATCATGCCAACAGATCGGCACAGATCTAAATTCCAAGTTATAGAACTGTGACCTCTCCTTTGATTACGATTCTGCATTGGAGTTACTTTCATTAGGTTATCTTCTTATTGTAACCACATTTCAGTTGCGATGGTTTCAAACTGAAACTAAGTGCATCTTGCCTTCGTAGGTACTACCGCCGTTTAAAAACGTGACTCCCTTACTGTTAAGGGGCTGTGTACTCGTTCATAATGCTCATTCTTTAAATATTAGTTTACAAGAGCGTGTTTGTGTGTTTGTGTGTGTGTGCGTGCGTGCGTGCGTGCGTGTGTGTGTGTTGTTGTTGTTGTTGTTGTTGTTGTTTCATACTGTACGTATAGCACTTTTACTTGTCAAAATAAAGACGTAATCTGCAGTATATAGCCAGCATGCTGGGAAATTGGTCATATTTCATTGCCAGTGCCCCGATATTGTCCCTATCACCAAAGAAAAGTCACACACACTGTACTGTAATCTTTACCACGATTGTACCGAGTCCTCTATTCCAAACCGTTGATTTTTTTTTTCTCCCGATGTAAATCAATACCACATTTGGTCCATAACCAGATATTTTTTGTTTGTTTTCATCGCCAGCTGGAAGATATAGTAGGTAGTAATAGCTAGATCTAGTACATGCAGTTAACCTCTGTTTTTTCAAGTCAGCAGAAAGGTCGATCCTGATAGTTCAAAGGTAGCGCCAGAATAGCTCGGCACCTATAACGGCAAATACACATCCTTGTTTATTCTCAATAACGTTGTTTGCCTATAACTTTTCATCTCACTTTTTTCCAACACCCAAATATAAACACAAATGGTCACGACTGTATTTGATCTGGTTAATGTTTCTCTTCCACAGCCAAATGGTCCAGAAAGGACGGTGAACTCGTCTTTTAGAACCTTATGCAAATTGCAGGAGATGGCCCGTCGGTGAGAGCTCAAAGGTAGTGGCGGTTTTGATTGGCACATTTTCAAGCGCCAAGCCAATCAGTCACCATCCGTGAGTCATCCGGGCAATCCATCCCCAGATGTAGGAAGAGCGGGAGCGAATCAAGAGTTTCACACCCTGGACTTTGAGCGTCAATCCTATCCCATTGGAGTGCAGACTCAGGGAACGAATCTCTCGCCCCAATTAGCAAACAAAGGTCCTCGAGCCAATGACGGCCGCAGTGGGCCCGCGCACTGCAGCCGACGTGGGCCCGAAGACGTTTTGATCCTACGTTATCCTCCCCGTAAGGAGGCACCAAGCTATTCAAACACTACCCTTTAACCTTAGTTCACGAACGATCCTCCTCTGAAGATGCATCGAGAAAACAAAGAACATTAACCTTGATCCAGGTTGGTCACACTCAAACGGGGCCATCTCCTGTTGAACTGGCTGGTAGTGAAAGACCGTTTGGTTGATTGCTCATTACTTAACCCATTTAACCCCGACGCACGACAGCTGGAGATGGATCGACCGAGATAAAACAAGGGTAGTGCCCCCCCCCCCAACCCCCACTTTGGTACCGGTTTCAGGCCACTTTACAAATTTCAAATACAAGCGATCAAAAATCTCTGTAACTTCAGTAGCTGAACTGGCCCTTCGTCTGTCTTGTACTGTGTTTGTCTTAAATGGCGTAAATCCGTGTCTGTTATGTGAGTGTGCGTGTTGGGTTTCAGTTCGCGGCGCTTTGAGTCGATTCGCCCAAAATTGAGAAAAAGCACCTATATAATAACGGTATTATTTTTATTATTATTTTAGATTAGCTTGTCGCCTGAAGGCGCCAAGCTAATCTGGCAATACCCTTGAATTATCATGGTCAGTTCACCTCCTGCAACTGGTGCAAACCTGTTGGGTTTGGCGCTCGACCCATAGACACGAATCCGATACGAACTTGATCCGAATCCGAAGCGGGTCCGAAACAAAAAAGTTCGTGCAAGTCTTTTTCCTGTTTGTGTGTTTCCATATGCCCGATGCGGAAACGAATTTGCATCTGTCTTTGAACGAAAATGACGCAGTTTTGTTAAGGAAAATTGCATCCCCGCATCGGGCTCGGATCGTATTCGTATCGGATTCGTATTTATGGAACCGTAGCTTAACACCTCCAAAATTTAGAAACTGCGGCCCTGGGGTTAAATGGATTAAGGCGATCTGCTCCAGGGCTAAACATGGCCTTTACAACGGGTTCACAATGTTGTCTTGCCTCAACTAAGACTGATTTTTATCCTTCTATTCACGGGCCATGTGAGTAGACACATATAACAAAAGTCTGCTAATGTCATTTATATGTAAGTTAAGCTACGGTTCCATAAGCACGAATCCGATACGAACCCGATCCGAATCCGAAGCGGGTCCGAAACAGAAAGGTTCGTGCAAGTCTTTTTCATGTTTGTATGTTTCCATATGCCTCCTGCCCTAAGTCTAGACTTATTCCGATGCGGAAACTAAATCGCATCCGACTTCTAACGAATAAGACGCAATTTTTGAAGACAAAATATCAACGTATCGGGTTCGGATCATATTCGTATCGGATTCGTGCTTATGGAACCGTATCTTTAGTCCTTTCGTGCATCATTATTATAATACATGTATAAAGGAGGCAGTATGAACTATGGACTTTAACCTTTTATTGCCGCTTGAAAAAGGTCGCTATAACGTCATGCAAAACAAGACTCGGCATGTGACAAAATACTACAGTACATAACATGTAGGTCGCCAGACAGTATGACAATGAAAGATGCATCTTCCACTAACCGTGTTATAGCTCTAGGCGATCGTTCAGGCAACAAGCATCCCACGACTGTGGATTCATTGCGACGAGCACCTCGTGCCTGAGTGTGAACACGACGTGATTCATGCCCCGGACGAGCGATTAGCTCGCCTTAACCCATTCAGACCTGACTGCACTACTAGATATAAATCACACGTAGTTCGAGGGTGATGCCTAGTAGCATCAACTTGGAACTATTGTGAGGGATCTGAACAGTCATGTAATCTGCAGAGCATAACTTCAAAATGTCGTATTTTGACGTTATATATATAACGTTATATATATATTGGGCGTCGCCCAAAGCCAAAAAATGCACCCAATCAGATTAGCTCCAAGGGACGTAATTTTTCATTCAATTCTGAGAATGGTGTGCTAATGCCATGGAATTCCAGGCTGGTAAGCTTGCATTGTGTCATCAGGACATCAGCTGTCCTTTTTGTGACTGCATCGCTCACTAGGAATGACAGACCTATTATTGTGAGCCTTCCACTGAACACCTACTACATAAAGCAGTAGGGACTATCCCCAGGCGCCCCGCCATCCGCTGGAGAATATCCAGACCTCCCCCCAAGGGTCGATGCTAGAAAATATTCCCAAACAGATATTGGACCTGTTGAGTAGATTTATGTTTTTGCCGCCTACGACCGGTTTCGCCCCAAGGGGGTGAGGGGGGGGGGGGGTGGCTCTTCAGGTAGGCATACGGCGTAACCTGAAATTGCAAACACAACGCATGCACCAGAAGCCGCCTCCAGAATTTACTGGTAGCACCACTAGTACAGCGCGGATTGAATCCCTAAAGCATCCATATATATATCCGTGCAGCGAACCCCTCCGACCAATAACGTATTTGTTTTGTGTTACTCGTGTATTGTGTCGAATAGCATTACTTTAGTGCGTTTTTTCTGCTGTTTTGTCGAACCGAGACTTGTCAAGACTCGAAAACGAGGTCATAACACGTCATAGAGAGGGCTACAAAAATTCCGCCTTTTTTCGCTACAGGTTTTTTTTTTATCACGGTCACATGGTACGGTTTGCGCTAAAGTGACTGGTCGTGTGACGTAGGGAGGAAAACAAATATTATAAGTTATTGGTCGGAGGGGTTCGCTACACGGACCTTAGTAGGCCTGAGGGAGGTCAAAGGAATAATTGTACCCCGCAGGCCGAAGGCCTGAGGGGTACAATGATTCCTTTGACCTCCCTCAGGCCTACAAGGGTCCGTGCAGCGAACCCCTCCGACCCATAAAGTATTTGTTTTCATTCCTCCACTATTTTCGTAAAAGAAATCAAGAAGACATATTGCGACCTGGATCACTCCAGACATGACTGACGTCAAAGGAATATACATTTATACATAATAGACTTATGACGTCATCGAGAGGGCTACAAAACGTCCGCCATTTTTCGCTAAAGGGGTTTTTATATCACGGTCACATGGTACGGTTTGCGCTAAAGTGACTGGTCGTGTCGGCCTTCGGGGTACAATGTTTCCTTTGACCTCCCTCTGGCCTACAAGGGTTCGTGTAGCAAACCCCTCCGACCAATAACTTATATTATATATGTGGAAGGCTCAAAATGATAGGTCTGTCATTCCTTCTCTCCCACTACCCTCTCTTGTCTAGAACTAGAGAGCGATGCAGTCACAAAAAAGGCAGCTGATGTCACAATGCAAGCTTACCAGCCTGGAATTCCATGACATTAGCCCATCATTCTCAGAATTGAATGAAAAATTACGTCCTTTGGAGCTAATCTGATTGAGTGCATTTTTTGGCTTTGGGCGACGCCTTTGTTAAAAGTAAAGAATAATTGCACCACAAAATTGCCTATGTGTTGCCTTTTCAAAATTAGTCTGTCTCCTTCCACTGCAACACCTCATAAAGCTTTAGGGATGCAATCCGCGCTGTACTGTCGGTGCTACCAGTAAATTCTGGAGGCGGCTTCTGCTGTCGTAGGCCCGAAGACGTTTTGCCTCTGGGATATCAGCAACTATCGGTAGATTCACTCTGGGCAGAATTGTTCAGGGCAGATTCGTGCGGCTAATTTTTCAAGAGCTGACCGGGTCCCTTCAGCGTTAGTGTACATGCTTGCTAGAATATCCCTTCTAATAGATTTTGAAATTTTCTGAAGAAATCCGAAATGAACGTGTAATAAATAACTGAACTAATATGATCTCAATAGTTACTAGAAAATAAAACACTAGCGGATTCAATTTTTGCCGTAGCCAAATTCGCGGCATGCACGTTCGTTGCGGCAAAATCGAATCCACTCATTTTCTTGTAAACAGCTCTATCATAGGCCATATTATTTTGCAATTTTATATTTCTACCAAGTTGTGTTTTGATCCCCAAAGCACTGAAGGTTAAATGTGATCTAATATACACTGAGAAATGTGTTGATCAGATCCATTTTATGTCGAGGTTCGAGGATTTTTGGTGGTGGCTATAAAAATGCCAGTTCTCGTAATATGGTTGTATGTACCCACTCCAAAAAGTCGTTATTTCTTTGATACATATACTAATATACTGTATAACAAGAAAAATAATATTCACTTTGAATTTGTTTTGTATACTTTCATTCCCTAAAACCCTTGCAGGCCAAGAAGATATTTGCATCTGCAGCTTCTTATGCCCACTAGTAATTGAATACTTCAGTGTCTATGTACTCTCGAAACTTCCAGGCTTTCCCGTACACACACATGAAAGGAGAACAGACAGCAATAAACAGTCAAAGACAATCGCCGCACTAGTGAAACCGACGTGACGACTCAAACATTTCTCAACAAAGCGATAACCTGAGAAAACGACTAAACTGACAAAACTGCTGGCATTTCCGTCATTATCTAAGTTCATGTAGTTACAAGCAGAAGTTACTCGATAACACGTACGATTGTAGAAAGCACTGATGTCGACATCGCCTCAATGAATCGACAGTCCGGTGTTTTGAACACCGCAATCAGCCGCAAACTGAAGGGCTTGAGGTAAAGATACAATTTTGCTTTGGACTAGGTACATACATTACATTGAGTCAAATTTTGTTTGATATAGTGCCGATAACCGACAGATGTGATTATGTGACCCATATCAAAATGTCATCGGCTAACACCTCGGACATTTTGATTCGGGTCTCGTAGTCACATGTCGGTTATCGGCACTATATCAACAATTTTAAACGTTTAGGGCTTAAAGTCTTTTGTCCACCACGAAGGTGTTTTCAAGGACGGGGCACCAAAAAGAGGTCTGTACAAATTCTGAACCCAGATGGGTTCGAACCCACGACTTTTCGGACGAGAGTCGAACACTCTACAACCTGAGCTATCCAGCTCCCCGGCACTAAATCAAGCAAAATGTGGCTCAGTATAATATACAGACAGGGGAAGAAGTACAGGATTTGCGGCAATGAAATCATTCAATCAGACTCGAAGGCATTTTAATATTTCTCTAAATTCATTATACAGGTTGATCGTCACAGTTGTACAACACGCCTCATTTATTTTGCAGAGTTGCATACTTCATTCACAGTGGACTTCAACGCTAACAGTAACGGTAACAACTACTACGTCCCAATCTCCAAAACAAGTCCTGTAGTCTTTGACTATTTCGTGCACCACGTAGGGAACGGTTACAACAAAACAACTGGCATGTTTACCGTTCCATACAACGGGGTCTACTTCTATAATCTCCGGTTTATGGGTTCAGATAGAGGCTGGGTAACACTTGCAGTCTCTTGGACATCGAGTACTGGAAATACAACCTTATGTTATGCCTTTGCCGAGGGCGAAGACAAGGACTCGAACGATCAAGGTTTTTGATCCGGTCTCTTGTATAACAGGAAGGGAGACCAGGTTTTTGTGAGAGTAGGAAACTTTGAAGCTACCGCCAATCCTATCATCTGGAGCGGTTATACCTCCTTTTCTGGAGTAATGCTTTTCCCGCTATGATCTACCCTAGTAGCAAAACGACTACGGGCCCACGACGGCCGCAGTGGGCCCGCGCACAGGCGTGCGCGGGCCCACTGCGACCGTCGTGTGCCCAAGGACCTTACACAAACGGGGCGATATAAAACTTCTGTCACGTGTGCCTGTTCACATGGATTGTGGGGGAAAAGGGTAGACAAGTCTTAGTTTAACCAAGACAACATTGATAACCTGTTGTATCGGCAAATGTTGGCAATCCAAGCGTGCCATAGAGCAGACTGATCAGTATCATATTATGACAGGCAGCAATGCAACGTAAAAGAGAAGACACACGATCAGTTTTTTTCTGCCCCGGAACTATGCAGGCATAAATATATTTTGCAGGCGACCTTGGTTTATCGAGCGTTACTTTTATCTCTAGACTTACCGAGTTTTCTCAAAACAAAAAGCTGAACCCCCACGCCCTCCCCCCAAATTGCACCCCCACCCCACTCCACCCTCCCCCCCCCCCCCACCCCCATCTCCGGGAGGTAACTGATCAGCCTGGAATAAATATGTGTTTTCGATATCTAAAAGCAATGTGCGGAAGACCGGTAAAACATCCGGCGGTACCTTCCCAGTAAGCATATATATTAATTTTTAATTCAATTCTGAGAATGCTGTGCTAATGCCATGGAAATCCAAGCTGGTAAGTTTGCATTGTGTCACCAGGACATCAGCTGCCCTTTTTGTGACTGCATCGCTCACTAGTTCTAGAAAAGAGAGGGTAGTAGGAGAGAAGGAATGGCAGACCTATCATTTTGAGCCTTCCACTTAACACCTACTACATAAAGTAGTAGGCACTACCCCCAGGCGCCCCGCCATACGCTGGAGAATATCCAGACCTCCACCCGAGGGGGGATGCTAGGCTTTAGTCTGAAGAGTTTGAATCGTGTTTTGTTGGGTTTGGATCGTTTTCTCCTGAGCGTCGAGTCGTGCCTGAACATTCTGGATGGTCACTGCTTGTTGCTGGACTAGAGACTTCAGTTCTTCGACGGAAAGGTCGTCTGACCGTTTGACCGACAAACCACCGACATTATCTCCTGTGCCTGCAAGCGCCAAGGACACAAAGCAAACAACTAAATTTCGCATCGTCAAATGTGCATGGGCGTAGGTCTACTGGTGCTGTGAACGAGAGGCTTTATAGCTTACTCGTTTTACTTCAAAGTTTCCTCAAAAACATGATTATTTATCCGAAACAGGACATAGGGGTCAAAGTAGTGTGACATTACGATCCGGCATTTCTAATCTGACTAACGAAATGAGTTTGTACAAACCAACAAAGAAAAAACAAACAGGCACAGCTGTTCTGTTTCACACGGCCAGACATCGAAAACACGTTTGCTTGTTTTCTCTTCTAAGGTTGAGAATATAATTATGAACGTTATATTTTAATATTTGTGTGACGTAGAAAGCCTTTTCCAGTGTAAGCTAGACTGTACAATAGTTAACAAGAAAACCACACTCTCTCTATGAAGGAATTTAACCCCTTCCCTTCCACTGTACGTAAATGTTTGTTTCTGAAATCGTTGTTCATTCAACCACCAAAATAATAATAATAATAATAATAATAATAATAATAATAATGGCTACTTATATAGCGCGTATCCTTAAATAAGCTCTAAGCGCTTTACAAATAAAGAGTGGGAGTGGAGAGGGTCATAAAACCAGAGAAACAACGGATTCTGCTATACACACGCGCACACACACACAGGTACTTAACGACAAAGAACTGAGCTACATTGGGGTATCGAACAGGTGGGTCTTTAGGGCAGATTTAAAGGCAGTGAATGAGGAAGAATGTCTAATGTCTATAGGTAGTGAGTTCCAGACAACAGGTCCAACGTGCGCAAAACAACGGTCACCTCTGGTTTTGTATTTGAAGAGCGGGACTCTGAGAAGGCGCGTGTCACTACTTGAACGGAGGGAGCGGGAGGGAGTGTATAGTTGAAGAAGATCAGCGAGATAGGCAGGGGTAGAGTAGTTAATAGCTTTATAGCACAGGCAGGCGATTTTGTACGAGACTCGTTGTTTGACTGGCAGCCAATGAAGTTGTCTCAGAATAGGAGTGATGGGCTGACACTGTGAGGCGCGGACGATGAGACGTGCAGCACAATTCTGAACTCGCTGCAATTTCTGAATGAGAAACTGAGGGAGGCCAGCTAAGAGGGCATTGGAGTAATCAATGCGGGACAAGACTAAAGAGACGACCAGTTTAGTCGTAGCTTCAGTAATGAGGTAATGACGGATAGAACTGATACGTACCAAAAGCCAAAACCGTCCAAAAATTGGTCTCAGCAAAAGGCATAGATCCTCATAAGCACCCGCAGACGCGGGGGCTCATGAGGGTCTATGCTTCTTGCAGTTGGATCGTGTTCACTTTTTCTCGGCAGTGAAGGGGTTAACTGCTGTTCTTTTTCTTGCTCATTATAACGCACGTTTGATCGTTTTTGCTTATAATATGTGTGAACTCGATTTTTGTGATATTGATTGGCTTTCTAAAAACGCCACGAGCATGTCATCATGGGGGTTGCTGCGCTATACAAACGGACGTGGATTGGAATGGATATGCGAAATCATACTCTTGAAAGTGCCGTGCTGTAAGGACCACTCCCACTTACCCAAAATACCCACCACCATCACCATCACAACCTCTCACGATAACTATTAAACACTGTGAAACTGCAACAAGAGGGGGCACATGAGGATCTAGACTGCAACAAGAGGGGGCACATGAGGATCTAGACTGCAACAAGAGGGGGCACATGAGGATCTAGACTGCAACAAGAGGGGGCACATGAGGATCTAGACTGCAACAAGAGGGGCACATGAGGATCTAGACTGCAACAAGAGGGGGCACATGAGGATCTAGACTGCAACAAGAGGGGGCACATGAGGATCTAGACTGCAACAAGAGGGGGCACATGAGGATCTAGACTGCAACAAGAGGGGGCACATGAGGATCTAGACTGCAACAAGAGGGGGCACATGAGGATCTAGACTGCAACAAGAGGGGGCACATGAGGATCTAGACTGCAACAAGAGGGGGCACATGAGGATCTAGACTGCAACAAGAGGGGGCACATGAGGATCTAGACTGCAACAAGAGGGGGCACATGAGGATCTAGACTGCAACAAGA
>BTPG01000001.1:32883914-32968914 GCA_036245525.1 Semisulcospira habei | reverse complement strand
ATTTGACTGTGACAGTTCAAGGGTGGCGCCAGAATAGCCTGGCGCCTCAGGCACCAAGTTACTCTCGTACCACCCTTGAACTAAAATGGTCGACCTATCTCCTAATCTGTAATGTAGCCTTCATAGGACAATAAGCTTTTCTTTTTTTTAAATCAGCCTCAGGATGTAATGGGTTAAATACAAGATCTCAGAAACGCGGTCTGCTTAGTTGATGGTGTTGCGATCATTGTTGTATCAAACGCTTGACTGTGGAAAATAGTGAGGTTTCGTTTGAAACCAACGACTCCCAAAAACGAACGGGTGCGGATACGCAGCTTGTACCACGAGCATAGACAACACTCCAAACATATACAAGAGGCATAGAGCCTCATGAGCATAGAGGGCTCATGGGATCTATACATCTTGGAGATGTTTGGAGTGTTGTCTATGTTTATGTTTATGGTACAAACTGGTTATGTGCCGTGACTTCGCTGTCGTTCGTTGTTGGGAGTCGTTCGGTATAAACGTAGCCTCTCCAATGTCCGTTCACAGTTCCAAATAGCTACTACATGTATTGCTTGTCCTTTACTGAACTATTACTCGAAGCGCCAGTTGGCGGATAAAAAAGAAAAAAAGTCAAATCACTTATCTCTGAGAGATATTGTTTATCTCTTGCCTGAAACCGCCGTTGGCACTAGAGGTGAAAAAAAATTAAGTTTAACCCATTCCTACAGCAGGAGATGGATTGACCATGATAATTCAAGGGTAGTGCCAGATTAGCTTTTCGCCTTCAAACGCCAAGCTAATCTGGCACTACCCTTGAATTATCATGGTCAATCCATCTCCTGCAACTGGTACATAGTCATTAGGCAACAGCTCCAACATTTGAGAAAGGGGACCTTGGGGGTACAAGGGTTAAACAGTCCGAAGGTACAATGCTTACATAGTTATAGGACTTGGAGCAGCAGCTGGCGCCAGAATTGAAAATATATGTCTCTTAAAGCCATCCGATCTATTGTTCGACCGTTACAGGCCTCAACTGCATCAGTTAACTTAGTCCTGCGCTAACCACTAAGCAAGGCTCTCCGTTGTAACTTTCTTTAGTGGTTATCGCAGGATCTGGGGAAAGCTGCATGTGTGAGCTTAGTCCTGCGCCAGCCACTAAGCAAGGTGCTCCGCTATAGCAGAGCACCTTGCTTAGTGTCTTGCACAGGATTCAAGTTCTCTCATGCAGCCGGCTTTCGGTCCATCGCTTGGAGCAACAGCTGTCCTTATAAGTGAAAGAGTCAATTCACTTAACCTCAAGAGAAATTGTTCATCTATTATTGGCCCATTACAGTCACGGTTGAAAAGCCAACGATCCGCCTCGCAAGACTAACACGCATAGGTTAATTACACCGCCCTTATACCGTGTAAGAATGCCTGCACCAATGGTTCCTTTAACTCATTCTAGGCGCCCCGTATGCGAAGAACCTTGAATGAGTTACATTTACAGTCCTTTAGTAGGTACTTGTCTTTTGTTTATCTACTTACATGCGTCTTTGCAGGGGCTCAGGATCTATGCCTCTTGTCAAAAATAATCCTGAAAGATGAACCGCTGTCAAAGTACACAACGTGATTTCAGCAAGAGGCATAGACCCTCATGAGCCCCCGCAATTGCGGGGGCTCATGAGAATCTATACCTCTTGCAGGTGGTTGGTGTTTGTTTTTCAGGTAAGGGGTCAATCGTTCACGTCTCCCTTGCTAAAAAAAAATATAATAATAATAATAATTCTTTTTTCTTTTAATCGAGCTTAATCTGTTTTTCTGCTTACCCGCCTCACTGTTCCGATGTTGACGACTTTCCACTACATCTGGCGTTCTTCCAATCACGGTGGCTTTGACCCCAGCTTGTGACAAAACTCGAGCTATGGGTCAACGTGACCTTCTGTAAGTATGTGTGTGTGTATGTGTCAGCCGTAAATTTTAAAAGAAAGAGCGCAAATCAGGATCAATCAGGGCTAGGCACTTGAACTTGACTGACAGGACTACATTGCTAATTTGCCTATCTAGATATTATCTGCGACATTTCTGTGTGTGAGAGAGAGAGGGCGGAGGGTGTGTGTGTGTGTGTGTGTGTGTGTGTGTGTGTGTGTGTGTGTGTGTGTGTGTGTGTGCGTGTGTTCGAGTGTGTGCGAGTGTGTGTTTATTTGGTTTGTGTGTGTGTGTGTGTGTGTGTGTGTGTGTGTGTGTGTGTGTGTGTGTGTGTGTGTGTGTGTGTGTGTGTGTGTGCGCGCGTGCGTGCGTGTGTGTGTGTGTGTGTATGTGTGTGTGTGTGTTTGGCTTGTGTGTGCGTGTGTGATGGTGTGTGTGTGTGTTTGATTTGTGTGTGTATGTGTGTGTGTGTGTTTGTGTGTGTTCGTGCTTGCGTGCGTGCGTATGCCCTAAATGTACACTGTAAACTTCGGATATATAACAAATCTCACATTTCCTCGTCGTTACACCCCAAGTTTCTTCTAAGCGAAGTAATTTGTACCAAAAACGTGTTGCCAGGACCTCTTAACACTAAAACGTGATGCTGTATAATAAATATAATAATAATAAATAGTTCTTATATAGTAGCGCTGTTCTCCAGGAAAACACTGGACTCTCTCTCTCTCTCTCTCTCTCTCTCTCTCTCTCTCTCTCTCTCTCTCTCTCTCTCTCTCTCTCTCTCTCTCTCTCTCTCTCTCTCTCAGACACACGCACAATTATACACTAATATAAAGCCCAACCCATCCCTTCCCAACACCTTACATCCACTTCCCTCCAGAATCAGAATAAAAAACAGTCAACAGTTAGCTAAAGGTGAGCTAAAGGTTAAATGCCCGACAGAAAAGAAAAGTCTTTAAGTGAGCTTTGAACTGTGCCGACAATGTGGGCAGATTCCGCATTTCAATTGGCAGAGAGTTCCACACACTTGGGGCTATAAAGGTGAAAGAACTGTATGCGACTTTTCCTATATCCTACCTTGTTATAAGCGAAGTCGACTGCAGTTTACATTGCCTTACATTGCGTTAAGTCATTGTGCCCAAGGTACCAAATACCCACATTTTGGAGTTACCCTTTGAGGATTGCATTACAATTCAGGAGACAGATCGACTATGCTAGTTCAAGGGTGGTGGCAGAATAGCGTGGCGCCTACAGGCGCCACGCTATTCTGCCACCACCCTTGAACTATCATGGTCGAGCCATATCTTGCTGCGGTGTGTCGCGGGCAGAATGAGGTACTGTGTGCTTCATTATTACTAACATGCTGATGTATATCGCTTAAAGCTTTAGTGTATGTCGCTTGCTGTAGACCTCAAAGTGAACCGCCAGAAAAAGAAAAGAAAATCCTTTCGTCCGCCTGGTCTGCGATTGAGGACCTTACGGCTGTTTGCTTACGGCTGCTGCCGTGAAGTGCTCCGCATTAACCCTTTGGGTGTCGGGAGCGGTTTTCGTCGAGGTGATTCCTGCAGGATTCGCCTCGACCAAACTCGCTCCCGGCACCCAAAGGGTTAAATCACTGCGATATTTATCAGTCACTTTAAAAGTTACCTTTCATCTTGAAGTGCATCAGAAATGAGTTTCATTAGCCCGTTCAGTGTCGAGAAGAGTTAAACACCACCCAACTGCAAGAGGTATAGATCCTCATGAGCCCCCGCAGTCGCGGGGGCTCATGGGGTTCTATACCTCTTGCAGACAGCACTTTCAATCCGTCTTCCTGGGACATTTTTTTTTTTCTCTTAGGTCTTGAATTACCGAAGATTGCATCAGCTGGTACTGAAAGAGTTAACAATTCAGTGCCATTAAAAACTTAACACCACCCAACAGCAAATGGCGGGGGCTCATGAGGATCTATGTCTCTTGCTGAAACCGCCTTGTGTCCTGCTCCATGTTTTTTTTTAGACTAAATTTACAATGATTTTTAAAACGCAATCTGCGCCCACTGGCAGTAAAAGGGTTAATAAAGAGATAGTTGAGAACTATTAACCCCGTCACGGCTGGAGCAGTTGGCTGTAACGGTTGTTCTAAAACATTAATCTAACTAGATCAGCACTGCTCAAAAGCTGTCATGGGTCTAATGGGTCGTTGACCTTCCAAATAAAGTGTTCTGAGGAAAAAAAAAAACCCACAGAAAATGGAGGTTGAAAACCTTTAATTTAGAAACATGCGAGTCCTGTTTTCATTCACCTACGTTTTACCGTTTTCATCATGGGGTGTTTCATGTTTCTAACTTAAAGGGTTTTCAGCCTCTATTTTCTGTTTTTCTTTCACATAAAATCCTTGCGGCAACAGTTTTCCTACAAAGTGTCCTGAGTTTTCAATTCAAACGCTGTCACGGTCGGTATGTGTACTATCAATACACACATTGAACAACCTTCTCTACCGCATGTCCTTTGTGTGGAACATCACTAGTGAGCACTCCACACTGGCTGTCACGATACGATGGTAACCTGACATGTTCGTATCTCAGCTACACCAGAGAGACCGGTGTCATAAACCCGATTTGACACGACTCTATTTCCCCCCATAAAATTTGATTACGATGAGGGTGCATGAATGTGCTCTAAGTCTTCTTTTTTTTTTTTTTAAGTTTGTCCTCAATGGCTTGGCCTACTCACTTTTTTTTCTTTCTGCCAGTTATCGTAGATTGTGTGTCTGATTTTAAAAAATATATATATTAAGAGCCATACAAGCCCAGCTGTCCACAGAAAATGGATACAAAGTTGTATCAGCAAGAGGCATAGATCCTCATGGGCCCCCGCAACTGCGGGGGCTCATGAGGATCTATGCCTCTTGCAGTTGGATCGCGTTGTCTTTTCAGTTCTCAGCTGTACTTTTTTTTTTTTTTTTTTTTTTTTTAGAACCTTCGAAAAAAAGGGGTTACTGCTGAGAACTGAACAAGACAATGCGATCCAACTGCAAGAGGCATAGATCCTCATGAGCCCCCGCAGTTGCATGCAGTTTGCTGGGCTTACCATAGTCCAGTACCCCCCCCCCCTCCCCCTCCCCCCTCCCCCTAACAGTTGCATGCAGTTTGCTGGGCTTACCATAGTCCAGTACCCCCCCCCCTCCCCCTCCCCCCTCCCCCTAACAGTTGCATGCAGTTTGCTGGGTTTACCATAGTCCAGTGCCCTTCAATGCACCGTCTTATGATACGAAATGATTTCTGTGTTTATTTAACCAGATTTTCAGTAAGCTATTCTAGGGGATTAAAGTTGTCACAATTCCTCATATGGCCGAGCGCGGCTAAACAATTTTCTTCAACATTATATTTAAACCATTTTCGTCTGATGGTACGTAGTTTTCGACCTTGCGGCTTCCAGTCGTAAGGTCCAATATCACAGACTCGCAGACATTTTACCAACACACTTATTGACATTCTCGTTTTAGTCTCAACGCCAACTGCAAAATGTGGAGATCAACTTTGATGACTGCAGGGTAATTTGACGACTCATTTTATGTCAAGGGCAGTGCCGGATTAACCTCGCGCCTGGAGATACGCCGAGCTAATCAGGTGCTAGCCTTGAATTGTCATGATCAACTAATTCCCGCACTTTTTAACCCCTTCACTGCTACTGACGATACCTCCTCGGCATAAAAAACCCGGCCTCCGTAGAGCGTCGGACTGGCGGCCGGGAGATCCGGGTTCGAATCCCAGCCGAGTCAAGCGGGATTTTTCCTACCTGGGTCGGCTTCTACCCAGAGTGGGTGTGCTATGGACTCAATGGGAAAGCTGATGCCACGCAGCCGAGACTCATGGGTGCGACTTTAAGGGTGCTACCCGGGTTATGACACATCGCAAGGTGTGAATGGTTACAGGGCTGGCACCGCAGGTGTCCGCAGTTCCCGGGCCTGGTTAACACCAGGATATTTATGACAGGAAGCGTGGGATGCGGCCCTGTCACGCAGTCCCCAACCACATGGACCACCATGGCATCATCATATCATCATCATCATCCTCATCCTCATCACCATGCAAAATAAAAAACGCTGTTCCAGGTTTCTGATCCCTCAAGTCTCTGTCTCATTGTGACCTCAGCCCAGTCCTCCAGGAGCCCTAGGTGCGCTGTTGTCTTCGGCCAGACCCTGCTGCAGTGCGTGGAAGGACGTAGTGGTTGACTCGCCATCTCTAGGGGTGGGGTGGGGGTGGGGGTTGGGGGGGGGAGCTCCCACTCGTCGACTCCGCGACTAGCTAACAATGCCGTAAGTAAGGGGAAAAGTAGGTGTGGTCACCTGAAGGCCACACTGAACACCACCGAAGTGACTCGGCAGCAGTGCGGAGTTTCCTCCGGAGGGAGTCCCCTACTACCTGACATATATAGCAGCAGAGCCGGGAGTCTGGCTGGGACAAATGGCGGGCCTGGGAGAGCACTCTGGGGTTGATGGGAATGAGCGGCGTGAGAGGAAGACCTCTAAGGTCGACAAAAAAACAAACCAAAAAAAACCCAACTCATAACCAAGCGTCTTTCTGCCGAACGGTATCGTCAGTAGCAATCATGGGAGTTAGTTATGCGTCTTTTCCGCCGAACGGTATCGTCAGTAGCAGTATAGTCAGCAGCAGTCGTGGGGTTAATTCTGTTTGAATTGAGTAAAAGGTTGTAGATTTTGTGGTTTTGTGACAGCTACTTTGCCGTGGAAGTAAAAAAAAGTGACGGCTGACACATTCAGCCAGGAAAAACTACGACAGAAATTGTATCGACCATGACCATGATAGTTCAAGAGAGGTGGCAGGATAGCTTGGTGCCTTTAGGATGACCATGATAGTTCAATGGTGGTAGCAGGATAGCTTGGCGCCTTTAGGATAACCATGATAGTTCAAGGGTGGTGGCAGGATAGCTTGGCGCCTTTAGGATGGCCATGATAGTTCAAGGGTGGTAGCAGGATAGCTTGGCGCCTTTAGGATGACTATGATAGTTCAAGAGAGGTGGCAGGATAGCTTGGCGCCTTTAGGATGACCATGATAGTTCAAGGGTGGTGGCAGGATAGCTTGGCGCCTTTGGGATGACCATGATAGTTCAAGGGTGGTAGCAGGATAGCTTGGCGCCTTTAGGATGACTATGATAGTTTAAGGGTGGTGGCAGGATAGCTTGGCGCCTTTAGGCGCCAAGCTATCCTGCCACCACCCTTGAACTATCATGGTTCTGGCTATCTGCCTCCAGTTGCAGGAAACTTTTCCAGCCCAATAACTACCAGCCAACTGTCCCCCGCATTGCGACGAGATTTTGTTTTGTTTTGTTTTGTTTTGTTTTGCGCTGGGCTAAAAATAACAGAAATAACGAAACAAAGCCGCTCGGATTATGACAGGCAGGTGCTGACTACTGACAATTACCTGTAACTCAGTGCAGTCTTTAGACAAAACTATCGAATTTTAAGCGCTTTATTGTCGGTGGACGTGGGTTTCGTTTTCGGAAATCATCAGGGGCGGATCTAAAGGGGAGGGGGGTGGGGATTCTAAGGGTTCCGACCCCCCCCCCCCCCGTACCCTCCCCCTCCCCCTGTGGGACCCAAAACTGTATAAAATTATATAACAAATTCCTTTTTTGCGGCGTTTGGAGACACCTCCCTCCCCCCCCCCCCCCCGCCCCTTCCCTATTTGATTTTTTGGCGAGTTTGAAGACACTCAAACGCTACCCTCCCCCCATCCGTTGTTTGATATTTTGGCGAGTGGCGAGAGTGTTGACACACGCCTTCTTCCTCTAACACCACCCCCTCCCCCCCCCCGCCCTCCGCCCCGCCCCGCCCCCCTCCCCTCCCCCAGATAACTGATCCACCCCTGACCATCGTAAATTCAACGTCAAAGATCGCCCCAGACGTCAAAGGAAAATGGATACAAAGTGATTTCAGCAAGAGGCGTAGATCCTCATGAGCCCCCGCGACTGCGGGGTCTCATGAAGATCTACGCCTCCTGCATTTTAGCGATGTTCAGTTTCTCTCGGCAGTGAAGAGCTTAGGCAATTTCGATCTATATTAAGACACGTAGAGGCACCACCAGTCTGTTCTAGCACCACCTTTGGCCTGTCACGGTCGGGCAGAACTTGTCTTCAAAACTGATCTCTGCGGGTTTTTTTAGAGGGCAACTCTGGGAGTTTTGACCTCAGGGTTAAACGTGTTAATCGCTTTTGTGGGTCTGGAGGGCCGGAGTGCTTAATCAAATTTGCCCACTCCAAGATGTGTGCCATACACTCCAATGCATTCTACCGCAGACATGCCCGCATATGTCACTCGCAAGGTTAGGTCACGGCGGGCCAGCTATCGAGGGTTCGAAACGGCCTTTGCCTGACGAGTGTCTCGTGTAAAACTGTATTTGTCTTTAACCCCTTAAACTGCCGGGGCGAGGCAAAAGTTATACCATCTGCAAGAGGCCTAAATCCTCATGAGCCCCCGCATTCGCGGGGGCTCATATTTATGCCTCTTGTTAGTTCTGTCTTGTTTTGGTCTAATTTTGTCCCAGGAGGATTTTTGCCTCGTATCGTGTTGCTTCTTTGTTCTTTTTGCCTAGGTTTGTCCCATTAGCATGCGGGGTGGCTCATGAGGATTTATTTCCTCTTGTTAGTTCTACGTTTCTTTTTGCCTATTTGTGTTTCATTTACATCTGTGCTCTTAAAGCGAAATTTGGTCAGTGTGCAGTCGCTTTAACTCATTCTACCCCAACACCGAAATCCCCAAATTTTGCCGTTGTCCTCTGAAGACTGCATTGCAGTGCAGGATACAGATCGACCATGATAGTTCAAGGGTGATGCCAGAATAGCTTGGCGCCCATAGGCGCCAAGCTATTCTGGCATCACCCTTGAACTATTATGGTCGATCCTTATCTTGCTGTGGTGTGTCTGGGGTAGAATGAGTTAAGACGTGAATTTCGTGATCGTCGGCAGCGAAGGGGTTAAAGTACTCTCCTCGCTGCCTGGGTCACTCAGTTAACGCCCAAGCCAATAATGGACGGCCGTAAAGAGCGGGCGGGGACGGAGCTATTGCCCATGGAGTACGTCCTTGAACACTGATCAATTCAGGCGGACTGCAATAGTGCCACTTTCTACGAACATGCTGTACAGAACAAGTCTTTCTTTTATTTTTCTCCGGATGGTCTGCCTGGGGCCCTGGGGGTGCCGTGGTGGATTTTGGAGGCAGGGGGGAAGGTGCGTGTGTGTGTGAGAGGGGGGGGGGGGGGGGGGGTCTTTTACTGATTAGTCACCAAGCAGTCAGTACCATTCATTAACTGTCGTGGTCAAACCATCCTATAATTACCTAGACGCTAAGCTATCATGATACTACCATTAACCCACTACATCCTGAGGCTAATTTAAAAAATGCTTTTTGTGCTATGAAGATTACATTACAGACCTGGAGATAGATCAACCGTTGTAGTTCAAGGGTGGTGACAGAATAGCTTGGCGCCTGAGGCGCCAAGCTATTCTGGCACCACCCTTGAACTGTCATAGTCAAATTTATTTGAAGCGATGTGTGTATCAGGATGAAAAGGGTTAAACTAAACTGCTGCAGTATACAGAGCTAATCCAAGGAGTTCCTCATCCGAATACGGGGCGGTCCGTGGCGCAGTGGTTAAGGCGCCTGCCACCAATGCTAAAGGTGCGAGGTTCGATTACGGGTTCCGGCGTCGGATTTTTCTCCTCTAGTAAGTGTCACCGTTAATTCGGGCGGACCGTCGGGGGTTCTTTCTCCGGGTACTCCGGCTCTTCCTCCCCCACGACTTTGGTATCAGTTTCAGCCAACTTAATAAAATTTCAAATACAAACGATTTTGAATTTCCAAAAACTACAGTAGCTCGCTTGAGCTTGCACTTAGCACCACGTGAATGTTCTGTGTTTATGTACAGTGTGTGAGTGAATGCGCGTGATTCACGTGAGCGTGCTTGTTGGGTTCAGTTCGCGGCGGCGCTTTGAGCCGATTTTCAATTGGGATAAAGCGCCTATTTAATGCGCTTATTATTATTATTATTATTAATACGCGTCTGAAGTGTGTTAAAGGTCATTGTACTGTCACATTGTACATGTACCTTTTTAAACAATTATGATCGAAGTTGACTATCGTCTGTTGCAATGTATCAGAGATGAATTGGTTAAACCGCCAAGCTATCTTAGTACTACTCTTAAACTATCATGGTCGAATCTCCTGTTGTAATGGGGGGGTAGCCCGCGGAATGGGCCATTTGTCCTTCCTTCTTTGATAGTCCAGGATTAAACAAGCGGCCCTCGGTACATTTAGCTCCCCCATTTGGCACGGAGCCTTTGCCACACACACGCGACAAGAGCGCGACACAGAGAAACAGCCTGGGGAGAGAGAGAGAGAGAGAGAGAGAGAGAGAGAGAGAGAGAGAGAGAGAGAGAGAGAGAGAGAGAGAGAGAGATCAGCTAACTCGTGTGACCGGGAGACGGACCTGCGAAGCAAAAAAGTAGTGTAAACTATTGCCAAATATAGAGAAGATGACAAAATCGGCTCTCACTTTGGTGAGAGAGAGGGAGAGAGAGAGAGAGAGAGAGAGAGAGAGAGAGAGAGAGAGAGAGAGAGCAGCCAATTCTGCAACTGGGACACTGACGGACCGACGAAGTTCGATTGTCATTAACCTTAACTGCCGGAGCAAAGCGAACGCTACCCAGCGGCAAGAGACACAAACCCTCATGAGCCCCCGCTATTGCGGATTTGTGTCTCTTGTTAGTCCCGTGTTCCTTACGTTATGTGTTGGTCCTATTTCATTTCTGTTCTTTACGCGGAATGTCGGTCAGTGTGCAGTGGTTTCTGACGCGAAATTCGTGATCACTAGCAGCGCAGGAGTTCAGAAAGAGAGAGGCTTGCAAAATCATATCTCACTTTGGTGTGTGTGTGTGTGTGTGTGTGTGTGTGTGTGTGTGTGTGTGTGAGAGAGAGAGAGAGAGAGAGAGAGAGAGAGAGAGAGAGAGAGAGAGAGAGAGAGAGAGAGAGAGAGAGAGCTGACTGCGACGCAGTGACGAACCGACAGCGTAGCCTATCGGTTAATAAAATGCTCCGTGTATCAGAGAACGACCCCACGCAACACAATCAGTCGTCAATAAAATTACGTGGTGGAACGCAGGGTGTCACTCTATTAATCCATTTAGCCCGCTGACGCACTACATCAGGAGATTTGTCGACCATGATAATTCAAGGGTACTGCCAGATTAGCTTGGCGCCTCTCGACGCCAAGCTAATCTGGCACTACCCTTGAATTATCATGGTCGATCCATCTCCTGCAACAGGTGCGTAGTTGTTAGATGACGCCTCCAAAATTTGGGAAATAGTGCGTCGGGCTGAATGAGTTAAATATGTCTACGGTCCTTGCGTAATAGAGGCGTGGTGGTGGGGGGGGTGGGGGGGGGGGGGGGGGGGGGGTGGGGGGGGGGGGTACTTTAAAATACACACCAGTAAAATCGCTGCAGGACAAAACATATGAAAAGCCTAACGCACACACATGTGCAAGGTACAGGAAGCAGGGGTGTAAGAAAATGTGAAGAAAATAAAAGAGTGTGAAAGCGAAGGGAAAATGTGAAAAGCGAACAAAATTTCACTTCCGCTCAAAAGAAATCACTGTTTCCGGCAAACTTTTCTCAGTTTCCGCGGAGAAAAAATTACAAGTATACCGTTGGCATGCTCTTTATGACAGGTCTGTCGCTTGCTCGTATTTGTTGTGTGCGCTGGGGGTTGCATGATGTTGTTCGTCTCGCACAGGTTCATGCTGGAGCCGATTTAGCAGCCAGCAAGAGGCATAGATCCTCATGAACCCCTGCAGCTGTCACTAAGAGGCATAGATCCTCATGTAGGCCTGCAGCAAGCAAGAGACATCAATTCTCTTATGACGGCAGGAGATTTTTCATGAAATCGCATCCAATGAAAAAAGGTATAGAGTTTCATGTGTTCTTTCCTTGTGCAGAAGGTATAGATTTGCAGATGCTGATGCAGGGGCACATGAGAATCTGTGCCTCTTGCAGACGGAGGGGTTTGCACAGGCGCGGGCCTGCGTTATATTGCTTGTCTGACGAAGGCCGCTACCATTTACACGTAGCCGAGGCCAGCAGGCGCGCACTGTCCCCGCTAACTTTGGGTTTGCGCTGCTTGGTGTGTGTGATAGGGAGCTTTTCACTTCAGTTGAGGGAGTTTTTTTCAGTGACTGTACTTTTTGCTTTCAAGTGTGATGTGAGTTTTTATTTCAAAATGGACGGAGTTTTAGCCGGTGGCTGCGCTTTTCGATTTCAAGCGTGGAATGGACTTTCGGCTGACTGCACTGTTTGTTGCTTGAATCGTGCGTCAGTGGTAAACGTTGTGTTGTTTTAAAGTTTGCCTTTCAGATGTGTGACTTGAATTGACCATGTGAGTTCAAGGATTTTCTGCTTGCGTTTTTAACAGAATGTGTGGTGGTGGTAAACTTGTCGGGGTTAGACTTTAACTGATTGTTTTCGGCCGTGGCTGCACTTGTTTGCGTACATGTGAGTGTACATTTTTTACTCCATTTGTCGTACTGTATGATTTTTAGTCCTGCCCGAGCAGAAAAAGCAAGTCACTCGCCGTGTAAATGACTGTTGTTTAGAATCCGATTGAGTTTGACTGATTTTTTTATTCTGGTGGTCCCAGCACTCTGTGCACTATCGCTTAACCCCTTAATTTCCATCGGTTGCTGATTGTACTTCTGAAATCTTTGTTACTTCAACGCCAGAGACCTCCAACCGTCCAAGGGGGAGCTAGGTAGCTCAGGTGGTTGAGCGTTCGAGTCTCGTCGCGAGGGTCAAAATTTATTCGGACCCTATTCGGTGCCCCGTCTTTGAAGTCACCTTTGTGGTGAACAAAAAGACTTTAAGCCTTAATTTTTTACGTTTTCCAGCTGTCCAAGGAACATGGATCCAAAGTGGTCGTCAGCACGAGGCAAAGATCCTCATGGATCCCCGCAGCTGCTGGGGCTGATGTGGATCTATGCCTCTTTCAGTGGAATCGTGTGGGTTTTTTCTCGGCAGTGAAGGGGTTAGGGGAATCAACCCTGTCAGCCCGCCGACGCCCACAGTTGGCCCGCGCGCACTGTGGCATCAGTGGACGGCCCGAGGGTCTTAAACCTTTTGCGTGTCGGTAGCGGTTTTTGTCGCGATGATTCCGACAGGAATCATCGCGACAAAAACCGCTACCGACAGGCAAAGGGTTAAAAATGGCGCTAATTGGACTGGCCTTATGTGTGATTGTGAAGCTTCAAATGTCGGACAGTGTAAAATACAGTTCAGGAGTGAATGCTCGTAATTGGGTATCACGTCTACAGGTCACAGTCAGTAGATTACCCTTTTGCATGGGATGACACTGTCGGGTGCGACAGTTTCGATATGTAAACCCCTTCACTACCGGGAAAAGTGAACCCAGTGCAACTGCAGCGAGAGACATAGATCCTCATGAGCCCCCGCAGTTGCGCCGGGAGCTCATGAGGATCTATGCCTCTTGCCGACACCACTTTTGTACTTGAGGACGTCTGGTCTCTTTGGCGTTAAGTTAATTAATAGAAACACAATGTGCATCCACTGAATATGAAGGGGTTAAAACGTGTCAGTCTGTGGTTTTGCAACCTACGTTCTGTAATACGGATACTTTACACTACAGCCGCTAGTCTGTGAATTACTACATTATGCCTGTCGATCAGGTCCAAAATTATAGTACATACAGAAACTTTTCAGCTGCTTGTATATAATATGTCAGCGCAATTTCGAACAGAGCAACTGTGGAGTGTGGGTAGGGGTGCGGGTAGTGGCAACCCCCGACTCCTAATGGAAAAAATGGGGGTGAGGGGGGGGGTGGTAGAGAGTATTTTTAGGGGATAAAAGAAGTTTTTTGGGAGAGATTTTTTTTTTAATTGACAGGAAAAAGTATCATTTCCTCGAGGTTCGACAGTCGCTTTCATTGTTTTAGGAAAGAATACCCCCTCACCTCCTCCGCCTCCCCCCTCCCCCCTCCCCCCACCGCTTCCCCAATGAAAAATACCTTCCTATGCAACTGCGTATAGTCAGAAATCACAAATAAGCAACCAATTGCAGAAACCTTGCAGCTGTTTCGAGACAGTTTTAATTGTACAATCATTCTCTCACAACAGTTCTGCCTGAGCATAGTAAAGTTTCCACACCTCCGTAAAGTGTCAGGCAATTTGCAATTAAACGCTGAGGTGTCACAGTGCTTTGCTTTCACAAAGTGATTCACTGAACTTTTAAAACTCGGGGGTTTGATGGATCGGGCGTCAGTGACGAACAGCAAGAAGTGTGAACCCAATGCGCAGAAGGCCGTCGGGCCGACTTCCGCCGCCGTTGGCCCGCGCACGGCCGTGCGCGGGCCAACGGCGGCGGAAGTCGGCCCGATGGCCTTTTGCGCACTGGAAAATCTGTGTGACCCAGAAAAATGTGTAGTGAGAGTTTGGTTTTTTTGATGACCGCTGTGTTACACGGCCTTGTACCGGAGTTTTGGGGTGGTTGTGTTTGAAAGGCTTTTGGCGTCTAATGAGTTTTAAAAATAAATCGTAGGCATAAACCCCAGTAAGCACAAGACTCTCGAGCCTGCGTCGGCCGCAGGGTCCCGGCCGCGCACGACCGTGCGCGGGGGCCAGAGCTCACGGCGCATCGCATTTAATCCAAGGGTCGACTAAGTTGGTGGGCTGTGTACCCCCTTCACTGCGGAGAAAAAAAGTGAACGCGATCCAAATGCAGGAGGCATAGATCCTCATGAGCCCTCGCGACTGCGTGGGCTCATGAGGATCTATGCCTCTTGCTGAGACTAAATTGTATCCATGTTTCTTAGACGGGTTTGTGTTGTGGTAGTTCAATGAACAAAGATTTCTGAAACACAAATGTACGCCCCCGTACAGTGGCAGGGAAGGGGTTAAAGGGACTTGCTTCAGACAGTAAATGTTTTTAATATGTGACATAATAATGTTTGTGAGAAAGGGTCAACTTAAAGCGACCTATTCCAGGCAGTAAAGGGTTAATAGTTCGCCGGCAATGTCGTCTTTATAAATGTTTTTAGTTCGTCATACAATCATGCTGGTGAAAATGGTCAATTTAAAGGGACCTACTTCAGGCAGCAAAGGGTGAATAGTTGGCAATGCCTTCTTTATAAATGTTTTTAGTATGTCATATAATCATGCTGGAGAAGAGGGCTAATTTAACTTACAAAATGTGAGTGTCGTGTAAAGGCCCGCTACCGCCGTAACTGTTCAACTTGTGCAACAGACGGCTACGAAACGCTACACACAGGTTTAGTTATGATTCATTTAGACACAGGACAATCCAGTTCAGCACAATTCGTTTGTATATCAAGTAATCTGACAATGATGACTCCTCTCCGTTCTAGAAATGCAACGCTTTCAGTACGAGAACAGCTAAAAATAGATTGATACGCTTACGGAAGCGCAGAATAAATAAGTGCGATTACGCGTGTGCTTTTGCTGCGTGTCCAAGCTGCTGTTAAAGTTCATTAGGTGTGTCGACAAGGCATAACAAACACAAACAGTGTTGAAATGTGTCTTCAGATTTATGCGTAATGGTACTTTAACTTACAAAATTTGATTGTCGTTAAAAGAAAGACATTTTCTGCTCTTCTTGTATTCTTTCTCTCATTGTACGCGGAAGAGTACATCCGTTACCCACAACTGGGGATAGTAGCAAACCTCTGCCGGTCTCGTGTACCAACTAACACAGATTGGAAACAGAAGGGTAGACAAGTTTTAGTTTAGCCAAGACCGCTTGGACAACTGAAATTATCGTAATCCACATTCGCCATGAAACATATCGCTTTAACTCATTCGCGGCCAGCCGCATCCGGATGCGGCTGGCCGCGAATGAGTTTAACCTTTGGCTGTCGGTAGCGCGTTTTGTCGCGGTGATTCCTGTAGGAATCATCGCGACAAAAAGCGCTACCTACAGCCAAATGCTTAAAGTACCATTACGCATAAATCCGAAGACACATTTCTGCAACATTTGTGTTTATTATGTCAGTCTTGTCGACACACCTAATGAATTTTAACAGCAGTTGGGACAGGCAGCAACAGCGCATGCGTAATCATACTTATTTATTCTGTACAGCCGTTAGCGTTTCAAACTATTTTTAGCTGTTTATCGTACTGATAGCACTGTATTTATAGAAAGGAGTGGAGTCGTTGTCAGGATACTTGATATTAGAACGACGTGTGCTGAACTGGATTCTCCTGTGTCCAAATGAACCATAACTATACCTGTGTGTAGCGTTTCGTAACCGTTTGTTACAGAAGTGTATCTTTGAACAGTTACGGCGGTAGTGGGCCTTGAAGTAAGGCATCAGCAAGAAAACTTTTTCACCTACAGCTAACTAGCTATGCCCTCGCAAAGTTCACATCATTTTGTAATCGCAGTTAAACTTCCTTCGGCTGACGGTGGCCTTGAAGCCGGCCGGCCCGTGCTCACTGCGGCGTATCCCAGTAACCGGCGGTCGTCGGGCCGTTGCCTTGCCGGCCTGAGCTGGCCCGCAGCCGCGCTTGCTCAGTGACTACAAAGCCGCTGTCATATTCCAAACTGATTTAGGTGCTTACATCTCGATAAGTAAGCGGATTCGAGCAGGGGCAAGAAGTCGTCAGAGAAATGTCAGCCGGCGCGTCATGTGTCATGCGAAGCCAAACTGATCAATGCAGGGGGATTCCCTCACTGTGACTGAGCAAAAGGTGCTCGGTCCCACGTCGGCCGCAATAGGCCCGCGCACGTTCGTGCGCGGGCCTATTGCGGCCGACGACGGCCCGAGGACCTTTTTTAAGGCGGCGGGGGATGGGGGGGGGGGGATCTTCAATTTTGGCCGCACCTCTGCTCATTTAATTGAAACCTGAACCGGTTCTGAACTAATTGAACTGTGTTTTTCTGTGCGGTTGCGCAGCTTTTGTTTAGAAGCGCGTCTGTAATCGATCGGTGCGCGTTGACCCACAGGTCAGATCGAGAAATTTGTGGGTTTTTATTTTTTATTATTTTATAACGTGTGTCGATGTGGCCTGCGATATCAAAGTGTGGCCGGCGTTGCTTAGAGAAAAGGTTTTCGCGGCATACGCTTCTTTCGCTCTCGCAAAGCACCTTTAACAGTAGCTTACGATTTCGAGGTTTTTGATTGTCTCGTATGGAGTTTGTGACATCATTATGACTGTCATGTTTCATCGTGTCAACCAACAAGCGGTCATTATTATTTTATTGATTAAAACCGACGATTGTTTCCCCTCCCCCCCCCCCCCCCCCCCCCACCCGAGATTTTTGTCTTATGAGTCATTTAATCGTGATCAACGTGAATGTCAATTAACCCCTTAACCCTTTTAGCCCCGGATCCCTACAGCAGGAGATGGTGTGATCATAATAATTCAGGGTAGTGCCAGATTAGCTTGGCACCTGAAGGTGCCAAGCTAATCTGGCACTAACCCTTGAATTATTATGGTCAAGCCATCTCCTGCAACTGGTACATAGTCGTTACGCAACACCTCCAAAAATTGAGAAATGGGACCTTGGGGCTAAAAGGGTTAAAGTACGCTATCGAACGATAGATCCACATGCCACAGTCAAAACATGCGTTTTTCACGATGTGTATCCATCCATAGCATCCACCTTTGCAGTTCCCACCATCACAGTTTTGTTAACGGAACAAAGTCACCTCAGGTCGTTCTGGCGTAAGGGGTTATTCTGAAGTGTTACACCAGTATTAAGAGAGCTAATAGTTTGGCAGCTACTCGTGAGAAGGGAGAGTTTTGTCGTGCCGGGCGCCGGAAATATGAAGCATGATAGGATTATCATAACTTGAATTCAGTTTAAGCTTTTAGGAATGCACCTTACTATATTAAGTAAACACCTGCACCTGTCGAGGAACATAGATATAAATAAGTAAACAAGCAGCATAGATCATATAAACCCCTGTACTTAGCATCTATGCCTCGAAAATAATGTGTAGCGTCAGAATCTCTACCTTGTGAAGGCGATAAACATCAAGTTCAATTTTGTGAAAAGCGAGATTTTCATAGTATTACAATCAACATCTCGTTTTCACAAAATGGACTTGCAGTCTTTTGCCTGCATAGTGCTGATATGTGGTTTAGACTTGCGCGGGGGGGGGGGGGGGTGGAGCGGCGTTCGCTGTATAATTTGTAGGTCTAATAAGCTTTTCGCGTGCCGCACTGATAAAGCGAAAGAGACGTACAACACGTTTCAAATGGAAAATGGCTGGTGCAGTACATGATTGATCATTGTTTTCGACTGGGTGCCGTATCAAAAGAATTTTTCAGTTGACAAAGGTCGACGCCGGTGTAGCACCGTAAAAATGACCCGTACGTCATATCAGCCCAGAGTCACTTTGTTTTGTGCGTCAGATCGACACATTGGTTGCTTCCCTCGATTCGCTGCGCTGATAAGCCCAGCTAATGGAGGGAGACAACCAGTGTGGGTGGCCGCTGATTTTGACGAAGGAGGTTTGCAGAGGAGGTGCTAACAACCAACCTCTCAGTTAAAACTTCCCATCTAGGAAGATCTGCAGGATTTTGTTATGCCTCTGCCCGAAAAAAAAGAGGCATGGCTCAACCCATTTAGCCCCGAGTCCCTAAAGCAGGAGATGGATTGACCATGATAATTCAAGGGTGGTGCCAGATTAGCTTGGCGGCTGAAGGCGCCAAACTAATCTGGCACTACCCTTGAATTGTCATGGGTAATCCATCCCCTGCAGTATTATATAGTCGTTAGGCAACACCTCCAAAAATTTGAGAAATGGGACTTTGGAGCTAAAAGGGTTAATGTCCTTGCATTTGCAAGGACACACAAGAGAATGGACCAGCAAGAGGCATAGATCCTCATGAGCCCCTGCAAGTGCAGGGGCTCATGACGATGTATACCTCTTGCAGTTGGATGGTGTTCATTTTTTCTCGACAGTGAAAGTCTTGCAGATGGAGGAACTTTGACGAGGAACTGGTTGTTGCAAATAATCATACTTATTTGGCTCCCCCCCCCCCCCCCCCCCCCCCCCCACACACACACATTCGTCTATATCCCAGGCATAGGTATGCGGTATACGTTTTCACTATGTTTATCAATGTGCAGTATAGTAAATGTATTCATTTCAATAATATCCCAAGTCGCCCATTCACTCAATGAATTTGAGCGTGTAGCAGGAGCGGATAAGTTACCTGGAGGGAGGGGGGTCCAACTTTTGTCTGGGACCTTCAACCTGATACCAAAAGGCCTCCCCGACGCTAGAACTTGCTTCCAGGGGACGATAAATCGCCGTGAAAAGCGGAGGGGTGGGGGGGGGGGGGAGTAAGAGAGGCGGTGCGTGCGTCTTAAGACTGTCACCATTCGCCAAAGTATGAAACAAGGTGGGGGGGGGGGGGAGGCCCCGGGGGGTTCCGGAACACCTGTAATCTCCCCTCCCACAGATACGCCCCTGTGTAGTCAGACTACTAAAGGGACAGACGACAGGCGTATACTGGGATATTACCCAGCGTTCCCGTTAGCCGGAAATTGCTGGTCAATGGTCGGTTGGAAGGCATATGCGTCCGGAATTTTCGAACTCTGCCGGCCATTTTGACAGGTGTGTTGTCTGCTGTTTACTGTCACAGTGAAAGGAACAAGTAAATACTGTATTTTAATAGACATCTTGAAAACATGCTTCTCTACGCCTGCCTGTGTAGTGTCCTCTATAAGCCAAATTAAGTGACCCCGGGTCAATCCCGGCGTGAGGGGTCATTCACCGGTTCCGTGAGACAAAGGTGGTCAATTGCTGATCTTAGCACGCGATGCCAATCTCACGTGTTATATATGCAGCATAAAACACGATCACATGTTTTTTGTCGTGTGAACAGTGGTCATTGCTCTTACTTTGACCGGCAAGCTCCTGCTCAGAAAAGAGGGCTTAGGGGAGATGCGAGGAAGTATCATCACAGATTCACGACGATACTTTTAACGATTCACGAATCACGAATACCAAAAAGACATCATTCGCGATTCACGACGACCTCTTTCACTGGGGGATCCTGCATGCACACCTTTCACAGCAGCGCTGCTCAAATGGCCGGAAAATCAAACGACCGGAAGAGGGGGGGAGGGTGGGTGGGGGGGTCGATTCATTACTAAAATTTACAGTCTGAATGTCACGTTTCGCAAAATAATCAGGGCGTTTTAGCGGATCACGAAAGTCTTATTTTAGGTTTCACGTTTCACGACGACCCTTCTTTTACTGATCACGAAGATGAAAAAAAATTGCAGTCACGAATCACGCGAACCGGGAAAAGCGCAAATCAAGAATCACGGTTTTAGGGTATTCCTCACCTTCCCTCCTCCACCGTTTCCCCTTTTGTTGCTTTTGTATGTTATGTTCGAAGTTTGTTATAAGCGAAGTAATTGATGTAGAAAGAGTGGTCTGGAACCCCTGAAAAAGTGATGTAATATCCGACCTTGTTATAGGCAAAGTAGACTGTATGTTCATTTTGAGGAAGAACAGAGTCATTGTGTAATAACGAACATTTCGCCTTTCTCGGGCTGTCGTCGAATCACGGCAGTATCGCTTCACACCACAGAAACGTGCACAGCGCTGTGACAAATGTCAACGTGGATTCATCTGAAGTTTGAAGCTTGAGGAATTTGGCTGTGGTCTGTGGTACACATTGTTGACAGCGGGGATGCGAGTGCCGCGCATGCTTGTTACGACATACAGTACGTGTAACACTTTGACAGATGTGGATTTTAACTCATTCGAGGCGTGCCGCCTCCGGATACGCGGCATAAGCCGCGTATCCGGAGGCGGCACGTCTCGAATGAGTTAACAATTGGAGTGTCCTGGATTTTGCACGTCGCCTCCAGTGCCACTGGAAGGGGTTCTTGATACGTATTAGTAAGGTTTTGCTTGCAACGAACGATTCCCAACAACGAACGACAGCGTAGTCATGTTGGATAACCAGGTTTTAAAATAAGGATAGACAACACTCCGAAAATCTCCAAGAGGTAAAGCCCCAACCTGGGTCTGCCCTGGGGGACTTGGGTGGGGTTAACTACTTTTTAGTTCCCAGGGTCACCCTGGTCAGCCCCCACAGGGTGGGGTTTCCCCTCGATTCTGGGGCATGTTTCTGTCTACCCTTGGTCTATTCACCTGTATGTTCCTTTTTTTAAATTCTTCCTACTGTCTGCGCTGCCTGTAGCTCTTGGTATTGGATGTGTGTTGCTAAAATGGTCTTAGGTTTATTTAGCGTATTAGACCGGCTGGCGACATACATTCAATATTCTGTTTAATTGGTTTTTTTTTTTCTTTTTTCACAAGTAGTGCAGGCACGTCCTGAGAAAGTCTTGTTGCTGTCGGGACGTTAAGCAATGTACAACCATCCAAGAGGTAAAGATCCTCATGAGCTCTCTCGAGGCTCGTGAGGATCTACGCCTCTTGGAGATGTTCGGAGTGTTTATGCTTATGACCGCACCGGGCTCGTGAGGATCTACGCCTCTTGGAGATGTTCGGAGCGTTGTCTTTGCTTATCTCATTCTACCCCAGACACACCACAGCAAGATAAGGATCGACCATGATAGTTCAAGGGTGATGCCAGAATAGCTTGGCGCCTATGGGCGCCAAGCTATTCTGGCATCACCCTTGAACTATCATGGTCGATCTGTGTCCTGCACTGCAATGCAGTCTTCAGAGGACAACGGCAAAATTTGAGGATTTCGTTGTTGGGGTAGAATGAGTTAAAGTAAAAACTGGCTATCCGCCGTGACTTTGCTCTCGTTCGCTTTTGAGGAGTGGCTCGGCGAAAACGTAACCCCTCTATTGTTTATAGCAGTGATACGAGTGCTACACACGCCTGGTACACTGTAGCTACGTGCACCACTCTGATAAATGTGAAATCTAACAATTCAGCTTGGATTTCGCACGTCGCCTTTAATACAACTGGAATTTGAAACGTCCGAACGTCGCTGCGTGGAGGGATTTCAGTTTGGAGTTGAGCGAGAATGCAGTGTTTGCCCAGGGATTACTGTCGTTTTTTATGATACCTCGCCGCTGTGATTCCTGTGTTTGGAAGAAAGCTAACTTTCGCCGTGGGCCAAAACTTACGTCAGGGTGACATATCATTGCGCGGAGGACGAATTGACACCATGAGCAGGTAAGAGTGTGTTTTGTAAGAAGGTATTGTCTGAGTGTCGTGATCGCTATTATATTCTCTCTCTCTCTCTCTCTCTCTCTCTCTCTCTCTCTCTCTCTCTCTCTCTCTCTCTCTCTCTCTCTCTCTCTCTCTCTCTCTCTCTCTCTCTCTCTCTCGCAGCACGCAAGGACAGGAGGAAAGGAGAGGGGGAGACCCCCTCCCTTTCTCCTGTCCTTGCGTGTTGACAGATTTGCAGCCGATATTTCTATGTCAATACGTGTCTGCTTTGATATTTCCGCATGCGTATTTGTTTTCCGCGTGTAAATTTCTACCTGTAATTCTTCGATCGTCCGAGACCGTGTGCGTGTGTGAGGGGAGTGGTGAGTGTTCAATGTGTAACGGAGCCTGTTTTGAGCCCCCACCCCTATGAGCGATCACCTGTCATGAAAGACCGTCATTTAGGTGGCTGTAGCTGTGACTGTGGCCGTAGTCACCTAAGTGATGGTCTTTTATGACAGGTGACACTTTTTGCCCTTCATTACTTTTCTTGAGAGAGTTCCTGTCTTTTAAAAACACTTTTTTTCTCGCACAAAAAATGGCTGCTGAAATCGGGTTTTATTGTAGTTATGTACTGTATGTGCGCTGTTTTGGTATGCGTATGTTGTATTCACATTTGCTCACGCTAATTAGAGTGTCTGCGCATCGGTGTGCGCGCGCCTATATTTAACCCATTACATCCTGAGGCTGATTTTTTTTAAATGGCTTTTGTCCTATGAAGGCTGCATTACAGATTAGAAGATAATCATAGTCAAATTTATTTCAAGCAATAGGTGTATCAGAATGAAAAGGGTTAAGAGAGAGAGAGACAATTATATGCACATGCCTGTCCTCAGGCGCCAACTATTCTGGCACCACCCTGCCTGTCCTCAGTACACTTGTTGGCCAAGTAAATTTGTTCGTTGCCGCACAGTCGGTTGATTTGTTTGCCATTACGTAACAACTGACATACATATGTGTTCAGATCTGTGATTTTAGACCTTACGGCCCAAGGCTATAAGGTTGAAATTCCCAAAACAGGGCTCAGTTGCATAGGCAAGCTTAGTGCTGCGCCAGCCACTAAGCAAGGTACTCCGCTGTAGCGGAGCACCTTGCTTAGTGGCTGGCGCAGCACTAAGCTTGCCTATGCAACTGAGCCCAGAGCACTCAAGTGTCCTTGTATATCTGCACATTGTGATGTCTAGAGTTTCCCTGCCAAATAGCTTTCTTGGGATGTAAATTGAAACACAGTCCTTGACTCGAACGTAGCAAACGCACGTTATTAATTTCACATGGTAAGTACTGCAGCCTAAACCCCTCATAATTTCAATCGTAGAAAGAGCAGAAGAGAAGCAAGAGGGACAAATTCTCATGAGCCCCTGCAGGAGGCAGGGGCTCATGAGAATCTGTGCCTTTTGCAGATAGACTGGACCATGGTGAGGATCGTTAAGACTGCAGGTGCAGCGTATCTTTTTTTTTTTTTTTTTTTTCTTTTTGTCTTCTTTAAGCGAAGTGCTTGTTTTTCGTTAGGCAACCAACATACTCCACATTGTGATGTAAAATATATCGCATGTCTACAGTGAGTGTCTCTCTCTTTCTCTCTCTCTCTCTCTCTCTCTCTCTCTCTCTCTCTCTCTCTCTCTCTCTCTCTCTCTCTCTCTCTCTCTCTCTCTCTCTCTCTCTCTCTCTAAATCTCTCTCCTTACAACAACAAAAAGTGTATTCGATTTTTTACTGAAACACCCAAATCTGTATCCTTGTAAAATGAAGTTTATTGAATTCAGTATAATTCAGTTCAATTCAGTTCAGTTCAGTTCAGTTCAGTTTGATTCAATTCAGTTCAGTTTGATTCAATTTAGTTCAGTTCAATTCTATCCAGTTTTTCTCCCCGGTTGTGTGTCTTGTTTCTACTCTATTTTCCTTTGACTTAACCGCATATCGGCCTACACAGGGCCCGTCAACTGAGCCACAATACTCACGGCCCTCTTCCACGGACGATTGACTTCAGATGACGCGTGTGCTGGTCTGTGAATACCCAGCACGAATTTGATGGAAGCGAATCAGCAAATTTTAATGATCTACCGATTCAGTTCGGTCAAGCCCCGTGTACCGTGCTCACCAAATTATTGTGCCGCGTACAGCCTGAAGGGATTGGCTGTCGCGATGTCTATCATAGTAGCCCCCCCCCCCCGCCCCCTCCCACCCCCCTGCTCCCACCCCTCCCCCCACCCCTCCCCCCACCCCTGCATTATAAACTGGTTACGTGTTAGTTCAATGCGTCCACAAAGCGTATTCGTGAGAGAGTCGTGAGAGGAAGTGTATTACGATATAGTGACCCAACCAGGTGGCAGTGACCTTAAAACGTGATCATTACAGTCGCGTCCAAACATAACTTTCTACTATGAGAGAAATAGTGTAGGCATGGGAAGATGTGGCTCTCTGGCCGCTGTCGGTAGTCGGTAGCGCGTTGCAGGAATCAACTCGACAAAAGGCGCTACCGACAGCTAAAGGGTTACACTTGCCAAATGTATGTGAGATGGCTGCGTTCGGTCAAGCCGAAAAAAGAATCATAAAACAAAAAAAAATCTGGGCGGTAAAAGCTATAGGGCTCGGGAAGTTCCCCGTGTTGCCTAGTAGCGTCGGCGCGTCAGCCGACATCTTAAGAGGATACCATAGCCATGAGATAGTAGCGAAATAGCGTTTGAACACGTTTTTCTTCATTTTTCTTCCTCTTTGGAAACAAACAAAAACAGATTTTGGAGAGCGGTTTCCTACAGTGATGGCAAGACTTGCTGCTATTGCTTATAGTACGTCAGGACTTTCCTGACATTACAAAAACAGCGATTTCCCTATGAGCGCTTAGTCCCGTATCCTCACAAGATGGCCGTCACGACTGGCGTGATGACGTCAGCTTCCCGAGCCCTATGATTCGTAAATCAAACGAAGCCATGTTAGATCATGTTAACTGAAAAGATGCAAACACAGGTTCTTCCTTTCCTGCGTGTCCTAAGTCCCTAGCGGGACAAAAGTGTAAATCAGCGTTAAAATTACCTTTCTGGTTGTTGTTGTGTTGGCGGGGGGGGGGGGGGGGGGGGGGGGGGGGGGGTTCGTTTGTTTGTTGTTGTTGTTGGTTTTTTTTTTTTTTTTTTTTTTTTTTTTGGGGGGGGGGGAGTTTGGATGTTGTTTTTTTTTTTGTTTGTTTGTTTGTTTTTTGGGGGTTTTTTTTGGGTTTTTTTCTGTTTTTTTTTTGTTTTTGTTTTTTTTTTTTTTTTTTTTTTTTTTGGGGGGGGAGAGAGAGAGAGAGGAGATGAGCTGAGGTGAGATGAGATTTTACAGGGATAAAAGATTTAATTTTGCAAGGATAAAAGATTTAATTTTACAAGCAAGGATAAAGATTTAATTTTAAGTGCGCAGACCGTTTCAAGCCTGTCCGTGCTAATACTACTACTAGAGAGAGAGAGAGAGAGAGAGAGAGAGAGAGAGAGAGAGAGAGAGAGAGAGAGAGAGAGAGAGAGAGAGAGAGAGAGAGAGAGACAGACAGACAGACAGACAGACAGACAGACTCACCCACCTATCAATCACTCAGCCTGTCAATTTCCTTCAGTATCGCACGTCCCCTACACATGTTGTGATTTAAATTTCACTGTATCAGCAAAACTTCAACTTTTATGGCTTAAAAACTGAAAGCATCTGTGTCTGTTTCGTATGACCCGTGGCGCCCCAGGAAGTGGTGTCAGCGAGAGCCACAGATCCTCATGGGCCCCCGCAATCTTGCGGGGGTTCATGAGAATCTGTAGCTCTCGTACGTAGATGTAGTTTGGGTGCGACTTGTAAAAAGAAAAAGTTTTATCGCATCATGAGACGTAACACCTTGCTCGAGGCGCGAACCCATCGGGGCCTGATTAATGTGCGATTATTTTCCCGATTCAAAAGTTAAATGCGAATCTGCCATCTGCAAGAGGCATAGATTCTCATGAGCCCCTGCAGCCGCAGGGGCTCATGAGAATCTATATCTCTTGCCTACTCTCTTCTGTGATTCGCAATGGCGAAATCAGCTGGGTTTATGCCTAAGACTTTTTTCGCGTTAGTAATGTAACCGAATGGCACGTGCATAACCAAATGGCACGTGCATAATTTGGAGATCAGAATTAGGTCAGACAAGGGAGGACCAATCGCATATCGATGGTGTTAGTATGCAACCTCGTAACTGCGTGGCATTTTGGCGCGAAGTTATGTTTTCATGCGGTTGCTTCCTTTGTGTTGTTTCCATTTTAATGCCAGTAGTCTGACCCTATGACGTGTACAAATTATGATCACGATATCGAACTTGTCGCTCAGCAGCAAATAATAATAACCACTTTGTGAAGAAAGCCTTGGATTACATTGTATTCCAACCTTCTTTTTTTTTTTTCATTTTTCTCAAAATCGCAAAACTGTCAGTTACGAAAGTGCATGTGAACTCCATCGAAGTCACATCAAAGGCCCCAAATTCACATACCATCACAATTTGTAAACATTTTGGTCTACTTTGGAGGGCGCAGTCTATGTTTCACAAGTTAGCTGACATACAGTGAGTCAGTCTTGAGACAGTCTCATATTATTTTGTAAGTTACGCGTTATTTTTGTATGTACACTATACCACACCTCGCCTGTAGATGCATTCTATGTTTTACAGTTCAGCTGACATAAAGTATAACCTAGAGTTGAGTTATCCCATTCACTGCCGAGGAAAAGTGGACAAGACCCAATTGCAAGAGGCGTAGACCCTCATGAGCCCCCGCATCTGCGGGGGCTCATGAGGATCTACGCCTCTTGCTGACGCCACTTTGTGCTTTGTATCTATGTTTCTCGGAGCTGGGGCTCTGCCTCTTGCTGACGCCACTCTGTGTTTGTGTCCCATGTCTTGAATTGCTTTCAGAGACAGTCGACGTGCGTACATTTTGATGATCTTTTATTCTCTTAAGACCCCTGCGTCGGAAGGTGTTGATGAGAATCTGTGCAATCTTCTGTTGGTTTCGGTGATGGTCCACGGGCATTTACTTTCTTCACCTCTTCCGGGTAACAGACAGGGACTGTGTGGAAAATAATTATTAGTACAGGTTGCGCGCGTTGCTTACCTCCAGGGGCCAGTTGCGAATGACCTTAGTCCTGCGCCGGCCGCAAAGCAAGGTGCTCCGCTATAGCGGGGTTAGTGCTGTGCCGCTATAGCGGGGTTAGTGTTGTGCCGCTATAGCGGGGTTAGTGTTGTGCCGCTATAGCGGGGTTAGCGTTGTGCCGCTATAGCGGGGTTAGTGTTGTGCCGCTATAGCGGGGTTAGTGTTGTGCCGCTATAGCGGAGCACCTTGCTTTGTGGCTGGCGCAGGACTAAGCTCACTCATGCAATTGACCCCAGATTTGCAAGAAGCATAGATTCTCATGAACTCTTGCAGGGCTCATGAAAATCTATGCCTCTGGCTGGTTTCAGAAATCGTCCGCATTTGCTTTCATCATCTCGCCCCTAAGGAGAAATTAACTGCGTTGTTTGTAGGTTGTAATAATAATAATAATAATAATAATAATAATAATAATAATAATAATAATAATATATACAGTTTTATATAGCGCCCTTCCCCACATACAGCAAGCTCGAGACGCTTTACAACACATAGACATAATTTAAAAAGGAAAAAAAAAAAAGAACAAAATGTGAACAAAATAAACACGCACTCACTCTTTAAATAAACACTAGCTCGCACCATGTAGGCACATTCCTAACACGAAACACACGCACATACACACGCACGCACGCACACACACACACACACACACACACACACACACACACACACACACACACACACACACACACACACACACACACAATCTACATACATGGGCTACACATATAAGACAACAGCCAACATTTCCAGGCAGCACATCCAGACTAAGCTAATCCTGATATGCTACCTGAAAAAGATGGGTCTTCAAATTTGTTTTGAAAGTCATCAGGGTAGGGGATGACGGACATGCAGTGGAAGTGAGTTCCAGACGTGAGGGGCCTGATAACTGAAAGAACGTGAACCAGCAGGTTGACTCTGGGCTGAACAAGCAGTTTCTGTGAGCTTGAGCGTAGACTTCTGCTAGGATTGTGTGATGCAAGGGAAAAGGACAGGTATGCAGGAAGTGTATTAATATAGTGTTTGTAGTCCCCAGGAGCAAAAACCTCTTGGGGTCCACGACGGCCGCAGTGAGCCCGCGCACTGCTGTGCGCGGGCCCTCTGCGGCCGTGGCGGGCCCTACAACCTTTACTGTTACCTGGCCGAACTGTGTATACACGTAACCGTTATCTAGCGTATTGAAGCGTCTGTATTGAGTGAACTGATCTTTAGGCAGCAACGTACGTGTCCTTTATGGCAAAGATGAAGAGCAAACGCACGTGGTTTGTCAAACTGGGCTGGAAAAGTGTTCTATAGTGCACGAATTGTCCTAGTTTGGCCCATTTAGCCCCGACGCACCACTGCCAGCAGGAGGTGGATCGACCATGATAATTCAAGGGTGGTGCCAGATTAGCTTGGCGCCATCTTAGTACATACTCGTTAAGTGACACCTAAAAAATTTGGCAAAATGCGGCCCTGCGGATACTACAATTCTACTACAATTCATTTTTCTGTCCCGCTGGCACCGAGGTGATCGGGGACTAACATTTAAACTTGGTTTTAAAAATAAATAAATAATTTTTAAAAGCGGCACTGTGGATCTACTATCTCTCCTTACTATAGACGGGCTCGACCTATGGTCTTTGACCTGATTCTGTTTCTGGAATCACCTCTTCTAGTATTTGGGAAGGGGGTCTTGAAAGCGTGAAGTCTTAAAGTGAGACAACGAGTTCCTGTGGCACAAGACCTATATTGAGGCTTTAACCTTTTTCTGGACCGACGTAAAGTTATTTTAACTTTTAAACCTTCGATTCGCCGAGCTGTGATCACCACGCACGACTAATGCGTGAAAAACGGCCCCGATGAAAGAAGACGTTTTCGATGCGCATAGCATCACGTACATCTTCGAGTGCAAGAATGTGTATCCTCTGTATAGCTGAGGATTGCCACCCAAATGCAAGAGACAAAGAACCTCATGGGCCCCCGCAGTCGCGGGGGCTCATGAAGTTCTTTGCCTCTTGCTGATTTCATTTGAATACGCGTTTTGAAGAGCTTTTTTATTTCGTAAAATTTACAAAGGATTCAGGAACTCGTGGCCACTGACAGGGAAGAATTTTAATTATGTAATGCTTTACCCAAATGGCTCCAACGCAGCAATTTCCCCTGTAATTTTTTGGGATGGCTTTCACGGTGCGTAAGTGAAAATAATTGTACTCGCCGTATTACTGGAAGACAGGGGCCGCGAGTCGGACGTTTAAAGATCCTGTTAAGTCTAGTGGCACATTTGCAGGGCGCCAGAACTGATCAGTGGTCAGGTTGTACTTCATAAGCCATATATGTCCCTGTCCGCCATAACCAGCCCGTGAGAGCCGTTCAGTACAGTCAATACTGTGCATGGACTGTAAACCCCGATCTAATCAGTCAGCGTTTTGAACGGTCAGGAAGAGATATGCCTGGGTGGGGGGGTAAGGTAAGGGAGAGGGAGGGACAAATGGTACATCATAAATGTTCTTGTGTTTGAGTGGATATGTGTGTAAGCGGGTGTTCGAATAGTGTCCTCAGACGTGTGCAGACAGTATGGGGTCCCACTGATGTGAAAATACCATACTGAGCAATTCATTTTATTATTTTTTTTTTTACTGATAAAATTGCTTATGTATATGCTTAACCTAAAACCAATTCAAACCCCTAACCGTACATATGTACATGTGTTCGTACGCAGAACACTCGCGGTAGTTTCATGTACGTCAAATTTCTTTGTGTGCTACGTCATATTAATTTGCGTTTTACGTCACGTACAACGCGACGGTCCCACCAGACCTAAGAGACTTGAAACACAACACTGAAAACAGGACCAATAAACCAACACGATTTAAGTTCCCTGACCCCAACTCTATCGTCAGAAATAAGTGCCGTGGTACGGTCACAGGACCAGGAAACCCGCATGAAGTCCTATGACCGCGGATTTTACATCCTAAATAAGTACGTGGTACGGTCACAAGACCAGGAGACCTACATAAATTTCGTCCCTTGACCGCGGCTCTTGCGTCTGAAGACTTAATTTATACAGTCAGGTCTCCTGTTCTTGTACACTTGTAACATTTTCTGTGCGTTCTTCCGCAAAACCAGGAAGACGAAATGCATAATGAAGTCCCCCAGGCGATGCCTTGCAGCGTTACAAGACATACTGATGTGAGGGTTTTGCAACAGTGTTTTATTGTTTGATTAACACCTAAATTTCACTTTCGGGACATCGAGATGATCAACGAATATAAGGAAAATCAACCAAATCTGAATGTCTTTTGCAGAGAGGAACCCAACGGAGAAAGAGACACGCTTAGAAAACACAATTACAACACTATTTATTAAATATTTCGGGTAGACAAACAAACAAGTCGCTACTTATCTTATCGCAAAAGGAGTGTGGCAAATCGGGACTGAACGTCTTTTGAGTTAGGAGAAAGTGGCGCAGGACTAAGCTCACTCATGCAACTGGCTCTAGGCAGAAACGTCTGCTCGTGTTAGCAGACACCGCGGTATACTGGCGCGCGTAATGCTGAGGGTGACCTGTATAAAATGTTACCAATCCTGTGCCCTGGTATATTATCTCATTCAGCTCCGACACACCACAGCAAGACATGGATCGACCATGATAGTTCAAGGATGGTGCCAGAATAGCTTGGCGCCCATAGGCGCCAAGCAGGCTATTCTGGCACCATCCGTGAACTATCATGCTCGATCGTTCTCTAAAATTGTAATACAGTTCTTCAGAGGGCAACTTCAACATTTTGGGATTTTGGTCCTGGGGTAGAATGTGTTATATAAAATTGTATCAATCCTGTGCCCTGATACACATCGTTACAAAAAAAAATCTCGACTGATGCCTTTGCTCTGGAGCTAAAACAGGTGTTCATTTTGCAGTCGTGCTTTTAATAATTGTTCTAATTCATACACTACACGTTCCCTACAATTATTCGTGACATTTTTATCATGCACATAATTATAATGCGAATCCTTTTTTAAGCAACATAGTGTGTGTGTTGCGCTTATGTTATGCGTACGGTATGCATATGATTATTTTTTTATGTAGCCGTAAAATTGAGCAGGAAAGACAGAAGAAATGCATTTTGACATTCGCAAAATGTCGTCTGTCAAGCAGTGTCGTTACAGAAGCGTTAAGTAGTAAGCAGAGGTGTAGTGTAATATTTCGTTTATTTTTCCTGTTTTCTTTGCTCAGTTAAACATTGTTCCAGTTCGTGTCCCAACTTTTCATGACTGAAAAGTTGGGACACGAACTGGAACAATGTTTAACTGAAACACTTCTCAGGGCTGAAACGTTGGGACGCGAACTGGAACAATGTTTAACTGAAACACTTCTCAGGGCTGAAACGTTGGGACGCGAACTGTAAGCTCTTTACCTAAGGATGTCGACTTCACCTACCGTGCGACTACATCCCGTAGAACACTATCGCCGGCGAGATCCGCCTAGCCAAGGTTCACTTGCAGTGCGTGCGCTAGGTTATTTTTAGCGCTAAATGTGTCCTTTTAGGCCGTCACTTGGCAAGCGCACCGGGCCCAGAAATGAACTCTTAACAAAATTACTTGGTGGCAGAGTACATCATACTGAAAACGTACTTAGAAGGCAAAGAGCTAATGTTTCAGTTTGTGTCCTAAGTTTGCAGTCGTACAGATTTCTCAGGACTGAAAAGTCGAGACACAATATTAATAAAATATATGTGCGGAAAATAAAGTTGCTGCTTCTGTGCGCCGAACTCTTCTTGCGCTACCCTTGAGCTATCTTGACTAATCTGTCCTGAACGGAAATGCAGTCAGATTAGTACTCCAAAACTTGAAATCAGTTGTGCCTGATAGTTTTGTGCGTTAGCTCCTTTAAGGCGCCCCGCATCAGTAGTTGCGGAAGTGTATACGACAGTTTCGCAGTTATTGATGCGGGGCGCCTTGAATGAGTGAAAGCGAAGATCCTAAAACTTTAGGGAACCGTGTACCGGAAGTACGTAGTTTCTAGCCGTATTTTCTTACGTGCATGTGCAGCTATTCGATTCTGTATTATATGTTCGATCAACGCATGATAATTATATACGATGTTTCAGCATGCGGTGCGATGTTCCAGCTTGTGGTACAAAGTCTCAAAAAGTAAGCGTATATGTTTCATCAACGCATAATACATCGCACTGGCCCGTTCTCTAGAGCTTACTGGCAAAGCAGAGGACACCGCCAACACGATTGTTCACCCAGATGGCTGGTATCCTCTTCAAAGATGTAGCTGTGCGGATCATGCAGGCCTGCTTCCCGATGGCGGCCTTAACAGACTGAAAAATCAAGGAAGTACCTTGGACAAGCAAGAAGCATAGATCATCATGAGCCCCCGCGGGACGCGGGGGTTCATGAGGATCTATTCTTTTTGCAAATGGGTGTGGCTTTCGCGTCGAAGGTCTGAGATGACTGAACAGTAGGTATAGATAGGTCACGATGCACAACGGTAGATCGGTTTCGCGGCAAGAGACTGGGCGCGATTTTGTGCGGAGTTACCCGGTGTGCAGGTCTGTGATTTTCGACCTCACGGCTCTTGGCCTTAAGGTATAAGATCACAGTCCAACCCACGCTAGAGTCCTGGGGTCCAAAATCACAGACCAGCGCGCACTAGGGCATTCAACGGTCCAAACTCACAGACCAGCGAACAACGACGGGAAGTTGTATCACGTGGCGATCTCTGCTTGCCGCGCGGTTTTTTTTTCAAATGTGGGCTGGTCTGTGATTTTGGACCTTCCGGCTTTCAGCCGGATGGTCCAAATCACAGAACAGCGAACACGCGCGCTTTGTTCCCACAGATTGTTTGTGTAGATGCCCACGCGGACTATCTGGTGTTCCACCCTCCTGTTTTTACCTTGTCCAATTGGTTGTTGGGAAGTTTGCGCACGTTGCGGTTGGCAGTCGCTTCTCAATTGTCTGTTCTTGCTTTTTTTTTTTTCGTTGTTTGAACAGTTGTCTCCCGTAACGGGTAGACTTCGCAGTCTGACTGAAGTATCTGATTTATTTTTAACTCTTTTTTTGTTGTCTTTTTTGTAAAAAAAAAAAAAAAAAAAACTCAACAAAAAAAAAAAGAAAAAAAGAAACACGCTTAGACAGGAAAAGTTACAAGCGTGTTTATTCCTTTGTTGGGAATTTCTGTGCATTTTACACGCTTGGCTGTCACCATGGTGGTCTGGATTCTAACCTTTCGGTTGAAATTAGTATGACGAAACTCCTTATTGTGATGTGACGTTAAGCTACATTGTGAAATTGTATCATAATGCCGAAACGGACCGCACCTGATATCTAAAACTACATGTAGAGAGCCGTTTTTCTCAAAAAATTGTCTTTGAAAAGTTACGAGTTATGATTTTTTTTTTCAAAACATTTCCATGGCGCGATGCGCCAGCATTGGGGTCGAAAATTCAAAACGTTTCATTATCTATGGACAATTTAGGGGATCATGGTCGTTTAGATTTGGTGCCACAGTAGCTTGGATTCATCTCCAGGGAGCATGAAAGTAACACTTGATCTGTAGTACTCGATGCATAATTGTGTAGCGTGTTGTACTATCTTGACAACTAGAAAGCTTATTAACACTTTGAATGTCAGTAGCGCCTTTTGTCGAGGTGATTTCTGCCGGAATCACCTCGACACAAACTGAAGCGCTGCCGACAGACTAACGGTTAACCCCTTCCCGGCCACTGTACGTTCATTTTTGTTTCTGAAATGTGTGTTCATTCAACGACCAAAAGCGAAGACCGCCCAAGAAACGTGATTACAAATTGGTCTCAGCAAGAGGCATAGATCCTCATGAGCCCCCGCAGTCGCGGGGGCTCATGAGGATCTATGTCTTTTGCAGTTTAATTGTGTTATCTTTTTCTCGGCAGTGAAGGGGTTAATGAGAAAGGAATCGCCTCGACTTGAAACTTTACTGACAACAAACGATTCACGCAACCCGGTATCACCCCACACCGCTCTCTTTCCCCCCGCCCCCCACCCCCATTCCCCACGCCCACCCCCACCCCTTCTGGCGGATGCAGACGGCGGCAAATTTTCTCGTGAACCCCAACGGGATAGAGGGCTCATGCCTAACCTTGCTTCCTCTCTACGGATGTGCAGGTCAGCTACTAAAAAAGAACGCCAAATCCCCTCGCGGTGTCAGATAGCTCGAAGTTGACTTCCACCGGGGCGCGCCAGTGCGGGTTGAGACAGTACAGACGCCCAGGCGTGAACCCTTTGATGTTCGTTTGATCAGACCCAATAAAACATATTGACCATTCAGGTAGAAAGACGTTGTACTAGCAGCGATTCGATAGCACTATTGAATGAAGAATTCCCTCCTCTCTCGTGAGGACAAGCCATATTTCTTTTATCAACCGCTGAATGAAAGGTCAAACGTGTTCGGCCGCGAGTAAAAAAAAATGTACGCTCAAGTTTACACATCTTTACCGAGTAAACCGAGTCTGTCCTGTGATGGCAAAAAGATATTAACCCTTTTAGCCGGATCCCTACAGCTGGAGATGGCTTGACCATGATAATTCAAGGGTAGTGCAAGATTAGCTTGGCGCCTTCAGGCGCCAAGCTCATCTGGCACTACCCTTGAATTATCATGGTCAAGCCACCTCCTGCAACTGGTACATAGTCGTTAGGCAACACCTCCAAAATTTGAGATTTGGGCAGTTGGGGCTAAAAGGTTTTGTTTGTTTGTGTTTTTTTTAATAAAAAGCGAGGTTTTTATTGTTATACAATGAAAATCACGCCGCTTTTCGCAAAAATGGACGTTCTGTCTTTTGCATTTACTGGGCAGAAGTGCCTATCCAGAATGTAAGAGAGCTCAAAGGTAGTGCCTAATTTGCTTGCCCGTAGGCGCCCAACTAATCAGTCACTATCCTTGAGCAGACGAGAGTTTAGTATAGGTCTGATTCATCATGTACGTCGAGTGGTTTGTAGTTAGTTGTTTCACTAGAAGTGTTGATGTCTTATATCCTGTCTCGTCAAGGCTATCCGGGCCGAAGTGGTCCGCAGTGGGCCCGCCCGCGACTGTGCGCGGGCCTACTTCGGCCTGATAGTCTTTTGCGCGCTGGGTTGGGACCCCGTCTTCCGACTTTGTCCTTGTATCCGTTGAGTAGTGTAGTTGTGTTTTGGGACCTGTGCAAAAGCGTTGTTATATATATATATATATATATATATATATATATATATATATATATATATATATATATTATATATATATATATATATATATTATATATATATATATATATTCGACTTTTTTTGTATGCGACCTAGTTAATCCATTTAAGCCCAAGGCCGCACCGGCTGCCCCAAATTGCGGTGTCACCTAACGACTAATGTATCAGTTGCAGGAGATGGATCAGCCATGATAATTCAAGGGTAGTGCCAGATTAGCTTGGCGCCGTCAGGCGCCAAGCTAATCTGGCACTGCCCTTAAATTGTCATGGTCGATCCATCTCCTGCTGTAGTGCGTCGGTGCTATATGGGTTAGTGCATAGTCCATTGCTGTGCCTTGTGCAACTTTAGGAGCCGTCATAAGTCTGTTATCTATAAAGCTCACAGACTTATGGAGTCATCTATATATAAGACTCTCTCCCAGCTGTTGGAGCTGAATCGGTCGTGATAGTTCAGGGGTCGTGCCCGAAGGCATCAAGTTAATCCGGCACTACCCTCGCAGCAGTAGTAGTCACAGAAATGCTGAGTTCACACTTCCCATCGCTCTCGTGGGCAGCGGGCCTTTGGGGGCGGAGGGAGTGCGCTAAGGGGCGGGGGGTGGGGGGTGGGGGTGGGGGGTGGGGAGAGAGATACCAGAATCGGTCACAATAAAACATCAGGGAAACAGAAGTTGGAAACATCAGTCGCAGTGAAATGCTGAATGCACACTTGCCCCTCTCTCTTGAGGGCAGCACGCACTGAGGTGCGGGATGGCTTGTCGTTATCGAGACTAGAAGAGAGAGCCCTGATACCTACACACATGTAAAACCACACGCCTCTATCCCACAGAGGAGCAGGGATTTACTGGTGACTTCGTGTATAAAACGGTCTGATGTACAAAACATAAATAAAATACAATAAATATTAAATAAATAAATAATAAAATAGGTTATTTCGTAGGTACCGACCATGTTATTTCTATATCCGACGTTTGTAATAAGCGAAGAAATTTACATGTAAATTACTTCGCGTACAGCGAAGTAATTTACATGTAAATTACTCCGCTTTTAACAAACTTGTGATGATTCTAACTTAACAATACACTGTCAGCTTCGGCTTGTAACAAAGTCCAGTATAACGTATTTTGGACTGATATAACCGCACTTTTTCAGAGGTCCCCACAACACTGACCATGATAATTCAAGGGTAGTGCCAGATTAGCTTGGCGCCTTCAGGCGCCAAGCTAATCTGGCACTACCCTTGAATTATCATGGTCAATCAATGAAAAATTACTTCGGTTATAACAGACTTCGGCTATAACAACAGACAAGTGTGAGTTCCCTGGTGTTTCGGTGTATCGCACGTGAACTGTACACTTCTTCGCTTATTACATTCTTTGCATCATCATAATACGTTCAGCAGTAAGTTCACTATGCATGTGTGCTGGTCTGTGATTTTGGACCTTACGGCTGAAAGCCGTAATGTCCAAAATCACAGACCTTCGGCATATTGGTATCCGAAGTAACGAGGCCGATTTTACCAATTTATAATTTTCATTACTCGCCGCGGCTGTGGAGAGCATGAGAATCTATGCAGATTAATACAAAGCCACTTCGGGGTACTGTGCATTGCAGGGTGTGGCTACCTAGCTAGGTGCGATATTTCTGTCTGCAACCGATTTCTGCCAAAGGCAAAATCCAGACCAAGAAAGTGACTGCCGGCCAAAGCTTGCAAAAGCGAAGATTTTTTTTTTTTTTTTTTTTTTTTAAGAATGCGCTTTAGAAGTACTTGTCCTGAACGAGTTTCTTTAAATTCTTGAGTCCTTTTTAAGCGTGTTTCTTTTTTTGTTGGGATTATCCTGTACGCTTCTGGCAGTCATGATACCTTACAAATAATAAATGTTCTTTGGGCCTTTTTGGTGTTGCATCGACAAAGATTTCAGAGTTGCGAGGCGAGAGCGGTGACTGTGAAAGGGTTACTATCCTTCATCCCGTATCACGTGGCGAGTGTAGGTGTCGCTGCGCGCGCCTAATCTGACAGACAGGCGTGTAGGAAGCGCGTGCTATCGCTTCCCGCATCACCCTGCAGGCCATTCCATGTGGCACCGGATTCGGCCGAGGCTACAGGTCTCGGGTAACTCCCTCAGCCCGAGAGACAACTAACGCCGACCGCTTTCAGCAAGATGGGTCTGTGTTCTTGTGACTCTGTGTATTGCAGATGGGTGGCGATCCTGTTAACTGAATCAACTGCTGCAGGTTCTAAATAACCCCCTCAATTTGAGGAGGATGTAGGTTCACGGTTGTTTTTTGTTGTTTTTTTTTTTTTTTTAAAGTCTCTTGGGCAAATGCAGGTTGCTCTAGTAATTCTATGTCTATTGAAGGTGGAAAGGTGAACGTGGTGAACTTTTTACCGAAATCTCACATTAAAAAAAAAAAAATGAAATTTTGAGGAGACAGCTGGAGCAGATTTTGGTGAGCGACGGACGTGGATTCACTTTTATCATCTGCGACTATAGGGACACTAAAATGCATAGGTGTCGCTTGACCATATCATTTCGTAAGGAATTTGCATGGGAATTTTTTTAATTATTATTATTTTAAATTATTATTATTATTTGTTGTTGCTGTGCTGATTCAGATGAGTATATATACGTCACACGACCAGTCACTTTAGCGCAAACCGTACCATGTCACCGTGATATAAAAACCCCAGTAGAGAAAAATGGCGGACGTTTTGAAGCCCTCTAGATGACGCATCTTGGATGCCAGTTTTGTTCTATAAAAGATCGCTAAATGTTCTAAAGTACAAAGTTACTTAGTGTTGTTCGAAACGACAAGCACACTCAGTACTGGAGACGGCAACGTCATGACATTTTTAAATTACGTCATAAATCTATTATGTGTAACTATAAATGTTGTGTAATGTTCTGTGCATCTACTGTGGGAAATTAGGGTATTTACCTGACCACATATGGTAGTGCACCTTCGTGTTTGTGTATGTATGTTTCCCCTGCCTACTTCCTAAGTTCCGGACCCCCACCCGGGTCTGCCCTGGGGGACTTGGGTGGGGTTAGGTACTTTTTAGTTCCCAGGGTCACCCTTGTCAGCCCCATAGGGTGAGTTTTTCTCTCTATTCTGGGGCATGTGTTTCTCTCTACCCGAGGTCCATTCACCTGTATTTGCCTTTTTAAAACTCTCCCTACTGTCTGCACTGCCTGTAGCTCTTGATATTGGATGTGTGTTGCTAAATGGTCTTAGCTTTATTTAGCCCCATTTGTTAGGTTTATTTAACGTATTTGACCGGCTGGCGACATACATTCAATGTTCTGTTTATTTTTTTTTTTTTCACAAGCAGTGCAGGCACGTCCTGAGAAAGCCTTGTTGCTGTCGGGACGTTAAGCAATGTACAATCAATCAATCAATCCTAAGTTCCGGAGAAAGACATGGGTTATATAAGAGACCTGATGCATCTTTTTGAAGATGCAAATGATTGTCTTATTCTATACCTGCGTATTTCTCTGTGGGCTGGCGATTGGGTGCCTGATAGGCGGGGTCAGGGGATCTAACTGTTGTCTGTCCAGCGCTGTGATTCCCCTTGGTTTGAGTACTGGACAATTCTGCCAGCGCTAGCCTCACCTATCTGGTTTGTGAGTAGGGGATCTAACTGTTTATCGGTCCGGCGCTGAGTGATTCCTCTTGGTTTGTGTACAATTCTGCCAGCGCTAGCCTCACCTATCTGGTTTGGGAGCATTTATAACTCGAGGCAAATTTGTATCGCTATATCGTTACATTGTTGTGTAATGTTCTGTGCATCTACTGTGGGAAATTAGGGTATTTACCTGACCACATAATTATGGTAGTGCACCTTCGTGGTTGTGTATGTATTTTCCCCTAACTACTTCCTAAGTTCCGGAGAAAGACATGGGTTATATAAGAGACCTGATGCATCTATTTGAAGATGCAAATGATCGTCTTATTCTATAGCTGCGTATTTCTCTGTGGGCTGGCGATTGGGTGCCTGATAGGCGGGGGCAGGGGATCTAACTGTTTGTCGGTCCGGCGCTGAGTGATTCCTCTTGGTTTGTGTACTATTATGTATAAAGGTATATTCCTTTGACGTCAGTTATGTTATGTCTGGCGTGATCCAGGTCGCAAGATGTCTTTTTGATTTCTTTTACGAAAATAGTGGAGGAATGAAAACAAATACGTTATTGTCGGAGGGGTTCGGTGCACGGACCCTTGTAGGCCTTCGGGAGGTCAAAGGAACCATTGTACCCCTCAGGCCTTCGGCCTTCCGGGTACAATGTTTCCTTTGACCTCCCTCAGGCCTACAAGGGTCCGTGTAGCATACCCCTCCGACCAATAACTTATAATATAGTGAGACCCTTGGTTCGAAGACCAGCCACGATCAGCAAGAGACACATAAATGGAATGAAATGAAATGGAATCAAATGAAAATGAAATGAAATGAAATGAAACCATTATTTCTGAACGGAAGAAGCAGTTAGCACATGTGCCATTTTTCACGCTTGCCGTTGCTAATCTACAAAGGTACAACTCGGCTAAAGGTACAAAGCTACTAACATACAAAGGTACAAAGCTACTAACATACAAGTGCACATAATATAACAAGTCGTTCCGAAAAAAGATGGATAAGGGAAAATGGAGGGCACAAATTCACTTGAGCCCCTGCTACCGCAGGGGCTCAGGTGAATCTATGTCTCTTGCAGTTGGACGGCGTTGCACTGGGGCGACGCGTTTCCTAAATCTGTTGCGGCTGATTATCAAAAAATAAAAATTTAAAACTCTCCTGCAGTTTGGGAAGGTCTGGAACCAAATGGCCGCCAGCAAGACACTCAGTTAGGTTCCTATGAGCACGTGCAGGGGCCCAAGTGAACCTATGTCTTTTGCTGTGGGAAGTTGCTTGCACGGGAGAATGTTTCCTGACCCGGCGTAGCGCGCTGCAGATCTGGAAATAGGCCCTGGGCATGTGGTTATGTAAACGGTCTGTCTTCGTCACTCAAGAGCCCGAATAAACGCCGAGAAATGAGGTTGCCGATTTCAGCTTTCGAGAGGTCTTCTGGAGAGTTGGTTAAAAGCCTGTCGAAGACGTGCATGTATTTAACATTCGGAATACACGTGTGTGAAATACGTTAGTGACTGAAATAGTTCAAAGGTAGTGCCAGAATAGCTTGGCGCCTCTAGGCGCCTAGCTATTCTGGCACCACCCTTAACTAAAGCCATTGGTCTATATCATCTGTAAGTACTATAATGTAGCTTGCATATGTCAGTGTACAAATGTGAAGCTTTTAGCCTTGCGAACCGTGCCAAAGCGGAGTAATGGAGTCCGTTTCGCTAAGGGAGTCATGCTTTTGTAGCAGCAGGGAGAACACAGCATCTCACGATCCATGCTGTCAGTGCGCGCCTTCTAAGTTCCTCTTCTTCTTCTTCTTCTTTTTGGTCTTGTTCGTTCAGTACTTCCAGTTAAATCACCCGGCACCAAGATGATCGGGGACACCCTCTTTGTCTATAATATCGTCTTCTTTCATATTATGAAACGATGCACCACTTCCCTCCGTCCGCGTCCTGACTTCCGTCCGTATTGGACTCTCCCTAACATGAAACCACGGGCTGCGGCGCATGCGTTATTGAACTGTCCTTAACAGTGGGAGGGGACACGGACTGTGGCGCACGCGTTTTTGGACTGTCGCTATCAGAGGGAGAGAAGCACGGGTTGCAGCGCATGAGTTATTTCTACACACGGATTGCGACACACGAGTTATTTGCGGCGCATGGATTATCTGCGGCGCGCGAGTTAGCGCGCCGTTTAGTACTTCTGTAATCCTTTGACTCCCAGAACTGAATGACTTCCATTTTATAGAACCCTCTATAGAATGAAAGTCATCTTGTTCTGGGAGTCAAAGGGTTAAATAATGTAGAAAAATAGTTTACCGCCAAAAATACCTCTAGAGCTTGTGAAGAATGATATGCCGGCATGCAGATAACATAAATTGCTCCCGTGCCTGTATAAAGTTAGCTCTCGATGCTTTCACTAAATGTTTCACTCATCGGTTAATCCCTTGCTATTTGCATGTGGACCCATTAGAATTTTAATATCGTGATAACTGACGCCGGAATACTTGTCTAAATTTAGTCACAGAAATGCCTTCACTGTAATGATGTTTTGCGATGTCATCACAGATTACAGCAGAACTTTCCCCGCGTAAACATATCTTATTAGTAAACTGAAACTCACCGAATTTTTGCACGTGCAACAACTTTACTAGAATGCGTAACCTGCATTGCGTCACTAAGCGCGGAGAGATCTGATTCTACGAGAAAAGGCTGACGAGGCATGCACTGAATTCTCTTTCCCTCAATGCAGGCTTCATCAGCGTTTCGTCCCCAGGGGTCAGTTGTTGCATGAGAGAGCTTAGTCCTGCACCAGCCACTAAGCAAGGTGCGCCGCTATAGCGGCGCACCTTGCTTAGTGGCTGGTGCAGGACTAAGCTCGCTCATGCAACTGGCCCCTGGACTTTTTGTGTGTGTGTGTGTGTCTGAAAGTCTAAGATTCCATTTTAGATTGTGCAGTCGTCGCGACACAGGAATGACAGACAGACGACATAATCTCACCCCTTCGCTGCAAGTGGACGCAGGCTGCGTTTCTGAACACTTTGCTAACCCCTTGGCTGCCAGTGATCACGGATATCGCGCCTGAAACCGCTGCACACTGATCGACATTTGCGCGAAGAACACAAACGAAAAGGGACCAAACGTGGGCACAAAGAAAACACACAGGACTAACAAGAGGCATAAATCCTCATGAGCCCCCGCGACTGCGGGGGCACATGAGGATTTATGTCTCTTGCAGATGGGTGGCGTTCGCCTTGCCCCGGCAGTTAAGCGGTTGATTCAATAGCCGCGCAAGGAACATGGTAACAAAGCCGGGGGTCAGCAAGAGACATAGATCCTCATGCGACCCCGCAAGTACGGGGGCTCATGAGCTATGTCTCTGACAAGTGGATCACGTGCACGTTTTCTCGGCAGTCAAGGGGTTAACGGGCGCCGTTTCGAGACTTTAAAAGAATATGAAAAAATTTCTTCCTCTTCTTCTCCTATTTCACAGCAGTAAAGGGGCAGATTATAACCGGACCGATTTTTGTTGTTTGGGTTTCCAGGCCGATAAAAAGAGAAAAAAAATGGAAAGAGGGGGGGGGGGAAGGGGAGGAGGAGGAGTAGAGAGAGTTCCTTGTGTCCTGCCCATGTCGGCGGGTGGGGCGGTGGGAGGGAGTGGGTAGAAGAAGGGGGTGGCATGGGCTCAGGAGGCGTAGCTAAACTATTGTGAATACGATTGCAGTATTCCAGCTGTGACAACTGAACACATTGACAAGACGTCTATAGAAATCGCGCTTTCAGAAATCATCATCACCATGATCATCATTACCATCATTATCATCATCATCATCATCATACGACGATAAAGAAAACAAATACGTTCAGTTTTTTGTATAGAGATTCGGCACCCCTATTAGTCACGACTGTTTTGGGATGTGTCTATCGTGTCGTGTCGTGTCGTGTCGTGTCGTGTCGTGTCGTGTCATGTCATATCTCTCCTCTCCCCTCTCCCCTCTCCCCTCTCCCGTCTCACGTCTCACGTCTCACGTCTCACCTCTCTCCTCTCTCCTCTCTCCTCTCTCCTCTCTCACCTCACCTCTCTCACGTCTCACGTCTCACGTCTCTCGGCTCTCGGCTCTCGTCTCTCGTCTCGTCTCGTCTCGTCTCGTCTTGTCTTGTCTTGTCTTGTCTTGTCTATCTAATCCCGTAGTCTTGCCGACCGCTGGGGCACCACTGATGACTTGGCAACCAGCTCCCTTCATTCCTCCCGCCGTGAGATGGCCTTAGTCGCCTGCTCGGCGTTAAACCCAAATAACTAACTAACTAATCCCTCCATTCCACTCTGTTCTCTGCCATTCTTAGTGTGTCGCTCAGCTTCAGTTCTGGCCACTCTGAGATATTGTCCTCCCATCTTTTTCTCTGTCTTCCTCTCCTTCGCCCTCCTTGCACATTGCCTTGCAGGATTGTTTTGGCAAGCCCTGCTGATCGCGTGACATGCCCATAACACTTCAGTTTGCTTTTTTTCACAATGGCTAATAGGTCTTCATAAGGCCCGATGGCTTGCCTGATTCTGCTTCCCACTTCCTCGTTCGTGATGTGATCTCTGTACGAAATGCCAAGCAGCCTTCGAAAACATCTCATTTCAATGACTTGTATCCTCCTTTCGAGGTCTGTTGTGAGGGTCCATGACTCACAGGCATATAAGAATACTGAGATGACTAAGGAGCGCATCAGTCTGATCTTGGAGAAGAGTGTGATGTTTCTGTCCTTCCATATGGTCTTCAGTCTTTTCAGCGCTGTTGTTGTCTGCGCGATCCTGGACAGTATTTATGGTTTTGATCCCTCATCTGTCGCAGTGGCTCCTAAGTATTTGAATTTCTTAACTGTTTCCAGTTTTTGGCTTCTAACCATGATTTCAGTGCCAATGCCACTGGCGTTATTGGTCATCAGTTTGGTCTTCTCTGCGCTGATTTCCATCCCAAACGCAATGGCTGTACTGTCCAGTTTTACCACCAGCTGAGCTAGCTCCTCCTCTGTTCCTGCAAGGCCATCAATGTCGTCCGCGAAGCGCACGTTCTTGATTGTTCTGCCTCCAATACTGACAGTTCCTTCATGATCTTTCAGCGCGTCCGTCATGATTCTTTCCAGGAAGATGTTGAAAAGAGCAGGTGAGAGCAAGCAGCCTTGTCTGACTCCGACTGTTGTCCTAAACCAATTTCCTATTTTGCCGTTGAAGCAGACTGCGCTAGTGGCCTTGTTCTAAAGGTTTTCTATTACTTTGATCAGGTTGGCATTGATGTTGTACAGCTTCATGGCGGACCAAAAGGCTGCATGCCACACCCTGTCAAACGCCTTCTTAAAATCCACAAAGACATGATAGAGGTCTTGCTGGTGCTGGAGGTATCTCTCACATAGAACTCTCAGGTTGAAGATCTGCTCAGTTGTGCTGCGCCCTGGTCTGAAGCCTGCCTTTTCCTCAGCTATGATTTCCTCTGCCTGTGGCTTCAGCCTGTTCAGTAGGATCTTTAACATGACTTTGCTTGGGTGGCATATAAGACTGATCGTGCGATAATTCTGGCATTGGTGTAAGTTGCCTTTTATTGGGAGAGTTATTATAAGTGATTGGGTCCATGGTGTGGGCCATTCCCCTGACTGCCAAATCTTATTGCAGATAGTTAGTAAGGCGCTTATCATGTCTTCTCCCCCTTCTTCTACTAGTTCTGCATGGATGTTGTCTGCTCCTGCTGCCTTCCCTTTTTTTCAGCGACTTCACGGCAGCCTCTACTTCTTCTCGGAGGATGGGATAGTTGTCGCTTTTGGTCATTGGTGGGGGTGACAAGTATGCCTGGGTCCCCTGTAGCTCGGTAGTTGTACAAATCTGAGCAGTACTCTGTCCATCTCTTCAGAATGTCTTGGTCTTCCGTAAGACAGTTCCCTTCGCTATCTTGAATGATAGACGAGCGTCCTTGTTTTGCACTGGTCAGGTCTTTCACCAGCTGATATGCTTTTTTGCTATTATTTTTGTTCAGATTTTCTTCTACGTGTTATACTGGTCTTCAATCCACCTCTCCTTTGCCTTGGGATGTGTGAATCCCTTAAAATAGCGTGTAGATCTACAAACGACTGCGTAATTTATCTAAATTTGAAATTTGCAGGTTCATGAACACGTTCGCATACATGACTGTCCAGACGTCCCACCTAGCCACAGCTAGTGCAAACGGCACATGACTTGGCGTCTAAACGCTGCGAGACCAAAGACAGTAGAGACGACAACCCCCCCTCCCCCCCCCCACATACCACCCCCACCCCACCCCGCACCCCCCTCCCTCACCGTAAGGACACAGGTCCTGTCTTCCAGACGGTGAAGACATCCACGAGAAATACCCCCCATCCGTCCGGATCCCCCAAAAATGTATTTTTCTCTAAAAGATATTTTTTTCGAAAAATACTTACCCGGATGGCATTACTCTAAGGAAAATACCTTATAATAATGCCATGGGTATGGATTTTGAGGAAACAAATGTATTTTTCTCTAAAAGATATTTTTTTCGAAAAATACTTAACGATGGCATTACTATAAGGTAATGCCATCGGTATGGATATTGAGGAAACAAACACGGAGGTGCAGCAAGAGGCAAAGAACCTCAACCTCATGAGCCCCCGCGGGGGGGGGGGGGGGGGGGGGCTCCTAAGGTTCTTTGCCTCTTGCAGTTAGGTGTGTTTGCTCCAGTCTCTCTCTCTCTCTCTCTCTCTCTCTCTCTCTCTCTCTCTCTCTCTCTCTCTCTCTCTCTCTCTCTCTCTCTCTCTCTCTCTCTCTCTCTCTCTCTCTCTCTCTCATGGACAAGGGCATGATTGAGAAAAGGTCATGAAGATACCTAATCATATATCCTTGAAAAATAAAGTTTCATTTCATTTCATTAATTTCCTCTCTCTCTCTCTCTCTCTCTCTCTCTCTCTCTCTCTCTCTCTCTCTCTCTCTCTCTCTCTCTCTCTCTCTCTCTCTCTCTCTCTCTCTCTCTCTCTCTCTCTCTCTCTCTCTCCCCCCACCCGGGTCTGCCCTGCTTGGGTGGGGTTAGGTGTACTTTTTAGTTCCCAGGGTCACTCTGGTCAGCCCCACAGGGTGGGTTTCCCCCTCTACTCTGGGGCATGTGTTTCTGTCTACCCTTGGTCCATTCACATGTATTTGTCTTTTTAAAACTCTCCCTACTGTCTGTACTGCCTGTAGCTCTTGATATTGGATGTGTGTTGCCAAATGGTCTTGACTTTATTTAGGCCCCATGTGGTAGGTTTATTTAACGTATTGAACCGGTTGGCGACATACATTCAATATTCTGTTTTGTTTTTTTCACAAGCCGTGCAGGCACGTCCTGAGAAAGCCTTGCTGCTGTCGGGACGTTAAGCAATATACAATCAATCAATCTCTCTCTCTCTCTCTCTCTCTCTCTCTCTCTCTCTCTCTCTCTCTCTCTCTCTCTCTCTCTCTCTCTCTCTCTCTCTCTGGGGGAGCTGGGTGGCTCGGTGGTAGGGCGCTCCGGCGACTCTCGTCCGAAAGGTCGTGGGTTCGAACCCAGCTGGGATCAAAATTTGTACAGACCTGTTTTCGGTGCCCCGTCTGTGAAATCACCTTCGTGGTGGACAAAAGACGTTAAGCCATAAACGTTTAATGTCTCTCTCTCTCTCTCTCTCTCTCTCTCTCTCTCTCTCTCTCTCTCTCTCTCTCTCTCTCTCTCTCTCTCTCTCTCTCTCTCTCTCTCTCTCTCTCTTCTTGCGTAATCAATCTAAAGTTGAATGTTACGAGCAGCTGGAACACGTGCATGAGTCTATAAACGTCCCAGGAGCCCGCACTGCCAGTGCAAACGTCACTTGACTGACATCTGCCCTCCAAGACACCTCCTCTTTACCTCCCGTTGCCAGGTAACGGGCGACGCAGCATACCTTCCCTGATAACCCAGCCAAAAGAGTGCTTTTCAAGGGGAGAGAGTTCGATTTCAGCTCGACTAGCACAGTCAAAGCCACAACCCCAGTAGCAAAACGTCTTCGGGCCCACGAAGGCCGCATTGGGCCCGCGCACAGCCGTGCGCGGGCCCACTGCGGCCGTCGTAGGCCCGAGGACCTTTGTTTAATGGGAATGCACCGGCTAGCGAAGAGACAATGTGTTTTCACGCTGTGTAGACGATGCACTACAGAATTTATTTCGGTTGGTCACTCTGAAACAAGACCTTGTGAGTAGAACTGAGACTTAAATACTGTACAATGATACTCACATCGTGAAAACACACGTTGCTACCCCATCACGCTGAGATCAAAGCTAGTGGTAAAGTTTCGTTTAAAACGAACGACGACCGACAACGAACGAATGCGAAACCGCGGTTGATAACCGGCTTGTGTCATAGTAAGCGTACTCTAAACATCTCCAACCGCTCAATAATGCGAATTTAAATGACACCATCAAGAAGCAAAGAACATCGTGAACCCCACGTTTGTGGCTGTGTTATTCTTTATAGGGCATGTGTGTGTTGATCATAGGAAAGATCCGATGTTCAGTTGAGTTGTTTTAGATCAGAATCACGTAAAAGTTTTATATGAGCCGTTCTTTTGCATGGATAACTGCGATTGATTTTTTGGGTGTGACTACAATGTTGCACATTTCGCTAAATTGTTGCAAAGTCCGATATAGATTAAGCTGAAAGGTCCTGGACAAGGCGCGATTGTTCTAGTGACCTCAAATATGACGTTAACGTTGTCTAGTACACATGTTGGCTACATTTCGTAACATTTACGTAATGCACCTAGATTTTAGTGGAAGATTGTAGAGTGTTCTTTTTAATGAATATTAATGATTTTTTGAGTAAGTTTTCTTTTCTGATTGGTTGAGTTGTTTAGTTTGCGGGATTGTTCTGGAAATCTGTAATAGCTTAAAAGAGGGTGTTAGGAAATTATGCACATGCATTGTATGAGACAGTGTATCAAAGTGAGGGTGCATTGTATGAGACAGTGTATCAAAATGTGAATGAATTGTGCTAAAAGTGCATCGTGAGAATAAAATACTGTTGGAAGTGTTACTCCAATGTGGCTTACAACTTTGTGCCACGTTTGACGAGTTGCAACTGAGTGATGTTTTTAGACAAGAAACCTACGTGAGTGTGGTCTGGTGTCAGTGATTGCATCATGCTACGATCACGACCACCACGTAACAACTACCTTCTTCTCTTCGTGAAGTTACGTAGTGTCTGTGAAGGGGTTAAGAAGGTAGAGATGAGTTGTTGTTTTTTTGTTGTTGTTGTTGTTGTTGTTTTGGGGGGCGGGGGGGGGGGGAAGGGGGTTGAGCAGTGTCGGTGGTCTAAAAAGAGAAAGCGAGCGACGTGTTAATTTGCTTTGCGTGCACGTTATCGCGGGTTCAGAGAGATAAATCCGGCTGCTCTTTCTGTTGTAGGTCTGTGTACCGCACTAAACCTGAACTGATCCCTCCATCTCAGTACTCGCAGATGTAAATGTTGCAGACTTTCTCAGCCGCAAGACCCATACATTCTCTAGTGCCCCTTACAGCCGCAGGACCAAAAAAGAATGTGCTTTGCTTGGTGTTGTTGTGTGGGTGTGTATGCCGAACCCAAAACTTGCTCCGTCTGAAACATGTAAATCGGCCGCACTTTTGCCAGTAAAAGGCATAGATTCTCGTGAGCCCCTGCGGCTGTGCCGCATGGGCTCACGAGAATCTGTGCCTCTTGCCGCAAGACCGGGCTGGACTGTCTTTTGTAGGTCTGTGTGCCAAGGCCAGACGAAGGTTTAAGATCAGTGTTTTCGGTCAGTGTTAAAAAAAAAGCAGATAGCTTTCGCGGTCTCTTCTAATCTTGACGTTTTAATTGTGGGCGTGTGTAGATGTGTGGGTGGATGGATGGATGGATGCGAGGTACACACGTGAACTAACACCCAGTGAGCGAAAGGTCTCCTGGCCGACGTCGGCCTCAGCTGGCTCGCGCGCCCTGGTCGGGCACGGGTCAGCTCAAGCCTCAAGCGGCCTGGCCGAGGACCTATTGCATAGCTGGGAACAGCTTTTTCTTCTCCCCTACTCCCCCCCCCCCACTCCCCTCCCTCCGCCATCCCCTCTGCTTGGACGAGGACAGACAGGTGCGAAGCAAAGAAGACTGAGCTCGGCGCTTGAAGTGATATTTTTAGGTGACATTGAAGAGTTTGTTTGTTTGTTTGTTTGTTTGTTTGCTTTCGTTTTGGATTTGGTTGTTGTTGTTTGTTGTTGTTTTGTTTGTATTGTTTTTGTTTGTTTTTTGTTTGTGTTTTTTGTTGTTTTGTTTTGTTTGTTTCTTTGTTTGTTTGTTTGTTTGGTTTGTTTTTGTGGAGTTGTGTTTTTTGTTTGTTTGGTTGGTTGGTTTTTGTTGGTTTTTTGGGTGTTTTTTTTTTTTTTTTTTTTTTTTTTTTGGGGGGGATGGGGAGTTATGACATTGAAGGTTTTTTTGTTGTTGTTGTTGTCATTTTGCTTTTGTTGTTTTGTGACATTACAGGTTTTGTGAATTTCGAGCGACAGGTCGCCCACGCAGACATTGGGCCATGAACCCATCCTCTGTGAAGGGACTATCAAAAAGTAGTCGCATTAGACAAATACCTTCTTACACAGGCTCATCTAAATAGCAGACTTCCGTGAGACCAAAGTGGGTGGTCTGCTTAGGCAAGTGGTCGCCTTACACAGGTGGTCGCCTTGACAGGCTTGATTGTAATACGTAGATTCACCCTTGGGCTATCGGTAGCGGGTTTTGTCGCGATGATTCCTGGCGCTCAGTGATATTACCCCCTCGAAGCCAGCCGCTTAGGCCATTGCATCATACACATCGGCAAAATCAAATACATCATGCTTCACATTGGACAACAGCACACTGGTTGTCTCCCTCGATTCGCTACCGCCGAAGGCGGTAGCGAATCGAGGGAGACAACCAGTGTGATAAGACAAATTATTTTTTTTCTTCATCCTCTTCACTTACCGCGAGTCCATAGACCACCCAGGCAGACCTGCATTGTAAACGTTCTTATGAAAATAATGAAGACAACAAAATAAAACTAAATAAAAAAAATAAGCTGCCGTAGGGGCCTCATTGCCTCTCTGGGCGGACAGCTATGAAAATATACCTCTCCTCATAGTGTACCCGGGCTTGTTTTCCGCCCGGGCTAATCCCACGGCAAAGCCACTGTAATCCTCGCGGTAATGAACAGAATGGGAACTGCGTATAATCGACTTCTCAGCCAGATTTGCTATTACCACGGCTGGCCGCTTTTTAACGTTAAAATGTACAGGTGTCAACGTTTGGGAGCGGCTTAGGCTGTGTTTCCGCAATCTTCGTTGATTCAACACAAAAAGCCCCAGCTGTTCCGGGAACATGGATTCAAAGTGGTGTCAGCAAGTTGCGGGGGCTCATGAGGATCTCAGCCTCTTGCAGTGAGGTTGTGTTCAATCTTTCTCAACACTCTGAACTGGTTAAAGCGCATATGTACGCCCAAAAAACGCAAAATGCTATGAAATTGACCTGTGCATATTTCATTTCATTCATTCATTTATTCATTCATTCATTTATTCATTCATTCATTTATTCATTTATTTATTCATTCATTCATTCATTTATTCATTCATTCATTCATTCATTCATTCATTCATTCATTCATTCATTCATTCATTCATTTATTCATTCATTCATTCATTCATTCATTTATTCATTTATTCATTCATTCATTCATTCATTCATTTATTTATTCATTCATTCATTCATTCATTCATTCATTCGTTCATTCATTTTTGTTCATGTTTGTCTCGGCAGTGAAGAGGTTAACGTTACAACGTTCAGATGTCGACATTTTGAAGCTGAGAGAAAAAGAAGTGTCCATTTTTGAATTCTTTATCCACCCCCTAGTGCGCAAAAGGTCTTCGGCCGGACGACGAACCCACTGCGGCTGTCGTTCGCCCGAAGACCTTTTGCTGAAAGGGGCCCCAAATCCCTCCATCTGCAAGAGTCATAGATTCACACAAGCCTTTGCTTTCGCAGGGGCCTCACGAAAATGCAGCTCTTGATTGAAAAGAGTGGGTCCAATGATACCTCAGTGTGGAGAGTAAAAATGTGTGTGTGTGTGTGTGTGTGTGTGTGTGTGTGTGTGTGTGTGTGTGTGTGTGTGTGTGTGTGTGTGTGTGTGTGTTTCTATTTTAACCAATTCGGCCCTGACGCACTACAGCAGGAGATGGGTCGACCATGATAATTCAAGGGTAGTGTCCTTGAATTATCATGGTCGATCCGTCTCCTGCAACTGGTGCGTAGTCATTAGATGACGCCTCCAAAATTTGGGAAATACGGCCGTCGGGCTGAAGGAGTTAATCAGTTCACTGCCGATAAAGGCAAGAGGCATAAATCCTCATGAGCCCCCGCATTCGCGGGGGCTCATGAGGATCTATGCCTCTTGCTGAGACCAATTTGTATCCACGCTCCTTGTACGGTTGTGATATTTTGTCGCTGAATGGAGACAGATTTCAGAAACACAAGATACACACACTGGCGGGGAAGGAGTCTTTGTCCGCGTGAGCAACAGAAGTACAAATAAATATAGCTCTAGGTCCAACAGCAAGAGGCATAGATTCTCATAAGCCCCTGCTGTCGCAGGGGCCCATGAGAATCTGTGCCTCTTGGAAACAGAAAATTTTCTACGCCGAGTGAGTTACATATATTTTTGGTTTAATTCCTTCCCGTCGGGCGATGTCAGCTGTAATCTTGATTTAACCGACACTGACTTGTCTCCTGTTGCACAAGTAGTGATGACAGGGCGATATTTCTTTCTACAACTCAGTTTTGTCATGTTAAGTTCTTCACTGTTGTACACAGAACTGGCGACAGCAGGTTTATGTGACTGTCAACGGGCTCTGGCTATGTTGAATTTGATATTGCCCTTATACTAGTATATATATATATATATATATATATATATATATATATATATATATATATATATATATATATATATATATATATATATATATATATATTATATATATATATATATATATATATATATATATATATATATATATACTAGTATAAGGGCAATATCAAATTCAACATTCAATATATATATAAAGCCAAACATGCACTCAATCAGATTAGCTCCAAGGGACGTAATTTTTCATTCAATTTTGAGAATGCTCTTGCTGTGCTAATGCCATGGAATTCCAGGCGGGTAAGCTTGCATTGTGTCATCAGGACATCAGCTGCCCTTTTTGTGACCGCATCGCTCACTAGATCTAGAAAGAGAGGGGAGTGGGAGAGAAGGAATGACAGACCTATCATTTTGAGCCTTCCACTGAACACCTACTACATAAAGCAGTTGAGACTACCCCCAGGCGCCCCGCAATCCGCTGGAGAATATCCAGTCCTCCCCCCCCCCCTCCCCCCCTATCCCGATGGAGGATGCTAGTACTGAAAAATTCCCAAACAGATATTGGACCAGCTGAGTATATGGGGCATTCTGTATATTTCTTCAGTCGAAATATTGGATGTCCAGAAGGGATACATGGAATGTTTCATTTATGAGTGACGATACCTAACAGCAGTATTAACGTATCAACTTGCACGCAGTTTGTAATTAATTTGCTCGTTTTGGAGTTCTTACAGTCTTGGCACTCACACTTGCTTTGTTCTACGCAGGATTGTTGATGGTTGAATCTGGTGTGTAGCTGCGAAAATTAATGCCCGTGTTGCTTATGTTGTCTTTACTGTCGAACGGTATTGTCAGTAGCAGACGAGGGGTTAATGTGAGGAATTACTGAGTACATTGTGCACGAAGTCGACTGCGTTTTTTTGTTTGTTTTGTGTGTGTGTGTGTGTGTGTGTGTGTGTGTGTGTGTGTGTGTGTGTGTGTGTGCGTGCGTGCGTGCGTGCGTGCGTGCGTGCGTGCGTGCGTGCCTGCGTGCGTGCGTGCGTGCCTGTGTGTGTGTGTGTGGTGATTTTCAGCTTTCTGAGGCAACTAACAGTGAACTTTTGTTTAACCCGTTGCCTGTCGGCAGCGGATTTTATCGCTAATCATCGCGCCAAATTACCAAGACGTGTTCCTATCCTTAACCCTTTTAGCCCCAAGGTCCCATTTCTCAAATTTTGGAGGTGCTGCCTAACGACTATGTACCAGTTGCAGGAGATGGGTTGACCATGATAATTTAAGGGTAGTGCCTGATTAGCTTGGCGCCTTCAGGCGCCAAGCTAATCTGGCAGTACCCTTGAATTATCATGGTCAATCCATCTCCTGCTGTAGGGATTCTGGGGCTAAAAGGTTTAAGTGCCAGGCACAGCCTAGAGAACCGAATTGCATGAAATACAACTACAGGCGCCTGACTCAATGACAATGACATCATCACAGTCGAGAACCGTGTACCGGAAGTGCATGTCGAATACGAGTATCGGGTCAATATTTCGTGTATCATTCAATTATTTCCTCTTCGAGAAGCATTTACACTGGAAGAAGCAGATACATATAGGCCTTTTGATCACAAATATAGGTTGTTTTTTATTTTTTGTTTTTTGTTTTTTAATTCCAGATGAAAGCGCCCACTGGGCACCGGCCTCCACGTGGCGTGGGTGCGTAGTCCCCTCAGTCCCTGACTGTGTGGGCTAGCAGAGGGGTGCCATCTTTGTCCAGGATTAGGACTTGATGTCAGCAGATATGTTGTTCAGTCCTTTTCACTGGTCCGGTTTTTAAGGAGCTGTGCTAACCCAGGTCCTACCATGTTGGATTGGTCCTTAAAAATACTCGTGAGCTTTTGGTCCTTTGGATCCCAAGTGTTTGCCGTGCTTGGAGACCCGTGTCGGGGGAGAAGAGGATCCTGGTGGCTGAAACACTCCACTTTCGCCTTGACTTCTGCCTAAACGGGAGGCTAGTCGTACCGGCCTAGTCAATCGGCTCTTGTCACGTTGAGCCCTATCCCATTGTTGACATGCAGGCTGATATACGGAGCACCATGCTATAGCCTCTGCTGCTGATTAGGTGCTCTACGCCTGTATTCCCCTGCATTCAACCGTGTGATAGAAGGCGGTGGCTCAGATGGTTCAATCGGGCATAAGCCCCGGAGTATATTTTTCGGGCAGTCTCCATCGTGCATCGGCTGGAGACCCGCCGACGAATGCACTTTCCCTTGTTGGGCTCGGTGGCGGGCGGGGACCCCCGGGGGATGAATATCTATCATACTATAATATGGAAAATACAAAAAAAAAAAAAAAAAAAAAAAAAAAAAAAAAAAAAAACCTGGCACCAAAGCGGCACATAGCCACTGACATTGACCTTGAGAATGATAGCGACTCCGATTGTGAGGAAGCAACGCCTCAGGCATCGGCCGTCTGGCCTCGCTTTCTCATTATCCACAGCAAAGTTAAAGAGAAGCCTGTTTCCAAGCTGCACCCTTTCCTGGTAGGGGAGACCCTCAGGAGCCGTGTTGGCAGGCCTGAGGCCCAGCGCCTCAGGTCTTGTGACTCGCTGGTAGAGTGCCGTACCCGGGCACACTCCAATGGGCTACTGAGGCTCTCCTCTATCGGAGACACTCCAGTGGAGGTCACTCCCCACAAAACAATGAATTCCTCTAGAGGAGTGATTAAAGATCAAGCATTGGCAGAACTGAATATGAACTTGTACGGAACCTTGAGTCACAGAGGGTGACCTACGTCAGGCGCTTCGTTTCCAAGCGAGGTGGTAGGGAGATCCGTCTCCCTACCATCATCCTGACGTTTGGCACCCCCACCGCTCCTACTACCATCTGGGGAGGTTACTACTCCCTAAAAGTGAAAAAGTACGTCCTTCTCCCCCTCCGATGCTTTAAGTGCCAAAAGTATGACCATGGGCAGAAGACATGCCGCCAGGCAGAGGCCTCTATGCGCCCGCTGCACTAAGACAGGACACTCTGCCGAGTCCTGTGTGTGAATTGCCAGGGGGGGCGCATATGGCTTCGGACAAGAAGTGCCTTCGTTGGATATCTGAGTGCAGATTTCAGCAGGTGCGTGTGGAGAAGGGGCTGTCCTTTGCGGACGCCAAAAAAACTGGTTGACGGCCCTGGTGCAGCTGAGGCTGCGCCAAACTCAAATAACACCTCTGTGTATACTTTCAGTGCTGCGGTGGCAGGCAAGCGCCCCACCAAAGACTTCTCTTGTCAAACCCCAACTTCTTGGTTGGGGGCGGAGCCTCGGATCCTCTCGCCCCTGGAGAGTAACCCTCCTCCGGTGGTGACGAGGAGCCAGGGAACGCAGAAGGCGGACGATACCGGTCCTGTGGCACCGCCTTCTGCTGCCCCTAAGCCTCAGCCCCCACCCAAGCTTGTCAATCTTACTACAAAGGCTTCTGGCTCTGGTTAGCCTTCTAAGGCCGCCAACTCTGGCGGCAGGAACGCTGCCCCGGCCCAGAGGTCTAAGAAAGTTACGGGACCGCTGTGCGTACGGGCCCAGAAGGGGGACACTGATGTCCCCCTTCAAAATAAATCTGCTGCATTGGAGGAGCAGATGGAGGGAGTGGAAGTTGTCGTAGCTGGTGCTGCGGCAGCTCCTCTCCCCTCATCTCCGAGGAACCAGAGGAGGCCCGGGAGTCGACCCCCCTCTGTTTCTTCGACTCCTTCCAAAGCACAGGAAAAGGGGGGGGGGGAGGAACTCTTCTCCTCCACATAAACCTAATCATGTGGAATTGTCGTGGTTTTCACACCAACTTTGAAGAATTACGCCTTCTAGTCAAGTCCTATAATCCCTCATTAATATCTCTTCAGGAGACTTACCTGAAGACTTCTGACCCTGTCTCCTTTAATGGCTTTAATGCTATCCATAAAGGCTGTGATTCGGAGAGACGCTCGGTTGGTGTAGCTCTTCTCATTAGCAACCAGTTTTTATGTAGCCCCGTTAGTGTTGACACCTGTCTTCAGGCTGTCGCAGCTCGGGTTACCTTAAAGAAGACCATAACCATATGCAGCATTTACCTGCCACCATCCCTGCGGGTCTGTAGTAATGATATTTTTAACTTAGTAGATCAGCTGCCCCCTCCCTTTATTTTCATGGGAGATTTTAACGGTCACGCACACCTGTGGGGTAGTGACCACTATGATGGCAGAGGTCAGATGTTAGAAAATGTTTTTTTCTCAACTTAACCTGTGTGTTTTTAATGATGGCTCACCTACCTACTCTATCCCAGGTTCAGGATCTAGTTCTGTTCTAGACCTCACTGTGTGTGATCCTTCTCTCATGCTGGACTTTGACTGGAAGGTTCACGACGACCTGTGTGGTAGTGACCACTTCCCAGTAGTCCTGTCATCGGTCAGCTGTGGGGAGGATCCACCGGTGGGGCGCTCTGGAATCTCAAGAAAGCTAACTGGCCTCTGTTCGCCTCCCTCTGTCAGTCTTGTATTACAGAGGAGGTGGTCATGTCAGCTGAAGAACCTATTTCTTCTTTTACTACTATTTTGTTGGACGTAGCGGTTGAAACCATCCATAAAACTTCCGCTTCAGTCCTTCGGAAGCCGAGAGTACCATGGTTCAATGAAGAGTGCCGCAAGGCCCAAAAAGCGCGCAAATCTGCTCAGCGACGTGCTTTCCGTAATCCGTCGCAAGTGAATATTTTAGCCTTTAAAAGGCAGAGGGCGAAAGCCCGTTACATTTTTAAACGTGAACGCCGTGCTTCCTGGAGACGCTTCGTCTCATCTTTAACTTCTCGGACTCTGTCCCAGAAAGTCTGGAAGGCTGTTCGAAGAATTAGGGGCAGGGATGGCTCGGCTTCTGTCGGCCATCTTAGAGATAGTGCCAGCTTGGTCACAGATAAAAAAAGCTGTGGCCAATTTGCTTGCCTCCACCATTGCCCATACTTCTTCAACAGAGCATTATTCACCCTTCTTCCAGAGAGAGAAGAAGAAGCGAGAGTCTGGTATTTGTGATTTTAAGTCCGATAACTCAGAAGACTATAATGCCCCTTTTACTTTATCAGAATTGCAGCAAGCCTTGCAGAAATGTAATGACTCTGCTGCTGGCCTAGATACCATCCACTATCAATTCCTAATGCATCTGCCTGAGAGGTCACTCCTTGTACTTCTCAAGACCTTTAACCATATCTGAAGAACTGGCCGTTTTCCTCTGTCTTGGCACCAGGCTGTGGTTGTACCGATCCCCAAGCCGGATAAGGATCCTTCCGACCCGGGCAACTACCAGCCTATCGCTTTGACATCATGTTTATGTAAAACTATGGAGCGCCTGGTCAGCGCCCGCCTGGTGTGGCATCTTGAGTCACAGGGTCTCCTCACAGACCTCCAGTGCGGTTTCCGGCGCTTCCGTAGTACAACTGACCATTTAGTCCGCTTTGAATCATTTATTCGAGATGCTTTTGCCAACAAGCAGCATGTCTATGCAAATTTCTTCGATCTTGAGAAGGCATATGACACTACCTGGAAGTATGGAATAATGTCTGACTTGTTGGACATGGGTTTTAAAGGGCACCTGCCCGTTTTTATTCACAATTTTTTTTGACTAATCGGTTGTTCCATGTCCGTGTGGGCTCCATCCTCTCCGACTCCTTTGAACAGGAGATGGGTGTGCCGCAGGGCAGCATTCTATTTCATGTTTTATTTAGTATTAAAATTAATAGCATTGTAAAGGTCGTCAAGGATGATTCTGAACGCTCTTTGTTTGTTGACGACTTTGCTTTGTGCGCACGTTCAGTATGACCCAACTGACATCTCTCTCTCTCTCTCTCTCTCTCTCTCTCTCTCTCTCTCTCTCTCTCTCTCTCTCTCTCTCTCTCTCTCTCTCTCTCTCTCTCTCTCTCTCTCTCTCTTTTGTAACCCCTTCACCGTTGGAGGCTAGAAATGATGTCCCTGACATCATCTACTATAGTTAAACTTCAGATATAACAAATTGCCGGGGAGAGGGGGGGGAGGGTGCAGTTTCTCCTGTTATGTCCGAAGTTTGTTATAAACGAAGTAATTTGTACAGAAAATGGGATTTCTGCAAGAACTGTTGTTGTATCAGATTTTTGTCATATCCAGTCTCGTTGTAAGCGAACTCAACTATATGTAGACTATATACCAAGGCACTCCTCAACAAAGACAGAAACACACAAAAAGACAAAGACGTGTTCCCTTTTCTCTTTTCTTTTATTATTATTATTTTTTTTTACATTCGACACGCTTGGCAGTCAGTTACGTCATTGGTGTGGATTTTATTAGTTCTAGTCACTGTAACGCAAGACATTGGTTTGCAGCGACTAGAAAATTAAACCCTTTGCGTGTCGGTAGCGCGATGATTCCTGTAGTGAAATCGCATTTCTTAACCCCAGTCTGTAGGTTTACCTCATCCTTGAGGTAACGGATCTCCAGCGAACGAAAACAACAAAGGACTTTGCGTGCGGTACGACAGACGACACCAAAACGTGAGCTGCTGATTCCGGAAAGGAAAGAGGCGTGACCTAACTGACCCGCGCTTTTTATTGGAAGTTTACCAGAGGTCAGAAACACCATATATCCCGCTCGTTAAAAATCTTCCCTCAATGACGGCTGTGTGTCTGTCTAGTGGTCTGTCTTGTTTTCTCTCCCCCGGTCCCTTTTTTATGTCGTAAACTTCACACAGATTTAGACGTTGTAGCAGGTTTGTGGATCGTCTTGTTAATTATAGTGTGTGGCTGGCAGGGAGGGGGGAGGGGGAAGAGGAGGAGGGAGCGGTGAGGGGGGGGGGGGAGTGGTGTTGGGAGGCTGGCGGGGAGCAGAGGAGGCAGACGGGGTGGGTCGAGTGTACGTGTGTGTGTGGGAGGAGGGGTGGGTGGGGGGGGGAGGACTGGAAGAGTGCGCGCATGGTGTGTGTGCCTGTGTGTGTTTGTGATTGTCCGTGTATGTGTGTGTGTGCATGCGTGCGCGCGTATGTGTGCGTTTTCAGAGAGAGAAACGGACAAAAATACGCATGTTGTGAGTGAGAGTTTTTTTGTGAGCAGGCCCTGTCATTTGACTTTATCTGCTTAACACTTTCGAGACGTGCCGCATACGGATACGCGGCTAATAGCCGCGTATCCGTATACGGCACGTCTTAAATGAGTTAATCGCAGCCAACCACACATACATCCATGCGACAGACCTTATGTGAACGACCCCCACCCTGGTCTGCGCTGGGGGGACTTGGGTGGGGTTAACTACTTTTGAGTTCCCAGGGTCACCCTGGTCAGCCCCACAGGGTGGGTTTTCCCCTCTATTCTGGGGCATGTGTTTCTGTCAACCGTTGGTCCATTCACCTGAATTTTCCTTTTTTAAACTCTCCCTACTGTCTGCGCTGTCTGTAGTTCTTGACTGATATTGGATGTGTATTGCTAAATGGTCTTAGTTTTATTTAGCGTATTAGACCGGCTGGCGACATACATTCAATATTTTGTTTAGTTGGGGGGGGGGGGGGGAGGTTTCACAAGCAGTGCAGGCACGTCCTGAAAAAGTCTTGTTGCTGTCGGAACGTTAAGCAATGTACAACCAACCAACCTTATGTGAACGAGTGGGAGCGAAGCGGTGGCCGTATAAGCTCTCTTCAGCGCCGATCCTAACAGCCCCATCGTCTGCATTCTGAAATTGCCATGCTACAAAACGTAGAGTGGGGTCATGCCCCACTTTACAGAAACATTAACTCATTATACCCTAACGACGTAATTCCCAGTCTAAACGGTGTCCTCTGAAGACTGGACTACCTTGCAGATACGGACAGAGATCGACCGGTATAGTTCAAGGGCGGTGACAGAACAGCTTGCCGCCTGTAGGCGCCAAGCTGTTCTGTCACCACCCTTGAGCTGTCACGGTTGATGAAGTTGTTGTTGCAGCGTGCCAGGGCTGAAGTGATAATGTGCGCTCGCAGTAAAACTTTATTTGCCTCAGTGACTCAGGTATGCAAAGTTGTCTTTTGCTGTGCTGTTCTTGACTTTATTGTAATGTCTTTTTTTTTTATCGCTTTCTTTTGAACCCTTTTAGCCCAATGTCCCATTTCTCAAATATTGGAGTTGTTGCCTAACGACTATGTACCAGTTGTAGGAGATGGACTGATCATGATAATTCAAGGGTAGTGCCAGATGAGCTTGGCGCCTGAAGGTGTCAAGCTCATCCGGCACTACCCTTGAATTATCATGATCAATCTATCTCCTGCTGCAGGGACCCGGGGCTAAATGGTTAAACTGCCATAGCCAGCTGGTGCTCATCATAAAAGTAATTGTCTGCCAAGATGCGCATGCGAAAAGAAGGTGGCGTTTATACGCTGATAGCTCTGGGGGTATTGTCCGACTGGTTCTTGAGCTCAGCAAAACTTAGCGCAGCGACCAGCGCGCATACCTGATAATTAATTATATGTCCGCACTGAGATTCGGTTTTAAGCAAACCTTTTTACTACTTGAATTTTTCTCAGTGACACAATGGCTGTTGCAGGTGCCGGCTTGTTAGGCACTACCTTTGATTACGGTCTTTCCATTTCCACCAGCAGGCGCTTGCTAACTAAAACGAAGGTAGCAAAGAGTGATCGTGTAACTACTACCCCCTGTCTGTCATGAAGAGCTCTCAGCAGGACGCTGGAAAGTGAAGCTGTATACACCCCTTGTGCATGCAGCCAGGATAGCTTTTGCCGGTAACAGTTATGGTGACTGCATGCACGAAGTGTTCACCCCTTTACTGCCAACATTAAGGGAACAACACCCAATCGCAAGATGCATAGAACCTCATGAGCCCCCGCAGGTGCGGGGGCTCATGAGGTTCTGTGCGTCTTGCTTTGTCAATTCGCCCCTGTGCTCCTTGCACGGATCATTGGGGTCCCCCGGCTTTAAAAAAAATGTCAGAGACACAGCTTGAGGCCACTGGCAGTGAAAAGGGTTAAAGACGATCTTTCTTTTTCTTTTTATTATTGCCACACATCTTGTGTTCGTCGTGACAGGTATAAAACCTATGAGGTGTGACAGACTGGCTCACTGGCAGACACTCCGACTACGTGTCGCAGCAGTAGAAATCATGGTTCGCTAAAAGCTTTTCTCTTATAGTTAGAAGCAGCCTTCAGATGGGTGGGCTGGCTTTTTCCCCTTTGACTAATGTATGTACGTTTCCGTCTGGATTTTAACCCCCATAACTACCGGGAAGAATTAAAGAGGTATAGATCCTCATGAGCCCCCGCATTTGCGCGGGCTCATGAGGATCTATGCCTCTTGCCGAAACCACTTTGTATCTATGTTCCTCTGACGGCTAGAGATTTTTGACATTTAATTGGCAATTATTTCAGAAACATAAACTGTGGCCACTGCGAGTAAAGGTGTGAACGTTTAGATCTCAGCCAACAAGAGGCACAGATTCTCATGAGCCCCTGCGGTTGCAGGGGCTCATGCGAATCTATGTATCTTGCAGAAGAGGGGTGTGGGGGGGGGGGTCCAAATCATTCTCAGTGTTGTGGAACATCAGTTTTAAATGCCAGAGTTAGTTTATGGTCAAAGTGGCAGACTGAAATGTTCACACCTTCCGCCTTTCGAATATATTTAGTGTAAAATCAATGGAACCGTTATCAGCCGGCAAGTGGCATGGATTCCCATGATTCCCTGCATCTGAGAGGCTCATGAGAATCTGTGCCTTTTGCAAATGGAATGGCCCGAACGGGCGCACGGTGTTTTCCGGCGAAGCGTTGCGTGGGACCCTAAAAGTTGTATGTGGTTTAGTATGATACCTGTGGTTAGCATTGTGCAGCTGTGTGAAAATGACGTTCTGCTCAGCATGGCAGCTGTTAGACTTATGGTCATCCACGGAGCACAAGTGAATGAATGAATGAATGAATGAATGAATGAAAGTGCTGAAGAAAGGACGGTAGGAGAGAAGTAGGCAGGGAGGGATGAGTAAAAAAACATCTGTGTTAAGTCAACTGTAAGAGGACTGCTTGTCAGAATTTGTTTTTTAACGTTATGGCTGAAATGTGTATGAGAGCTCGTGAAACAGGTACTCTTTGATAGTTTTGGGGCGGTGCCAAAATAGCGACCTGAATAGCTTAGCTATTCAGCCCCCCCCCCCCTCCCCCTCCTTGAACTGTTATCCGCTACTTGCATCATTATACATGTATGTACTATTGTTACTTCTCTTCTACAGTAGCATCGTGTTAAAATGCACAGTGATTTGCGTTTGTCAAAAACAGGCTTTAGCTACAGGTAACCTCTTTCTTACCACCTGTACGGATTTTCTTTTAAGAATTGTAAAAGACCCTCTCGGCCATGCTGTATTTTATCTGTAACGCGATCTGTGCGCACGAGATGTCTGCACCTATACCCGATCTGACTGAGTTATCGCCCTTCTGATCTGTACCTAACCCCTTTCATCCGAGAAAAACTAAAGACGATCCCACTACAAGTGGCATAGATCTTCATGAGCCCCCGCAGTTGCGGGGGCTCATGCGGATCTATGCCTCTTGTTGGAGCCTCTTAGCATCGATGGTCCTAGGGGATTGTTTGACGCTGAATTAGCTTCTTTTTTTTTTTAATAGTAACTCGATTTTGCATACCTGATCTTAACTTAATAGATAGGTAAAGAAAAACCACCCCAGCGGAAAATCGTGTTTCTTTAATCTAAGTTTCCATTCAGCTTAGTGGTATCCCGTGGCAATAGAATGTCTTTACAATGTAGTCACCACGACTGGAAGGCGTTAAGAAAGCTTATTTTTGGCTTTTTAAAAAGTAGTCATGCGTAATCGAGACGCCACGACTAAAAGTAAAAGAAGCATATATCAGTCGCACTGAAAGTATATTGACGAGCAAAAGAAATGCGATTTTGTTGTTGTTGTTGTTGGAATCATCGGAAAAACTGAGCAAAGGAAATCGACATAGCGTGTTTCCGATGATTCCAAAAATGTCGCATTTTTTTTGCTCGTCAGTATATAATATCCAAATGTTGCTTTATTCAAAGAGGTAAACACGTGTAGTCCATTTTCCTCCGTACGGCTGTTTCGAAAATTGATAATTTAATTCTGATAATTTAATAATTTTGTTGTACTTGTCCTTTCAAAGCACGATTTCTTGTCATTTTTTTAAAAGAATAATTTGTTTTACAAAATATAACAAACAAGTCAAATGGTCCGTGATTGTGATCTTAAAACTCTGTTTGTCCTGGTCTTTGATTGTGGCTCTTGAAGGCTTTGAACTGTTAACCCTTTGGCTGTCGGTAGCGGTTTTTGTCGAAGTGATTCCGACAATAACCGCTGCCGACAGAGTTAAATTCAGACATCATGTGACACTTTGCGTGCACGCTTAAGCTTCCCACGCCTGATACTTGATACGCCCAGATAGAACACCAAAGTTCAGATGTCTGGAAGAAAATTAAATGTATGAGGTAGGGGGGGGGGTCGGGAAAGGGGTGGGGGGGGGGGGTGTTGGGACTGAAGCTAACACTGGGCACGACTCTTCTGGATATCGGTCCCTGACTGGGTACATCATTCCTAGCTTATGGTCCCCCCTGTGTTTGGGAAACATCTCAAGTAACATGCACCACTTGGGTCAGTTGCGGCGGTGAACCATAAAATGCTGTCCTTAATTTTTTCACGCCACCGACGGCCGGACACACTGACTTTGTTTTTTGATCAGACATCCAGTGGCGTTTCTCTGAAGTGAGGGCCCTTCATACCTCTGAAAACATTTAGACGAACCGTGAAGCTACAAATCCTCGAGACAGCATCTTCAGTTAACTACCGAGAAACATCGAACACCACAAAACTGAAAACTGCAAGAGATATAGATCCTCATGAGCCCACGCAATTGCGTGGGCTCATGAGGATGTATGCCTCTTGCTGTCACCATTTTTGAGTTAATGTTTGTGGGACCGCTAGGAGAATTTATGCCTCTTGTTGAAACCACGTCCACCACGTCCCTCTTGACGGCTGGGCATCTCACACGTTGAATTGACAATGATTTCAAAATCACAGTCCGCCTCCCCTGGCATTGAAAGGGTTACACACGAACCCTAAATTTTCAGCTGTGCTCTGATGCGTTTATTAATTTTCACCGCGCGAAAAATCGCTTTCTGAGGTCGGCATTTCAGTCCAACTAAGCGTGTGGCACGAAACGTGCTTAATGGGCCGGTGGGAGGGCGCGCATTATAATCATTCGTATGCCTATCTGTGATTTTGGACCTTACGGCCTGTCGGCCGTAAGGTCTAAAATCACAGACCGGCACACGGCTCGTATGATCCCAAAACACACACAGACCAGGCATAGCTTGCTGTCGCGACCTTTCCAGCTTCCATGTCACGGCTCGTGATAGACTCCGATTTGATAGGCCTTATTCCGAGATGAAATGGCTGTGCATGAAAACATTTTTTTTTTTAAACCCGCTCAGTACCGAGAGAAATTGAACCCCGCCCAACTGCAAGACCCCCACCCGGGTCTGCCCTGGGGGACTTGGGTGGGGTTAACTAGTTTTTAGTTCCCAGGGTCACCCTGGTCAGTCACACATGGGTGGGTTTTCCCCTCTATTCTGGGGCATGTGTTTCTGGCTACCCTTGGTCCATTCACCTGTATTTTCCTTTTCTAAACTCTCCCTACTGTCTGCGCTGCCTGTAGCTCTTGATATTGGATGTGTGTTGCTAAATGTTCTTAGGTTTATTTAGCATATTAAACCGGCTGGCGACCTATATTCAATATTCTGTTTAGTTGTTGTTGGGGTTTTTTCACAAGCAGTGTAGGCACGTCACTGAGAAAGTCTCAGTTGCTGTCGGGACGTTGAGCAATGCTCAACCAACCAACCAACTGCAAGAGGCATAGAACTTATGCGCCCCCGCAGGTGCGGGGGCTTATGAGGATCTATGCCTCTTGCTGTCACCACTTTTGACTTCATGTTCCTCGGACAGCTAGGGGTTTTGGGTTTGGAAATGAATGAAGGAAGATTGCAGAAACACAGTCTTCTTGCCTCGGCTGCCACTGACCGGGTTCAAAATTACGACAGTGTAACGTTTTGGATTTGTACGTAGGAGAGTTCCGCCGATGCGCACAAGCGGCTGAGTAGAAAGCCATTGCCATTGCCTTCTAAGTCACATGCATTGCAGGGACGGATCAGTCACCTCGAGGCGGGTCCAACGTTTGTTTGGGACCTTCAACCTCACACTAAAACACCTGACGTTAGACCTAGCTTCCAGGGGTCGAAAAGGGGGGGGGGGGGGCGGCGCGGGGTAGAGAGAGAGAAGGCGCGTGAGTGCTAAGACTCTCACCATTCGCCAAAATATCAAACAACGGGGGAGGGGGGGGGGGGTGGTGTTTCCAAACACCCCAAAAAGCGACTTTGTTATAGCATTTTAAAACATTTTGGGTCGGGGGGGGGGGGGGGGTCCGGAATCCCTGGAACCCCCACCCCACCACCACCCACCACCCCCACCTCCAGATCCGCCCCTGCATTCGTAGGGTAGGAAATAGGAAGGGTAAGAAAGTCTTAGTTGAGACAATACATTAGTAAAAACTCTTTGTGTCGGCAGATTTTAGCAATCAAAGTCCTTGCTAGAGCAGATCGCTCTAATGAAATACACTACATGTACATTAACCTAGGTTCGCGAAAAATCAGTCAGTGAACTTTTACGAAGTAACCCCTTGGCTGTCGGTACCGGTGATTGTTTGCGATGATTCCTGCAGAAATCATCGCGACAATCGCCGCTACCGACAGCTAAAGGGTCAGGTGGGGACCTCTTTCGCGTGAGTTGTGGTCAGAGCACTTAAACACGTTTCCTGTTCCTGTGTTCACAGTTCAGGATGCAAGTTTCTTACTCTGTTACCTACGCGTCGGGGAGGTCTTTGTAAAATCTACACTGATGGGAAAAACGTGTCCGTTCATACTCAGAGCAGCTTTCAGTTGTGGCTGAAAGCAATACACAGATAAGCCAAGGTCGTCTTTCCTTCCAATAATTTACCGGAATGACGTACGATGGACTCACTTCTGCTTGACCACAGATGTAAATAAGGCAGTTGCGAGAGGCATAGATTTTCAGTCATGAGCCCTCGTCTTCTGCGGGAGCTCATGAGAATCTGTGCCTGCTGCCAATGAATTGCTTTAACTCCACGACGGCATTTCCCAAAGTTTGGAGATGTCATCTAACGACTTTTTACCAGTTGCAGGAGATGGGTCGACCATGATAATTCAAGGGTAGTGCCAGATTAACTTGGCGCCTTCCGGCGCCAAGCTGATCTGGCGCCACCCTTGAATTATCATGGTCGATCCAGCTGCTGTAGGGCGTTGGGGTTAAATAGGTTAATAGCAGCTGTGGTCGTCGGTCTATCCTCGGTTTCCTAGAGAGCAAGAAGGCCTGTGGCCGACGTCGGCCCTGATGATTGAACTGCGTATAGCCGTGTTCAAGCTGACCCAGGGATATTATGCGTACTGGATTCAGTCTCAGTTGCCATGTATTCATTTCCTCTTTTTCTCTTTAGCGCAGTGATGCGATGACAGTCAGTTTTGTGGCAGTGTGTCTCATCATCAGGCACGCATATCTCATTTATCTGATCTGGCACCTTGACGGTGCCAGATCAGATAAATGAGATATGCGTGCCTGATGATGAGGAACCTGTCGTCGAGTCCTAGAGATTAACCCTTTTACCCCTAAGGTCCCATTTCTCAAATTTTGGAGGTGTTGCCTGATGACTATGTACCAGTTGCAGGAGATGGCTTGGCGCCTAAAGGCTAATCTGGCACTGCCCTTGAATTATCATGGTTGAGCCATATCCTACTGTAGGGATCCGGGGCTAAAAGGGTTAACCTGTCGTCGAGTCTTAGAGATAAATACACATTTGAGAGAGAGGGGGGCTAGGGATGGATTTTTACCGTGAAAGGCCATTACCTTTTGTTTTTCAGATAAAGGCCATCACTTTTTGTTTTTCACATAAAGGCCATTACTTTTTGTTTTTGACCCTTGAACCCTGACTTGTGATCTTTGAACAATGTCATTGACCCCTTAACTGCTAATGACGATTTCGCTCGGCGGAATAGACGTGCGAGTGACACCTGTCATTAAAGACCACCATGTATGTCACTAGAGCCATCTAAATGATGATCTTTATGTGACATATTATTTCGTATAAGCAGGGGCGGATCTGGAAGTGTGTGTGTGTGTGTGTGGGGGGGGGGGGGGGGGTTCCATGGGTTCCGGACCCCAACCCCCCAGCGGCTCAAAATTCTGGAGTTTGCCCCCCCCCCCCCCAACCCCTCCCCCTCCCCTTCGCCCCCTACCCTGCTGTTTGGTTTTTCGGCGGCTGCGAAGGTCCGTCTGTGTCTAGGTGCGCCTACCCCCAACCCCCACCCCCCACCACATCCCACTGTTTCCCCGCTCCGGCCCCCACCCCCACCTCTTATTCCCGCCTCTGTTTCCCTCGCACCTCCCCCCCCCCCCCCCCCCCCACTGAATTTTTTGGCCGCAGGTAAGTAATGTCTGGCGTCAGGAGGCCTTTTGTGTCGGTTCGAAGGTCCCAAACAGAAAGTGGGACCCCACCCCCCACCTCCCACCCCCCCACCCCTCCACCCCCACCCCCGATCCACCCCTACAAAGGGGTAGTCGCTCAAGACAGGTTGTGTTGTATTCCGGCCTTCTCAGTCATTGACTGACAGACGTCACCAAGTGCAAGTCTCGACCATGACTAGGTATGAAAGCCTAAGGTGCCACACTACATACGACGCCTAACAAAGCGTGTCGTACATGTGTTTTATTTTATTCCCTTTTGGTCATAAAACGCTCCGGCACACGCCGTGCAAGAACCAAAACACGTGGGAGCCTTCCCCGTCGTCTGCTGGTCTGTGATTTAGGACCTGACGGCCGCGAGGCCGTCAGGTCCAAACTCACATACCAGCACATCTGCATGGCGTTGTACTTCACCGTTGTTCCAGTCTTTTGCGCACGAAAAGTCATGTTTGTACACCCGCGGCGATGAAATGCATATGAACATAATATGGTTGCCGTTTGTATGAAGGTACTGCGGGACCAGTTTTTATGCAAGAGGAATGCATCCTAATGCGCCCCCGCAGGGCATGGGCGCATGGTGATGCAGTTCCTCTTGTTGATTTTCGTTTGTATCTGTTTTTTTGGCCTAACGGCCAAAGCCGAGAAGACGTCTGGCGTGAAGTCAAAGACGTTAAATACTGTGGTTAGCGAACTCCTAGCTGTTAGACTGCCTACGGGCGTATGTTCTCATCAGGTCGACCACCAGCTTCAGGCGAGTGTTAGGATCTGCTCCGATTGCAAGGCCCGAATGATGGCAATGATGCACACTAGAATCTGTACCTTCTTTGTTCATTTAAATCTATGATTTATGCCGTGTGAAATTACAATGAGTCACACGAGAATTCATTCCTGCTTTTGTTCATGTATATTTGTGTTTCTAGGGTTCGATGTCATAGCGGTTGCAGTGTCTGACTGTGTTGGTATATTTTGCCTGTTTTTACCCCCGCCCTTGCTACATGGCACACTCTCTTTACTTCAGTTCCGTCTCCAAACATCCACGGGCCTGTTCCACGACCGTAAGGTCCAAATTCGATAACTTGTCAGTGCAGAATGATGGGCTTAGTGTCAGAGGCAGCCCTGAATCGTCATTATTTAACGTCAGACGCGGTGTAGGTCGACAAACACATTACGTCATAATAAATGTTGTTCGGAAATTAGAAGTAGGTCAAAATTCCATGTGTATCAACAAAATAGTGGATTAAAAACTCGGAGCGACATCGCATGTATTTTTTTCGGATTTTAATCCACAGTTTTGCCAGAAGACGCGCAGTTTTTCTCGTTTTATTTTTTTTATTTTTTTTATTTGTTTTTTTTTTTTTTTGTTTGTTTGTTTTTTTTTTGTTTTTTTTTTTTGGGGTTTTTTTTTTTTTTTTTTTTTTTTTTGGGGTTTTTTTTTTTGGGGGGGTTATGTTGTTACGTTTGTTTCTTGGTTGTTTGTTGGTTTTTTTTAACCCACTTCTGCCTACAGAAATCGTCCCTTTGACTGACGTCATTACGTTGTATTATGACGTAACGCAGTTGTGCCTGCGTCCGAGACAGTGCCGATTCATTTCCGCGTCCTAGTTACTTGATCCCAAAAACTCTTATTTCTATTCAGAGAATAAATACGAGACTAAAGTATGGAAAACTAGTGCTCTGCCAAATTTCATGCGTCTGTTCAGTGTAGGGGCCCATGAGGAGGTATTGATCTAGTAGTTTTTCCATTTGCATCTGTGTTGGTTTTTCGCTTTCTCATCCAAGGCGATTTTTTCTTTTAAGTTTATATGAATTCAAATAGCATCATGTGTTCTGTAATCTGTAGCTACAATTCTCCCAGTCGGGATCAAGCGCCTTCCCCAGTGTGATAAAAGTGACGTCGGCCGTCGTTGGCCCGCGTACGGCCGTGCGCGGGCCAACGGCGGCCGACGTCGGCCCGATGGCATCTGCGCGCTGGGTCATAACGCGGCACTGTATTATCATCTAGGGCAGGACATTTTTAGGGGTGGAGTAAACATGTGCGATTTACCTAACAGCATTTGCGGATCACTTACCTCCTGGAGGAGGGGAGAAGAAGGTGTTCCAACGTTTTGCTTGCAAACTTTTCTTAACCTGTCCTGAGACAAATGGCGCTCAATGGGCAGACCTTCCCACAGGCCGAAAATCAAAGCAGGGGAGAGGGAGGCACTGTAACACTTCTACCTATTCAATTTATTAGATTTGTGAGGTGTACGCACGCGATTTCATATACCCCCCCCCCCCCACCACCACCACCACCACCACAACCCACACACACACACACACACACACACACACACACACACACACACACACACACACACATATTGATCAGCCTCAGCAACAAAGACTATGACCAAAGACGCAGGAATAATAATGATATTCAATAGTATCATCTGCAACTTTTATGTCATTCTCTGTATCATGCTAGGGTGGTGATTTGCGTTATTTTTACAGGAATGCTCGTGTGCATATATTTCTTTCTTATTTGAAAAGAGGAAGAAGAGAGACCTGCATTTTTATTTTTTATTTTTTATTTTTTTGACGCGGGTGCACTCTTGTAAATCCGGTCCGATGCAAATGACCGCGTCATCTCTGAAATTGGATTTCACCCCCAAAATAGTTAAACAATGGTGTTATAATCTGCCTAGGCACTAGGACTCCCGCGGATCACGGGGAATTTCTCACCCTCCGGTATTATTTTCAAGGCAAAACGGTCACTGCATTTATTACATCCGCAGGACGACAATATCAGTTAGCCATTGAGGACTACGCCACAGTTCTGGAAACAGATCGGCCATGCTAGTTCACGGGTGGTGTCAGAATAGCTTGGCGCCTGTAGGTGCCAAGCTATTCCGACACCACCCTTGAACTATCATGGTTGATCGGCATCCTGTCGTGGCATGTCAGAGATTTTAATGGGTTATAGCTACCGCCCCAAAAAATAATACCACGGGATGAATAATATTACAAACTATATTAGCAAGTCGTGCCAAACTGCATGCGTTCTTCAATAAGAGATGATTGACAATAACAACTCGCTGCCTCCAGTCCTGACTCTCAGTCTGTAAAATCTGTCGACACTTGCCAGTCCAGGCCCGGGACAATGGAATGCTTTTATCGCTGCCAAGTATGGGGATTTGTTATTTCAATCTGACTCCGGGCCAAGCGTCGCATTTCATACTTCTTGTCACACGCTTCGGCCACATGACTTTGTCTGATGCAGAAGAACCGAGGCAGATGATGCTAGACCCATCTGGCAAGAGGCGTAGGTCCTCGCGAGCCTCTACTGATGCACGGGCTCCTGAGAATCTATGTCTCTTGCAAGACAGTAAGGTCAGAGTGTCATATATAGTCATTCCATAATAATATATATTTCTCGTCATATGCTTCATCCACATTACTTTATATGATGGAGGAGAACGGAGGTAGATGATACTAAATCCGCCTGGCAAGAGGCATATATTCTCATGAGCCCGTGCAGTTGCACGGGCTCATGAGAATCTATGCCTCTCGCAGATGGAACGGCCACAGTCTTGGTGGGGGTCGACAGGGGTTATGATATTTGGGGTGGAGACCGTTTAACGAGCGCCTTGTGGGTGGGAAGCAGTGAAAGACATGCTGACAGCTGACTGGTTGAAAACATGTGACGTATGGTGAGAATGTGTGAAAGACAGAAAAGACTTCGTAGCAGCTGATTGCCTGAAAACGTACGATGTGTGGTGAGAAAGAGTGAAAGACATTGTGGCATAAATGGCATAATGATAGCGGATTGGCTGAAAACACTGATATGACGTATCGTGAGGAGTGAAAGACATAATGGCATGGAAGGCGTAATGACAGCTGATTGGCTGAAAAAAACATATGAGGTATGGTGAAGAGTGAAAGACATCATAGCATAAAAGGCATAATGACAGCTGATTGGCTTAAAAAAAACAACATATGACGTGTGGTGAGGAGTGAAAGACATAATGGCATAAGAGACATAATGACGGCTGATTGGCCAAAACTGATCTAGTGACGTCTTTTCTTAACTTGACACTTAGTAACCGCTGATTAAATTGAAAATAAATGACGCACTTTTTGACGCTTCGTCATTTATTTCAACACCGCTGGACATGAGTACCTACTCTTTTGTCTTTTCTTGCCACTGATTTTTAAATTGCAAACACGCCTAATCGAATACATATATTTAATCTTGTTCTCGTGTTTGCATGTATTTGTATCCATGAAGGTTTGCCGCGCCTACAGCCTGTATAGTCGGTTAAAATTTGATTACTTTAACACATTCGAGACGTGCCATATCCGGGTACGCGGCGTAGCCGCGTAGCCGGATGCGGCACGTCTCGAAGGAGTTAACATTTGGGTGTGCATACTCATACGTGAGACGCATGCAGTCTTTCGATCACCGCCCTATGCACGGAATGGGACATAAATCACAAATACACACGTCAAACCACAAACAGATAAATGTAATCTAATTCAGTCTGCCGGCCAAAATACGCCAAGCCAGCCAGTTCATTCAGTCGGCCGTGTGTAGCTGCAGCATAGAAAACAGGATCAAAGCCCGACATCGCTGCATTTAAAAACAGATCAGGCATTGTGGCCGTCTCACAAGGGGTGACTTGTGAATGAAATTAACTTTCTGCTTGTGTGAATAAAAAGCGCTAGAGACTGGTTTGCTTTGCCAGAATGCTCCAAAGCCTGCTCACTTTAAAAGCCAATGGGGCACAGTTAAACCTGTCAAGACGACCACCTGTGTAGGGCGTCCACGTGCCCAATTCTGATCCTATGGCTTTTCTGTTGCATAGATAACCTTGAGTACGGAGACCACCTGTCTAATCCAACCATTTTTTAATAGTCGCTTGATTTGGTAGTCGCCTTTCTGTCAGTCTCGAGTTTCTGTGTAAAAGCAAAATTAATACAAGTCAACAGGTCGACAGTGATAGGTCGAGGGTGGTGACGGTTAATTACTGAAGGATGAACCATCGATGCCTATCTATCTCACAGTAGAGGGCCCTGGACGTTACACACTTGAGTGCATGGTGAGGATTACCTCCAAGCAAACAGACGTTGTCCGGAAATCAGAAGTAGGTCAAAACAGCACGTGTTTCGACGAAAACAGTGGATTAAAAGCCCGGACAAACACGCAATATCGCACGTTTGTCCGGGCTTTTAATCCACTGTTTTCGTCGGAACACGCAAAATTTTGAACTACTTGTCTTCCATTAATCGTCAATTCGGCTCTAATCTTTGAGCGAGCGATGTCTGACCTTCGTCCATTAACGCTTTTAGCCCCACTGGTGCTTTTCCCCCGAATTTTGGAAGTGTTACTGAACGACTATGTACAAACTGCAGGAGGTGGATCGACCATGATAATTTAAGGGTAGTGCCAGATTAGCTTGGCGCCTGAAGGCGCCAAGCTAATCTGGCACTACCCTTGAATTATCATGGTCAATCAATCTCCTACTGTAGGGACTCGGGGCTAAATGGATTAATTGGCTGGCCCTATAAGTGAAATATATTGACGAGCAAAAGAAATGCGACATTTTTGAAATCATCAGATTTTATTTGCTCGTCGGCATCGAAAACTCACTTGGTAAATGACGCATGTTAAATCGACCTGCTCCATGGCTGGTTTTTACTGCTAAACTTCGCCGATACAAGGGATTAACAAGCTTGTCTTGCCTCAGCTACGACTTTTCTACCCTTGTACCCATGGGACTTGGGGACGAGCAGTATTCTGTTAAACACTCTTTGCTGCCTTGTGCCGATCTAATTGACACAAGATATAAACACTTCACAGCAGGTTTTATTCCGGGACAAAATCTTCAGTTTTCTCAGAGAGTAATAATATATAACTCTTCTATAGCGCAATATCCCCACAAAGAAAGGCTCAGAGCGCTTTACATCTACAATCTAACTAATTGAAATTCACTAACTAAAGTACTGACAACGTACAAAAACACAATCATTCATTCACACTGACACAATACTAAAATAATAAACATAACATGTCAAGAGCCTGATCAGATATATACATGTTGATGGGAAAACGTAGGTTTGATCAATCCCTTTCAAAGGCCAGATTGAAAAAAAAATATGTTTTCAATCTACCCCTAAAAATGGCCAAAGATGGTGCATGGCGAATATCATGGAGAAGACCATTCCACGCTTTGGGAGCTTGGAAAGAAAAGAACCGCTGTACAAAGGTTTTTAAGGACACTTTGGGGGATAGTCAATATTCTGTCGTCAGTGCTGGAGCGCAATACTCTGCCTGGTGTATAGACAAGGAGACTGGAGGACAAGTATGCCGGGAGTGTCTTGTCAAAGGCCTGAAAAACAAGGGAAGCAATTTTGTATTCAATTCTGAACTTCTACCCATGGGACTTGGGGACGAGCAGAGAGTGCAAAATTTTTAATAAGATTAGAGCATTCATAGACTGTTACTTCTATTATTTTGACCTTTTTGAGAGTCTGTACTTGTTTCCTTTAAAGACCTGTGCGACATTTTAGCATGAAATATTTTAAAGATATATTTACATCTTTCCTTCAGACCTTTCTTTTAGTCTGGCTGGCCAGATTTTTACCCATGAGATGGCCTTAGTCTTCTGCTCGGTCTTAAACCCAAATAACTAACTTGGGACTTGGGCACAGACAACAGAGATTTTCCAACGCCTCTTTTGTGTAACAGAAGTACTCTCCTGAGAACAAAGGACTTAGAAGAGCAGAAAAGTCTGTAATTTTACGACATTCAGACTTCATAATTCAAGCTAACCCTTTTGTACAGTTCCCAGGGTCACTCTGGTCAGCCCCACAGGGTGGGTTTCCCCCTCTATTCTGTGGCATGTGTTTCTGTCTACCCTTGGTCCATTCACCTGTATTTTCAATTTCCTTTTTTAAACTCTCCCTACTGTCTGCGCTGCCTGTAGCTCTTGATATTGGATGTGTGTTGCTAAATGGTCTTAGGTTTATTTAGCGTATTAGACCGGCTGGCGAATAACATTCAATATTCTGTTTAGTTGGGTTCTTTTTGCTTTGTCTTGTTGCTGTCGGGACGTTAAGCAATGTACAACCAATCAACCAACCTTTTGTACAGCATTATTGTAGGACGTTCTAAAAACATTGTAAAGGTGATATTGCCAACTCTTAACTCTTTACTGTCTGGGGTAGGCCGCTTTAAGACTCTCGGCGGCTGACAGTGTGCTTAACAATGGAGGGTGGATGTAGGACGAAAAAAAAGTGAACACGATGATGATTCAATGATTCAATAAAGATTTATTTATCAACGGTTGAGGCATTGACATCGTCACAGACACAGACATTTTTCAAACCTGCCGTTGTAACTAAGCTACTGTCCAGCTGCAAGAGACATAGATCCTCATGAGCCCCCGCAGTCGCGGGGGCTCATGATGAACTATGTCTCTTGCTGAGACCCATTCATATCCACGCATCTTGGACGGTTCTGGCGTTTGGTCGTTGAAGGAACACACGATTTTCAAAACACACCAAAAAAAAATGCCTGCGTATACCTGCGTATTTCTCTGTGGGCTGGCGATTGGGTGCCTGATAGGCGGGGCAGGGGATCTAACTGTTTGTCTGTCCAGCGCTGAGTGATTCCCCTTGGTTTGTGTACAACAACAAAAAATGTACGCACAGTGACGGGGAAAGGGGCTTAAATTTGCACTAATCAGGAACCAACCTGGAGCCAGAGACGCCGAGTCCATCTTCCAGTGCCTGGCCCTGGCAGTGAAGGAGGCAGGCCACTAGATTACGTATGTTAAGAGCTTTTGCGGCTGACACGGCGCTTCACGCTGGAGTGACATGGGTTTTGACAATGACGTTCTCTGTCAATATATGGACAGCGTTTCGTATTCATGAAATTCAACACTGGAGAGGGATTGTGTTTTTGCACCTTAATTGACTGCGCGAGCAAACAGTCAACTAACGACCATCTGCAAGAGGCATAGATCCTCATGAGCCCCCGCATTCGCGGGGGCTCATGAGGATCTATGCCTCTTGTTGGAATTTGTCGTGTACATCCGTGTGCAGGCGACATTAACCGGTAATGATTCACGTTTCAGAGACATCATTTTTTAAGCGACTGGCAGTCAAAAGGTGAAGTGCTGGCTGTGATTGAAATGTGGGAAACGCCGTAAGAAATGCAAACGATCTTTACACGCGGAATAAAAGTTGAATGAAATTTGGCTGAGTCAGCCATAGAAGGTGGTGGGGTATGCGCTAGTTGCACCAATCTTTGGATTTCTTCCAATCGTTGGCTGCAAAGAGTAATGCCATAGATGTACTTTTTACCACTTGCATTAATTTTGATGTATGCCCCTTGGCGTATTAACATTACACCATTACACGTGTTAATCAATGGTTAATCAAGTAAGGTATGCCTGTAATCAGCATGTACCACTACGCTTGACATTTTTTTATGGCTCAGGCGGTTAGAGCGTTTGACTCTCATCCGAAAGGTTGCGGGTTTGAATCCAGCTGGGGTCCATTTTGTTCGGTGCACCGTCTTTAAAAACGCTTTCGTTGTGGACAAAACTGAAACGTTACACTGTAAACGTCTACGGGGTTTGTTTGTTTGTTTGTTTGTTTTTAGTTTTTCGATTTATTTATTTTTAATTTTGTTTAATTTTTTTTTTTTTTTTGGGGGGGGGGGAGCTGGGGAGGGGGAGGGGGGATGGGGTTGAATCGAATTTGCTTTCAATAACTAAGGTTGCTTTTGTGTGCGGGACACTTCAGAGGCTGATTAAAACAATAAGAAAAACACACAAACCCAGTTTCAACCTTTCCTTGCCAGCCACTTAAAACAGTGTCTCTAAAAACTGTCGCATATCATTCATCGCCGAATAACTCAGTCTGCAGAGCCCCATGGATATGATGAGTGTGGCCAGCAAGAACCATTAATGCTCATGAGTGACGGTCCTCGCAGTCGCGGTGGCCCAGGAGGATGCATGCCTTTTGCAGATGTTGGGTGTTCGGTGTGTTCCCGGTAGCTGACCTTTGTCTGTGAAATCATTTGTAACGAGATGCATTTATATATGCTGCAAACAAATAGATGATTTCCATTTCTGGAAATCAGAGATAGGTCAGAATTGATTGTGAATCGCATGTTTGTCCGGGATTTTCATCCATTGTTTCCTCGAGACTCGTGTCATTCTGACGTATTTCTGACTTCCGAATGACGTCTGTTTGTGGAGCAGAACTTCCCGACATGCACTCTGAGCGCGCACATGTTCCGCTTGCATGTTGCATCACTGACAGCAGACGGCCTGAGGGGTTGCCCGCTATATCCGCTAGATCCGTGTGCAGCACCTGCTCGCCATCTCACAATTCAACATTCCCCGGGGCTTATTCCAGTTTCTGACACTCTGAGTGACTGGATTTGATGACCCACCCATCTTTGCAAGAAGCATAGATTCTCATGAGCCCCGCAGGTGCTCATGAGGATCCATGCCTCTTGCTGAGTAGGCATGAGTGTCATTATACTTAACTCCCTTGCCTTTGTTAGTCTTCAAGATGTTTAAATTTGACATTGGTGAATGTGATTGGTTTCGGTGAGTTATGCAGATTAGCAGAACGGTTCAGCTTGCTTTGACACACGATAAATCAGTTCTACTAGACTTTGACACTTTTCACTAATTACTAATATCATTACTGGTCCAGGTTTGTATACAGTCCATAATCACAATGATTAGAAACTTCAAGCAAGTCTCCGTCGGTTACAACCTAGTGGTCGTACTTTATATTTTGAGAGTCTTCGGATTTTACGAACATCATGCGTGTGCTAGTCTGTAATTTTAGACCCTACGGCTTTAAAGCCATAAGGTCCAAAGTGACAGACCAGCACACTTGGCCGTAACGTCCAAAGTCTCAGACCAGCCCACGTTTACGTTCTAAGCAGACTTTTGAACTGTGACGTTACAACACGTCACAGCGGAAAATGGTTACGACAAACCTGACGGTATCGTGCAATCTCTTCACTTCCGCAGAAAAGAACAGGAACCAGAGCTGCAAGAGGCATAGATCCTCATGAGACCCCGCAATTGCGGGGGCTCATGAGGATCTATGCCTCTTGCTGAAGCCACTTTCATTCATCTAGTGTCGGTTTTTTGGGGCCGGCTGGGGTTCGTTGCTACTGAATGAACCAAGACTGATCACAACAACACAATCTGCGTCCACTGGCAGTGACGGAGTTATAGGGAGCGCACGTAAGATACCTGCATGCATGTAAGCTGACACTATGAACTGTCAAACACCAGCCTTCCTCAAGTGTCGCGCGTAACAGTCATTTTGTGTGTCTGGTCAAACGCCGCCCGGGCCGTCCCGCCCGACCTTTTCGCCTGGAGAACGGACGGATGCACTTTGTTTGCTGACGGTTTTTCTTTTCACCTTTGGACGCACGTCTACATGCGCTTTTCACGAAAAAATGGACTAACAGGGCGGACATTTCTGCTGATCATGTCTGTGATATGTTTTAGCCGTCAGGAAGTGCCGGTGTGCATCGGCACAGAGCTGCATGCCTGCCGCCGGGTCTGCAGTTGTTCGGCCTGGGTAGTCGGCCATCCCTAGAAATGCTAGCGAGGTTTCGTTTGTAACGAACGACTCGCAAAAACGAACGAGAGCGAGTTCACGTCGGACAGACTACGCTCCAAACATCTCCAAGAGACATAGATCCTATGAGGATCTATGCCACTTGGAGATGTTTGGAGTGTTGTCTATGCTTACGGTAGAAGCTGGTTGTCAACCGCTGCTTCGCTTTCGTTTGTTGTCGGTAATCGTTCGTCGCGAACAAAACCTCATTATTGTCCAGGTTGTACAGGTGGTAGCATGTCCGTTAAAAAGTCCTTGGTAAATCAAATCGGCACAGTTGTTGTGCGCCTCAATTGATCAGTGTTTAGGTCGTACTCCATAGCCAATAGCTGTCCCTGTTCATCACTGTCCCTGTTAGGGCTGTCCATTATCACTCCAGTACCGAAACGTTAAATCCCGACTGACTAACCTTCCTAGAAATACCAACACTGTACATTTAGAGCCTTCCACAGAATATACCGCAATACAAACTGTGAACTTTGCACATAATATGGTTTGCTGCTAGTCCCATTATGTTTTAGATTCTCAGTTGCAATTACTTTATCAACAAGTTCTGTTTGGGTGAGAGAAAGAAAAAATCTGCGTTTTCACTTCCGGGTTTCCATGTAAAGTTCGATTTCCCGATGACAGACTTTTACAATTTCTGGGCAAAAAAAAAAATACATTCGCCCAGGTCAGTTCTGTCCTAGCGGTGAACTGTTTTCTCCATGAAGGGAAAAGCTTTCTCCGTTCACGCAAAATGTTAACAACGTGACTTTTTCACTTGCCTGTGTTGACCCCTTCAGTGCCAATGGACGCATATTGTGTGATTGAGATCATTGTAAATTCAAAGTCAAAGATCGCCAGCCGTCAAAAAAAAAATAGATGCAAACCGGTCTCAGGAAGGGGCAGAGATTCTCATGAGGCCCCGCAACTGCGGGGGCTCATGAGGATCTATGCCTCTTGCTGTCGGATGACGTTCAGTTTTTTTCTCGGCAGTGAAGGGGTTAGTGAACCGCCTCTCGGTGCCCATGCAGTCTGCGCGCGCCGGGTCGGAAATGGTGACATTTGTTTTAGAATTTAACCTTCTTTGTTCCGAGGGTCACAAAGGCGCGTCTGTGTAATTGGCTGTGGATGGCTGAAGGCTGATGCAGCCGATGCGAAACGCGTGGCATTTCTGTCCTCACGGCCCGCTGTTTGTTGGGCTACCTTTTGATTCACTGTACCTGTAGCTGGCCAACACCCGCCTTGTGCATGCAGCCACCGGGTACTAGTGAGTGAGGTTGCGTTTGCGACGAACGGACCGCATCAACGCACGAGAGCGAAGTCACAGCAGATGACCAGATAACCAGCTTGCATCGTAAGCATAGACAACGCTCCAAACATCTCCAAGCGGCATAGATCTTCATGAGCCCTCCGGGCTCATGAGGATCTATGCCACTTGGAGATTTTGGAGCATTGTCTGTGCATCTTATAGAAGCTGGTAGTCAGCCGTGTCTTCGATCTCGTTTGTTGTTGGGAGTCGTTCGCCTCTAACGAAACCTCACCATTGTCATCAGGACCGATGGCTGCATGCACGAGAGGGTCCGTAAACTGTGCCAGTGGCTGCAAGCGCAAGGGGGTTAAAGGTACCGGTGGCAGCATGCACGCAAAGGGTTACAATTAGGTCAAAATGGAGAGGAATAATCCGCAGGTAAGTGCGTGCGATCATGTGTTGGATCAAGCGATCAATGCAAGGACAAGGCGTGCGATCTGCTTGCGCTATGCACAGATCTTCGCCGACCTAACGAGATGTTTTTTCCTCCATTTGAGCTCGGGGACACAGTTGAGCTGAACCGTCTCTGAATTGGGCATTTGTGTACGTTTGCGTGTATTAACCCTTTGCGAGTATTAACACTTTGGGTGTCGGTAGCGATTTTGGTCGAGGTGATTCCGGCCGGAATCACCTCGACTAAAATCGCTACCGACACCCAGAGGGTTAACTTTCCACATAAGCTCAGCAGTCCACCCCGATTCAGTGTTTCATGCCGAAGTTCACACTCACAATCTGTTGTCAGATATCCTGTATTGCTGTATTATACCACGAGCGATCATGTGTTATCCCTTAATATACCACACGCATAATCTCCCAGGACGGCAGATTGAAAAAGGCTGCCAGGGGACTTATTATTGCTGATCCCAATGTTAACCTGTGATTTGCAAGCACACGAAAAGGGTAAGACGATCACAAGACGTAATTCTGACGATTGGCCCCACAAGCAGAGATAGTGTAATGTAGACTTTGTGTCTACAAACCCCAAAACAATCGAGTTTTTTCAGCGACCCAGACGACTAGACTGTTATTAGCCGTCAGCTGTGCCTCAGTTGCACGACGTTTCTACGTATACGTCAGCTCAGTTGCACGACTGTTGGAAGAAATTTATTTTACATACTCTGTTTCGTGAAGACAGAGCAGTTGGAGGATTTTTCATGTGGCGAGACCACACGTATTTAAAAGTGAAAATTGCGACCTTGGGAAAAATGTTAGTGCGCCAGACAATTTAACCGTCACCGACAATCTATACGTTAGCTTAGATGCACGACTGTTGAAGAAATGTATTCTACACTCTCTGTTTAGCGAGGACAAGAGTGCAGTTGGAAGATATGTGGCGAGACCACAACTATTTCAGAGTGGAAAGTGAAGACCTTCGGAAGTGTTTTAGTGTCACCTGACAATCTAGCCGTCAACAAAAATCACTCCAGCACCCAAAGGCCGGTTCGGAAAGCAGAGAGTGAAATCAAGAGGAGCCGTAGTGCAACAATGAATCCAGATACTGTCATCGTTATTATTAACACATTCTACCCCAGGACCGAAATCCACGAATTTCTGAAGGACTGTATTACAATTCTAGAGACAGATCGAGCATTTTAGTTCAAGGGTGTTGCCAGAATAGCTTGGCACCTATAGCGCCAAGCTATTCTGGCACCACCCTTGAACTATCATGCTCGATCCATGTCTTGCTATCGTGTGTCGGGGCTGAATGAGTTAAAATAAATCTGAAGACGTAGAGTCGTTTCTAATTCAATTATCAAAACCAGAAATAGTCTGTAGGATCGTAGGCTCTAGTCTCTGCTGAGGCGGTGTGCTTCTTCTCCCCTCAGGTTGCCCACAGGTTGAATATGCGTCAGGGTGGGTGCGTGTGAATGGTGAAGCGTGCAACTGCGTATGGAAAGTCGAGTGACTGCGAGAAAATGGGAGACACAAATTGTTATATGTACCATCTCGCACTCGAAGAAAACTTTCCCTAGTCAACTTGGCATTGGACAATACCGTTTTCTGAAGTTGAATCTGAAACTCATTCTGAAATTGTTGGTCGAATTACATAGCATTAACCCCCCCCCCCCCCTGACCGGTACTGACGATACTGCTCGGCGGAAAAGACAACTGACCCCTTGACTGCTACTGACGATATCGTTAGGCGTGACTACGCGTCTTTTCCACCGAGTAGTATCGTCATCAGCAGTTAAAGGTTAATCTTTTGCTGCCGACCGATATCGTCAATAACGTTCAGGACTGAAGAGGTTAACCCTTCGCTGCCAGTGGTCACGAGCTTTGCAGTCGAAACAAATGCACACTGTTCGAAATTAGCGTGAAGAACAATGATGAAAGTGATTTTTAAAAAAATAGACAAAAAGGAAAATAGGAATAAGAGACATAAACCCTCATGAGCCCCCGCAAATGCGGGGGCTCATGAGGATTTATGTCTGTTGTAGAGCTCTGGGCAGCGTTCCCCCCCCCCCCCCCACCCGGGTCCGCCCTGGGGGACTTGGGTGGGGTAACTACTTTTTAGTTCCCAGGGTCACCCTGGTCAGCCCCACAGGGTGGGTTTTCTTCTGTATTCTGGGGTATGTGTTTCTGTCTACCCTTGGTCCATTCACCTGTATTTTCCTTTTTTAAACTCTCTCTACTGTCTGCACTGCCTGTAGCTCTTGATATTGGATGTGTGTTGCTAAATGGTCTTGGCTTTATTTGGGCCCCATGTCGTAGGTTTATTTAACGTGTTGGACCGGCTGGCGACATACATTCAATGTTCTGTTTATTTTTTTCACAAGCAGTGCAGGCCGTCCTGAGAAAGTCTTGTTGCTGTCAGGACGTTAAGCAATGTACAATCAATGTACAATCTGGGCAGCGTTCGCCTTGCCTCGGCAGTTAAAGGGTTAATACACATCTGTGCGCCTGATAAGTTTTGCCGCAAATCGTTTTGTAAGAGGCCGAGGACCGGCACAGCTTAGTCTGTGATCAACTTGGTCAAATACCTGCGATTGCAAAGCTTACAGATTGACGTAAACAGCGGGGCGGGATGCCGAGAGGAAAAGAGGACCCAGAAATCTAAACCACTAAATCTGACATGCAACCTCGTACACTAACTCCGAACGAAAACATGAGAACTTGTTCGTGAGGCTGACAACTACCTAAATCCGCTGGAAAATTGTCGTCTGCCCCCCCCCCCCCTACCAGCCAACAAATCCCCCCCCCCGCCCCCCCCCCCCCCCGCCCCCCCCCCCCCCCCCCCCCCCCCCCCACTTAGTCCCAACGCGTGCCGGGTTTAGGGTTAACCGAAACCATTATTACGGATCTCGGCCGACTCCCACACAAATGTATCGCTTCATCTCTGTCCCCTTTAGTATTGGTGTTACAGAAGGGTCGTTTTTCTCCACAGCAGCGATTCTACTCGTAGGGGTTTTGAGAATATTTTTTGTCAGCGTGATTTTCTGCAGGACATAGCGCGACGAAAAATGCTACCACACGCATTGTGATTGAGGTTTAAATCGCCAAGTGCTGTATCGCTTCATCTTAATCGCGACCTCAATGTAGTAGGGCCTAGCAACACGGCTGCCGTACATTGTCCTAACACCTGTAATCAACCCCTAACAAAGAAGAGTTGATTGTCATGAGGCATACAACCTCATGAGCTCATTGTAACGGACGCAGACTTGCCCCAGTCGCACGTACAGACTCTCGCACAACAGACTCATACACCGCCACTGACTCAGTCGGGCCCATTCACGCGGTAAAACACAAACACTAGCTCTCTTTCTCATATGGACCTTTATATAAATAACGAAAACCCTATCAAAATTATGTACAACACCCCTTCTCACTACAAGCACATCAACATCGCATACACATACACAATGTAAACGCCAGCTAGGTAATTGTCTCTCACAATCCAACCTGTTTTACTAGTGTTCTCGCTTGATAACGTTCTGTCTTCTCACGTCTAGGCGTGTTGGTCTTTCGTCGCACGCTTCCGAGTCGACCCGTTTCTCGTACCATGGACGTCCTCCTGACTCGCTCCGTAGCGCAGTCCCTGCTGACCCGGGTGTCTTGGCACCGGTCGCTCACTCCCTGAGTGAAGAAATGACCTCGCAGTAGGTCCCTCGGCGGTAGCCTCTGTTGACTGACGTCTCGGCGTCCGTCGCTCCGCTCCACGCAAGAACTCTGTACAATAAAATCCTAATATCACAACACTTGCTAAACACACACATATTGGATGATGTGAGATACATTACGTAACCTGGCTGATACAAATAACTCACACGTTCATTCACACACACACGTGCTTCATAACCCGAACTACTTTCGTAACACCCCATAACTCTGTCACTACATTAAAACAGACTATAACCTGACACTCTCGCCATACATTATTCCATACATTGGAAAAGACTACACTTAACCACGTACTACCTTCATAAAGACTTAAGCATACACACCTCACATTCCTTAGTTATCCATCTCGGGAAATTCTCCCCATATGAAAAACACCGGTTACCTCAACAAATTCCAAACCCACATAACTGAACCAAACCAGTCAACGCTACACAACCGAATTAATTCTTACTAACGCATACTATCTTTAACTCAGTAGCCATTAATAATACATATTATACAAACATACCTGAATTCTAGGTTTTAGAGTCTTGGAATACGGGCTAGGGTATCTCACACACGTCTGCCCCCACTGACAGTATAGTCCCGTACTAACTAGTTAGACCTCTGATAGACTGAACTCTCGCCTAAAACTCCGTGCAAAACGTTTCCCTATGATTGCACGTGGCCTCGTGCTTACACGGAATATCTGTCACAAGACACACCGCTGACAAAACCGTACCATACAAAAACCTCTGAGTGAACCCTATGCGTGAGCATAGAGTTTCATCACATTCATGCAACTGCAGGGGCTCATGAGGTTCTCTGCCTCATGCTGGTTGCACGTACTGATGATAATCTATACCTTTTGCTTATCAGATGTAGCGAATCATGGTTTATACATCTTAAGGCTAAATACCATTGTTTGCAGATTTTGTTTTAGAAATCTTTGTTAATTCAACACCAAAAAAGCTCTAGCTGTCCAAACAAACATAGATACAAACTAATGGCGGCAAGAGGCATTGATCCTTATGGGCAAGTGCGGGGACCCATGAGGATCTATGCCTCTTGCAGATGGATTGTGTTCGGCGGCTAAATAACTGACCTGCGACTGCAAAGCTACAGCTTGACCAAGTTGATAACAACCAGCCTAAGCTGTGTTAGTCCTCGGCTAACGCCTCTTACAGAAGAACGTTTATGGCAAATTTGTTCTCAGGCGCAAGGATGTCGATTAACCTGTTCAGTGTCGAGAAAATGTGAAGGCCATCTAAATGCAACAGGTATATAGATCCCAGCAACTGCGGGGCCTCATGAGGATCGATGTCTCTTGCCGACACCACTACGTATATGTATTCCTTGGACGACTTGAGCCGTTTGCCTTGCCCCGGCAATGAAGGGGTTAACGTCTTGCGCGCGGCCACGCTGGTGATTTCAAAGACGGGGGGGCACCCAATAGCGTGT
>BTPG01000001.1:32598914-32878914 GCA_036245525.1 Semisulcospira habei | reverse complement strand
GCAGTACAGTGTGTGATTGTAAACTTCTCGCTTGTGTCTAAGTGTCTAAGAGACTGTTCGTATTGACGTGTTTGATTTTGAAGTGTAATTACCTGTCAGTGTTTCGTGCAGACGAACAGCAGATTACCAGAAACCTTCTTGTCGTATGCCCATTAAACTCGGACCAAAATAGGATGTTATGCACGCAACAGCACAAAAAAAAAATCCGCTGTTGGTATAAATTGAAAATGTATAATTGTGTAAAACAAGAGTCACATGGGATCCATTTCTCGCATTTGGAGCTGGAAGTGGAAAATTAAATTGTTAACTCATTCAACTATATATCAAATATGGATCGACCACGATAAAGGGCGGTGCCAGGACAGCTCGGCGCCTGTAGGCGCAGAGTTGTCCTGGCACCACTCTTAAACTATCATGATCGAACCATCTCATAATCTGGTGATATCTTCAAACTAGTGAGATTTCATTTTGGATAAGTGCTGTGAACTTTAGGTTTCAAATTTAGGAATTTTACATTTCGGAATTTCAAATTTTGGAATTTAAAAAAATTTAGAAATGTCTGTCTTAATGCATTGCATGGTAAAGCACCTGTGTAGGTAAAGATCTTCAAACACAGGACACAGGAGTGTCACAAAAATGTCACGCTTAAAATGTCACGACCTTTGTAGCCCGAGAAATAGTGCATCTATAGGGCCGGCGGATTAGCAGTGCAACACGAAATCCAGGTTGTCTTTGCTTTGGAGGTTGGGTGTTAAATTGTATGTAAACTGGCAATGCTCATCAGTTTAGATCTAAGTCAACATTGCATAGAGCACCGTCAGCCTACTGCATCTACAGGGGCAGCAGATTTTGCAAGAAGACGAAAAAACCAAAACAAACAAATAGAGGTTGAAAAGAAAACTAAATGGAGAGGCTAAAACTCTTTAACTCATTCTGCCCGCGACACACCACAGCAAGATATGGCTCGACTATGATAGTTCAAGGGTGGCGACAGAATAGCTTGGCGCCTATAGGCGCCAAGCTATTCTGTCACCACCCTTGCACTGTCATGGTCGATCTGTCTCCTGAATTGTAATGCAGTCCTTAGAGGATAACTCCAAAATGTGGATATTTCGTACCGCGGGCAGAATGAGATAAGTATGTGAAAAATGATTTGGGCGCATATATTAAATATATACGACAAAATATAAAGAGGCATAGATTTATGATTTCATAAGATATATTGATGAAAATAGGCAAACACGCGCAAGTAAATTAATGTGCTAATAAAAATATTTTATTGTCAGTATAAAAAAACGTCTTTACTTTTTCACATTCTTAAAGGGTTTTCATCCGCTCCATTTAGTTTTCTTTTCACACAGAACCCTTGCGGCAACACGTTTACTTCGCCAAATAGAGGTTACCCAAATTAGGTCAAACTATAAAACATTCCACGGGCTTCAAAGATTCAGTGGAGCCATTGCGCTTCATCCGCTAGAGAGGTAAGATCCTCGCCAACCTCTGCAGCCGCGATGTGCCCGTGAGAATCTGTGTCTCTTACTCGCAGTGAGTTTCCTTGTTGACGTCCACAGTTTGAGGTGAGGGTCGTTTGACATCGGAGCGCACAACGTTTATCGCAAAATAATATCTCCGCAAAGAGCCACTTTTCTATTCCAATGTTAGAACAAATATCATTCAGTGACAGTTGACCTAACGTGACAGTTGACCTAATGTGACAGTTGACCTAATGTGACAGTTGACCTAATACGATTTACTTTTAACTCATTCAGCCCGAAGCACGTATTTCCCAAATTTTGGAGGCGTCATCTAACGACTATGCACCTGTTGCAGGAGATGGATCGACTATGATAATTCAAGGGTAGTGCCAGATTAGCTTGGCGCCGACAGGCGCCAAGCTAATCTGGCACTACCCTTGAATTATCATGGTCGACCCATCTCCTGCTGTAGGGCGTCAGGGCTGAATGGGTTCAGAAACTCGAACAATGTGTCGTTTTTGCTGTACTGTCGTAAAAATTCGGAATTGTTTCATTAAATGACTATTTTTCATCCCTTGTGCCCTACATATATTAAGCCGAGAATCAGAAAGATCCATTTTCACGTGAATTGGCCAAGTTTAAATCCTGAAACAGCGCAGATATATAATTATGCAGTCGGCATGCTTGATCTCGATATTGAAATCTGCCGGGGCTCTACTTTGGGTATTGAAAATGGCTTGTCCTTGTTTTTCACCAAATTTTTACGACTGTAAAGTCGACAAATCATAGGAGTTCAGTAAAAAAAAATAATAATAATAATAATAATAATATAAAAAAAAATTAAAAAATCCATAATTATTAGGTCAATTGGCACTAAATGATTTTTTTTGTTGTTGTTGTTGTTCTTAAAGTGGTACCAAAAAATCTTTCTTTGCGGAAATATTTGGCAAAATCGTTGTGCGCGCCGATGTCAAACGGCCTATACAGTACTTACTAATGAGGTTTCGTTTGTAACGAACGACTGCCGACAACAAAACGAAATCGTTGTCACAGCGTGTAACCAGCTTGTGCCATAAGTTTAAACAACACACCAAACATCTCCAAGAGGCATAAATCCTCATGAGCCTGTAGGGCGCATGAGGATCTATGTCTCTTGGAGATGTTTTCCGGGCTCACGAGAATCTATACCTCTTGGCGATGTTTGGAGTGTTGTCTGTGCTTATGGTACATGCCGATTATCAACTACGATTTTGCTGTCAGTCGTTCGTGGCTGGGAGTCGCTCCTTGCAAACGAAACGGCCTCACGACGGGTTTTAACCCTTTTCATCCTAATACACTTCCGTTTGAAATTAATTTGACCTTGATAGTTCAAGGGTGGTGCCAGAATAGCTTGGCGCCTCAGGCGCCAAGCTATTCTGGCACCACCCTTGAACTAAAACGGTTGGTCTGTCTCCTAATCTGTAATGTAGCCTTCATAGGACGACAAGCAAATTTTACAAAAAATCAGCCTCAGGATGCAATGGGTTAACAGCACGACTGCCAAGAGGACGCATGTCGCGGCGCGCTCGAGCGAAACGGTCTCTTGAGTCTTTACTATAAAGGAGAACAACCTACCGTCCTTTTACAGCGGCTTAGCCTGCTGTCTTGGACCCGATTCGTATTTAGGAATATAACTTCTTCCTTTGCGGTCTGTGGTTATTTTGTACCGCTGGGTGAAAATCCATCCGCAGTACGTCGAAGTAAACACCAGGTTGTTTCAGTTGCCGGAGAGAAAATAGCAGGGTTGACACGTCTCGTCAGCATCGTTCGCGGGCGCATGCTGTCAGTTTACAAAAGGCGCTCGGGCTCGACGCCAGCTGCAGTTGAGTAAAAGGTCATCGGGTGGACATCGCGGTCCTGCATTTGGCTGAAACATGTTTCGTTTCTTTGGTTCACTCGCAAGGTTACAACAGACACCCACGATCTTTCGGGCGAGATTTCGAACGCTCTACCACCGAGCCACCCAGCTCCCCTGACTCATAAGGATCTTTACCTCTTGCTGTAACCTCTTTGCATTTCAGTTCTTCTGACGGCTGAGTGGGAGGAGGGTCAGTTGTGGTGTCTCTCACGCTGAATTTACAATGATTTCAAAAACACAATATGCATTTACTGGCAGCGAATGGGGTTAATGTTCACGACGAATGACAGTCGGCTGTGCGCTGGCCATCGGCCCCGCGAATATTTTGCGCTTTGGAATAAAGTGTCAAAAGGCAAACTAGAGCGAAACGAATCCGATGTCTGAGCAATGTCCTTAAGTTTGGACTGGAGAAACATGCAGAGCAAAAAATCAGTTCGCGAACTAACCCCTTCATTGCTGCGGACGACACCGCTCGGCTGAACAGACGCGTAACTGCGTCACTACCCAGTGTCAAAAGGCCATCGGGCCCGTTTTTTCCGTCGAGCGGTATCGTCCAGTCGCAATCAAGGGGTTAAGAGCTTTGACTGCCGAGAAAAGGTGCGGACGGCCATGACGAGAAGTTGAGGACAAAGCGATGCGCGGACATCAGCGACGAACAGACAAATATAGACCCCACCCTCGCCCTCCCCCCCCCCCCACCCCGCCCCCCCCCCCCCCCTCCTCTAGACGAAATCAGCGAGAGCTGGAAGTCCTTATCCTTTAAAATTTGCACTTGCACTTGAAAAGGTGCATGAGACAGATATGCCCATGAGCCCCCGCGAGGCTCTTGAGGAACTATGCCTCTTTGCTGAGACCAGTTTCCACGTTTCTTTGACGGTGTTGGCTTTTGGTCGTTGAATGAACAAAGATTTCAGAAACAGAAATGTACGCCCAGTGCCAGGGAAGGGGTTAACCAAGCTAACCTAGCCGATCGTAGATATTTCAGATGAACTCATTCAGCCACGATGCACTTCAGCAAGACACGGACCGAGCATGATAGTTCAAGGGTGGTGCCGGACTGAATAGCTTGGCGCCCAAGCTATTCTGGCACCACCCTTGAACTATCACGATCGATCTGTCTCTAGAATTGTAATACAGTACTTCAGAGGACAATTTCTAAATTCGGGAATTTCGGTCCTGGGGTAGAATGTGTTAATGAAAGTGGAAGAGTATAAAACTGTGTCCGTTATGTACAGTCAAATTCTGGCTACCATCTTTTTCATGCATTTCAGATAGATTGCCTGCACGAAACAGTCCGACTCGGTAATGTCTCGAGAAACTGGCGGCATTTCCGGAATTTTTTGTTTCAAAATGACCGTAGCACATACGATTTGAAATGGAAGGAGAATAACGAAAGAACGTAAACGTGCGCACAACAAAATGTCTGGAGACTCAGCAAATATATTATATGCATGAGAGGCGGTGTTGTTTGGAGAGAGCGAAAAATGCACGGGCCGTAAATGCGTTTAAATAAACGTACAGCACATGAAACGTGTATGGCGAAGCACATATATTGGAAATTAAATGTGAATGCCGCAGCACATTTATTGTGCAACACCACATCAGGAATAATCTCCCGCTGGCCCATCGCCGCATGAAACCTTTTAATTGTGTGTGATCCAGTCTTTAAGCCCCACCGCCCCAAAAAAAAACCCACCCAACTGCGAGAGGCATAGATCTTCATGAGCCCCCGCGAACGCGAGGGCTCACGAGGATCTATGTCCTTTGCCCTCTGTGTTCTTTCAACGCCGGAGATCGGCGGATGCCGAGTCTATGCTGGACGCGACCCATAATGCGACAGTTTTCCGGTATTTCAACAGGTGCCCGACAGAATATTGCCTGTGCAAACAGTGTCTTCACAGCAAACAGACGCGCTATATAGCGGTTTAGCGTTTCTCCATTTGCTTTTCTTGATGGGGTCTAGGTCTCCCTATTTTTTGTCATAAATCTAGCTGTAAGACGAACAGGAAACCGACTCGGAGATTTATGACATTCAAGCCGAGATCACTTTACTAAACAACCCTTCTTCTTCTTCTTCCTCTTCTTTCCCCCCCCCCCTTTTTTTTTTTTTTTTTTTTTTTTTTTTTTGGGGGGGGGGGTAGGGGTGGGGGTGAGGGAGGGTGGGGGGTGGGGGTGGGGGGGTAGGGGTGGGGGTGAGGGAGGGTGGGGATGGGGGGGGGGGGTGGAGGCGATAACGTAACTGTTATGCGAGAAGTGTAGAAATCTGCTCAGGCTGGGTGGGGGTAGAGGAATGCCCTTTCACGATGTTTATCATTGTACAGTATTTATTTCTTAGAGTCGCTGTGAAACATTAGACACTGTGAAGACACTATAAAGTTTCCGTTTACGCCGAAGGACCGCAAACATCGAACTGCGGATAACCATAAGCGTGGACAACACTCCACACATCTCCAAGAGGCATAGATCCTCATGAGCCCGCAGGGCCCATGAGGATCTATGCCTCTTGGAGATGTGTAGAGTGTTGTCCATGTTCCCGCTTGTTATCCGCCGTGCTCTCTCTCTCTCTCTCTTTCTCTCTCTCTCTCTCTCTCTCTCTCTCTCTCTCTCTCTCTCTCTCTCTCTCTCTCTCTCTCTCTCTCTCTCTCTCTCTCTCACTCACTCACTCACTCACTCACTCACGTATTGTCGGTATCGCTATAAGCTATTGATGCTGCTGATTCTATGACACTGTCTTAGATGTGTGTAAGATTAATGCCATGCACCAATTTATTTCCCTTGCTTTTGCATCGGTGGCAGTTACAAATTCTCCAACGCCACGGTTGTTGTTTTTTTGTGTTTTGTTTTGTTTTGTTTTGTTTTGTTTTGGGGTTTTTAATAATTTACCTATTGTGTTCGTTAATTTTTTTCCGTTGATTTTTGTTTCTTTGCTGCGTTTGTTTTCCTGTTGTGTTTTGTTTTGTTTACAGGACAGCTTGTAAGGCAGGCATTGAGTTGCCTAATAGCTTTATCCTGCAATAACAGATGTATCATCACGCTCCTTGCTGGGAGTCGTTGTTTACAAACGAAACCTCACCATTGTCTTCTTTGACAGTGACTTGGAGAAGTATAAATACTGTACGCTGTGCACACCGTCAAAAGGCATACCTATGCACCGTCCATTTTTACCTGCAGATGATGGATCGGGCATGACAGCTTCAAGATACCACATCAACACTCGCGTTCAGTTGTTAGCTAGCCTTCATGTGTGCGTCTCTCACCGTACGGTTGGTTGGTTAGTTCGGGTTTAACGTCCACAGCACCGAGGTGATCATGGACGGCCCTGACGGGCGGGTTATGGGGGACAGGGAAATCTATTGCCTATGGAGTACGACCTGAACACTGATCAACTCAGGCGCACTCCAGCTGTGCCACTTTGATTTACCAGGACCTTTCAACGGACATGCTATTGAGAATCCGTTTTTCCCTCTGGATTGTGAGTCCAGCTACCGGGGCCGGGACGCGATTCGAACCCACGACCCGGCGATTCCCTTCGCTGTCCTCTTACGGATGTGTGAATCAAGCTTTTAAAGGACGGTTGCAAGAAGCTTGCCTCGTTTTGTTTTGCTTCGGTCATCAGGACACGTGTCCCACGGCCGAAATGCTATAATCGTCTCCCAGTGCGGGCCGACGTCGGCCGCCGTTGGTCCGCGCACGGCTGTGCCGCGCGGGCCAACGGCGGCCGACATCGGCACGATGGCCTTTTGCGCACTGGGTTATTATATACAGCGAACGGTGGGTTTTAACCGGTGCAAATCCGCACGATGAGCACACTGAGCCCGAGGGTAGAAATTTCTAGATTAAGTTATTCTCCTCAGTGTAGACATACCGGCCAGATTTTGCGATAGATCGACCATTATAGTTTTAAAGGCGGTGCCAGAATAATCGTTCTGACACCACCCTCAGGTTGAAACTCTCGATCCGCTTCCGCTGCTGCAGTAATCAAGGCTGAAATTTTACGTTAAAAAGGCGCAGTTGACCCCCTCAGTGCTCGTATTTAATGATGACATGAGAAACTCAAATAGGACTCATGCCTGTCAGAAACATTCTTTCACGATGTTGAATTCTCTACCACTTGTCATGCGGGCAACTCGACACCGCTTTTACCGCAACTATTTCACACACAGAAAATTTCATTCAAACTGGCCCCTCTGAAAGCCGAGATAAAAGCCTTTTTCATTGGCCATAAGCGCGCCTGCGCTGTAGGCGTGGTTTTATTGGAGCCCTTCTTTGGAAAGTGCTGTATGAAACCTCGGGATTGAATTAACGGATCCGCCTTGCTGCATCTTGTCAAAAGAGAAATGCACACGCTCACTGCTGCAATACAGATTAACACATTCGAGACGTCCTTCATCCGGATACGCGGCTTTAGCCGCGTATACGGATGAGGGACGTCTCGAATGTGTTAAAAATCTGGGAGCAACAGTTGTGGACTCAATGCCAACCCCACGCACACCCATCCAGGGCGTGTTTCGTTCGCTAATTGATTTTTGTTAACTGAATATACTTAAACCCACGGATATATTTCACTCGTTCGTTTTTCTGTTAACTACTGTTCTGTTTTCCTGGGGTTTTTTTATTAACCCTTTACTGCTGAGGAAAATTAATCACCGCCCTACTGCATGAGGTACAGATCCTCATGAGTCCCCGTCTGCTGCTGAAACCAATTTGTATCCATGTTCCTTTGGCGGCTAAGGATCTTTGACGTTGAATTTGCAATGATTGCAAAAACACAATTTGCAGCCCCTAGCAGCGAGGCGGTTAAAACCCAGCTCCTACCTTCTGCGAGGGAAAACGTGCCTTATCACGGGTTCGATAATTGAAATTATTAAATTCATTATTGGACAACCGTTATTCTAAATGTTGTAATGACTTAATTTTGAGCCCGTTTCAGGTACTCACCATTTTATAAATTGAAAACATGCCCATTCAACCTCCAAAGCATATTCATGCCGCCGTCATCTTCATTATTTTTATCTTTGTTTAATACGGGTTGGAAATTGGCGTATGGGCAAGTTGTCAAAAGACGTTTGGCCGGGGTGAGTCCTGTAATGAGCATCAAAGTGAAATGTTGCGTGTTCAAATCATTTTTGATCAGGTGAGTCAGAAGTCGAGACTGTCTGGGCGAAGATGTAGTAAATCACCTTGTATAGTTAGTTGTCATGTTCTGCCTGAGAATAGCTCTTCCAACAAAACATCCGAAATAGACTCTGTAACCCTTCTCCTGCCACTGGACGCATTATTTCGTTTCTGATCTCTGTATTCATTCAAAAGCCAAAAGCCACAACCGTCCAAGGAAAATGAATGCGAAGTGGTTTCAGCAAGAGGTATAGATCCTCATGAGCCCCCGCATTTGCGGGGGCTCATGAGGCTCTATGACTCTTGCAATTGAATCGTTTTTACTCTTTCTCGACAGTGAAGGAGTTACTGAACTACGCCCAATCGGACTTGCTGTTAAAGAATAAAGGACAACCTATATATTCATTAACACATTCCAGACGTGACGCGTATCTGGATGCAGCGCTTCTCGAATGATAGGCTGCAGCGGACGGAAGATAGAACGATCATGACAGTTTAACGGTGGTGCATAAAGCTTATCTGGCAGAACCCTTCAACTGTCGTGGTCGATCGAGCTATCTCCTAAAGTGGTTTGCAGTATGTCGAGAACTCCCCCCCCCCCCCCCCAAAAAAAAAAAAATAATAATAATAAATAAATAAATAAATAAATAAATCAAAATAATAATAATAATAATAATAATAATAATAATAATAATAATAAAATAATAATAATAATATAAAATAATAATAATAATAAATAAATAAATTTAAAAAATTTAAACTGGAATTTCGATTTGAGAGCTCTGTAAGATCCTAAATACGAATATAGGGTATTGATGTTAACCCCTTCACTACCGAGAAAAGTGAGCACGGTCCACCTGCAAGAGGCATAGCTCCTCATGAGCCCCCGCGAGTGCGGAGGCTCTTGAGGATCTATGCCTCTTGCTGAGACCGAGCTGTACACATATTTCTCGACGTTGAATTCACAAAGATTTCATAAACAAACAATGCGTCGTTTGGAGGGAAAGGGTTAAGTCCAATTTTGTCTAATTGCTTACTCGGGGTGGGGGCGGGGAGGGGTATGTCCTTTTTGTCGTAGAAGGAGCTGTATTTCCGTCTCTCTTTCTTAGGAGTCCATGAATTATGACAGTTTGACATACAAGTTTCCTCGCTAATTTGCCTCTCCATGAAATATGACAGTTTCATGTGAAAGGTTCCGTACGTAATTTGCTATTTACATTTTCCGGCGTACTTGTACACTGGCCATTCTACGCCTTCCAGCAAGCATTACAGGTACATAAATACTCCAGCAACAAGCGGGGACCATTTAGAGAAGGCTACTCGTATACCTTTCAAGTAGTTAACGGGCCCCAGTCTTGAAAGCTTTTCCGTGTAGATGAAGGTCGTCATTTCTGGGCTTGAAGATTCTTTTTTCCCACAAGCACCGCAGCACTTGTTGCAGCGTACACGTGTTTAGGCCATCGCCTCAATATTTGATTTACGAGCTTTTCAAAGCGCGTAATTAGCTGGATGCAAATAATATTACAAAGTGTAGAATTTAGCACCTGGTTTAACCGCCAATTATTCGGAAATTAAAAGAGGTGTCTCCCCTTATTGCCTCAATGGTTTCATTTTTTTTCAGTGAAAAAAAAAGTACGCGGGGCACCGAGTCATTTCCGTCTGCAAGAGACATAATTCTCATGAGCCCCTACATTCGCAGCGGCTCATGAGAATCTGTGTCTCTTGTTGGGTGAGATGGAGGTCAATTTAGACATGGCTAGAAGTTGTGTGTTGTTTGAGTGGTGGTACTTTCCCCGTGGATGTCTTTGATTTGAAAGTTGTTCTCAAGAAGATGTAGGACCTCGCGTTACTTACAGACTTTATGTCAATATAAGTATCATTTTAGAGACTACTCAAATGCAGCCTTAACACATTTCGCCCAAGGACCGAAATCCCCAATTTTTGAAGTTGCCGTCAAAAGGACTGTATTACAATTCTAAAGACAAATCGAGCATGATAGTTCAAGGGTGGTACGAGAATAGCTCGGGTAGAATGTGTTAACCCGATGCCTCTACTCACAGTTGTCCTGTTTCATCAAATGAGTTAGCTATGACATGTATTATTTGTTCAAATGAGAGGGTTCGCCGGTCCAAGTGTTGTAAGTACCACTTTGCGCGCAACAATTCAGTTCTTAATTCAGCAGTGCTTACACGGACCTGTTTAGCACCCCGGCCCGTCATTCGTTATAGGGAACACGAAGTCGAACCCAAGCCTGAACATGTTATTGAATATGTTTTTATAAATGTGTTGCTAGTCGCTTCTGACAAGACTGTTATCAGTTCACGTTGTAATCTGTTATTATGATCAACACGTTATGGATCTCCACTGACTCAGCGGAGGCCGCCATTTTGCCTTCTCAGTGACGTCATTTCTGCTGGTGTGCGGCCGCAAACTAAGACCAGATAACCCTTTGACTGCGTCAGTGTCCCTTTTAACCCGTCCGATGCCAGTTGACGCAGATTGTGTCTCTGCATTGTTTGTTATTCAACTCTAAAATGTCCATGGATTCAAAGTGTTGTCAGCAAGAGTTATAGATCCTCATGAGCCCCCGCGATTGCGGCGGGGGCTCAGGAGGATCTATTACTCCCGCAGTTGGGTGGTGTTCAGATTTTCTCGACACTAAACGGGTTAATTTCCTTTTGACGTGCTAGTACCCTTACGCATGACTGTGAATATAATGCGCACGGTATGTAATATGCCCATTCTCTCGTACGAGTATCCTCAGAGTGTCGTGGTCGGGTGGCCGGGGAAAGTTAATTATTTTTCGAGGACTTACAAGAGTCTTACGCACCTCGTACACTGTATGACATTCGCCTGAGTGTGCATTGGAAATAACTGCAAAGTAACATGTTACCGTCACTGTAACAGTAAGGGTTGAAGTTGTTTTGGAATGTTTGCTTGCACTGTGTTAACGACAAATTCCCGGTGTACTTTTCAAACTTTGGGTCCCTTTAATGTGCAGTACTTATAATGTAACACCGTTAGCGTTTAAGTCCTCTCCAACACTTGTGAGTGAATTCACAAAGTATTCTTGTTATTTCAAGTGTTGTCATTTCTGTGAATGAAAGGTCTAACTATTAACCCTTTGGCTGTCGGTAGTGGTTTTTGTCGCGATGATTTCCGATGATACACACATTTTACTTTTGCATAGTCACCGGCGGTATTGTGTAATGTGTACCGGCAGTACCTGTGACAGAGTGCGTGAGGGGGTTAACGCCTTCCATGTACTGCCGAGTGGCTCATGAGCATCTATGTATCTACTGTGTATCCATGTTCCTTTGACGGCTTGGGATCTTTGAAGTTGAATTTACCAGTGATATCAAAACAGTCTGGGTACACTGGCATTAATGGGCTCTCTCTCTCTCTCTCTCTCTCTCTCTCTCTCTCTCTCTCTCTCTCTCTCTCTCTCTCTCTCTCTCTCTCTCTCTCACACACACACACACACACACACACACACACACACACACACACACACACACACACACACACACACACATACATACATACTCACACACACATATACTCACACACACACATACACACACATACACATACACACACACACCTACCTCTGTCTCTCTGTCTCTCTGTCTCTCTCTCTGTCTCTCTCTCTCTCTCTCTCTCTCACTCACACTCACACACACACACACACACACACACACACACACACACACACACACACACACAGACACCCACCCACCTCTGTCTCTGTTTCTCTCTCTCTCTGTCTGTCTCTGTCTGTCTCTCTCTCTCTCTCTCTCTCTCTCTCTCTCTCTCTCTCTCTCTCTCTCTCTCTCTCTCACACACACACACACACACACACACACACACACACACACACACACCTCTGTCTCTGTTTCTCTCTGTCTCTCTCTCTCTCTCTCTCTGTCTCTCTGTCTCTGTCTCTCTCTGTCTCTGTCTCTCTGTCTCTCTCTCTCTCTCTCTCTCTCTCTCTCTCTCTCTCTCTCTCTCTCTCTCTCTCTCTCTCTCTCTCTCTTCAGCTCGCTCTCTCTGCACTTAAAATCTGTCGCCCCCGACGCCTTAATTCGCCAACTAGCCTTGAAGGCGGCTGCCACATAAATCAATTATACATCTCGAAACGCTTATGTCTCTCCGTGTTTTCACCCCGAGCTGATACCTTGCTGAAGTGGGCATGGATTTACCTTGTTGTGTGCAACGTCGTTTAACGATACTCACTGGAAAACAAAGTGACTTTAAGAGAAAAGTGCGCTAGTCAGCGCTTTGGGCCTTGATGGCCTGTAATCGGAAAGTCCAAGACAAAGTGCGTGCTGTGATTTTGGCTCTGGGCGACGATCTCTGCATGCTGCATGCTTTGTCCACAATGTGTGCCGATGCACAGCTTTAAAAGACCTGTAGAAATAAATGTTGTGCATTAACCCTTTCGCTGTCGGTAGCGGTTTTGGTCGCGATGATTCCTGCAGGAATCATCGCGACTAAAACCGCTACCGACAGAAATATCGCGACTAAATCCGCTACCGACATCCAAAGGGATAATACGCGAGAGACCAATGAGGTGGCCTCTTTGCGGACGGGAGTCCTTTTAAGAAGTGCATGCACGGATTTAGCAGTTTGGCTAGGGGGGTCTTACCAGCTCGTCCTCCGGAGGTTAGGTTTTTCGGGAGTTCTTGAGCCCGGTTAAGTCGTCGCATCGAAACAAGGACTTTTGTCCTGCATTTTCGTCGCCACTGCAGGTTCAACAACCAATGACCTGCTACGGGCGAGGAAACGGAAAATGAATTTGTCTTTGCAAGAGGCATAGATTTTCATAAGCCCCCGCTTAAGCGGGGGCGATGAGGATCTATGTCTCTTGCAGTTGGGCGGTGTCAACCTGCGGACTGGTTGTCGTAAAAACGCACACGCCCACTCCGAAGCGGCTTTTGTTCTTGTGTAAACGTGTGCAAACAGTTCGTCCTCGAACTCCTTCCGTCTGCAAGGGACGCAGATTCACATGTACCCTTGCAGGCTGCAGGGGTACCTGATAATTTTTGCCTCTTGTTGCCTTATTTTGTGTTTACGTTTCGGCATTGTGGAGTGAGAGAAAACTGATGAGCGGGATTTCATCAAACCCGTGTAAACGGCAATCCAGCGTGCCCTTGATGCAACACGGCACAACACAAATAGTGCATCTCGGGCCAGAGTAGTATAGCAGAAAAGTGAGGAGGTTTTGAAAAACATGAAGATTCTAGACTCCAGTACAAGTTCATCTTTCTGTCTAAAGATCGTACTTTGCCTAGCTACTGCACTACTTTGACAAATAAATTATGGTCCTTAAACTGTGCGAAGTATACCTACATTTTAATAGTGCTTAAAGTACACATCATGAGGCTGCAGTGGTCACTGTGTACATTATTGTTGACACTGTACCCCGAGCGGACTGTTCTGTTTTACACTGTACCCAAATACACTGTCCTGTGTGACAGTATACCCCGCTTTTCAAATCTCGTTGTACGAGTGCCACTCAACGTGCCGCAAACCTGAGCGATTTCCGGGTTTTCCAAAACGGCAGTTGTTGCCTGAGGGGAATTTTTGCAGAACACATCAGTTTATCAATAAGCCGGTATTGTACGAAAGGGAAGGACGCTTCGCACTGTTCATAGCAGATACGATCAGGATATGCCACCACCCTGAACCCTTCCTCACCCCCCCCCCCCCACCCCCACCCCCACCCCCTCTTCTTCCCCGGTCACCTAGGATCGAAATCAGGAGAACATTCAGTTTTGAGGTGTGTGCATGATTGTGTGAAATCGACGCTGTTGTGAGGGCTCATACTGCTCGCGGGAGCATTGTCCAGATAGACCCATTGAGGGAGGACACTACAAGTGCATTTCTATTCAAATGAGATGCTCAGCATCTCATTTGAATAGAAGTGCACTTGTGGCGTAATGCCCGAGTGGGTCTCTCTGGGCAGTACTCCCGCAAACGTTACGTACCGGTAGCATCTCATTTGAACCGAAGTGTACTTGTGACGTACTCACCGAGTGGGTGTAAATGGGGAGTACTGTTGTAAACGGTAATGGTTTTACTTCCACCGATAAATGGCGGCTGTCGATCTCTGTGGAGCCTTGTCACTTCTCGGTTATAATACTTCAGTACTTTCCCCTCGATGACCCTGCAGTGCAAGATAGTAGGATGGGAGCAAGGTTTGCGGTTTCCGTGCACAACGCTGTCTCTTGTCTTCTCAGTTCCGTCGATGAAAACCTGAACGGCCAGTGTGCTTGTCTCATCACATCCTGAGGATGATCTAAAAGCAATTTGTGTAGATACTATATTGAGGTCTACATCATAGTTCCGGAGACTGACACTTCGACCATGATAGTTTAAGGGGGGGGGGGGGGGGATGGTGGTGTCAGAATAGCTTGGCGCCTACAGGCGCCAAGCTATTCTGACACCACCCTTGAACAATCATGGTCGTTCCACATCCTGTCGTAGCTTGTCAGTGCTTTATGGGCTAAAACTGACGCATTCAGACTGTTACGTGTTGAGTCGTAGTCGTAGTATGATATCACACCAGACGCACGCACGTAACTTGAGGTTCTTTTAAAGAAACTTCACTCAGTTGCAACCCGTCACACGTGGCTTAAGGATGTAGACCACACTGGAGTAACAGTTCCAACAATATTTTATTGCAGTGATGCGATCTCCACACAATGCGTTCACAAATGCACCAACACTGATACAATGTCTCCTCTGCAAAATGTCTACACTTTGACACAATGCGTCTCTCATACAATGTACTTCACTACACACTGCATAACTCCGTCACTGACAATGAAGCACGATACCTTGCGTAGCTCTCTCAATGTCAATGTGCTTACGATACACTGCAATTATACAACTGAACAATGTACCGACGCTGTTACATCGCAATTCTACAACTGAACAATGTACACACGGGCTTCTAAACACAGTCTTATAATATAGTGTTATGTTTTCCAAAATAATCCAGCAACTTCGTACAACACAACCAATCAAAATAGAATACGTAACCGAAACTCATAAATATTAATGAAAAAGAATACACCAGAATGGTCTACAAAAATCAGGCTGCCATTTCCAGCCCCTATTTTGGGAAATCCCGGCACGTTATAACGTCACACAAAAGTATGCCAGACAGCTCACGACCTTGCCGGCACTTTCTGGAAATTTCACGATCTTTCGTAATACATACCGACCGGCTGCTAACTTCACGAGTACAGAAAACAACTATGAGTATTTGAGCGGCTTTAATGCTGGGTTGCAAAATGTTGCCTACATTTTGATGTCAGATATGAGGTCACTCGACAGAGCGCGACTTCGCTCGAACGTTCTAGTCTATTCTCAGCGAATTTACGTATCACAACAATCGACCTCAATTATCCGTACGGCTTTTCTAGAATCTTCTGGTCTAATCCTAGCATATCACAACAAAGCCAATTCCGCTCTACGCGCGAACGATAGCGAATCTTACTGAAAAGGTACGTGATTCGTAATCATGATAGCTCAAATAAATATCGGGTCGTTTTCTAAGATTTATGCATGCGCGCTCTCACAGAACAACACAACCACAATCGTAACACAGACCTGACACACTGCAGAGGAAGGGGGAACGACATCGATACTGGCCTGTGAAAATAAGAATAATAATAATAAAGAGAATTTATAAGGCGCATATACATGGTAAGATGCTCTAGGAGCCATATATATGAAGAAGAAAAATATTATTAAAAGTGACAATCCAAAACCACATGTACAATTACAAAAAAAGACAAGTCCGTTTTTGTGAAAAGCGAGATTTTCGTTGTAATACAATGAAAATCTCGCGTTTCACAAAGTAGACTTACTGTCTTTGTTTTTAATACAAGGAACTTCTCGCTTTTTGCAATCATGAACCGAATACCCTTTGGGCAGAATGGCCGATTCGAGGCGCCGAGCTCGTATGGCGTTAACCTTGAAATATCATGTTGATTGAACATTTCGATCTACCTCCCGCAGCTGGTCTCATAGCAAAGACGCTATTATATACTGTTTTGCTTATAGACGATGGGTTTGTGTGTGTGTGTGTGTGTGTGTGTGTGTGTGTGTGTGTGTGTGTGTGTGTGTGTGTGTGTGTGTGTGTGTGTGTGTGTGTGTTAGATAAAAAGTCAGTATGAGTAAGTAAGTGTGTGTGTCATTGTGTGCGCGCATGTGTATGTGTTTGTTAATGATAGTGTCTTTGCGTCAGTGTGTGTGTGTGTGTGTGTGTGTGTGTGTGTGTGTGTGTGTGTGTACGAATACATGCACGCATGTGTGTGTGTGTGTGTGTGTGTGTGTGTTTGTCAGTGTGTTCGCGTTAACTAATGTGTATTAGCGTGTGTTTGTTCGACTATATAAACTGTTTGCGTGCGCTTGTTGACGCATGTCTCAGCGTCTTTACCGAGACAATTGTGAGTAAGAGAGGACTGCACAAGAAAGGATTTTGGCGAGGGTGGGGGGAGGGATGGTGTTGGGGGGGGGGGAGGAGGAGGGTGTTGTACAAAAATGGTCACTGTGTCCCAGTTATTGCCTCTCAGAACCAGACAGACAGGTCTAACAGTCATGAAGTGAGCCGCTTGGACGGGACGACTTTGAGCCGGAAGACACTAAAACACGTGTGCTGCCCCGTGATTTTTCACCCTACTGCCTATAGCTTTAAGGTCCACAATCACAGACCAATGAGCACACAGGCGGCCGAACCACAACACCAATAAGCAGACCTCATGAAAGACTCCCTGCACCATTTTGAACCTGTTCACTGCAGAGAACAATTGAACACCATCCAACTGCAAGAGGTATAGAGCATCATGAGCCCCCGCAATTGCGGGGGCTCATGATGATCTATATTGCTGAAACAGCCTTGTATCCACGCTGCTTTGGGATCACACCACAAAATCTAAATATACACGAATGACGGCCCCATGCGCATGTTAGCACTCCTTAGCCCTTACCATTCGGAATACACCAGTGTGTGAAATAAGTTTGACTGAAATAGTTCAAGGGTGCCTAGCTAGAGGCGCCAAGCTATTCTGGCACCGCCCTTGAACTAAAGTCATTGGTTTATATCCTTATCTGTAAGTACTTTAATGTAGCTTGCACATGGCAGTGTACAAATTTGAAGCTTTTAGCCTCAGTATCATATGAGTTCACTGAACTGCCGTCAATGAATACCGCTGTGTCAGCAGACAGTGACTGGGACTTGGAAATTGTTCCGGTGACATGCGGAATTTGCGTTAGCTTTGTGACAAGGTCAGTGACTCTAGATAAGTATTCGAAGCCTCTCAGCTGAAATCCAGATCAGACGAGTGTAATGATCATGTAATAAAATGAAGGCCCAGTATATACTGCCCTAGTTGGCCAGTCAGTGGATGATTAAAAGTTGTGTGTGATTAGCTAGATTTTCAGTGTAATAATGTGTACATTCAAAAGCTCGCTTTTCGCAAAAGCGGATATTCAATATCAAGACAGAACAGGATAAGAGAAAGGAAATGAATTTTTCGTAATAATGAGAACAGAACGACAGCTTTCGAGTAAATGATTCGAGTTTTCATGTTGTGGACACCCTTGTTCTCGAAGTGTCAGTGGTATCTGCTGGAGAAGGTTCAGCTATAAAAGCTCTTGAAGGACATGTAATGAAAGGACACGCAGTGCATGATTTACGTTGACGCATGGAAAGGCTGGGGAGATGCGCCTAGGTAATGAAGCACTGCCCCTCAGCCCTCATTGAGCCATGATGCCATGTGTCTAAACAAAAATGCTAACAATGTGGCCATGTGCAGAAGCCGTATTAGAAAGTGAACAAAGTCAGTCGTGCCCCGTCCCCCCCCCCCCCACCCCACCCCCCCGCCCCCCCCCCCCCCCCCTCTGCCCCCCCCCCCCCCTGAAAAAAATGTTGTTAAATGTAAGACTTATATTGGGCTGCTCTGCATCTAAAAAAGAAAACTCAGTGCGCACAGTTCATCAGGCCGACGTCAGCCGCCGCTGGCCCGCGGGCCAGCGACGGCTGACGTGGGCCTGAGGAACTGTGGTGCACTGGAAATTTCTTTCTACTTGAATTAAGATGCCATGGATCAAAGAATCTGGAGCGGGCCGTGCCCTCAGTATGTTTTAAGGGTCTTGCCCTCCGTAATCTGACAGACGACTCAATCAGTCGAATTAATTTTGCTGCCTGGAAGTCAAAAGGCCGCGCGATAACGGTTATCTAGGAAAACAAAGGATTTCAAGGGAATTTTTTTGTTGTGCCAAGGGGCTACGTAAAAAAAACGAACTCAGATATTTTAATTGAATTAAGCCACGCCGCAGGCGTGTGCAGAATGTAAACTATGCCGCCGAGGTTGTATGTCAGGGTGAACAACCTGACGTAATAAATCGGTGATGTCTGACACTTCTGCCAGCTACGTAACGAAATCAGACAAGCGAAAACTTCGGGGTGGGGAGGGGGGGTATCGGGGGGGGGGGAGGGGGGGGGAGTATACAAAGTTACTATTGTAAATTGAACAGTGCACGATCACGTTTCCCCCGGGCAGCATAGATTTAAATGGGACCAGGGAGAGCGATACATACTCACGGGCCCCCGCGATTTGCGGGAGCTCCCGATTATCAGTGTATCACTAAGTTGTGTGACCTTATGTGCATGTGTGGATTTGTGCCATGGAAGACAACGTGCAAGGTATACAACAGAAGTATTATAAGGAAATTTGTGCAAACGTGGCCAGAAAGAGTAATATTTCCTCATGAGCCCCCGCAACTGCGGGGGCTCATGAGGATCTATTCCTCTTGTAGATGGGCGACGTACGGTGCGAGCGTAGAGGATTTATGTCCTACATGACACTGTGCAACTTTTACCGCAATCTGAACTATGCTGTTATCAAGGCGGCGAACGGCTTGACGCAATATATCGGTGACATGTGACACCTCCAGCCGACAGGATGAAAGCAGACAAGGGAAAACGCTTTAATGAGTTCCTGCCCACGACCTTACACAAGAAATCCACTAGAAAAAAAATGTCCGCAGTGCGAGTTCACTAGCTTATGTTGGATTTAAAAAAAAAAAAAAAAAAAAAACATTAAAAGCCCACTACCGGCGAAACTGTTCAAAGCCGAAACAGATGGTTAGGAAACGCTGCGTGTATACAGGTCTAGTTAGGCACAGGAGAATCCAGTTCAGCACACGTCGTCTTTATATCAAGTAATTTGACGATCACTCCGCTCCGTTCTATAAAGACAACGCTATCTGTAGGAGCAAAAACTAAAAATAGATTGACGGTTGCGCAGAATTATTTTTGTAAAAAGTGATTTCGCGTGTGCGTTTTCTGCGTGCCAAACTGCCGCAAAAGTTCATTAGGTATGTTGACAAGGCATAACAAGCACAAAAGGTGCTGAAATGTGTCTTCAGATTTACGCTTAATAGTACTTTAAAGAGGTTATGTTTGCCCAGGATGAAACTATTTCATGATTTCCTGCCTACACAACCAAATTCTTAAGCAAAAATGTGCGCGCCGCGAGTTCACTAACTTAGGCAACGGATTGAAAAAATTAAAGAGGTGACCCGATGCGCAAACGGCCATCGGGCCGACGTCGGCCAGATGGCCTTTGCGCACTGGGTACGCCCAGGATGAACTTTCTTGCGTTCCTGCCGTCGACTTTACACAACGAAATCGACTAGAGAAAAAAATGTAGGTGGCTTTCAAACAGGTTTTGTTTGGAAAAAAAAGATTAAAGCGATCGTGTCCAGCCAGAGTACTAAACTGCACATAGTAGATTTTTTTAGTCATACAAAAACATGTTAGGTTAGAAATAAAGAAAAAGTTACAATCGGGTTTGATCCATTTTTTGAAGCTGAATGACTTACTTCTTACAAACCGACAAAATCCTGAGCAAGGCATGAATGCTGTGCGTTGTATACTGACGAGCAAAAGAAATGCGACATCCTTCGCATCATCGGAAACATGTATACTGAAGAGCAAAAGAAATGCGACATCCTTCGCATCAGTCATCGGAAACATATATACTGAAGAGCAAAAGAAATGCGACATCCTTCGCATCATCGGAAACATGTATACTGAAGAGCAAAAGAAATGCGAATCCTTTGCATCACCGGCGAAAACATGTATACTGAAGAGCAAAAGAAATGCGACATTCTTCGCATCATAGGAAACATGTATACTGAAGCGCAAAAGATTTCACAGAGCAGCACACAAAGTTCACTTACGAGGAATATAAATTTGGGACTCCGGACGGATCCAAAACAGGCACAAAGAACAATGGACTAACAGGAGACAAAAATCCTCATGAGCCCCCGCGAGCCCGCCCCCCCCTCCCCCCTCCCTCTCCCCGCCCCCACCTCCCCCCCCCCCCTTTCCTCCCCCCAATTTTTTTCTGCTTCATGATTACAAAATAAATTCTTCGTTTATCTACTGGAATAGCAGCTTTAATACTATGGATAGCATCGCAGACTGGAAGCGACTCTCTGTGCAAACTTATGCTGTGTTGCCTGCAGTGGCTTGTGCAGACGGACCTGCACCGCCGCAGCGATTTTCTCACCGTAGGGTCCGATTTGCATGGTGGCTTGACACCACGCCGCGCGGGTTTATCAACAGATGAGAGTGATGAAATGTGACTCGATCTGATTACGGTCCCTGTTCGCCTGGGCGTGGGCACCGAGTCTTCCTGCATGCAGGGTCGCGCACCAACACCCTCCTGCGCACTGAGTGGCTTTTTTCTATCTTTCTTTTGTCTGTTTTGCAGTTTCCAAACATCTGTCTCATGAAGTATGTGCATATCTGTGAATTAAAACATTGCAGCTCTTTAACTCATTCTACCCCAGACACACCACAGGAAGATAATGATCGACCATGATAGTTCAAGGGTGATGCCAGAATAGCTTGGCGCCTATGGGCGCCAAGCTATTCTGGCATCACCCTTGAACTATCATGGTCGATCTGTGTCCTGCACTGCAACGCAGTCTTCAGAGAAGAACGGCAAAATTTGGGGATTTCGGTGTTGGGGTAGAATGAGTTTAAAAAATTAACCCTTTCAGCACCGACACACAACAGCAAGACATGGATCGATCGTGAATGCTCAATGGTGGTGCCAGAATGGCTTGGCGCCATCAAGCTATTCTGGCACCACCCTTGAACTACCATGGTCGAACTGCTGGTCTTATGAACCGTACTGTAGTCTTTCAGTTTCCGATCCGGTGGCTCAGTGTCGCTGTTAATAAATTAACCTCTTAACTGATGCGACAAGGCGAACGCCACCCAGCTGCAAGAGACATAAACCCTCATGAGCCCCCGCAGTCGCGCGGTCTCATGAGGGTTTTTGTCTCTTGTTAGTCGCATGTTCTTTATGCCTACTCTAGGTTATATTTACATTTTTCTTCCTCTCGCGAATGTCAGTTAGTGTGCAGTCGTGTCAGACGCGCAGTTCGTGGTTACTGGCAGCGAAGGGGTTAAATTTGACTGATGGACATTCGTTTTTTCACCAGTTTCTTCCTTCCTTCGTCTATCAAGTATCATGCCACAAGAACAAATCTTTTTCATCTGAACTTATTTTTTAACAGTGACCTTCTCCCGGGGCGGGCTTGGTTGCTCAAATTCGCCGATACAGCAGGTTCTCAGTGTTGTCTCGCCTGAAGTAAGACCGGTTTCTACCCTTCTTTTTACAGTACACGTGAGGAGGAATAGAGATTCTCTACTGCTATGCCCCTTGAGGGCAACTGGGGAACTAACCTGCATATTGTCCGTTTGAGCAAAGCTTGCCTTGTGTTTCTTGCAAATAGCTTTTGAACCCAAATGATTTGAAGACAACTCTAACCCTTTTAGCCCCCGATCCCTACAGCAGGAGATGGCTTGACCATGATAATTCAAGGGTAGTGAAGGCGCCAAGCTCATCTGGCACTACCCTTGAGTTATCATGGTCAAGCCATCTCCTGCAATTGGTACATAGTCGTTAGGCAACACCTTACAAATTTGAGAAATGGGACCTTGGGGCTATAAGGGTTAAGAGCAAAAGATGATCACCAACTTTGGTCCTAACTTATTTTAATTTTCCTTTAGTCTTGACGGCAGGGGTTTAGACTCTGCCCTCGGGAAATTTTGAACATGACCTATTTAAACCTGTTAAAATATACCCTGATCGAGCCCCAGTCAGCAACACTGACACATATTTATTCCGGTAAATTTCACGCACCTCGTGTTGAATGTTCGACAGCTTGGTCTTGCGAAACGTCTGATCCTTGTATACAGTTTCAGCGTCTTTGATGCAGGTCAGTTGTCACTCAGGCCTGAGCAGGGTATATATTTCAACTTTTATGTAGGCCATCGCCATGATCTCCCGAGGGTAGTGGCTAAACAATTATATTTTAAGCCAGCTAAGCTTAACAATAAATTAGGACCAAGTTTGATGATGATCACTTTTTCTTCGTAGCGTTTTTCTTAGAAATGTCTTGTTCAAGAGTTAATTGGAAAAAAAAATACGAGGCAAGCTTTGCTCAAACGGGCTATTAGTCCGTGAGCCAAGCTCGAAACTGGTACCATTCAGGCGGGCAAATTCTCATATAGATTTTTGGTATGCTCAGTGTCCCGAGGGATATAAAAATCACGGGAGACTTGTGGATCTAAAGGAGAGGAAAGAGCAGAGAAGTGTTTTTATTGTACGACATTCAAACTAATGAATTGACCAACAACTAATTGACCAGTTTTGTGTGCAGCACTAGTACAGATCACCAAGAACGTTTAGAATCTATGTTTTGTGAACTATAAACACGTTAACCCTTTTAGCCCCAAGGTCCCATTTCTCAATTTTTGGAGGTGTTGCCTAAGGACCAAGTACCAGTTGTAGGAGATGGATTGATCATGATAATTCAAGGGTAGTGCCAGATGAGCTTGGCGCCTGAAGGCGCCACGCTCATCTGGCACTACCCTTGAATTATCATGATCAATCCATCTCCTGCTGCAGGGTCTCGGGGCTAAAAGGGTTAATGCCCGAGAGTCGATTTACGTCCTTTGTACTGGGAGAAAAACATCTTTGCCGCAATATGTGACTTTGTAACCTCCTCATCAAATTGTTGAATCCATGGCATTTGGAGCGATCCCACAGTGTGATTTCCCATCGCAGCTGACATTAAAGTACCACTAGTACGCGTAAATTTGAAGACACACATCAGCACCGTTTGTGTTTGGTATGTCTTGTTGGCACACCTAATGAACTTTAACAGCATCAAAAGCACACGTGTGATCGCACTTATTTATTCTGCGCAGCCGTTAGCGTATCACTCTATTTTTTATTTTATTTTTTTTTATGTTTCTCATATTGAACGCGTTGTATTTGTAGAACGGAGTATAGTCATTGTGAGGTTACTTGGATATAAAGACGACGTGTGCTGAACTGGATCAAATGAACCCTACCTAGGCCTGGGTGTAGAGTTTCGTAACCATCTGTTAAAGAAGTGTATATTTGAACAGTTACGGCGGAAGTGGGTCTTTAAGTCCGAACTGCATTTGATGCAAGCGTATTATTCGTTTGTGTCATTAACCCCTTTCACTGCAGTGGACGCAGACTGTGTTTATAAAACCATTGTCAATTTAACGTCAAAGAGCCCCAGCCGTTCAAGTAAACAAACATGGATGCGAAATGGTTTCAGCAAGAGGCATAGATCCTCATGAGCCCCCGCAACTGCGGGGGCTCATGAGGATCTATACCTCTTGCATTTGGATTTTAGTCCTTTTTCTCTCTCTGCAGTGAAGGGGTTAAAGGAAACGGGCAACGAAAACTTCAAAGGCAAAACATGGCGTCTTCACTGCAAATGAGTATGTGTGGATGTAACTTGACGATCTGTGAATGTCTCTGTAGTCACGTATTCATCGTCCAAGATGGCGTTACCTCCAGCCATTATCACCCAAACAGAGGCGTAACCGTCGCTTTCGATGGCAGATTTAAAATACAAGTGACACGGATGTAAACTGATCACCAAGAGGTACTGATCGGTATGAGACCCTCCGGCACGCAGGGGCCCCTGATGATCTATGGCTATTGGTAAAGTTTCGGCGCGTAATCTTGGATTCATTGTTAAATGGTCCAAGTGTGTTTGCGTTTTGGAACATAGATGTAAATTGATCAGCAAAAGACTCTGACCATCATGAACATTCACTACCTGCGGAGGCCCACGACGATCTACGCCACTCGGGCTTAAGCGTTTTTTGGGTGTGTTTTTTTTTTTTTTTTTAATTTTGGAACCTGCAAGTCTCGTTTCTTCTCGAAACATGGATAGAAACATAGATGTAAATTGACCAACAAGAGGCAATGGAGGCGGGCTCATGATGATCTATTACCATTTGCAACTGGACGTTCAAAGGTTCGCTGCCTTCGCTGTCTTTATTGGTTAGAACCTACAAGCTTTTAACCCGTTCAGTGTCAGCTGATGCAGGCTATGTTTCCGCAGTCTTCAGTAAGTTAACACCAAACACTCCAGGAACATGGATTCAAAGTGGTGCCAACAAGAGGCATAGATCCTCATGAGCCCCCGCGACTGCGGGGGCTCATGAGGATCTATACCTCTTACAGTCGGTTGACTCTCACATTTTTCTCGGCGTAGCGCTGAACGGTTTGAAGTTCCGTGGCGTCAGACGGAGCACTGGGGCAGGTAGATTTACTCGGTCCTGGCAACAGTTTGCGCATTTGCCTCATCGTTAAAATCTAATATCCCTTCGTTCGTTTACACACTTGAAAGTTTCACACTTTTCTTTCAAGCCCCCCAAATGGCGACTCTGACGCGCATTTCACGCACTTGAAAACTTCTTTGAAGCGAAGCCACACTGGCGCAGTAGCCCCGCAGAAAGATGTGTGCGCTGGTCTGTGTAGGCCGTAAAGTGCAAAATCACCGATCTGAGCTCACTCTCGCAAGCCAGCAAGCGTTTTGTTTAAGTATAAGACGTTAAAGAAATGGCTCTCACAAAATGCCTTTTTTCTTTTTTCTTTTTTGTTGTAAATTGTGACATTTTTGTGGAATTTTGACGACCAGACTTTTGTCTTACAATTATACTTGGCACGTGTAAACGCCTTTTCACCCAAATGTGCTATTTTGGGCCTATTTTATGCAGACTTACGTGTTAGTTGACTCGTCTGCGGTCATAAGTGGTTACAGATGTCTGCCCAACAAAAACGAAACGAATCATCACGGAATCTTACGCTTGTCTTGCAGGATAACAGTCATGTTCAAAGTCAGAAACGTTTCGTCTGGCGTGAAACATACGAAAAATTATAATCAGAGTTAATTTATCTTGTGTGGATACATTTCTCAGTGCGGCGCAGGACGATTTGGAGGGCAGGTATTTGAGATATCAGTCGACGCGGGTGTGTGGCGGGGTTGAGATTTTTTGTTGTTGTTGCTAATCTTAAAGATTTAGCCCCAACGCCCTACCGCAAGAGATTGATTGACCATGATAATTCAAGGGTAGTGCCAGATTAGCTTGGCGCCTGAAGGCGCCAAGCTAATCTGGCACTACCCTTGAATTATCATGGTCAATCCACCTCCTGCAACTCGCATACTTGTTAAGTAACGCTTCCAAAATTTGGGAAATGCACCCGTGGGGTTAAATGGGTGAAACAACACATACCGAGCAGGGACATGCAAACGGAGACATCACAGGTGTGCCGCTTGACTAGCGAGGTTTCGTTTGCAACGAACGAGAGCGAAATCAGGGCGAACAACACCTCCTACTATAACTATAAGCACCGAAAACACTCCAAACATCTCCAAGAGGCATTTCACAGTTTTACCAACAACAACAAAACTATGACAGTTTAACCTTTCCTGCGTTTGTCAACGATCGCCACTCGACGGTTCGGCGCAGACGCGGTATGACCCAAGTACTCTGTTTTAACCCTCTGGCTGTTAGTAGCGGTGTTTATAGCGATGCTGATTCCTGCAGAAAACAAGTGGATTAAAAGCCCGGACAAACACTGCGATCGATTATATCGCATGTTTTGTTCAGGCTTTTAATCCACTGTTTTCGTCGAAACACGTGCAATTTTGACCTACTTCTGATAACTTCAGCACAGAATGTCTCGTGATAGGCATGGTGAAAAAGCACTTTCTACCCCACTCTGTGGGTCCGCCCAGGGCCCCTATGGGATCCTACATCACTGCGTCCACGTTTCACGCGGCATGCACGCAAGGGAGACACAGTTGATACTGCCCTTTTAGGCGTCACTGAATGGAAGTCTTTTGCAAATGCACACAAGGCATAATGGTTATATGTTTATCTATGTGTTGCACTTCCTTCCCTCGACAAAAAGGAAAAGTTTCGCATATGCCCGCAAGACTGAAAGGAACGCTAATCACAATGCAAACAACACCGAGTTGTTTCAGGTTTGCAGATTGAACGCCTGAGGGCCTCCTCCACTTGAGAAACACCAACATGCATCAATCTGTCGCAGCAAGAGGTACAGATCCTCATGAGGCCCCGCGGAACGCGGGGCCACATGAGGATCCGTACCTCTTGCGAACTTCAGTGTAGTGTCGTCACGCGATCACAATTTGCATGAGCATTCCAGTCTGCGCGCAAAAACAATGCCTCTTCATAAAAAAAAATAAAAAAAAAAAACTCAAAGAGCAGGTAACTCTGCAGACGGCCGCGAATGAGTGACAGCCCCTAGTCGGGAGCTGTGAGATTTCAACCCTATCCGATAAAACGCGATGTGGTTTCCGTTGTGCAAAATGTCAGGGGGTCGTTTTTTTCCTCCCCCTCTCTCAGTCTTGTCTAAATTGCATTCCTGGTGCAACACCACTTCTGTTATACACCGCAGAATGTAGAAAATGTAGCACTGTTAATGACCGACGGTAAAACTTCAGATATCTTAACCCATTTCGCCCCGAGTCTATACAGCAGGAGAGTGATTGACCATAATAATTTAAGGGTAGTGCCAGATTAGCTTGGCACTTTCAGGCGCCAAGCTAATCTGGCACTACCCTTGAATTATCATGGTCAATCCATCCCCTGGAAGTGGTACATAGTCGTTTGGCAACACCTCCAAATTTGGAGAAATGCCGGGTTAAAAGCAGACGAGAATGGTGATTGCCAAGCATGTATCATGTAAAATGCAAAGAAAATCCCAACGCAGAAAGAAACACGCTTAGAAACGACAATGAGAACACATTTGAAATGAAACACGCTTAGAAAGGACAATTACAACGTGTTCTTTCTTTGTTTTAATTTTCTGACCAATTTATTTTTGACATGTCGCTACATTTTGCATTGCATCACTCATTTTTTTAACCCCTTCACTGCCGAGAAAAACTGAACACGATCCGACTGCAAGAGACATAGATCCTCATGGGCCCCCGCGCTGTCAGGGCCCATGAGGATCTATGACTTGCTAAGACCGGTTTGTGTCAGTGCAAGTCCCTTGGACTGTTCTGGCCGTTGGTAGCTGAATTAACAAAGATTTCAGAAACAAACTATGCGTCCAGTGGCATGGAGGGGGTTAATGTGGTTACGACTGCAACCGCAGCGCTACAGTTTGCTACAGTCGCTGTATTTTGCGGTGTGGGCAGAATACTCATGCCACACAATGTAGCAGTTTGAGCAAATGGTAGTGGTGCGATATTTGCCACATTTTTCGGTGTATGGCGCCAATCGCCATCAGAGTGGTAAACCGGCTGTGGTAAAGAGAGCCGTGAAGTGTTGCAGAGAATAGAAAGCGTCTGGAAACCGCAACAGTAATACAAAAAAATAACAGAATGTTCGTCAGCGCGGTGCATAATCAGAAAGCCAACGTTACCATCCTATGGTGTCAGTTTGAATTATTTTTGTTGCTAATATTAATTAACGTGTGCACACTTTTATTGCCGTACGCAAAGACAGAAATTGAGTCTGTGGGGACAGAAAGAGAGTCTGTGCCACAGGCTAAGTTAAGAGAACTGCGTTTTTACGATGTGTATCAGTGTACCGTTGGTTATCCTTGTTTCTTTTTCTAGACACCGTGAAACAAGATAACGTCTTATTTTACAGTGACTGGAATAAGTAAATACCATGCACTGAGACCAATTATAAAAACTCATTCCCTACCCCCCAGCCCCCCCCCCCACCACAGCCCCCACCCCCACCCCCACCCCCACCCCACCCAACCCCCCACCCCTCAGCCTGTGAATATGTGCCACCGGAACTGAACTCTCCAACGTAAGCCTACTCCATCCAGACACCACTAAAAGATGTTTTTTTTTTAACTCGTTCAAATATATGTACCTTACCAAGTCAGCAAAAGGTCCTCGGGCCGCCGCCGTCGGCCGTGGTGGGCCCGCGCACGATAGTGCGCGGGCCCACCACGGCCGACGGCGGCGGCTCGAGGACGATTAGCTTACCAGGTAACCCCCCCCCCCCCCCACCCCCTCTCACTGTAAACGGTAATAGCGTATCACTCAATTTGGGGGAAACTATCTGTTTTGTCAGTTAGCAGTTCTCCGCTGGGATTACGCTTCTTTGCAAACTCAGCTGTTTAGATTCAGAATAAAAGGAGGAGAGGATGGGTGTGACTCAGGGGGGCCGTGGAGAGATAAATTTCGGGGAATATGAATAAACAGCCTGTTTGTTTTGGCATGGAGTGGAATTCAAGTCGCAGAAGACTCATTAATTTATTCTGTCTGTTCCTGCCTCTTGAGGAGGCAGCTGTAACACTGACGTCATAGCTTGACGTCAAAAGAAGTGAACAAAAGCACTGCCAATGACGTAATTCTGTGACTTATTGCAGATTCCTGCGTCAGAGACAGTGCCCCGTTAATAGCCAAAAATTCAAAGAAATTGAAAAAAAGAAAGTTCCGGGGGAGAGAGAGAGATGATGATGATGATGAAACGTTTATATGAGAGAGAGAGAGAGAGAGAGAGAGAGAGAGAGAAAGAGAGAGAGAGAGAGAGAGAGCGAGAGAGAGAGAGAGAGGGGGGGGAGAGAGAGAGAGCACGTTCCACCCACTGCAGCTGCATGCAAGACAGCGCAGAATCAGCAGCGGCAGCAGAACAACAGTGCATCGCTTTGTTGCAGCAAATGCGCTTTTTCAAATAAACTGCTCGTATGCTTAATGCACCGGATAGGAAACAAGATAAACGGCAGGCCCCGTGTTTATTTTTTTCAGAAACTCACCGCCAAACCGCACAAAGAAACAAGGGATATCGGATGGTCTCTCCACATACAGGCACACGCCAACCAAACGGTGAAGAAGACTACTGATGTCGCGCTTGTGTAACTAACTCGTCCAAGGCGCCCCGCATCAATGGCTGCGAAAGTGTCGTATAGCGTTGCCGGCGGCAACGCTATACGACACTGCCGCAACTATGGATGCGGAACTCCTTGAATGACAATGCGATGGCTTCAAATTTAGTAGGTAGTTGCTGGCTGTCTTGAAAAACGTTTCCTGCACAGTGCGACATGCTCTTCGATTTTTTTCAGTTTAGTGTGCACTGTTATCGTTTTTCAGATATTTTTTGTAACCCATTCAGCCCTGCCACACTACAAAAAGGACGCGGATCGACCATGACGGTTCAAGTGTGGTGCCAGAATAGCTTTGCGCCTGGAGGCGCCAAGCTATTCTGGCACCACACTTGCACCATCATGTGCGATAGAATATCTCCTAAACTTGCATGCAGTCTTGAAGAGAATGTCTACCGCAATGTAGTAATACATGTTGCGGTTGGTTTTCCAACGCTATCTTTGAAAACTAAAACGTTCACTCATTCAGCCACGACACACCACAGCAAGACATGGATCGAGTATGATAGTTCAAGGGTGGTGCCAGAATAGCTTGGCGCCCATAGTCGCCAAGCCATTCTGGCCCCACCCTTGAACTATCATGCTTGATTTGTCTCTAGAATTGTAATACAACCCTTTAGAGGGCAACTTCAAAATTTGGGATTTCGGTATCAATAACGGGGCACCGGAAAGGGTCTGAATGGATTTTGTCCCCAGCCGCTGGGTTCGAACCGGAGTCCTTTTGGGACCCGAGTCATTCGAACGCTCTAACCCAAGACCTACGTACCCAGCTCCCCATCTTTGAAGCGAAAAACTTTAACCTTGTCACTGCTGGATGTGTTGAGTTCATGTTGTCGTGACAGTGAAGGGTTAGGTTGTACTCACGGCGTGATAACGTAACCTGGTGCATTTGATGTTATATCGCTGGACTTGGTTTTGGTTTTTTAAGTTCGTGAAGTACTGAGATAATTGCGGATGTGCGCCACACGATGTTTGCATTGCACTTTAACCCTTTGGCTGACGGTAGCGGTTGTTGAGAGTATGATTCCTACAGGAATCTTCGCCGCGACGAAAAGTGTTTCCGACAACCAAAGGTTTGAAATCCCAAACGCTGCCTAATCCAGCCTGATCTGCAGAAGACATACACACCGCCTGCGTTGGCGAGGGCGCGTCAGACTGCACGTCTTTCGTTGACTCGAAGATATTTATGAACTATGTGAGAATGTTTGTGATACGTACTAAAAACGTCAGTACCGCAAAGATCCAGGCATCTGCACTTACTCACTTTAACTCATTCATCCCCGACGCACCACAGCAAGACATGGGTCGAGCAGGATAGTTCAAGGGTGGTGCCAGAATAGCTTGGCGCCCATAGGCGCCAAGCTATTCTGGCACCACCCTTGAACTAGCATGCTCGATCTGTCTCTAGAATTGTAATACAGTCCTTCAGAGGGCGACTTTAAACATTTGGGGATTTCGGTCCTTGGGCAGAATGTGTTAAGTTATATCTGCCGCCGTATACATAGTTTTAAAACGTTGAAGTTATACCAAGGTTTCACTCTTGAATGCCGGGACACACAAAGAACCACCCGACTGCAAGAGGCATAGAACCTCATGAGCCCCCGCTGTCGCGGGGGCTCATGAGGTTCTATGCCTCTTGCTTGTTTTACCTTGTATCCGTGTTTGTTTGATGGCTGCAGTTCTTATGCTCTGAATTTACGGGGTTTTTTTATTTTATTTTGTAGTGCTTGACTGGAAATAACACAGGTCATCTTGTCTTTTGCTGACGAACGCGGCCCCACGCAGGTCTTAATTACCCCGAGCTTAAGTCATGTATATCTGTGTTCCTCAAGGAATACGTAGATTGTCGTCGATTTCAATCTGCTTTTAAGATCAGTATGGCGAATGTTTTGCGACATTTTTGCAGATTGTTTTTATTACTTTAGGAGTTTAACAGTGTTTTCAAAACACAGATTTGTGTGAAGTCAGGGTTTGGCCAACTAGGTGCTGAGGTAATAAAAAGCAGCCACGCGTACAATCCTCTAAGCCTGGTGCGATGATGGGATGGTTTAGACCACAAACAGCAACAAAACATGAATAAAATGCGTACCCGCAAGCACACACACACACAGCACGCACAAACGCACAAACGCACGCACACACACACACACACACACACACACACACACACACACACACACACACACACACACACACACACACACACGCCGCGCGCGATCTATGCTTTTGCAGAACCCCCTCTTTACAACACATGATTCAAACGTAATACTGGTGTGATTGCTAGCTCTCTTTTTTTCTTTTTGTTAACTCATTCGAGATGTGACGCATTTGGATACGCGTCATACGTACAATCAGAAAATACCTCACTACCGAAGCTGCCACCAAACTTGCTGTCTCTCTCAACCTATCTCGCATCGACTACTGCAACTCTCTCCTTTCCGGCCTCCCTCACTCCACCACTTTCACTCTCCAGCGCGTCCAGAACAATGCTGCCCGCCTCGTCCTCCGAAAGAAAAAATCCGACCACATCACTCCCCTGCTCAAACTCCTTCACTGGCTTCCCATCCCCAAACGCATCCAATACAAGATTCTGTCTCTCTGCTACAAATCCCTGAACAACTACGCTCCCGCCTATCTCTCAAACTTACTTCACCCCTACACGCCTCCCCGCTCCCTCCGCTCCGACCCTCTCCGCCTCCACATCCCACGCACCAAACTCAGCACTTTCGGCCCTCGCTCCTTCTCAGTATACGATCCATCCACCTGGAACACTCTCCCACTCTCTCTCCGTCAGAAACACACTCTCTCTCCTCCTTCCAGTCCGCCCTCAAAACTCACCTCTTTCAACAGTTCTAGCACTATACCACCACACTCCCCACCCTAAGCAGACTGTCGTAATGTATTTCACTATTTGTGGTACGTGAGTCGTTGTCTAAAGCGTGCGCATGCGTGCGCGAGTTGTGAGTGCGCGCTTAGAGTTATAATTATTATAAGATAAGCGCATTATAAATACCGTAATTATTATTATTATTATTATTATTATTATTATTATTATTATTATTATTATACGTGTTGGGCATAAAGCCGCGTATCTGAACGCAGCATGACTCAAATGAGTTAAGCCTTGACTGTATACATTCGTTGCGTGAACGGGAAAAAAAAAATTGTCCTTGTGTCTTTTTAAGTTTTAGGATGGGTCGCGGTGGGGCAAATTTAATAGCATGTCCATGTCAAAGGCGGGCAGGCCTAATCCTCTGACAACTGAAGTAAAAAAATTACGTCATGTCTAGTTACGCCATTCTCGCTGCTGAACGTATGTGCGTGCGTGCGTGCGTGTGTGTTGTGTGTGTGTGTGTGTGTGAGTGAGAGAGAGAGAGAGAGAGAGAGAGAGAGAGAGAGAGAGAGAGAGAGAGAACGCGAGAATGTCCGGTATTGCTGTACTCGCAAGCTTGACACTTGGCGAAATAATTTCTTCAAGGTATGGCTAAGAGAGCCTCTGAGCATATTGTAACGGGATGTCTCCTTGAAGACGTAAAAGACAGTTTATAGAAAGTCGGTTGACCCAGATCAGAGTCCGCATTTTTTGTCATATTTATTTGAAATTTGTGGATATGGCTAGTTTGGTTAAAGACATTGGATGTACCATTTCAACTTCTTCAGTAAAAATAAATTGTTTTCAGAAAAAAAAATTAAAACAGTAAAAAAAAAAACTTCTTCTGAAGAAAGTCAGACAGTGGTGGTGACGTAAAGAAAGCAACTCCGTCACCACGCAGACATTGACGCAATACTCTAAATATTACGTAATTTTCTCTCTCTCTCTCTCTCTCTCTCTCTCTCTCTCTCTCTCTCTCTCTCTCTCTCTCTCTCTCTCTCTCTCTCTCTCTCTCTTTTCACACACACACATGCGCGCATCTCCAACAGGCATAGATCTTCATGCGCCCGGAGGGCGCATGAGGATCTATGCCTCTTGGAGATGTTTAAAGCGCACGCGCGCACGCACACTCACACGCTCACAGACACACACACATCGACGCTCTTTCAGAAGAGCATGCAGGTGTACTTAGTATATCATATAACTAGGTAACCTGATTTCACACAAATTATATCAAGAATGAAATCGTACCGTGAAATTCTAGTTTTGTCAACATTTTCTTAAGTCTTGAAGCGAAAGTGAAACTCGCATTACGTAAAATATAAAATTACATAAAAGCAAAAAAAGTACGTCATGACAAATGACGTTTTACAAACCAATGACGCGTATGCACTGCGCCCTTATATAGCTCACTGACGCATTGTCAGATCTGCTTTTTCAATTAAAAAAAAATATTTCAAAGACGAAAGTTAGAGACCCTTGACAGCGAGGACAGCTCGCATATAGAAGGGACTTTGTGAGTTATGGTTCATCCCATCTTGTTTGTCAGGTGTGATGGCGACAAAGTATAGGACGAAGACATTTTTACACAGCCGAAAGCTGGTTAACCATTTCTTCCCACGACCGCATTTCTCAAATTTTAGTTGTCACTAAACAACTATATACCAACTCCAGGAGATGGATCGATCATGAGTGATATTTCAAGGGTAGTGCCAGATTAGATTGGCGCCAACATGAGCTAATCTGGCACCGTTATCATGGTCGATCCATTTTCTGCTGTAGTGCGTCAGAGCTAAATGGGTTAAATATATATAAAGCATGTTCAGAAGTGAGCTAAATAAAAGCAAAAGCTTGGCTAAGGATAGTCCAAAAACATGGCTACAATCGAGTCATGCCAGGGTATTCAGCCGGTTCGGATGTCCCTATCTAGAGCCCAGTGCAAACAGAATAGCATGCGTAGGCGGAGCATAATGCTTTCAAACAAAACACGCGTCCCATTGCATGCAGCGAACGTCACGTCCCAGATGCACAGATCCTCATGAGCCCGCGCAGACTGTAGGGGGCTCACGCGGATCTGTTTCTTGCTTATCCCAATGTGACATTACGTCTGGTTTTCTCGCCGAGAAGATTACTTGCGTGTTTATCTACGACGTACGACATGACATCGAAGCAGAAGAGCATTGCAGGTTTTAACTGAAACAAAGCATCCCTCGTCCAGCCCTCCACAGTTTGCAAGAGACATAGATTCTCGTGAGCCCCTGCAGGTGCAGGGGCTCATGAGAATCTATGTCTCTTGCCCACCAAGATCGCTCCCGATTTTCCACAACTGACTTGAGGCCGTCAAGCCGAATCATCCCGTAGTTGTAAAACGTCCAGAACTTAACAGAAGTGTGCAGGTATAGCCCGGCACGTGCAACATGTGTTTATAGAGTAAGCAGACGGCACAGACATGGGTGCTCATTGTGTTAATGGCGTGGCCCTGATTCTGGCCGTTTTACGCGCTTCCGCTGTTTGGAACAACGGTTAGGCTTGTGTCTGGTCCCGGCCCAAAAAGACCCAGAATCGAGTAAATTCTCGCGCCTTCATTCAGAGTTTTGTCCTGAGTGAAGTAAACATGAGAAGGGAATTTCGCGGTGTGTCTCAGTGCATGCGGATGCAGGTTTTTAAAAGCAGGCACGCCTTACGCATTTCAGTCTAACAGATCGTTTCGATAATGCGTCAGGAGGCCCGCGATAATGGGCCTTGCGGCTGTGGGCCGTAAGGTCCAGTATCACAGGCCGGCACACTTAATGTCGTCTGCGACTCAGACCCTGTGGAGGTGTTTGGACAAATGTTCACACCGCCTGGCGCGGCTGTTCTTGTATGCGCGTCCAAATGTCACGCTGCTAGAAAATCTAGAGGTTTTTTTAATATTATTATTATTATTATTATTATTTAAACCCCTTCTCTGCCCGTGGACGCAGACTGTGTCCTTGAAATCGCTGCAACTTCAACGTCAAAGATCCCCAGCCGTCATGCAAACGTGGGTCCATACAAACATATTTCAGCAAGAGGTATAGATCCTCATGAGCCCCCGCAACTGCGGGGGCTCATGAGTATCTATACCTCTTTCGAGGTTTGGGTGATGTTCCATTTTTTTCTCGGCAGTGAAGGGGTTAAGCGTACACACCCCGGAAGGTCAGGTTTGAAACGGGTGACCTCGCGAACTTACAAATATGCACACGCCTCATAATGTTTAACCCTTGGTGTACCATCACGTTAAATCGAAAGCAAGTCCAAGACAAAAACAGACCGATTGTGTTTGCGTGCAGTCTCGTGTGTTTTGACTTTTGGGTGCGATGTCATGTTTTGCTGCGGTTGCCCTCTTGATTTTTTTCCTGCACTTTGCGACGAAAATCTGGAACCTGTATCTGAAGAGGAAATGCCGCTCATAACCTGCGTATTATGTAGGTAAAAAACTATTCCTTTTTTTTTTTTAATTCGTTTTTCTCGGAACATCGAACGTGTTATTAATCAGGTTGCGTTTGCGACGAGCGACTCTCAACAAAGTACGAGAGCGAACTCACGGCGGAAAGCAGCTTCTGCCATAGGCACAGACCACACTCCAGACATATCTATGAGACATAGATCCTCATGAGCCCGGAGCTTGGACTGAACTCCGAGCATCTCCAAGAGGCATAGGTCCTCATGAGCCCGGGTCTGTCCTTTTGGTAGATTGTGGTTATCCGCCGTGGCTTCGCTCTCGTTCGCTGTTGGGAGTCGCACGTCGTAAACAAAACCTCACTATTTAAGAGGCTGCATGCAAACACCATACATTATATTCTCTTGATCCCCCGTACAGGTGAGGCCTCTGGGTTGAACTTTCTCTCGTGGGGGGCGTCACTCGCAGCTTCAAGCCTCAGTCGAACTTGGTTATCTTGGGCTTTATCTGCGATGTTTTTAAACAGTCGCTTCTGTACGTTGTCATTGTGTGCGTGCGTCAGTGCGTGTGTGCGTGTGTGTGTGAGAGAGACCCAGACCGAAAAGGGGATTGTCAAAGATGTAAATTGCAAAGCCAACATCCCAGCGATGAAGGAAACACGTGAACACATGCGAGACGTGCCGCTTCCGGATACGCGGCAAAAGCCGCGTATCCGGAGGCGACACGTCTCGAATGAATTAATAACAGACAACTGGTGTAATTGCTATTTCTAAAAGTCTTTCGTTCGTTGTTGGGATGTTCTTTGTAGGTGTGTGTGTGTGTGTGTGTGTGTGTGTGTGTGTGTGTGTGTGTGTGTGTGTTTGTGTGTGTGTGTGTGTGTGTGTGTGTGCGCGTGTGCGTGTGTGTGTGTGTGTGTGTGTGCGTGTGCGGTGTGTGTGTGTATGTGCGTGCGTGCGTGCGTGCGTGTGTGTGTGTGTGTGTTTGTGTGTGTGTGTGTGTGTGTGTGTGTGTGTGTGTGTGTGTGTGTGTGTGTGTGTGAGAGAGAGAGAGAGAGAGAGAGAGAGAGAGAGAGAGAGAGAGACCCAGACCGAAAAGGGGATTGTCAAAGATGTAAATTGCAAAGAACATCCCAGCGTTGAAGGAAACACGTGAACACATGCGAGACGTGCCGCCTCCGGATACGCGGCAAAAGCCGCCGTATCCGGAGGCGGCACGTCTCGAATGAGTTAATAACAGACAACTGTTGTAATTGCTATTTCTAAAAAGTCTTTTGTTCTTTGTTAGGATGTTCTTTGTATGTGTGTGGTTGTGTGCGTGCGTGCGTGCGTGTGTGTGTGCGTGTGTGTGTGTGTGTGTATGTGCGTGCGTGCGTGTTGACGAATGATAATGACACAAAGCAAAAGCGCATTTTTTAACCTCAGTCTAATTTACCTGCAACTTTATGTACGTATGAGGATCTGTACTGTCTTGGAATGGCGTTCGCTTTTAGCCCTTTTCAACTGCCTAGAAAAAAAAAATCATCCAAGTGCAAAAGACATAGATCTTCATGAGCCCCCGTAGACACGGGGGCTCATAAGGATCTACGCCTCTTGCTGTAATCACTCTGTATCCGGGTGGGGGTATCTGGCGTAAAATTAGACGTACTCCGCTTCCGCTGGCTATGAAAGGGTTAGCTTGGTTTGAACGCATTTCCCCCCTCCTACACAAGGCTGTTTCTCCTGTGTTCGCTGGGCTGTAGAACGGAACAGTCTATCTGGCAGAACATTGCAGATGACCTGTAGTCACGTTTTCGCGTTATCAGTTGTGGGGTGTGCGGGAATGTGTTTTTGGCAGCGTATCTTGTTTGCATCACTCCTTGCAAAAAGAGACATGACATGCTTTCTTGTACATGCAATGCGACGCGCATGCTTCGGTGAAAGAGATGGCAATCACGTGCATGTCACATTTATATCTTGTCCTGTAAAAGCGCACAATGTGAGAGAAAGAGAGAGAGAGAGAGAGAGAGAGAGAGAGAGAGGAGAGAGAGAGAGAGAGAGAGAGAGAGAGTGTGTGTGTGTGTGTGTGTGTGTGTGTGTGTGTATACGTGTGTCTGTGCGTGTGCATGCGTGTGTGTGTGTGCATGTGTGTGTATGCGAGTGTGTGTGTGGTGTGCGTGCGTGCGCGCATGTGTGGATGGTTGGGTGCGTGCGTGCGTGTGAGTATGTGTGTGTTTATGCGCGCGTGTGTGTGTGCGCATGCGTGTGCCGTGCGAGCATGCGCGGGAGCTTGTGCGTGTGTGCTGCGTGTGTGTGTGTGCGCGCACGCGTGTGTGTGTGTTCTGCGTGCGTGTGTGCGCGCGTGTGTGCGAGCATGCGCGGGAGCTTGTGTGTGTGTGTGTGTTTGTGCGTGCGTGCTAGCTTTGTGTAAGCGTGCGTGCGTGCGTGCGTGTTTTGGGGGACTGAAAAGGTACGTAAAAGAAACAGGTTTTTACGGCCTCAAAATTGAATTTTGTTTTTAACCCCTTTACTGCCGACGAGAAAACACTACCCAAGTGCAAGAGGCATAGATCCTCATAAGCCCCCGCAATTGCGGCGGCCATGAGGATCTATGCCTTTTGCTGAAACCACTTTGTATCCATGCTTCTTTTGACAGCTGGAGATTTCGTTGTTTGATGTTGATGAATTTACAACGCTTGCAAAACTTAACTCATTCAGCCCGACGGCTGTATTTCCCAAATTTTGGAGGCGTCATCTAATGACTATGCACCAGTTGCAGGAGATCAATCGACCATGATAATTCAAGGGTAGTGTCAGATTAGCTTGGCGCAGACATTGTCATGGTCGACCCATCTCCTGCTGTAGTGCGTCAGGGATGAATGGGTTAATGTGCGGCCATTGGCAGTGGATGGCTTAATGGGGGGGAAAGAACTATGACGTACCGATGCGTCCACGTACGTTTTCTCAGAGCTTACGGGATATTTGTTTGCGTAATCACGCGTCCTTTGCTGTCACCGCCGCACTAAATGCCTGAGATTCTTTTCCTGATTTGCAGCGCGGCTGTCATGCCGCTACGCAGCCAACTGCTATCAGATGACAATACCCATGTCTCTGATCTTAATCTGCCGTGCAAGACCTTTTTCTTAAGTATTAACTCTCCTGTGCTTAAAGCCACTGGTGCTGTTGACTGCGTGACTTTACAACTTTACAAATGTAATTATTTTAGTCGTTTAGTCTTAGCCTATTGTTTTTAATGTATACTAGTGAGTTTAGGTTGTTGTTTTTTTGGGGGGGTTTTATGGGGGGGGGGGGTAGTTTTTTGTGTGTGTATGTATGCGGAAGGGTGGGGGGGGTTAGAGTGTTGCGGGCGTGACGTGAACATGTAACTTTTATTCTTGTTTCTATTATGTATGTTATACCGCTGCGCCAAAATTTCCCCTCGGGGATAATAAAGTAGTATTGTATTGTATTGTATTGTATTGTATTGTATTGTATTGTATTGTATTGTATTGAACAAGAGTGTTAATGCACCAACAACAAAAAAAAACTTTCAGCCCTGACACACGGCAACAGGAGATCGGTCGACCGTGACTCAAGGGTGGTGCCAGAAGAGCTTGGCGCCTATTCTGGCACCACCCTTGAACTGTTATGGTAGTAGAAGCGCGGAAGTCACCAGCCTTAAACTGTCGTGGTCGACATGCCCCCTCTGAAGGCGCCATTTTATTTCACACCACTTTTGTTAAACTATCATGGTCGATGCCCAGACAACCAAAGTTGGCTCCTGCGATGACAACACACCCAGATATCCAGATGCGTCTCTTTGTTACGCGAACTGGTACGCCCGTATAAATTAGGTTTAACCCCTTTGCTGCCAGGAAAAACTGAACGCCCACTGCAAGAGGCGTAGATAGATCTGCGGGGGCTCATGATGATCTATGTCTCTTGCTGACACCACTTGGTATCTGTGTCCCTTTGACGGCCGGATCTCTTTGGCGTTGAATTATGAAAGGTTTCAGAAACACGATCAGCGTTCATTGGCAGCGAATGGGTTTTAAGCGATCTGCTCGCTTGAGGGCTTGGATTGCTCAAATTTGCTGATAAAACGTGTTTTCAATGTTGGCTTGCCTAAAACTAAGACTATGCTACCCTTCTTTCCACTATCCATGTAACAGAGGGCTTTTACGCCTCCGTGTATGTAAGGGAATAACTCTTTTATAACTCTTTCAGTTTACGTTATTGAAACACCATAAGTTACGTTAGCCCCTTTGTGCAGCATTATTGTAAGACACACTAAGAACGTGACATCTATGAAGAAAATATTGCGAACTATTTACCCTTTATTGGCTGCGCAGGTCTCATTAACTCATTCCGCCCCGGCGCACCACAGCAAGACAATCGCCAAGCTATTCTGGCACCACCCTTGAACTATCATGCTCGATCTGTCTCTAGAATTGTAATACAGTCCTTCAGACGGCAACTTCAAAATTTCCGGATTTCGGTCCTGGGGTAGAATGTGTTATACTTAGAATATGAAGAAAACACCCAACGGAAAACACACCCAACATCATACTGTTTAATCATTGCCTTTATTTGCTTTAGCCAAAGTAGCTGTTGGTGATTGTTGTTGTTGATTTTTGGGTTTGTTTGTTTTTTTACAAAATTATATGCACCATGTTCTTTAAAACAAATACCGATGTCAAAACGAGCGTGCATGTGCATTAACCAGACGGTCGGGGGGAAATAGCTGAACTGAACGTGGAATGTGTCCCAAGAACGGCCGGGTCATGTGACCTGCCCCGGCATGCTTTGCGCAAGATGGCGTAGTTCAGCCGCCCTTGAACTGTCAAGGCAGAGCATGCAGAACAAATGTGCAAACCTACAGTCAAGTCACTTTCTTTCATATCCATTGTCATTTAGAGATGAACGACCGAGGGATGCTTCAACCAAAGGAACGCTGTGTGATACATAGGGCTAACAAAGTATGTTCATTCTCATGAGGCCTGCAGTTTGCGGAGGCTCGTGAGGATCTATACATCACGCAGACGTGATGAGTGGCAGTGCCGGCTTTTTATCCGTATTATCTCTGAATGAGCGATCACTTCACAATATCACGTCTGATAGAGGAGGCAGCGAGTACGCTAAAAACACCTGGCGTGTGATCTCAGAGAGGGGAAAAAACGTACCTTCTGCCAGTCGGAACTTTTAGACGCCACGCTTCTCCCAATACACAATACCTTTTCCCTTTTAACCCCTTAAGTGCCGGCGCAAGGCGAACGCTACCCAGCTGTAAGAGACATAAATCCTCATGAGCCCCCGCGACAGCGGGGGCTCATGAGGATTTATGTCTCTTGTAGGTAGTACGCTCTTGATGCCCGTTTCTGGTTCCATTAAGTTTGTTTACTTGACGTCGCGAGTCGATCAGTGTGCAGTGATTTTTGTGAGAGAAATCTGTGGTCGCTGGCAACAACGGGGTTAAAGCTTCAGGCAATACATGGCGACGAGTTCGCGATATATCCTTTCTGTCTTAACACATTCTGCCCCAGGACCGAAATCGCCAAATTTTGATTTTGCCCTCTGTGAGACGGTATTACACTTCTGGAGACAGATCGAGCGTAATAGTTCAAGGGTGGTGCCAGAATAGCGTGGCGCCTATCTGGCACCACCCTTGAACTATCACGCTTGATCCATGTCTTGCCGTGGTGCGTCGGGTCTGAATGAGTTAATTTGTCTTTCAGTAATTCAGGGCATGAAGGCTAACTAATAAAGTTTGAAGGTGTGAATTTGACCGGGGGAGGGGGGAGGGGTAGAGGGGGGAAGGGCCTCTAAAATTCTGGCCAATCGTTTATTGGGAGGTATGCAACTGGGTCACATGCTTTTACGTTGTGCAGACTGAATACCATTCGGGTTCTGCGTTGGAGATATTGGTCTGATGTGGGCGAGTCTTTTCCGCCGAATGGTAACGTCAGGGGTATGGTTAGCTCGGGGTTTAACGTCCACGGCACCGGAGTGATAAGGGACGGCCCTAACGGGTGAGATATGGGGGACAGGGACATCCATTGCCCATGAGGACGACCTAAACACTGATAAATTAAGGCGCACTGCAACTGTACCATTTTGATTTACCAGGACCTTTCAACGGACATTTTACTGAACAAACCCCGTCTGGTTTTTGTTGTTGTTGTTTGTTTGTTTGTTTGTTTGTTTGTTTGTTTGTTTGTTTGTTTGTTTGTTTGTTTGTTTGTTTGTTTGTGTTGTTTTTTTGTGGGGGGTGTTATTTTGTTTTGTTGTTTCCCCTGGATTGCGAGTCCAGCTACCGGGGCCGGGACGGCGACTCGTACCCACGACCCGACTGTTCCCTTCGCCCTCTTTCACTCCGACGTTTAACCACCTGACCTAATTCGGGCTTTACGTTGAAAGTAACAGTCCGGGAGTTAACGTAAATAGCACCACGTCCACGTGAGAGGTATCGTCAGTAGCAGTCTGGGGGTTAAATCTGACTCGCAAAAAAAAAAAATCAAACCAAATCTTCAAAGATTTTCGCGGCAATTTTTTTGTTTTGATCAGATTTTAATTGACAGAAGTATGGGTCTACTCCGACCGACAATCCCACCCAAGAGTTGGACAGTTCAAAAGTCTCCATACCAAGTTCTTTGGTCCCTGCGAGAACAAGAGAAAGCAGGCACGGACAAAAGTCACTCTAATGAATCATGAAATATCTACCACCTCGTCCATGCGAGGAACACAGACGTGCAGTGTGTAAAGAGGACCACGAGAGATACAACTGGGCGTTTTAACCCCACTGCTGCTGACGATACCGCCGAGCCATGTCGTCAGTAGCAGTCAAGGGATTAACCCCTTCGCTGCCAATAATCACAAATTTCACGTCTAAAAACCAGTGCAACTGTCAGACTTTCGCATAAAGAACACAACTGAAATGGGACCAAAAATGGGCACAAAGAACACAGGACTAACAAGAGACATAACTCCTCATGAGCCCCCGCGACCGCGGGGGCTCATGAGGATTTATGTCTCTTGTAGATGGGCAGCGTTTGCCTTGCCCCGGCGGTTCAAGGGGTGAAACTACATGAGGCTTGGAGTTTTAAGAGCGCCGTCGAGACGGCCGCGCTTGCTACCTGAGTGTCAATTAGGGTTTGGTCCTGTCCGGTACACCCCTAGGCGGAGATTGAACATTGCCTTTGAGCGTGTTCCCACTGGGGTCAACTTGCTGGGGTACGGATCGCACACGTTGACAGCTTTCCCCTTTGCTTTTTTTTTTTTTTTTTTTTTTTTCCTCCGTTTTCATTTGTCTTCTACCATTGACTTGCTTACTTGCTTCATTTGTGGAACCGTGTTTTACAAAGATTCGGTGAAATGCGGGTCGTGACAGCCAATGTAGGCAACGTACGCCTATTGAGAAAAAAAGAAAGAAAGAAAAAGTCTGTCGGATATTTCGATATTTTTACATAAAAATGGTTACCTCCATGTCTATTTTTACCAGACTTTTTCAGTAAATGCTGTACGGGTGGGGGCCGGGAAAGAGGGAGTGGAGGGGGTGTAACTGACCGGTAGCACTTTTCGGACCGTGTGCATCGATTCGATTTTATTTCTGCTTCATGGCTTGCGTACAACTACTAAAAAGAATTATGGTCCGCGTGATGACAAATACTTACTTTACTTACGCCTGTCACCCCTACCCGGGTATAGGCCGTCGACGAGAGACCTCCAGCAACTCCTGTCCTGTGCTTCTCCTTCGATTCTACTCCAGGTGGTTCCCAGTCTCTTGATGTCTGCTTGGAGGTCTCGACGCCAGGAGTTTCTCGGCCTACCTCTTTTCCTCTTTCCCTGGGGGTTCCATGACAATGCCTGCCTAGTGATACTGGAAGCTGGCTTTCTCAGACTGTGACCGATCCATCCCCATCTTCTTCGCCCAATTTCATTCTCTGCTGTTATCTGCTCTGTTCTCTCCCAGAGTCTGACGTTGCTGATCTTCTCTGGCCAGTGGATTTTCAAAATTCTTCTAAGGCAACTGTTCATGAAGGTCTGTACTCTGTTGACTGTGGTTTTTGTCAATCTCCATGTCTCTGCTCCATATAGGAGAACTGCTTTTACATTGGAGTTGAAAATCCGGACTTTGGTGTGTTGTGACAGCTCTCTGGAACTCCACACTTTTTTCAACTGGAGAAAGGCTGCTCTGGCTTTACCGATTCGTGCTCTGACATCTGCATCAGTGCCGCCTTTTTTGTCTATGATGCTCCCGAGATAGGTGAAGGACTCCACCTCCTCCAACGGGGTGCCAGCAAGCAAGACTGGTTCTTCCCTGGTTGCGTTCAGCCTCATTGTCTTTGTTTTCTGTTTGTGAATGGTGAGGCCCACTTGGGACGAGATGTCAGCAAGCCTCGTGGTCTTGTCCTGCATTTGTTGATGAGTGTGGGACAGTAAAGCCAAGTCGTCTGCAAAATCGAGGTCGTCAAGCTGTGTCCACAGTGTCCACTGTATTCCACTTCGTCTGTGCTCTGTGGTCATCTTCATGACCCAGTCTATGGCCAGTAGGAAGAGGAACGGAGACAGCAGACACCCCTGCCTGACACCAGTTCTGACCTGGAGCTCTCTGGTGAACTGCCCTTCGTGGATCGCGCGACATGTCATGCCATCATAGCTGCTCTTGATCAGGCGGACGAGCTTTGTGGGTACACCGTAGTGTCGTAGGAGTTTCCACAGAGTCTCTCGGTCCACGCTGTCAAATGCTTTCTCATAATCCACAAAGTTGACGTACAGCGGGGAGCTCCACTCCAGAGACTGTTCCACGATGATGCGGAGAGTGGCGATCTGGTCTGTACATGATCGGTTCTTCCTGAATCCTGCTTGCTGGTCTCTCAGCTGGGGGTCAACGGAGCTCTTCATTCTCTCTAGGATGATCCTGTTGAAGACCTTTCCTGGTACTGACAGCAAGGTGATTCCTCTGTAGTTGGAACACTTGCTGAGGTCGCCTTTCTTGGGAAGCTTGATTAGGTACCCCTCCTTCCAGTCAGCTGGCATCACCTCCTCTTCCCAGATCTTTCCTAACAGTGGGTACAGCATCTCAACTGTTGTCTCTAGGTCTGCTTTCAGAGACTCCGCTGGGATGCCATCTGGCCCTGCTGCTTTGCCATTCTTCAAAAATGCCACTGCTTTTCTGATCTCTTCCCGGCTGGGTCTGTCACAGCTGATGGGTAGGTCGGTCTCTGCCGGCTGGATGTCTGGGGGGTCGGGTGGGCTAGGTCTGTTCAGTAACTCTTCAAAATACTCGGCCCATCTGTCGAGTTGGTCTGCTCTGTCTGCAATAGGCTTGCCTTCTTTGTCTTTTACTGGTCTTTCTGTATGGCCATACTTACCCGACAATCTTCTGGTAATGTCGTAGAGCTGTTTCATGTTGCCGCTGCCTGCTGCCTTTTCTGCCTCTGCTGCCAGGCTGTCTGTGTAGGCCCTCTTGTCTGCCCTGATGCTCCTCTTCACCTCGCGGTTGGCTTCCGAGTATTCCCCCTGTGCCCTTACTTTGGCTGCTCTCGTGCGACTGTTGTTGACCGCTGCTTTCTTCTGCTTCCTCGCTTCTATCTTCTTCAAGGTCTGTGCCGACAGCCAGTCCTTGTGGTGGTGTTTCCTGAACCCTACAGTGTCTTTGCAGGTTGAGTTCAGCGCCTCTCTAACTGCCTTCCACTGCTGCTCTGTGGTGACCGCCTCCTCTTCATTTACTAGCTCCTGTAGCGCTTGAAACCGGTTGGACAGCACCAGTTTGAACTCTTCTCTAACTCCAGTTTCTCTCAGGAGGCCTACATTATAGCGCTGTCTTCTTGTTGTCTCTGTGCGGCTTTTCTTTAGCTTGAGCTTCATTCTTAAGGTAAGCAGATGGTGGTCTGAGGCGACATCTGCTCCCCTCCTCACTCGAACATCTTGAAGAGATCTTCTAAATTTCTTGCTAATGCAGATATGGTCTATTTGGTTCTCTGTTGTATGGTCAGGTGAGACCCAAGTTGCTTTGTGTATTCTTCTGTGTGGGAAGATGCTGCCTCCAATGACAAGTCGGTTTAGAGCACAAAAGTCTACAAACCTCTCCCCGTTCTCACTCATCTCCGAGCCTAGTCCCTGTCTCCCCATCACCTCTTCGTATCCGGTGTTGTCCTCCCCTATTTTGGCATTAAAATCGCCCATGACGATGGTGATGTCTCGCTCCGCACATTTGTCCACGGCACTCTGGAGTCGGTCGTAGAACTCCTGTTTCTCTTCCTCGTCACTGTCATTGGTGGGCGCATAACACTGGATGACGTTCAGCTTGAGCTTTTTCTTAGTTCTAAAGGCTGCTGTTATAATTCTTGGCCCAAGAGGTTCCCAGCCCATCAGCGCTCTCTGTGCCACTGGTGACAGCATGAGTGCTACTCCTTCTGTATGGGGGGCATTCTCCTCTTCATGACCTGAATACAGAATCATCTCCCCACTTAACAGCCTTTTCTGGCCAGACTGCGTCCATCTGGCTTCACTGATGCCTAGCAGGGAAAGGTTGTACTTTTGCATTTCCGCTGCTATCTGGGCGGCCTTGCCGCTCTGGTACATGGTCTTGACGTTCCATGTGCCCATGGTTGTATCCCTGGATAGAGAGAGGCGGCTCGGTCCTGTGGCTTCCGAAGACTTCCGGCTTTCACCACAGGACGTCATAAGTCTTCTAGTAGAAGAACCTTCCTCCTCCAGGAAAGGAATTACTGTTAATCTTTTCGTCGGCGTTTTTGTAGCTATTTCCTTTTTTGCAGGGTGGGGAAGCTACCCCCACGCCCAACCCCCTTACTAGGAGGACCAGGGGTTTTCTGTCGGGGTCACCTTCCCTTAGACCATGTTGGTTCACGGCACCTTATTTCATTCGGTGCACCCCTCTCACGAGGGACCCCCTATCCACCACCCAGGGGACGCGCCTCAACGCCGTATGGTCCCAGCGCGAGGGTGATGACAAATATTCCTTGTATTTCAGTCGAACATTTGTCGTGTCAGTGCTTAGTTGAAACCAAATTTACATTTGACGCGTGCAGCCAGTTCAGTAGTACGATGTTCACGCTTGCCGTACGAAGTGTCAATTAGTCAGCAGTACGATGTTTCTCTAGCTTATGTGTTCTGTCAAGGCAGAATACATCGTTCTGTTTGGTCATCTTCCGTGCGCTGTCCTCTGTCCAAAGAATCCTTCCACTGCATAGTCCACCTGCAAGATTTGGACCCCAGACAGCAGATGGTCAACCTGTCAGTCTGTCACGTGGGCATGTTGCGCGCGATGACTTTTCCCGGCATTCATTACGCGCAACATGACAAGAAACTCCGCGGCGGATTGGGTGGCCGTGTCCACCAACAAATCTTGAGCGCTGAACATACGCCGGGTGAAGGTTGTTTGTGTTTGTTTGTTTTTTTGTTGTTGTTGTTGGGTTTGGTTTTTTTTGTCTCGCTAAGGGACACTTTGATGTATGCTAAATCTGACTTGCAAGAAGCATAGATCCTCATGAGCCCCCGCATTTGCGGGTGCGCATGAGGATCTCTGCCTCTTGCAGATCTACGTATTCAGTGAATGTCCACCAACAAATCCGGCCCGAGCGCTGAAAATAGCCTCGATTTGCGTCCGCTGGCTCCTTCCATCTCATAAGGGACACGTTGAGGTAAATCTGCCCCGAAAAAAACGCATATAGATCCCTCTGAGTCCCTGCAAACCTGCGGAGGCTGATGAGGATCTGTGCCTCTTGCAGATGTGCGGATAGCGGGTGTCCAGCTGACGACAATCTTGACTGAGCAGGATAAAGAAAGGCTATCTGGGGTCAGTGGAGGTGACTGACGCAGGTGCACGTTGTGGGAACAAAGAAAATGGAGGTTGGGAATGGAGTCAGTCAGACAATCGCTTCTAAGAGAACAATCGCAACGAAGAGAGAAACACGCTTAGAAATGGAAATTACAACACAGACAGTTGCTTTTGCGTGACGGGTTGTCAGGTTTTCGCCATAGAAGTATGTCAAAGTGTTCCTGCAACTTAGGAGTTCGGACAAACATGCGATATCGGATTTTCAATCCGCTGTTTGCGTCAAAGGATGCGCCGATGTTGACCTATTTCTCATTTTCGGGTCACCTCTATTACATTTAACCCCTTCGCTACCGAGACAAAGTGAACACAATCCAACGGCAGGAGCCATATATCCTCGTGAGCCCCCGCAGTTGCGGGGGCTCACGAGGATCTATGCCTCTTGTCGAAACCGCTCTTGTTCCGGCTTTGGCGGCTGGGGTTCTTTGGCGTTGAATTTAGGATAATTAACACACAATCTGCTTCCACTGACAGTGATGCGGTTAATCTTGTAATGACGTAGCTGATCGCACCGGTGCCTTTTTCACACTGTCTCTTTATAGTTGCACAGTCATTCGATGGGTTTGTTTCCCTTGATAAACCAGCGGCATCGCAATGACGTGACTGTGTAAAGCGCGGTCTGACTTTTTGACATCTATAGCATAGCGTTGTATAGATATGCCGAGGCTGCAGAACTGCATAGGTAACACAACACCTTGTGACCGCATTAGAGCTGCATTCTTTAGTCCGTCAGAGCGAAGGGCGCATAACACATACTTTCCTCCTCCTGACTCAAGTTACGTGTGTTTTTGTCACACTCAAGTTTCATGCCGACAAGTTACTACTCTGCACTGTCAAGGACATTGGCATTAGGTCCGTTTTTGTGAAAAGCGAGATTTTCATTGTAATACAATAAAAAATCTTGCTTTTCACAAAATTGGATTTACTGTCTTTTGCCTTCAGTATTAATTAATCGCTTGCCTGCCAGTGGCTATAAGTGAAATAGGTGAAATCACCGCATGCTGAAACACTGGTATCCGTTCTGCGTCAGGAGCGCAGACATAAGTGGCACTAGCAAGAGGTATAGAACCTCATGAGCCACCGCATCTGCTCATGAGGGTCTATGCCTCTTGCAGCTGTATGTTGGACAGTGTGTCCTACATTTGTGTCTGGATTGAATTGCACATATTCTATATTTACTTTAGCCACTTGTGTACTTTGAGGAACAGTAATTTGCCTGGCAAACATTTTTGTTCATTTTTGTTTGATTTGCAAATTAACAGCAGGTAAGTCGCACCTGACTGCATTATCGTGACAATGACATTCAGTTCATCTCAGTGCAGTTCAGTTCAGTGCGGCAGTTCAGTTCAGTACAGCAGTTTATTCCATCTCAAACCCACCAGAGGCATAAGAGAAGTAACACAGATTCATAATTTGCTCAAAACTAAATACTATAAAACAATCAGTTGTATATATATATATATATATATATATATATATATATATATATATATATATATATATATATATATATATATATATATATATATATATATATATATATATATATATATATATATATATATATATATATATATATATATAGTTTACGACTGATTGGTCACATTCAATACATATACGTGGATCTTTTCCCAAAAGACATTAAGCCTTTAAAGGCCCACTACCGCAATAACCGTTCTAAGATACACGCAGGTCTAGTTATGGTTCATTTAGACACAGTAGAATCCAGTTCAGCACACGTCGTCTTAATATCAAGTAACCTGTCAATGACCCCACTCCTTTCTATAAATACAGTGCTATCAGTACGAGAAACAGCTAAAAATAGTTTGAAACGCTCATTCATTCATTCATTTAATCCATTTTATTGTCCCTCTGGCACATATGTGATCGGGGAAACGCTAACGGCTGCACAGAATAAATAAGCGCGATTACGCATGTGCTTTTCTGCCTGTCCAAACTGCTGTTAAAGTCCATTAGGTGCGTTGACAAGACATAACAAACACAAATGGTGCAGAAACGTGTCTTCTGATTTATGCGTAATGGTACTTTAAGTCGGAGTCCTCCTTCACAATAAAGGTTATGTAAGAAAATGATAAAACGCCCACACATTTTTCATAGACGCGTGCCGGTCTGTAATCTTGGGCTTTATGGCCGAAGGCCGTAAGGCCCAAGATCACAGACCGGCACACGAATGATGAGGGGCGTTCTGTCATTCAAGAGACTGGTGTAAGTTGCAGACGGATGGGGGGCAGCACAGTGCATTCAGATACTAATCGCTAGTGCTGTGCCCGTGGTGGTGTATATACAGGAAGGTACGAACACGCCCCTCATACTTCGCAAATGACTTCGGATTATTTATTGTCTAACCAAGACAGATCAGTTGCAGGCTGTGGCAAAAGGGGGAGGGAGGGGGGGGGGGCAGGAGTCGGGGGGAGGGGGATGAGTATGGGGTGGGGATGAGGAGGGGGGGGGGAAGGAGTGCACAGTCGCAGACATTGGGTTTACATACAAGACATATTAATTAACCCATTTAGCCTTGGGACACTTCAGCAGGAGATGGCTCGACCATGATAATTCAAGGGTAGTGCCAGGTTCGCTTGGTGCCATCAATGTCTCGACCATGATAATTCACCGTAGTGCCGAATTAGCTTTGCGCTATAAGGCACCAAGCTATTCTGACACTCCCCTTGAATTATCACGTCGATCCATCTCTTGCAACCGGTACATAGTCGTTAGATGACACCTCCAAACGTTAGGAAGTGTGGCCTTTAGGGTTCAATGGGTCAACTCATTCAAGGCGCTCCGCATCAATAGCTGCGGAAGTGTCGTACTGCGTTGCCGGCGGCAACGCTGTACGACACTTCCGCAGCTATTGATGTGGGTCGCCTTGAATGAGTTGATACCTAGTGCTTCACATACTTCATTCGCAACCTGCGGGGATGCATGAGGTTCTGTTTCTGTAGTAGATTGAATGTTATTCTACTGTAGTTCCAGACCTTATACGCAGCGATTGATAGTGTGTGTGTGTGTGGGGGGGGGGGGGTGGAGGCGCGGTAACGAGATAGATCTAGTTTAGTTATGCCATTAAACGTTCGAGAATCAAGAAGTAAGTCAGAATTGCGGCTCGTGTTTCGACGAAATTAATGGATTTGTGTTTTGTTTTTTTTAAGTCCAGACATAGGCCTACATGCGATATCGATGCCGGGCTCTTAACACTGACATTCTACCCTGGGACCAAATTTTAAAGTTGCCGTCTGAAGGACTGTATTATAATTTTAGAGACAGATCGAGCATGAGAGTTCAAGGGTGGTGTCAGAATAGCTTTGCGCCTAGGGACGCCACGCTATTCTGGCACGACCCTTGAACTCTCATGCTCGATCCATGTCTTGCTGTGGTGCGTCCGGGCTGAATGAGTTAATCCACTGTTTTCGTCGAAACACGTGCAGTTCTGACCTCCTCTTGATTTCCAAACGTCTGTTACATAGGCCCTAATTAACCTCTTATGTGCCGGGGCAAAGCGAACTCTACCCAGCTGCAAGAGACATAAATCCTCATGAACCCCGCTGTCGCGGGGGCTCATGAGGATTTATGTCTCTTGTCATTCCTGTGTTCTTCAAGCCTTATTTTTTCCCCCATTTACATCTGTGTTCTTTAGGCGAATGTCGGTCAGTGCGCGGTCGAGTCTGATGCCGAATTCGTGATTATTGGCGGTGAAAGGGTTAAGGGTGACACGCGAGAGAGGAGAAAAGGAGAGGAAGACGCCATGGACTGCTTTTAATTAATCACTACGGTCGATCCATTGCCTAGGACTTTCACATGTACATACTGACGAGCAAAAGAAATGCGACATTTTTGGAATCATCGGAAAGACTCCAGAAACGTCGCATTTTCGTTTGCTCGTCAGTATGTAAGCCGTTGGACTCTGGTTCGGTAGCACACTGGTTATCTTCCTGCATCGGCACCGCATCGTAGTGCGGGAGGTAACCTATGTGGTTCATGAGAATATCCACTCCCTGCGCTGAAACGCCCATGTTCAAGTTTGATGTATGGCACCAGCTCAGGTTCCCCGGGCGGGTTTCTGAAGGCAGGTGGCATGGGCACTACGGGGAGGTAAATCTCGACTTATGTATCTGAAAGAACTGAAAAACGCACAAGTAATTAGTTCAGCCACCTGTGTTACGCAGACACCCTGTTCCACCTAAACTCCGTGCCCGCCGGGGCAGCGCCTGCGGCACTGAGTCGCCTACTCCGCGTTCAAACCGTAATAACACACCAACTAAACCCGGTGCAAGACGCCAGAATGATCTCTACGCCAGACTGACCCGGGGTCATCAGTTTTGGCTCGGCAAACTTGGAAAATGAGTTTGCCGCGCCAAAATGCCCCCGCCGGGTCGATCTGTCGTAGCAGTGTTCAATGTGGCCCTCAGTCGATCTGGCCTTGTGGTCACTCACCGTGTTGCACCGTCCAAACCGCCTTCGCTCCATCGCTGCCAGTGATGACAAATTTTACGTCCGAAACCATTGCACACTGACCGGCAAATACGTCAAGAACACAAATGAAATGGCCAATCAAAAATGAGCACGAAGAACACAGGCCGGATTAACAAGAGAACACCCGCAAACGCTGGGGCTCATGAGGATTTATGTCTCTTGCAGATGGGTAGGTTTTCGATGTGCCCCGGCAGTTAAGGGGGTCAATTAAGCACAGCGGACTGAGGGTGGCGAGACATAGCACGTGCTACTCGCCAATCTTATTGTGGCAAAATAGGTCAGAAAATAGACTGAATGTGTAAGTTTACGTTTGTGCGTCTGCTTGGGTGGTGTTAGTTAGGGCTGACCCTTTGGCTGTCGGTAGCACTTTTTGTCGACGTGATTCCTGCAGAAATTGCCTGCTCGCTACGTTCTTTGATAGGGGGATAAGAGATACATTCTGAACGTCAACGTGCACCGTATAAAATCTGTATCCACCAGTGCCTGTGCGTTTGGCAGTTCTTGGCTTGGCTATAGTCATCTGACCAGCAAGTCAGTTAAAATCATTTCAGAAGGTAGCATACCTTGGACACTGACGTCGCATTTGACCGTAACTGTGTGGCTCGCCATCACACCAGCAAGTCAGCAAAGCCATTCATAAGCTTCTGGAGAACTTCTCTATTTTGTATTGTGTTTTGGCGTAATAATGAACTATTTAACTCGTTCAACCCCAAGGCACGTATTTCCCCGCGTTTGAAGGCGTCATCTGCTGTAGTGCGTCAGGGCTGAATGGATTAAACCATTTCAGAAGATGTCACACATTACAACGCTTGTCTGAGGCATTGGCTTTCACCACATGAAATGCAGCATTTATATCACATCGTTTGTCCCGGTGCCGTCTGCAAGAGGCATAGATTCTCACGAGCCCCTACATACGCAAGGGCTCATGAGAATCTATTCCTCTTGCTAGTCGCGCTCGGCTTGTGCTGTTTCTTAGGCAAACACCTTATTCAAACTTAGCCTACCGCTAACGTCTTGGAATCTTGTCAAGGATATCTTGTTGTCTAGAGATGCGACTTGTTAAGTCGCTAGTGCTTGAGAATGGTGGTGTAAGATACCCCGCCGCAAACACCGACCTCAGCCTCAGAGATTTCCTCCGTCTAAGTAGCAGGTAGATATAAATGGCCAGCAAGTGGCACAGATTCTCATGCGCCCCTGCGTGCAGGGGCGCATGAGAATCTGTGCCTCTTGCAGATGGAAGGGCTCTCGCACGAGGTTCGCATTTTCGCAAGCGAGGACGTGCACACTTGACTTAATGGAAGGAAGACGATCCGGTGTAAAATCTTCTGCAGTCAGAACAGTCATTGTTTAATGAGTGCCGCTAATGACACTGCTGGCGATCATGGGGGAGGTTTTCATGATCAGATTATGTCTACAGTAGACCTATTGTTGCTCTAAGATTTTGTTCGGGGTTAGAACTCTTCGTATCGAGCATGTTTAGCCAGGATCGGAAATATGTTGCATGTGAACCCCCCCCCCCCACTCCCCACCCCCACCCCCGGGCGTAAAGCCGCGTATCCGGAGGCGGCACGTCTCCAATGAGTTAACCCATTTAGTAGTATAGCCCCGGCGCACTACAGCAGGCGATGGATCGTCCACGATAACATATTTCACATGCAACATATTTTGCTGTTGTTGGGACTTCAACTCACCTATAACCTCGGTGGGGGAGGGAGTAGCGAGGGCAATTCGGGGGGGGGGGGGGGGGGGGGCGAGAGGGATGCAGTAGCAGAAACCTTTCTCCAGACTCCTCTTCGGGAGGCTGCTTTGAGTGGTATCTCTGGCATGGGTAGGGACAGAACCCTTGTGCCGTTGTCAATGTTGTCTTGCCTCAACTGCCACTTTCTTACCCTTCTGTTCACAATCCATGTGAGTACGCACATGTAGACGTAGGTGTCCCAGTAAGCAAAAAATCCCAGTACGGAGGGGGGAGAGGAGGAGGGCTGTTGGAATGAAACTAAACGTTCTTGTATTTACATATATCATTCTTAGTTCTTATGTTTATTTATTTATTTTTTTCGGATCCCGCCTACGTCTTTTTACTCGTTTGTTGGAACAAATTCCAATCTGGTTGGACAACACAGTATTTTGAATTTAAATTTACAATAATGCTGCCTGGGGAAGATCGTTTCAAGTTTTTGCACCAGGATAAAAGGAAATATCAAAATATCCGGTAACCTTACCACCCGTAAGGAAAAAAAATCCGCCAGAACACAATCGGCACAGATACCTGTAAACCACTTTTTTTAGCAGTGTCTCACGACATCAAATTACGGTTCATATTTCCGGCGCCAAGGTGCCAAGTGGCGTGACTCCATGGGTTTAAGTGAGCGTAAAAGATGCGACAGAACACGCGTACCCCGCGATAAAAAGTGCAGAAAACAAATCCTCGCTGTCCTGTCCTAAGCTGGGTAACCGAAACTCTACCGTCTACAAGAGGCATAGAACCTAATGAGCTCCTGCATTTGCAGGGGCTCATGAGGATCTATACCTCTTGCAAGATTTTCATCTTGTGGCCAGCACAAGGAGGGTGCTGTGCGATGAAGTTTGAGACTTCGACTGTGCCACTGCCGCAAAAGGGGTCGCTAATGATGTCGTACCTGTATATATTACAGGCATACGTGACTGTCAGTTTACAAAGGCAGATCTTCATGAGCCTCTGCCTGTGCTTGGAACCATGTAGATCTATGCCTCATGAAGACACGAGCCGCTCTGCTGCCGCGGTGAGCTATAGCTACCCAGGCAGACCCGCGGATACAGGTGTGCGCTGATAGGACCTTCGCACGCGAGATGGCAATCAGAAATGAAAAAGGGACATGCCTGTCAAACTGTGATAATGTTGGGGGGGGGGGGGGGATAGCAATTGCTACTGTCATCTGCAAGAGGCACAGATCTTCATGAGCCCATGCAGATGCAGGGGCTCATGAAAATCTGTGCTTCTTGCTCTTTGGAAAATGTGTGCTTTCTCCTTGTTTGGTGTGACTGAGCTCTGAGAAAACTACCCGTGCTCAGACGAATGGGGGAAAAAAATAAATAAAAACCCACCTCCGCCAGCGAGAGGCAGAGCTTTTCGTGAGCCCCTGCAGCCCGCACGGATTCATAAGAATCTATGCCTAACTTAACCCTTTCCTTGCTCTGTACGTACGCTTGACGTACACGTTTGTTTTTAAAATCTTGGTTCATTCAACGACCAAAAGCCAACACCGTCCAAGAAACATGGATAGAAAAAAATCGGACTCAGCAAGAGGCATAGATCCTCATGAGCCCCCGCGACTGCGGGGGCGCGTGAGGATCTATGCCTCTTGCAGTTGGATCGTGTTTCCCTTTTTTTGTCGGCAGTGAGGGGGTTAATTCTTCAAAAGTGAATGCCCTTTTTCTTTTTGGGTATGAGCTACGTATAATAAATTGTCTGTGCTGGGGAGGATGGAAATGGTTTCAATGTCTAGGGCGGAGTCTCGGGCTATTTAGCGTCACGCGGTTTTGCCCTCTACTGAAGCGAGCGCGACCACCATGAGTTCGGCTTTCAGTAAGTCTTAACTCATTCGAGACGTGCCGCCTCCGGATACGCGGCTTTACGCCGCGTATCCGGAGGCGGCACGTCTCGAATGAGTTAACCCATTTTGTTTTCCTCCCTACGTCACACGACCAGTCACTTTAGCGCAAACCGTACCATGTGACCGTGATATAAAAACCCCTGTAGCGAAAAAATACCACACGCCAGCGCCACCGACCCCCCAAAAAGTACAGAACCCAGCGACGTCCGGCACTACTCGCCACACCACCACCCCATCTGCGCAATCCGCCGCACCATCGCCCCCCCCCCCCCTTTCAACCATTCCAACCCCGCACCCCAAGACCCAGGATTCACTGGCCACCACCGCCCCCACCAAGATTCCCCGCACCCCAATACCACCAGCCTCGTTTCCAACTGTCAACTTCCCAATCCCCCGCAATCAGACATGCGACGGTCCCACCGGTCACCACCGCCACCAATCATACAAGATCTACTTGAGTGGTTGGCGTATCACCATCTCCCCCCAGCGGCCTGGCACTGAAAGCAACGGTTCTCTGGCCACACCACCCGCCTCCTCCAACACCATCCGCTTGGCCCCGGCTACACCCCCAGCCGCTGCGCGACGGAGCGACAGACAGCCAGCCAGATGCCCCCCACCCCCACCCCCACCCCCACCCCCACCCCCCACCCCCCCCCCCCCCCCCCCACCCCTCCCGGACGAAATCAGCGAGAGCTGGAAGTCCCTGTCCCGTCAAAAATAGCTCTCTCTTGGCTTGACTTCGCGAACGAAGATTTTATAGGAGTTGCCCACGACGTCTGCAGGCTTGTTCGTGGCTGCGGAGGCCAATCCGAGACAGGCAGGTTCGACCGCAGTGGCTGCAGGGGAAGGTCTGGCCAGGGTTCTGAGCTGCGGCATCTCTGTTTTTTCTCCTGAGCCGCTTGTCCTTAAGGCTAGCTCTGCGAGAGTCCTCAAAGGAGACAGCTGTCTTGTAAATGGTGGAGCGCCAGGTGTCACGGTCCGCAGCAAGCGAAGACCACTGGTGGTGGTCGATTTGGCAGGCACTAAGTGACTTCTTGAGACAGTCTTTGTATCTCTTCTTTGGTGCCCCTCTGTCACGGTGTCCAGTAGCAAGCTCGCCGAACAGGGTGATCTTTGGTAGGCGATGATCCTCCATCCTGGAGACATGCCCCGCCCAGTGGAGCTGTGTCCGCAGCAGCAAAGCCTCGATGCTCACAGTTTCAGCCTGTTCAAGGACCTCGACGTTGGTGAAAGCAACGGTTCTCTGGCCACACCACCCGCCTCCTCCAACACCATCCGCTTGGCCCCGGCTACACCCCCAGCCGCTGCGCGACGGAGCGACAGACAGCCAGCCAGATGCCCCCCACCCACCCCCCACCCCCACCCTCCCCACCCCCCCACCCCCCCTCCCGGACGAAATCAGCGAGAGCTGGAAGTCCCTGTCCCGTCAAAAATAGCATAGCATAGCAAATGGCGGACGTTTTTTGTAGCCCTCTCGATGACGCATCTTGGATGCCAGTTTTGTTCTATAAAAGATCGCCAATGTTACTTAGTATTGTTCGAAACAACAAGCACACTCAGTACTGGAGACGGCAACGTCATGACATATTTTAAATTACGTCATAAGTCTTTTGTATAATGTATATCCTTTATGTAGTCAATGTAAGTATTCTTGACGTCAGGCGTGATCCAGGTCGCAAGATGTCTTCTTGATTTCTTTTACGAAAATAGTGGAGGAATGAAAACAAATACGTTATGGGTCGGAGGGGTTCGCTGCACGGACCCTTGTAGGCCTTCGGGAGGTCAAAGGAATCATTGTACCCCGAAGGCCGAAGGCCTACAAAGGTCCGTGTAGCGAACCCCTTCGACCAATAGTCACTTATATTGTAGTATAGCCCCGGCGCACTACAGCAGGCGATGGGTCGTCCACGATAATTTAAGGGTAGTGCCAGATTTACTTGGCGCCATTACATACACATAGTGTAGTAAGAAATTTCTGAATCACGTTTTGCATTTGCGTTGGTCTGTGAGTTTGGACCAGTATTTACATTATTTTCAGGGGCGGATCAGTTACCTCCGAAGGGGGGGGGGTGCGGGGGGGGTCCAACTTTTTGTTTGGGACCACCTTCATCCTAACACAAACCTTGCATCCGAGCTGCCCAAAAATAAAAATGGGGGGGGAGGAGGGGGGAGGAGGGGGGGGGAGGAGGGGGGGACGTGAGGAAGACCTTCTCACTACCTGCAGGGGGGTGGGTAGGGAGGGGGGGGCTAAATCCCAAAGAGGAACTTTGATGTAGCATTTTTTTTTAAATTTTGGCCTGGGGGGGGGGGCGGAACGCTTGGACACCCACCCACCCACCTCCCCGATCCGCCCCTGATTTTACTGCTTGGTTTGTATTGGCAGCCCGGACGGGAATTTCTTAACTGTGGTAGAATTTCAGCTGGCTGACAGGTTGTGGGCAAAATATTCTTTCATCCGAAAAATGCATTGTGCACGGCCATTCTTGTAGGCAGTACGCGATACCTTTAATCTGTGCGGCTTCTGTCCCCGTCCTTTCCAACACGTTACTTACGCATGCATTGTCAACTGGGAGGCGGTTCATCTGTAATATGCACGCACGACATAGATCCTCACAGCGCCGTCCGTTATCTCTCTTGTAGCGTGGACGTTAACCCCTTCACTGCCAGTGGACGCAGATTGTGTAATCATCGTCATCATCATCATCATGTGGCTGAGAAATATTCCACAGTTAATGCTGTTTTTCTTCTTTCTTTCTTTTTTTTTTCTCTTTTTTTTTTTCTTTTTTTTTTTTTTTTTTTTTTTTTGGGGGGGGGGGGGGCGTGGGGGGGGGGGGGGGATTATTTTGCTATTTGGGTAATATTTGTTAGTTCATCGTCAGAGAGTCCTAGCCTGCCGTCCAAGAAACAAGGACACAAAATGGTGTCGGCAAGAGGCATAGATCCTCATGAGCCCCCGCGACAGGGGCTCATGAGGATCTATGCCTCTTGCACTTGAATTCCTGTTCATTTTTTTCCTGACAGTGAACGGTTTAAACCCCGAAATAGCATAGATCCTCATGAGGCTCCGCCGTTTTCGTGGATTCCCAAAGATCTGTTCATCGTGTAATCGGTTACAACTCGGTCCTGCGCTGCAGAACACATTTGCTCCCCGTTTGCTGGTCTGTGATTTTGGACCTTACGGCTTTCAGCCGTAAGGTCTAGATTCACAGACCAGCTCACTTTTGTGCCGTAAGGTCCAAAATCACAGACCAGCACGTTCGTTTCGTAAGGCTCAGAATGACAGATCAAGACGCATTTGATCTCGCCTCGGGTTACAATTAGTGCCTAACATGCAGATACCTCCCCGCCCCCACCCCCACCCCCCTCCAGTGTGCAGATGCATGTAACCTGCACCCAGTGCGCAAAGTCATCGGGCCGACGTCGGCCGCCGTTGCGCACGGCGGCCCGGACGTCGGCCCGATGGCCTTTGCGCAGTGGGCACGCGTTCCGATTTTCCTCCATCAGAAGAACAATTCGTCTTTTCGCTGTGACGGAAACATGTGCCAGAGCCCCCCCCCCCCTCCCACCCCCTTTCCCCCACCCCCACACACATACACACACATTATCTCTGCTCTCCCCGCTAGAAATGAGAGATGGACTAAACTGAATGTTCTCCCCTCGTATATTTGCTACAAGGACGTGAGAAACCCATAGTAAACCATATGTTGGTATTTTTTATGCGACATTGAAAGGAAAATGAGGATCTGTGCCTCTTGCAGGCATCATTGTGTGTCTGTATGTCTCTGTGACGGCTTGTGCTCATTGGCGTTGAATTGGCGACTAAGGACAAAAATCTGCATCAACTGGCATTAACTTGAAGTGGTTAGACCGTCGAAATTTAGCTGAAGTCAAAGTCTGTGTATGTCTGCTGGCGACTTCACCCCTTCACAGGCAAGACTCAGCAGCAATCAACTGCAAGAGACATAGATCCTCATCCACCCCGGCAAATTGCCAAAACTCATGAGGATCTATGTCTTTCGCCTGGCCTTATTTGCATCCGTGCGCCTCAGGCTGGCGTTCACGGGGTTAAAACTCTCCGCGAGTATGCAATACGGTGTTTAAGCCGGCGAGTTTTTAACTCTTCTGCGGCCAGCGCCAGTGGCCTCAGTTTATATTTCTGATTTGTTTTAATAATAATAATAATAATAATAATAATAATAATAATAATATAATAAAGAGCTTTTCTATCGCGCTGAATCCCCAGGAGCAGTGGGCTCTAAGCGTGTTACAAAAAAAAGAATGTATGTATGCACAATCTCACTACCTTTAAAAAAATTAATCTACGCACACACATACAACTAAAACACGCATAACAAAACCATTTCCAAGTTAAACGCATTTTGATGATGCTGAAGCGCCACCACGATTTTGCTAAACGGTCAGCAAAAGGAGGACCTAAGATCAAAGCCACCATGATGGTGCTACGAAGTCAACAGAAGGAAGACCTGAGATCAGCACCACCGCGATGCTCAACAAATGGATGATCTGTGTTTGTCCAAGCCACCATCTAAATGGTCAATAATCACTGCCGAGAAAGAGTGAACACGAGCCGACTGTAAGAGACATAGATCCTCATGACGAACCCCCGCGACAGCGATGGCTCATTTGGATCTATGCGCATTTGGGTGATGTTCAATGTTTTCAAAGTGGTCTCAGCAAGAGGCATAGATCCTCATCAGCCCTATCGACAGCGATGGCTCATCAGGATCTATGCGCAGTTGAGTGATGTTCAATGTTTTCAAAGTGGTGTCAGCAAGAGACATAGATCCTCATGCACCCCCGCAGCTGCGATGGCTCATGAGGATCTATGCGAAATAGGGGGATGTTCAATGTTTTCGACATTGAAGGGTTAAGCTGGCGAATTGTTAACCCATCCAGTGTCGCAGATTTACGTTTTGAAATATTTCTTTTAATTTAATTCATTCAATGGCGAAGATCACAAGCCTCGCAAGGAACATTGATACAAAGCGGTATCAGCAAGAAGCAAAGATCTGTGCCGCTTGCAGTTGGATCGTGTTGACTTTTTCTCTGCAGTCAAAGGGTTAATAATCTCATTACAAGTATACAAGTTGAAGGCGGAGGCTTTTTGACACCTGTAGCGGTGGAATGGCAGCCGGTGTCAAATCAATTCCTGATTGACCAGCGGATAGTGTTTATAATGCCACAGAGTCTGGTGAGCAATCTCGTCCACTCGCAAGTTTCTGCTGATAACAGGTGTTTTTTTTTTTTTTAGAGGTACTAGAAAGGAACGGACACAGATCTAAAAGTATTTACAAGAAACGATGTTGATATTTAATATGTCACTCTCTGGTGTGCTGCATTAAAAAAAAAAAAAGTGTATTGAACTGTTGAAAATAAACACTCCACTTGAAATGAACCGCAGATGAAATTTGCAGCGGCTGGACATAAACAAATTCCCTATGCATTGTTGTTGTTGTTCTAGTTCCTGCTTGCTCATCGACGTTTTGGGGATGGTGTTTTGTGCTTTCGATTTTTGTTTGTTTGTTTTTTGTTTGTTTTGTTGTTTTTTTTTTGTTTTTGGTGGGGTTGTTTTGTTTGTTTTATTTTTGGTTTTTTTGGTGGTATTTTTTTTTTTTTGGGGGGGAGGGGGTGTTATTTTTTTTTAGGGGGGGGGGGGTGTTTGGTTTCTGTTTTCGTATTCTTGTTTTTGTTTTGTTTTGTTTTGTTTTGTTCTGTTCTGTTCTGTTCTGGGGTTTTTTTGTGTGTGTGTTGCTGTTGTTGTTGTTTGTTTGTTGGTTGGTTTTGTTTTGTATGTGGGAGTTGTGTTTTTGTTGTTGTTGCTTTTTGGTTTTTGGTTTTGTTTTGGGGTTTTTTGTATTTTGTGTGTGTGTGTGTGTGTGTGTGTGTGTGTGTGTGTGTGTGTGTGTGTGTGTGTGTGTGTGTGTGTGTGTGTGTGTGTGTGTGTGTGTGTGTGTGTGTGTTTTGTTGTTTTATTTGTTTTGGTTTTGGTTTGGGTTTTTTTTTGTTTTTTTTTTTTTTTTTTTGGGGGGGGGGGGGGCGTACACGAATACGCAGATTGTGTTTATAGAGACCATCGATTTGATATTTCTCTTAGTGAAGGACCTTTTGTATCCTGAAAAATGCTAAGACTACAAATCCTCGGGATAGTACCTGAACCTCCGTGTGCATGCAGCCACTGGTACTGTTTACAGTTCACATTCTGAGTTTATATTATTACTCAATGGGGATAAAACAATCTTTAGTTTATATTAAATTTAACCTTTAGACTGTAGGTAGCGGTTTTGTCGCGATCATTCCTAAAGGATTCATCGCGACAAAAACCGCTTCCAACAGCCAAAGGGTTCAATTTAGACGTGTTTTGGCCAGACAGTGACGTGTTACCGACCCATGCGGCGGTTATTGGTGCCAGCTACTTTGACTAAAATCTGAAGTGTTATTCAACAGCAGGTGGGGTGTTAACGTGTAGGAGGGCAGGAAAAACGAAGTGGTCTGGGCGGGAAATGAAGTGGTTTGGAGTGGCTTGACTCCACGCGACCCGTGTCTGGCCTGACACTGTTATGATCTCGGGGAATGCTAACGGCTTACTACCCGCCGAAAATTGCCAGGAATGCGTGCAAGGTGTCTGCGTCCTGACGACAGGTCAACCTCAGTACAGGCAGCTACCTACACGTCAAAAGAAGCGCCGAAGGTAGTGAATCGAGTTTAGTTCATTTCAGTTCGATCAAGACGGGATCTCTGCGCTCGGAAAAGCCCATATGCGCTCCATCCCATTCATCAGAAGTCTTCCCAGAGTTTGTTTTGATATCGTACCAATATTGTTCTGGTTTGCTGTGGATCTCCCACGTCCTTTCAAGTCTGCCCAACGCCCGCTGTCTTTCTCCACACCTCTGCTCTGGAGGCGATCAACTGTGTGGTGCCCTCGGCTCTGTTCCTGGAAATGCTTTCTCAGGTTTTCTCACCACGTCTGATCTACCCATCCCTTGTCCCTGTGTGACCTCTGCCTTGCCAGCCGCCGAGGGTGTCCGCTCGATCATTGCCCTGGACTCCAACATATCCCGGGCAGCATTGGACCCACAAAAGTCTTCGCAGTGGTCTGGGCGGCGGAAAATGAAGTGGTACTGAGTGCCGTGAATGGACACCTGCCTTCAGTTGCAGGATAACTTTTTCAGGCCAGTAACTGCCAACGCAATCGCCCTCGGCATTTTTTGCGTGGGGCTAGAAACAGCTCAGAACAAAGCCGCTAGGATTGTCACTGGCAGGTACTGGTTATTGAAAATTACGTGCAACTCAGCCCTGATGTCTCTCTGCAATGGGCACCGATTCTCGTGGCAATCTAAGCTTTTTTGCACATGTAAGGAGTTTGACCGCTGCGGGATTGCTAATTAACCCTTTTAGCACCAGGGTCCCATTTCTCAAATTTTGGAGATGTTGCCTAATGACTATGTACCAGTTGCAGGAGATGGATTAAACGTCATAATTTAAGGGTAGTGCTAGATTAGCTTGGCGCCTTCAGGCGCCAAGCTAATCTGGCACTACCCTTGAATTATCATGGTCAACGCATCTCCTGATATAGAGACTCGGGGCTAAATGGGTTAACACTGTCACGTACTGTGTGCCCGTAAATCTTTTACCGGAACATTTTAATGACAGGCAAACTCGCCGACAGTTGGGTCAATGTTTATGGGGTTTGTGATGCTTAAATCATGTCACGTCGGACTCATTTCAAACAATTATTCGCCTTAACTTTACAAAGTTGCCGCAGATAATCCCATGGAAGTGCGTGTAGCCTAGATTATTCGACAAATTAACACATTCAAGATGTACTGTATTCGGACACGCGGCATAAAGGCGGCATAAAGCCGCGTGTCCGAATACAGCACGTCTCGAGTGTGTTAATCCGTCGTATAATATAGCTTACACGCACTTACATCTAGTTATTTGCAGCAACTTTGTAAAGTTGCTGCGGCATTTGTTATCAAATATGAAGATATAGAGTCTAGGTTGTAGATTTATTTCATCCTTTTTAGAGGCGCATTCCCGACAATTCCGCAAAATTTAGGCCAGTAAAATGGCTTGGTCCTGCATACATTAGACCGCCAACAGGTTCTATACTGAGGCTCTAGGCTGTAAGCATAATGAGAAAACAAGATTTCCAGTTAACGGGCGGATCGGAGGAAGAGGAGGGGGCGGGGAGAATTCAACCCGGTAAGCAAAGGTCCTCGGGCCCACGACAGCTGCAGTGGACCCGCGCACGGCAGTGCGCGAGCCCACTGCGGCCGTCGTGGGCCCGAATACGTTTCGCTACTGGGGAAGGGTTTCGTTACCCCCACCCCCAATAAAACAAGATAAAAACAAAGTGTGCAGGAATTCGAGACGCAAGACACGCAGTCAGTCGTTCGATGTTTTGTTTCTTCTTGGAAGCACCATGAGATTCACGTCTTAAATGAAATGCTACAAATTAAAGTAGGATCCCCCTTGATAGCCAGTCTCTGATCCGCCCCCGTTAGCGCTGTAAAACTCATCAAGACATACCACCCGGCTTTGACAACAATGTCGCCTCACAAGACAAGCCAAGTCTTTCGTTTCCTACGCACAGATACGCTACAAAGACATCCCCCTTCATCTACAAGAGGCATAGATGTTCATGAGCTCCAGCAGGTGCAGGAGCTTATGAAGACCTACGCCTCTTGCAGACCGAAGTCTCCAATTTTATATCTATCATCCTTCACAGAAAAGGAGAAGAGTTATTGACGACTTTTTCTTTTACACACAAGACAGTCGTGTCAGATGTTACTCTTGTTTGCGCAGGCCCTAAATACAAATACTGATATTGGCTTTTGTGCAACGCGTCCGATCTTTGCCATCGACACAGAGGGACGGAGTTACGCGTTTGAAGCAAACATAGGTCTTCACGTGCCACTGCAGCCTGCAGGAGCTTGATCGTGTGGATCTATGTCACTTCCTTACCCTGTTCTAGCCCGTACACTGCCCTCGCGTATTTTTGTCTTTGTGAAACCATTGTAGATTTGCTGGATAATTAGAAACTCGTCCGCCTAAACAAAACGGATATGAATAAGGTCGACAACGCAAGAGGCATAGATCCTCTTTCATGAGGGTCTATGCCTCTTGTAGTTGGGTGGCGTTCTCGAATGCGGGGGCCCATGAGGGTCTATGCCACTTACAGCTGGGTGAGGACCCAGGGGTGGATCCAGAGGTGTCTCGACGGGGGGGGGGGGGGGGTGCCCGACAGCCCTGCCCCCCCCCCCCCCCCCGCCCCTCCCCCTCCCCCTCGCCGTTTTTCAAACTGTGTCATATAAAAAAAAAAAATCCACATCAAAACAGTGACTATCAGGCGAGCATTAATTCATAACAAAGAGAGAAAACGCGCTTAAAGAGAACAATTACAAATAAGTTGTGTTGAAATTATTCTTTCTTGGTGCTTTTCTGTTTAGGATTTTCTTTAAAATTGTACTATAGTGTTGTAACCGTTCTCTCTAAGCGTGTTTCTTTCTTTCTTTTTCTTTTATTTTCTTTATTTTTGGGGGGTTTTTTGGGTTTTTTTTTTTTTTTGTTGTGGTTTTCTGAGACATATTTAGAGTTTGCAGAGGTTACGATTTTTATTTGTTAAAACGTTACTTCTTCCATCTCGGGACACAGCACCGCTTTTGGTACTTTTTTTTAGAAAAGTTTAAAAGGAAGGACTGGTCATATCTACATGCATTTGACCGCCTTCCCGCCACCACCGTAACAAAACAAGATTAATCTGGCACTTCTGATTCTTATATGGTGTTAATTTTCTTATTGAAAAGAATGTTCTACCTGGAGTTTCTGCAGGAGCAATCACCTTGTGTTTGACAACAACACTACACTACCAAGTACTCCTCCGTCTGAGGAACAAAACAGCCATTTGTGAAAATTGTGCGACCCCACAAACCTCCTCCATATGAGGAACACAGGATCAGATCACAGAAATAGTCATTATCACTCATGATGTATACCTCTTACACTGACTGACGATTATTTAAGGGTTAGTTCAAGTTTGATCAAAATCAAGACATTCCACACCTCCCCTCTGGTGACACTGAATGACCACATTGATACTCTGATGGGCACTTGTGTATGTCCACTGAAGACAAAGCTATGAAATCTGTATGAGGACACTTTTCCACCTCTGGGGTTGACCAGCAGTCAGCGGCTTATTGCCTCAGTCTGAGGATGCAATGAGAATTGTGTTGCACAGCAAGAGGCACTGATTTACATGGCACTCTATGTCTGCGTGAAGTGCTGTGACAGGTGCAGGTAAGGAGTGCCAAGTGAGGATATTTGACTATAGGCCCATGAACACACTATGCTCACCCATCGATCCCGTGAGATAATTGTAAAATCCACCGCACAAGAAAAGAAGAACCATCGAATAACTAAACACAACTTTCACAAATAACTATGCAAAATTATTTTTTGGGGTCTGGGCTGACGGGGGGGCCAGGGCCCCCCTCCTCACCCCCCCCCCCTCCCGGATCCGCCACTGGGTCCGCTGGCTATCGTTAGGTATATCGTAATATACACGATTGCCTTTTGGGTATATAGGCGAAGGGTGAATAAATAACCTATATCCACTATTTTCGCAATGCCTTATCTGATGACTGGTTTCTGTATTAAGGTCTGTGCTGTACGGAATGTTGGGTCAGACGTCGGGATGTGTATCTGACTTTGTGGTAAGCCGAGGTTCTTTGTGGCGTTGTGTGGCTCACATAGACATATTTTCTGGAGATTTTCAAAAATAAAATTAAAACAGCAGCAATGTGTAATTTCGAGCCATACCACAATTTGTCAGCTGAGGCCTCGTCGCCGTTATCAAACAAGAAAAAGATCTACATCTGTTTGAACGGCTGCAGAAGAGTATGAGAATAAATAATAATAATAATAATAATACCGTTATAATATAGGCGCTTTTTCTCAATTTTTGGGCAAATCGACTCAAAGCGCCGCGAACTGAAACCCAACACGTACACTCACGTAACAGACACGGATTTACGCCATTTAAGACAAACACAGTACAAGACAGACGAAGGGCCAGTTCAGCTACTGAAGTTACAGAGATTTTTGATCGCTTGTATTTGACATTTGTAAAGTGGCCTGAAACCGGTACCAAAGTGTGGGGGGGGTGGGGGGGGGATGGGGGGGGGGTGGAAGAACCGGAGTACCCGGAGAAAGAACCCCCGACGGTCCGCCCGAATTAACGGTGACACTTACCAGAGGAGAAAAGTCCGACGCCGGAACCCGGTATCGAACCTCGCACCTTTGGCATTGGTGGCAGGCGCCTTAACCACTGCGCCACGGACCGCCCCAGAATCTATCATTGAGCCGATTTTCAATTGGGATAAAGCGCCTATTTAATGCGCTGATTTATTTATTTATTTATTTATTTATTTATTTATAATTGCATCTTGTTTTATTTAGGCATGTGTTACTCCGTCAAAGGACGCTATCAGACATCCATATTTTGTCCACATTCGAAATGGGGTCCCACCTACCCGGGGTCATTAAATTGAGGTCTCGTCGGGGTCATTGGCCAGTTCCCTGCCAGTGGACTCGGACTGACGGAAACTGTTGTTAATTCGACGCCAAAGAGCCCCAGCCGTCCAAGGAACACTGATACAAAGTGGTGTCAGCAAGAGGTATAGATCCTCATGAGCCCCCGCAACATGAGGATCTATGCCTCTTGCAGTTGGGTGGTGTAAAGGTTTTTCTCGGCAGTAAACGGGTTTTAGCCAAGAGGTCGTCAGGCCCGCGTCGGTCACGATTGGCCAGATGACTTTGTGTTGGCTGGGATCCGGCTAGCGCCTAATCCGTGAGGGATTTGCACATCCGGGCTGATAAGAGATCCATGGGGAAGGAGAAACTAATCGAACGCTCTCCGACACGCACAGTGTGTGGAGAGAAAAATAGGGTTGGTTAGTTGTACATTGCTTAACTCATTCGAGACGTGCCGCCTCCGGATACGCGGACAGCAACATGACTTTCTCAGGACGTGCCTGCGCTGCTTGTGAAAGAAGAAAAAAACCAACAGAATATTGAATGTATGTCGCCAGCTGGTCTAATATTCTAATTAAACCTAAGTCATGCTAGAGAAGCTACACGTCGTCCTAATTTATCGTACCCTAGCGTACAAAATAGAGTAGAAAGTCATTACAAATACAAAACATGTAAAGGGAAATGATATATGAAAACGCATCAACCGCACGCACATAACTTGTCATCTCTTAGGTGCTTTGCCTGCGAAGTGCGAGGTGAAGACTGGTGAGTTCATAGTACACACTGCAGCTGTACCTTTTTGATTTACGGACCTCTCAAAGGACATGTTCTGGAACAAGCCCGTCTTTTTGTCTGAACAAGTCCGCCTGAGAGAGATGACCATGAATCTTTTATTGCAGGATAAAGCTATTAGGCGACTCAATGCCTGTCTTACAAGCTGTCCTGTAAACAAAATAGAACACAACAGGAAGACAAAGCTTACAAAGAAAAAGAAATCAAGTAAAAGAAATAACGAACACAATAGGTGAATTGTTGTTGTTGTTCTTTAAATACCAAAAAAAAAATTAAATTAAAAACTGGCGTTGGAAAATTTGTAGCTGCCACCGATGCAAAAGCAAGGGAAAAAAGGCAAGGACAGACAGACAGATTGGGGCGTTTATCAATGTTCTCTGTATTGTAAAGGCAAAAGACAGAAAGTCCGTCCTTGTGAGAGAAAAAAATCTGAATGTTCCAAAATGGGACACAAATGTTGTTACAAAGACATAAAACAAAATAAATCCGCAGGTCTTAACCAGCATTCGTTTTCTTTTGACTTTGTTTTGAAGGGACAGAAAACCATTGCCGAGTTTTGACAACCTTTTTTAGAGAAAAAAAAATATAGTGACTATGATTTCTTAGTACGCCCTTCTGGTTGGTCATTTACTTCTATAAATCGCAATAAATCTTGTCCTCCCATGAAGTAAACGGTGTAGTGAACACCGAGTGGAATTCTTCACACCCTGCAGTAATGGTCACATCAATCGCTCGTAACTCTCACAAGATACTCACAACTTTTACATTAAATGTCGTCTGCCGTAAGTCCCTCTGCTACACCCGTCTGTCTGCAAGGGGCATAGATTCTCATGAGCCCCAGCAGAGCAGGGGCTCATGAGAATTTATGCCTCTTGCTGGTAAGCACCGCTTCCCACAGACATCTGTATCGCTAGATTTACACGCTTATCGTACACAGGTAAGTAGTTCAACCGGAGACATACGCATAACTACATAAGCATATCAAACGTAATTGATGATACGTTTTTGACGTTCAACTACCCTTTAGCTGTCGGTAGCTGTCCGTACAATTAACCCTTTGGCTTTCGGTAGTGGTTTTTGTCATCATCGCGACAAATACCACTACGGACGTCAATTAACCCTTTGGTTGCTGATAGCCGTTTTTGTCGCGATGATTCCTGCGGGAATCTTCGCGACAAATACCGCTACCGACAGCCAAAGGATTAAAAACATTCTAGGTCTATGGTTCAGGTACATGTTTATCTTCACATCGTTGAAGCAAAAGACAGGTGTATCGGATTGTATTGAGTCTTTTCCCCTCAAAATGGGGGAAGCGTTTTGCTTATAGTGACCGTGATGCAAAGATTCATGATCGAAAACGTTTTTAAAATCAGCATGAAACCAGCATATTGTGGGCTCAACCCTAGAGTGTCGGGGTACTCAGTGAAATGTGATGGTCATTACTACATGTTGTGGCAATGTAGGAGTAATGTCCCTTTGTCTGGACTGTCCTTTCACGAACAGTTCACTCGCTTCGACCGATGTAGAAAGTCATGACAGTGTTCGTCCGACAATCACAACACGTTTTAACGTTAAAACTGTTCATAGGTGCTCGTAACAAGGTAAGCTATTGTCTGCTGATGTCATTCATTACGACGGGATACCTTAATTCACCGAATTGTCTGGCATTACTTGACAAGAGGGTATGAGCCGTCTCGCGAAAAGTTAACAGAGGTGGGTTCTTTTTATCTTTCAGCTGTTTCATGTTTGCTTTGTGTGCTAGTCTGTGATTTTGGATCTTACGGCTGGAAGCCGTAAGGTAAAAAATAACAGACTATCACGCTTCAGCGTGGCTTCCTTAGAAAATCTAATAGTAAGCACGTCTCTCTTCTTATCTCCCCTTGTCCAATTGTGGGTGAGAAATGCGCAGACGGTTATCTGCTCTTGGCCGAGACACGTAAAAAGGATAGGGAGAAAGATATTGTGTGTCAGGAGGGTTTTTACAACACTTTGTTGCTATTTTTCAATCCGGAAAGAGAAACCCGTGCAGTATAGAGGACCCTTTGTTTTCGGTTTTAACGAGTTAAAGGGACCTGTTCCAGGCAGTAATGGGTTAATAGTTTGCAATATTCTTTGTAAATGTTTTTAGTGTGTCTTACATTAACCGTGGACAAAAAGGATAACTTAACCCATTAAACCACAAGGACGAATTTACCAAAGTGTACAGTTGTCATGAAACATCTATGTACCAGTTTCCGGAGATAGCTGGACCAGACCATGATAATTCAAGGGTAGCGCCAGATTAGCTTGGCGCCTTCAGGCGCCAAGCTAATCTGGCACTACCCTTGAATTATCACTGTCGATCCATCTCCTGCTGTCGTGCATTGGGGCTAAGTGGGTTAACTCATAAAGTGTTAATCTCGTCAAAGTGAATCCCTTTTCAGCTCTTCTTCTCCTTCGTACGCAGGAGAGTTCCACCAATACTCACACAGGCAGTGGGGAACATGTTAGTGTGCCTATACTCACGTGGATTGTAAAAAGAAGGGTAAAAAGTGTCTTCGTTGAGGTCAAGCAGGAAACAGTCGAGAACCCGTTGCCGTGCGGGCAAATCATCAGTCTATGGCCACCCTGGAGCAGGTCACTTCAGCTCATTCGAGGCGCCGCTGCATCAGCAGTAGCTGCGAAAATATCGTATGGCGTTGCCGTCGTGTGGGCAAATTTTAGCAATCAAAGTCGGGCCACCCTGGAGCAGATCGCGTTAACTCATTTGAGGCGCCCCACATCAATAGTTGCGAAAGTGTCTTTCTGCCGCTTCTTCTTCTTCCGTTGAGTGCACAACATCATAAATATTGATGGTTATAGTTCTTTGTGCGGGAGCGCAGAAGAAGAAAAAAACAATCATAACCCACAAAGTCCCTTCTAAATGAGAGTTGTCCTCGCTGTCAATGGTCTCTACCTTTTGTCTTTGACCTGATTCTGATGAATTAGCTCCTATTGAAAAAGTCTCGCAGATATGCCAATGCGTCAGTGAGTTCTATAAGGGGCGCAGGACATACGCGTCATTGATTTGTCACAAATGTCATTTGTCATGACGTAAGTTTTAGTTTTTACGTAATTTTACATTTTACGTGATATGAGTTTCACTTTCGCTTCATAGGCTTGAGAAAATGGTGACAAAACTAGAACTTCACGGTACAATTTCAGTCTTGCTATAATTTGTGTGAAAGCAGGTTGAATTTACCTAGCTACATGATATACTAGTACACGGGTCACCTGCATTTTCTTCTGAAAGCGCGTCGATGTGTGTGTGCGAGTTAGTGCGTGCGTGCGCGCGCGCTCCAAACATCTCCAAGAGGCATAGATCCTCATGCGCCTGGAGGCGCATGAGGATCTATTCCTCCTGGAGATGTGTGCATGTTTGTGTGTGTGTGTGTGTGTGAGAGAGAGATGATGAATCTTTATTTATTCAGGATAAAGCTATTAGGCAACTCAATGCCTGTCTTACAAGCTGTCCTGTAAACAAACAACATAACAGGAAAATAAACAGAGCATGCAAATACTAACAATAATAAGAAGAAGAAGAAGAAGAAGAAGAAGAAGAAGAGGAAGAAAAACTACGGGAAAAAAACACAATGGAGAATTTGTAACTGCCTCCGATGCAAAAAGCAAGAGAACGAAACGCGTGCACAGCATTAATATTATACTCATCTAAGACAGTGTCATAGAATCAGCAGCATCAATAGCGTATAGTGACACCGACAAGACAATAGATGATCAGGTAGCAAATTTAAGGAGAAAGAGAAAAAATTTGACGTTTACGTGTTATCAGCAGAATTATTTTTATATGGCAAACTGTGAAGTCACGCTGATTGGAAGTGAGTGTGCAATGCACGTTTAAAATGGATTTTATCGCAAAATGATTTAATGTTTAATGGCAATGAGTTCCAGACAGAACTACCAGAAAATAGAAGGCTTGACTTGTAGAGATCTATCCGTGGGCGGGGTAAGTGAAGCAAGTCATTCCTCGTATGTAGTTGATGCCGAGGGCTGAAGTTAAATATCATGCGCAGATATTCCGGGGCTTGATAATGAAATATTTTGTGCATGAGGACGCATTTGTTAAATTTGAGTTGTTCCTTCAGTGTAAGCAGGCCAAGGGATTTTATTTTCTCAGCCGTGGAAATAGGGTTAGGAATAATTAACTTAACTGAACGACGATACAGCGAGTTTATTTTTTTTAAATGAAGTTCACTGCATTCGTCCCACAAAGAGGACGCATAGTCACAGTGGCTTTTAATGTGTGCGTGAAAGAACAATGTACAGCACTTTGTACTAAGAATATGTCTAAGTTTAGATAGCAGAAATACATTCCTGGACAAGGTTTTGCACAAACTGTCGATATGTGGCGACCAGTTCAGCTGGTCGTCAATTACAACTCCCAGTAGGCGGTGCCTGGATACTTGTTGGATAGGTTTATTGCCAAGTGACAGTTTCAGAGGGGCAGGATGTAGCTGACGCTTTTGGCGGGTTTTTATCAACATGCTTTTGGTTTTAGAAGTACTGATTAGCATGCGATTTTGCGCACACCAATCTGACACTTCATCGAGACTTTGCTGGAGGATACAATTTAGCGTCGTTTCACGTTTGTCTGATGTATGCAGAGTTGAATCGTCAGCAAAGAGTTCGCATTTAACCTCAGGATTTGAGATGGAAAGAGGTAGATCATTGATGAATAAAGAAAATAAAAGAGGCCCTAGGATAGATCCTTGGGGAACTCCGTGCATCACTATACCTTCTTTCGAATACCGCCCGTTTGAGTACACCTTCTGTCGGCGGTTACTGAGGTAGGAGGAGAAAAAAGCTATAGAGTTCGAATCAAGCTTATATACTGAAAGTTTCTTTAAAAGAATGTTGTGATCGACTAAATCAAATGCTTTGGTTAGGTCCAGAAAAACTGCACCATTTAATTTGGAATTGTTTATTGATGAGAGCCAAGAGTCAACAATGTAAACGAGGGCAGTATGACATGAGTGTTTAGGTCTAAAACTAGACTGAAGAGATACGAGGAGGCGGTGATTCTCCAAGAATTGGAGTAGGTGCTTATGAACGTGTCTTTCTAGTGGCTTCGATAATAGTGATAACACTGAAATAGGACGGAAATCGTTTGGACTTTTGGGATCTGTACATTTGGGAATGGGGGCAACTTTAGCATCTTTCATGGCATCTGGAAAAATACCTTGCTTGATAGAAAGGTTGAATATAAATGTCAAGGTGTCAGCTGTGTATGGAAGGGACAATTTCAGTACCATGTTGTTTATTCCATCCAGGCCACACGATTTACTTGTTAGAGTAGAAATATATTTACCTACTTCAAACACTGTCATAAGAGGTATGGAGAATGACGCACCTGTTGCGGACTCACAGTGTGTGCGCAGTTTATCAGAACAACTGTAACTATCAGTGCCACTGAAAAAAGACTGTACAAGGGACTCAGCAATATTTAAAAAGTGGGAATTGAAGTCGTCTGGAGTTATGCCTGGAGAGGTAGCAGCATTGATGGAACTCCTCTTCTTTGTAAACAAATTGATTGCATTCCAGACACTTCGGGTATCTTTACCCTCTGCGATAACTTTTTCCGCAAGCGTTTTCTGTGCTTTTCTAACTAAGGATTTTACAAGATTACGTTGTTTCTTAAAATCCGCAAACTTTTTCTGTCGTTTTAAGTCATCTCTTATTTTCATTGCGTGAATGATGTCCTTTGACAACCAAGGCGGAAGGGTAGGGTGTTTAACGCGTTTAGTCCTTAGTGGGGCATGTTTATCGAGGACCCAAAGAAATAGCTTGTACCAAAGCGAGAGGGCTTCATTGGGATCATTAGTGTTATAAATAAGGTGAAAGGGCGTGATTGAGAGGTCATGAAGAAAGTCATCTTTGTTGAACTGTGTGTAAGACCTGTATGTGATGGTAGTGTGGTGTTTGTGCTGGGGTTTATCACGTTTAACTGAAAGATTAAAACAAGTAGGAAAGTGATCACTAATGGCTACATTCGGCACGTGGACGTTTGTGACAGCGGGTGCATTAGTAGTATAGATGTGGTCAATCAATGTGGCGGATGACAAAGAAACTCTAGTGGGAGACCGAACCATCTGCTGCAGGCCAAATAATGAGGTGGTGCAATTCCACGCCGCATTACCAGTCTTTAGGAGGTCAATATTAAAATCGCCTAGAAGGTGTATATCTTTGTTGTGACGTTGTTGCACCTTATCCATCATGGTGACAAAATCATCATACCATGAAAATGTGGCTGACGAGGGAGGAGAGAGAGAGAGAGAGAGAGAGAGAGAGAGAGAGAGAGAGAGAGAGAGAGAGAGAGAGAGAGAGAGAGAGAGAGAGAGAGAGAGAGAGAGAGAGAGAGAGAGAGAGAGAGAGAGAGAGAGAGAGAGAGAGAGAGAGAGAGAGAGAGAGAGAGAGAGAGAGAGAGAGAGAGAGAGAATTACGTCGTAATTAGAGTATATTGTCAGTGTCTGCGTGGTGACGGAATTGCCTCTTTTATGTCACCGCCACTGTCTGACTTTCTCTGGAAATCAAGTTTTTTTAGATTTTTAATTCTTTTCTGAAAAGAATTAATTTTTACTAAAGAAGTTGAAAGGATACAAAGCTGGCTGATGAACTCATCCAATGTCTTTTTCCAAACTAGCTATATGCAAAAAATCAAGTAAACTGACAAAAATTACGGAATCGACTTCCTATAAACGGTTGTTTGTGTCTTCAATGAGACATTCAATTACAGTATGCTCGGAGGCTCTCCTAGCCACTCACTTAAGGACGTATTTCGCCAAGTTTCAAGCTTGTGTGTACAGAAATATCGGAGATTCTCTTGTTTACATACATACATACATACATACATATATACATTACATTACATTACATTACATTACATACATACATGTTGGCATCCTTCTGTCTCGGAAGACAATGGAGTATAAAAATTATGCGCTTGCTGGGTCATACATACATACATACGTACATATATAGGCACATACGCACATACATACTGGGTCATTCATACATACGCACATACGGCGCTTCGCGCCAAATGTACGTTCAGCAGCGAGGTTAGCGTAACTAGACATGACATAATTTTTATCTTGTTACTTCAATTGTTAGAGGTTTAGCCTGCCCGCCTTTGACATCATGGACATGCTATTAAATTCGCCCATCCGTGACCCGTCCTAAAATTTGAATGTCCCTTCTATAAATAGAAGGGACTTAAAATCGCTGTACGACACTTCCGTAGCTATTAATGCGGGGCGTCTCCAATGAGTTAAGCCTTTTAGCGATCAACCCAGTCAAGCTGGGCGTCTCAAAGGCTGCGTGTGTGACCTGCTCCGACTCCGCCGTCTGTCGTAAGCGATTTTGTCGTCAACAGCGCAACAACAAGCAGATCAAGCAGTTGCAGTATTCAAGCAGCTGTGTAAATGTTGCTCAATAAATACAAACTGCAAACCACTCACCCCTTCACTGGCGTGAGAACAAAAATGACAACTACCCAAGCGCAAGAGGCATAGAACCTCATGAGCCCCGCATTCGCGGGGGCTCATGAGGTTCTATGCTTCTTGCTGGTCGCGTTTTGTCAGTATCCATGTTCTTTGAGGTTCCTTGGCGTTGAGTTAACTCATTGTGCCCGAGGTGCGAAATACCCACATTTTGGAGTTATCCTCTAAGGACTGGATTACAATTCATGAGACAGATCGACCATGATAGTTCGAGGGTGGTGGCAGAATAGCTTGGCGCCTATAGGCGCCAAGCTATTCTGCCACCATACTTGAACTATCGTGGTCGAGCCATATCTTGCGGTGGTGTGTCGCGGGCAGAATGAGTAAAACAAAGCTTTCAGAAACGCAGTCTACGACCAGTAGGTGGAAGGGTTAAGCGATCTTCACTCGATTCCCGTGTTTGCTTTGTAAACCCCTCGACGCGACGACAGCGGCAACAACAGCAAAACTGATCCCGGGAAGTAAACAGCTACTGAGAATACACATAAAATAATGACAAACAAATACAAAAGATTAGTCCTGTTATCCCCGCGTGGTGAATTTAATAACTCGACTTGATCCTCCCTCTTCAAGTTTGCACGCGAAGCAACAAACACGGAACTGGCCAAGCTTGTGCTGCTACGTGATTTGGACTTCCTTCTCTAGGCCGCGTGGTCCAAAATCCAGGAACGGCGCACAGTCATGCTGGGGCCTCGGTTCCTGTGATTCCGATAAGGTTTACAAAGAAGCGGCTCTCTTTTGTGCGTTTTGTGGCTGTCAGAAAAATGTTTGATGTGGCGCAACGTCTTTTGCGCAATCAAGGAAGGATGTTTTCTTTGAAAGCGAAGGAACACCCATTTCGAATGGAGCCAAAGCCTACAAACCTACAGATATTTGCATCGACCGTGTGTGCATTCCATCTACGTACCAGAATGCGTTTGCGGGGGATCTGTTTTTCAAAATGTTTTCATTCCTACATTTGAGGTTCGCAAAACAATTTATCCGTTTGGTGGTCTGAAATTTCTGCTTTTATCGACATATGTGCTGGTGTGTGATTGTAGACCTTACGACTTTCAGTCGTAAGGTCCACAATCACAGACCAGCACACGTTGAAGGATGAACGTCTGAACTTGTTTTTGTTTTCGGGTTGTTTTAGGTGTGGGAGCTTTTACACAAGGGCATCTGACGAGATTGAAGAATGTAAGGGTCTGTAGATCTATGCAAACCGTTTTTTTTCTTCTTCTTGATAGTGCCATCTACGGGAGTGACTAATACCTTATGGATAGTGCTTGATTGCCTTGATCCACCTCCATTGATCCATCTGTAGGTGGAAGTCGTCTGCCGGAATTCTGGAATTCACAAATCAGAAATTCGAAGCACCCCTTTTCAGTAATATTTCACTTTACTGTATGCTATACAAATAAGTTTTCGTCTCAGGTAGCGGTAATTTTTGCATGAAGTTGTACCACACATAGTGTTCAGCAAAAGATTTGCGACATTTCTGGAAGCATCCAGAAATGTCGCATTTCGTTTGCTCGTCAGTACACTTCACCGTGTCCGTTAGTTTCCGTTTCGAAACGGATATTCATCTCGAACCCACATTTGCCCAGATTTGTGCCAACCTTCATTTTTTTTTTTAAGAGTATCGCCGTCTGGGCCTCCACATAGGTATTGCCTCTTAGTCCCCTTGGTTAAAAAAAAAAAATTTCCAACACTGACGCATCTTTTGCTCCAGGCACCAAGCTAATCTGACACTACCCTTGAGTTGTGACGGTCGTGTACTTTGTGATGGCAAAAGACAGTAAGTCCATTTTTGTGAAAAGCGACGTTTTCATTGCAATACAATGACAGTCTGGCTTATCACAAAAATGAACTTACTTTCATGTGCCTTCACAGGGCTGTACGTGTCCCGTCGGAAAGAGTAACTGCATTGTTGCATTACATCCTGACGCCGACTTTGTAACGAATGCTTATTGTCTTATGATGGTAAATTACAGATTAAGAGACAGATGAAGCATTTTAGTTCAAGGGTGGTGTCAGAATAGCTTGGCGCCCCAGGCGCCAAGCTATTCTGGCACCACCTTTGAACTATCATAGTCAAATTAATTTCAAGCAGTAGTTATCACTGCTAGCGGACACATACTCAGTGTTTCTACAATCGTCGTTAATTCAAGACCCCCCCCCAAAAAAAAAAAAAAAAAAAAAAATACTAGATGGCCCAGAAACAGTGAGTCAAAGTGGCGTCCGCAAGAGGCATAGATCCTCATGAGCCCCTGCAACTGCCGGGGAGCATGAGGATCTATGCCTCTTGCGGTTGGGTGGTTTTCATGTTTTCTCGGCTTTAGCACATTAATTAATTCCTCGGATTCCATCGATAGTTCATGCACACGGGAAGCACAAACACAGCCTTCGGCATTCCTCATGTATCTGTTTGACATAATTAGTCACGTGACTGCAGGTGCGCGTGCAGATGCGCAGACGATAGGTGGCGCTGCTGCGGGTGTTCGGCACGTGCCGAATGCTCTTTGCCGCACGCGCTGAATGAATTGGCCGCCGACAGACGACACGCACCTGGCTTGCATGTATAGGACAGCTGTTCGGGTTTTGCGGTAAATCGGCAAAACTTGCTACCGTTTTTTTATCTTGCAGTTCCCACAGTTGTCTGCTGCACCTTACTGCGGCAGCTTAGTTCCACACAATTTGCAGGCCGGGATTTTCTTTCTTTCTGAGCAGGATTTTTGAGTCAACCGCCTCCGACAGCGACCCGAGGACATAGTCCTCCTGCGGCTGCATATTTGGCAGCGATCATGCGCAAAACGTATTGAGGCGCAAAAGAAGTGCGACATTTTGGAATCACCGGAAACACTTAGTGTTTCCGTTAATTCCACAATCGAATTTCTTCTCCTCCTCTGTATATATTCTCACTCAATTTTTCTTCAGTTACCGCATTCAGTCACGAATTTGGGAGTTGTCCGGGCTCTGAAGACTGCTTGTACCAATTATTCTGGAGACAGATCGACCTTTATAGTTCAAGAGGGTGTTGCCACAATAGCTTGGCGCCTACCGGCGCCAATCTATTCTATCACCATCCTTGAACTACCACGGTCGACCATGATCTTCTTGCTGTGTCAGGTGTTAAAGGGTACAGGAGCGTTTGAGTGATTCATTGTGGAGGGGTTTACTAGGGCGTCTGGTTTTCACTGAACGATTGTCTGGATCTAGTTAGGGGCAAGGTGCGATCATTCTGGTACCCACCGGCGAGCGGTAACTTAATACGTAAGTTGCCACTTGCCGATAGGTACCAGATTGAGTCGCGACAAGCTGTAAGCCTCGACTGTCAGATCTTGTACTTTGCCAGGTTATAAAATAATGTTATATATTTTTTTTAAATCATCTTTCTTTCAAGATATACTGACGAGCAAAAGAAATGCGAAAGTAATGTAAAGAAAAACCATTTTCCTTTCAAGCTATAGTGGCGCATGAAAAAAAAAATGCGACATTATTGGAATCGAAAAATATCGCATTTCTTTTGCTCGCCAGTGTTTTACACAGTGTCCAATAGTGTGATATTGTCTGTTTTGAAATAGGCAACGCACGCTTCAGAGATACTTTTCTCTGTTTTTTTTTCCCTGTATATTGAAGCGTGCTTCTGTCTTTGTTGATTGTTTTCATACATTTTTACACGCTCAGTTGTCATTATTTTGATCAGCATTTCGTTCGGAATTTCGTCCGGATTTCGTTTTTCACAGGCTGAGTCGTATGCAAAGAACTAATGAACGAACGAGTTTGTTTTTGTATGTTTCTCTTTGTTTCTATTTTTTCTCCTTTCGGCACAGTCAGTGGTATTTGTATCACATTTGGAATCAATTCGGCTGCAGTTTCTCACAGAATCAACATGATATCTTTGTAAGCAACCGGCTCACCGGGAATCATTGAAAGAAACAAATGCCAGAGCTCTTCCTTTTTTTTAGATTTATCTTATTTCTTCAAACGAAGCGACCCGAATCGCAACATCAATTTGTACCAGTGCCAGCAGCCTGCCTCCCTCACTTCCAGCGCCGAACACTTGATGGGTCCACCGTGACAATTCAAGGGTAATGCCTGGTTAGTTTGGCGCTTGAAATGGTGCCAAACGTACCAAGCACTACCCTTGAGTTAAAGCATCGTTGTTTATATACATGTCCTTAACGTGAGATTCAAAACCACTGGTAACTTTGCGCCTAGGTGAGATGCTTCAATGGATCGACCATGATAGCTCAAGGGTAGTGCCTGATTAGCTTGGCGACTGGGCAGGCGCCAAGATAATCAGGCACTATCCTTGACATCCACAATCACGGAACAGAACACATTACTTGTGTCTTTGCCAACTGCATACGCTGTACATAGCTCACTTGGATAAATAGAGTCCTGCCTGATTATTGCCCTTGTCTGTTGCGGATTATGTCCCTTTGCAGTTCCAGCTTTTCTGTAGTAATGAAAAGCTGACTGCCAGATAACCCTCTTTTATGTGTGAACACTGATGCATTACGTCATTTACTTTAAATGATGCGTGTTTACAACATCTACGTAATGCATTCATCCCATATTTCATTTTGCTTCTCAGAAAGAAAAAAATTACTGTGATCTCGTAAACGGCTGATCGTCTGTGAAGACCATCTGCTAGAACGCCCTTTAAAAAAATGTGGCGGCATCGAAGATACGGCATATAGACCACGGTTCTAAGCCTTCTAAGCACTTGATTTACGACCATTCTTTGAAAAATAATGTGCAAGCCTGTCGTTTTGGACCTTTGTGCTGTGGGCGGCAAGGGCCATAATCATAGACCAGCACATCAGACTTAACCCTTTTGGCCCCCATTTCCCATTTCTGAAATTTTGGAGGTGCTGCCTCAGGCTAACGACTGTGTACCAGTTGCATGAGATGACTTGACGATGATAATTCAAGGGTAGTGCCAGATTAGCTTGGCGCCTTCAGGCGCCAGGCTAATCTGGTCTTACCCTTAAATTATCATCGTCAAGTCATCTCCTGCTGTAGGGATCCGGCGCTAAAAGGGTTAAAGGGACTGCAAGCATTTTTGCAGATGCGTGGCCTTCTATAACCCCGGACGAGGTCGCAGTCGGTTTTTTTATTTCTTCTTCTTCTTTTTTTTCTTCTTTTTTTTTTTTTCTTAAAGAGGGGGGGGGGGGGGAGCTTATGCCCTAAGGGTACTGACGAGCTAGGCATTCGTCTGCAGAAGTGTAATTTGATTAGTTCGGGGGTTTAACGTTCATGGCACCCGCGAGATAATGGGCGGCCCAAAGGGGCGGGTGTATGCCTATGGACCTGAACACTGATCAATTCAGGCGCACTGCCACTGTGCCACATTTATTTCAACGGACATGCTATTGAACAAGCCCGTCAGTCTTTTTCCCTGGATTACGAGTCCTGCTTCCATGGCCGGAACTCGAACCCACGACCCGGGTTCCGACGCTTATAACCGCCTGAGCTATTTCGGACTCAGTCTCTGCAGAAGTTTAAGAATGAAAACAGGAACTACGAGGCGGTGTAACAGAAATCAGCCAGGGCAGCAAGTACAAGTATTTTGCACTGAATTGCGTCAGGTTGTAGGAAACGGTACATGAGTGAGTGGTGCAATCAGAGAAGAGCGTCCCACTGAACCATTCCTCTGCCAGAGGCCGTAGATTGTATTGCTGAAATCTTTGTCCGCAATTCAGCACCACAGATCTCCCATGCGTACAAGGAACAACCCAGTACGCCAAAGGCCATCGGGCTGAAGTCGGCCGCTGTGGGCCCGCGCACTAACGTGCGCGGGCCCACTGCGGCCGATTTCGCCCCGATGGCCTTTGGCGTACTGATTTGAATACAAGGTTGTGTATTGTAAGCAAGAGGCAATAGATTCTGCTGTCGTACCGACATTGGTCTGATTTGCAATGCGCCAATGGATCTCTTTGTGGTCTGTGTACCTCCAGCAGAGAAGGTTTGAGGGCGGTCAGGCTGGCGATGGTCGCTTTGCCCAATTGCCTCCGTAAAAGCTGAGGTCTCAGGTCATAATTAGAAACTACTTTGGCCACAAAAAACAACACAGTTGAGTTGCGCTCAGGGCGGGGGTCTGGTTGCACGGAAATAATACGAACGATGCAGAGTTGAAACACTACAGCAGACAAACACTCGCCAGTGTGCAGGAGGCATAGATCCTCGTGAACCTTTGCAAACTGCAGGGGCTCGTGCGAGTCTGTCCCTCTTGCTCGAAGAATGATCTGGCGTCTCGGAGAACGCGTCCAATAATTTCTTGACTTGACCTGATACATCATGTAAGCGTGGACGGAAAGCATTGACATTAAATCGTGCAGCTACACTCACGCTTAACTGACATACGAAAGATGGAACGACTATGATAGTTCAAGGGTAGTGTCAGATTAGCTTGGCGCCTACACGTGTGTCACAGATTTATAGGCGCCCCCGTGTGTTTTGTTTTTAAAGGAATTGCTATGTTTTAATGTTTTAAGCTGTGTCATTAGTTCGATTTTTTTTAAAGCGCCGTTTTAAGTTATCAGTGAACAACCTTCAACCCAGGTACATTTATGTGTGTGTTCGTCAAGCAACAGGAGGGCGTGGGGAGATTGAGCACAAGACTGTGCAAGGCAGATCCCCTCTTAAAGTCTTTGGCAGCCCCACCCAATTAATCGAGTGTTTGGTTTCTGAAAGTGGCTCAACACTTCCGAGCGCATTCTTGTGCTTAGTGCTGCAAAATAACAATTATTTTTACCTACCACCGACCTACACTAGGACTCCGCCGTAGAATGAATGACTGTTCGGGGTCGGATTTAAAAAGGTTTTTGTTATTGTTGAGTTCTCATAGTCTTCGCTGTTTGTGTGGCAGCAAACACAAAGACCCAAGCGATTTTCTTGCCGTTCTCTTCTCATCTTTCTCCTGCCGATCAAGCACTTAACCCCTTTTCTGCCGGGACAAGAAAACATTGCCCAACTACAAGAGACATAAACCCTCATGAGCCCCCGCATTCGCGGGGGCTCATGAGGGTTTATGTCTCTTGTTAATTCAGTCTTTGGTCTTTATGGGGGTTCTTTTGGGTCCTAGTGAGGTGAGTTAATGTGCGTTTTTCATGCGAATGTCGGTCAGTATGCAGTGGTTTCAGACGCGAAATCCGTGATGACTGTCAGGGAAGGGATTGTTTGTATGACAAATTCAGATTGCATTTGTTTGTTTGTTTGTCTATGGGCTTTTGCTGTCTTGTCTTGTCTTTCCTTCTCAGTCTTCGCTTCTCTGGTCCTTGTCTTGTCTTGTCTGGTCTTAGTTTGTCTGGTCTGTTCTTGCCTTGTCAAGTCTTGTCTTGTCTGGCCTGGTTTTGTCATCTTGTCTGGGCTTGTCTTGCGTTGGTTTTGGTGGGGTTAGGGTTTAGTTTAGCTTTCTGTAGTTTGCATGCTTGTGTTGGTTTAGTTTTTGGCTTAGTGTGCATTTTTTGGCGGAATTTGTTCAACCTGTGATTTATTTCTTCTCTGCGCCGCGGTACAGCAACACACGTCATAGCTCTCTTTCCGATAATCTTCTTCCTTCCACGTATATAATTAATGTTCCTTCTTTTGTTACAGGTTCTTCAGGATAGCTCAGTGGATACTGGTGGTGCTGCTTCATTCTCATCTCTCCTGGGCCCAGCAGGTAGGTCTGTTTTTCATTGCATAGACAGTCGTACACTGTCCCCAACCCCCTCCGCCGCCACCCTCTTGCCGGAAAACCCGAAGAACATCTATAAAGTTTGAACAAGGCAAGAGACATAGACCCTCATGCGACCCGCATCTGCGGGGCTCATGAGGGTCTACGTCTCTTGCATTTTGATGTATTGTGTTGTGTCTCAGTAAGCAAAGATCCTCGGCACACGACGGCCGCAATGGGCCCGCGGACGACTGGGCCAGAAAACGTTTTTCTACTGGGGATCCGACAGTGAAAGGGTTAATCTGCATGACGTCCCTCAGTCCAAGGATGCAAATGTCACAGATCTGTGCCGGCAGGAGGCATAGATTCTCATCAGCCCCTGCAATCTGCAGGGGCTCATGAGAATCTATCCTCTTACTGAGGGATTTCACTGGGTGAACATGTCTAGATGTTTTCACCCAATACCACTCGCCATTTTGTGACTTGCCATCAAGACTGAGTACCACTGTGATAAATACAACTGTCTGCCAAATAATAGCAAGGCGTTTGCAACGAACGACTACCTACTACGAACGAGAGCGAAATCACAGTTGATATCCAGTCTGTACCATGAGCACAGACAACACTCCAAACATCTCCAAGAGGCATAGATCTCCGGGCTCATGAGGATCTATGCCTCTTGGAGATGTTTGGAGTGTTGTCTATGCTTCATAGACAAGCTGGTTATCCGCCTGACTTCGCTTTCATTCGTTGTTGGAAGTCGATCGGTTCAAACGAAACCTCACTAGTACCCTACTGTGATAAATTCAGCTGTCTGCTAAACAGTATCAAGAGAACCGCTGCTGATAAACACGACCGTCATTATCTGTGCCGCCAGAATTATTGTCTTCATTACAGGCCTGTCTCCAGTACTTATGGGCCTAATAGGTACTTTGTGTGTACCAGTAACATTATCATTTTCATGATGGACCTGCCCTCTTTGGAAATAAAGATGCGTTGGCTGTATTCCTTACAGGTCTGATCGTTGAAAGTTACTGTCACACTTCAAAGCATGCATTGCAGACCATGTCCGTCGTTTCCATTCCACTTTTACATATTGATTGGTGGTTTGTGGTTTTGTGTCTTAGCCCCTTCAGTGCCAGCTGTGGCAGACTGTGTTTGTGCAATCTTCGTTCATTAAGACACACAAAAAAAAACTAGCTGTCCCAGGAACATGGATTTAAAGTGGGGTCAGCAAGAGGCATAGATCCTCATGAGCCCCCGCAACTGCGGGGGCTCATGAGGATCTATGCCTCTTGCAGCTGGGTGGCGTTCACTTTTCCTCGGCAGTAAAGGGGTTAGAGCCGTACGTTCCAAAGTCATAGACCAGTATACACCAATCTTGTACGGTCATAGGTGTTGCTAGAGCATGGCATCGTTCCTTTTTTAGCGTCCCAATTTTTTTTTTTTTAATTTTATTTTATTTTATTTTTTTTTTTTTTTGACGCAGCGAACCATTATAATTATGGCTTCAGTCTAGTCCAGTTCAGTTCAGTTTAGTTTCGGTCAAGATGGTGTCTTTGCGCTCGGAAAGATGCATGCGCGTTCCAGCCCACCGCACACATCATAACGGTTTTCCCAGAGTTCCTTTTGATATCGTACCAATATTGTTCCGGTTTACTATGGATCTCTCGTGATCTTTCAAGTCTGCCCAACGCCCACTGCCTTTCTCCACACCTCTGCTGCGGAGGCGATCGACTGTGTGGTGCCCGTGGCTCTGTTCCTGGACCTGCTGTCTCAGGTTTCTCACCACGTCTGCCCATTCTAAGCACCTCTGTGACCTCTGCCTTGGCTTTCCCAATCCGACTCCGCTCGTTCTTTTCGTTGAGCAAGTCACTCGAGCCGCCGTGAGATGGCCTTAGTCGCCTGCTCGGCGTTAATACAAAATAACCATTGTATGCATGTCGTTTAATGGACAATAACGTTTATTCAATTCGATTGTGTGGTGCAGGTACATGCTTGTTTGTATAAGTCACTCGAGTCAGTTCTAGAAACCCCGTTGCTGTCGGGGCACAGTATTTAGTTAACCCATTTAGCCCTAGGACCCTGCAGCAGGAAATGGATTGACCATGATAATTCAAGGGTAGTGCCAGATTAGCTTGGCGTCTTCAGGCGCCAAGCTAATCTGGCACTACCCTTGAATCATCATGGTCAATCCACCCCCTGTAACTGGTACATAGTCGTTAGGCAACACCTCCAAAATTTGAGAAATGGGACCTTGGGGCTAAAAGGGTTAACACAGAAAGCACAGCCTGCCACAACCCATTTTCAAGAGATCAGTGAGGTTACGGTTCCTGTAAAGTCCCGTAGCAGGCCGTACAGTAATTCTTTCGCGAGTCTACCTGACTGCGTTCAGCCGTTACGCGCGAACGGCCTTTTAGCATGAAGTGGCGACTTTGCGGTAGGTTGCGGTAGGTTGCGGTAAGTGTTACAAATTCCCGTGTCGTCACTAAGGAGAGACATCACTGTCTCCGGCTCAACCCCTCTTCTCTCACTCATTCTGAGAGCATAGACGCAAATTAAAATAAATGACGAAAATTTCCTTGAGTCATAGATTCTCATGAGCCCCTGTAAATGCAGGGGCTAATGATAATCTATTCCTCTTGCAGATGGGTGTTGGTTGAAGGGGCTGTTTTAAGAATGTTGGGATGAGGTGACGTTACTAACCTGATCCTCGCGAGCAGGGCTGTTGACCCCGGAGACGTAAGGTTAGCGGACTTCAAAGGGGGCGCCGTCAGAGTGACAAAGACCAGCTATTTTTTAAGCCGTTGTAGATGCCGATGTATTAATTCTAAACCAGCCCGCATAGGTGACTGGCAAGCGTGTTAAATGCAAAAAGAATCCACATAAAAGAAACACGCTTAGAAAGAACCATTACAACACAATTGATAAATTGTGTAGTGACTGTCTTTTCTACGCGTGTTTCTTTCTTTGTTGTTATTTTCTTCGATGGATTAATTTGAATAGGAGTCTTACCGCATTCAACAGAATATAAAGTATTTTTTAAAAAACGTGTCTAAAATGCAGTTTCTTTATAGTGACTTTTCGACAGCAAGGCGCCATGGACTTCAACGGAGCGCGGGCCGACTACGGCCGACGTCGGCCCGATGACCTTTTACTGGGAAATGATGTCCATCGGTCTGTGTTTGATAGATCTCATTGTTTTCATCCCTACGTCACACGACCAGTCTTTTTAGCGCAAACCGTACCATGTGACCGTGATACAAAAACCCTTGTAGCGACAAATGGCCGACTTTTTGTAGCCCTCTTTCTGTCGCGTCTTGGATGCCAGTTTTGTTCTATAAAAGATCATCAAAACGGTCTAAAGTAGAAAGTTACTGTTAGTGTGGTTCGAAACAACAGGCACACTACTGGAGACGGCAACGTCATGAAAGATTTTAAATTACGTAATAATTCTATCGAAGGCCTGAGGGGTACAATGATTCCTTTGACCTCCCTCAGGCCTACAAGGGTCCGTACAGCAAGCCCCTGCTACCAATAACGTATTTGTTTTCATTCCTCCACTATTTTCGTAAAAGAAATCAAGAAGACATCTTCCGACCTGGATCACGCCAGACATGACTGACGTCAAAGAAATATACATTTTACATAATAGACTTATGACGTAATTTAAAATATTTTATGATTTTGCCGTCTCCAGTACTGAGTGTGCTTGTTGTTTCGAACAACACTAAGTAACTTTTTACTTTAGAACGTTTTGGCGATCTTTTATAGAACAAAACTCACATCAAAGATGCGTCACAAAGAGGGCTACAAGAAGTCCGCCATTTTTCGCTACAAGGGTTTTTGTATCACGATCACATGGTACGGTTTGCGCTAAAGAGACTGGTCGTGTGACGTAGGGATGAAAACAACTTATATTGTAGCGACTACTGCCGGACTTTTTGTAGCCCACTTTCTGACACGTCTTGGATTCCAGTGTTGTTCTATAAAAGATCACCAAAACGTTCTTAAGTACAATATAAGTTATTGGTCGCAGAGGTTTGCTACACGGATCCTTGTAAGCCTGAGGGGGCTCACAGGAATCATTGTACCCCGATGGCCGAAGGCCTGAGGGGTACAATGGTTCCTTTGACCTCCCGAAGGCCTACAAGGGTCCGTGCGGCAAGCCCATGCTACCAATAACGTACATGGTATTTGTTTTCATTCCTCTACTATTTTCGTAAAAGAAATCAAGACGAAATCTTCCGAGCTGGATCACGCCAGACATGACTAACGTCAAAGGAATGTACATTTATACATAGACATATGACGTAATTTCAAATCGTTCATGACGTTGCCGTCTCCAGTAGTGCCTGTTGTTTCGAACAACACTAAGTAACTTTGTACTTTAGAACGTTTGATGATCTTTTATGGAACAATACTGGCATCCAAGACGCGTCAGAAAGAGGGCTGCAAAAAGTCCGCCATTTGTCGCTACAAGGGTTTTTGTATCACGGTCACATGGTACGGTTTGCGCTAAAACTACTGGTCGTGTGACGTAGGGATGAAAACAATATAAGTTATTGGTCGCAGGGGATTGCTACACGGAGCCTTGTAGGCCTGAGGGAGGTCAAAGGAACCATTGTACCCCGAAGGCCGAAGGCCTGAGGGGTACAATGATTCCTTTGAACTCTCGAAGTCCTACAAGGGTCCGTGCGGCAAGCCCCTGCTACCAATAACGTATTAATTTGTTTTCATTCCTCCACTAATTTCGAAAATAAATCACGACGAAATCTTCTGACCTGGACCACCCAGACATGACTGACGTCAAAGGAATATACATTTATACATAATAGACTTATAACGTAATTTAAAATCTTTCATGACGTTGCCGTCTCCAGTAGTGTGCCTGTTGTTTCGAACAACACTAAGTAACTTTGTACTTTAGAAAGTTAGGTGGTCTTTTATAGAACAAAACTGGCATTCAAGATGCGTCTGAAAGAGGGCTACAAGAAGTCCGCCATTTGTCGCTACAATGTTTTTTGTATCACGGTCACATGGTACGGTTTGCGCTAAACAACTGGTCGTGTGACGTAGGTAGGAAAACAAAGCTATTTAGTACAGGCACACTTCTGTAGACGGCAACGTCATAAAAGATTTTAAAATTACGTCATAAGTCTATTATTATTATTATTATTATTATTATTATTATTATTATTATTATTATTATTATTATTGTTATTATTATTATTATTATATTTATAAAGCGCAAACTCTCTGCAATGCAGGCTCTAAGTGCTGTACAATGCAAATCAAAGTTAAAACCTAAACACAAATCAATAGACAGCAACAACACAAAATACAAATATTACAATACAAATTCTAAAATTAACAGCACACAAAGCACAAACAACCATCGCAACAAGGACTGGCACAGGATCATCGTGATGGTATTGTGAAACAGAAAAGAGACAGGAATTTGGTAAAACAGAGTAGTGAGACTGGAAAAGATGTGTTTTAAGCTGACTTTTGAAAGAAATTACTGTCGGGGCATCACGAATGTGCTTCGGAAGGGAATTCCAAATGACTGGGGCCTGGAAACAAAAGGACCTTTGACCAAAGGACTTTGTATTTATTTTCGGTACTTTCAGAAGTTTTCACTGCTAGAACGTAAGGTGCGGGAAGCTTGATAAGTAGTTAACATACTGGAAAGGTAGGGAGGCAGTGTACCATCGAAATGACGGAAGGCGAAAGTAGCTACCTTGTACTCAATCCTAGCTTTGATAAAAAGCCAGTGAAGTTGGTACAACAAGGATGACACGTGATCTTTTTTTGCTTTCTGAAAAATGACGCGAGCTGCACTGTTTACTATTCTCTGAAGTCGAGCCAGTTCTTCAGATGGCAGGCCAGCAAACAAACAATTACAATAGTCAATGCGGCTCAAAATCAGTGAAGACACAAGCTGAGTGGTGGCAGACTGAGTCAGGAAAGATCTTACAGAGCTGATTTTCTTCAGCTGGAAATAGGCTGCTCTACAAATGGAAGTGATATGGTCATGCATATACAAAGTAGAGTCCAAAAGAACACCAAGGTCACGAACACAGCGTTTGAAAGTTATGCTAGCTTCACCTACAGTCAAGCTGCTGCAGGTGACCTGGGAAAGAGTGTGATATGACGCGACACACATTGACTCAGTTTTGCCATCATTCAGCATGAGCTTGTTCATTAACATCCATTTTTTAACATATGATATAGAGAGCTCGACTTCCTTAATTACAATTGGGACATCACATGGCTTGGAGTCGCTGAGCAGCTGTGTGTCGTCGGAACATTTGTAGAAACCACAACTATGTCGACTCACGACAGAAGACAGGGGTTGAGTATACATTAAAAACAGTGCAGGCCCCAAGACAGAACCCTGGGGCACGCCGCAACGCAGGGGGAGTGGTTTGGACTTTGCACTTCAAACTGATATATACATGTATATTCCTTTGACGTCAGACCTGTATGGCGTGATCCAGGTCGGCAGATTTCTTCTTGATTTTTGTTACAAAAACAGCGGAAGAATGAAAACAAATACGTTATTGGTAGCAGGGGCTTGCTGCACGGACTTTTGTACTAACAAACCCCTGCTACCAATAACTTATATTAGCCGGCGTGTGCGAGATAAAAGGCTGGGCTTATCTTACTGTCTTTCTTCCACGAGGTTGACCCGACATGTCTTTCCTTTTCAATACATCGGGACATAGTTTCTCTTTCACGCAAACAAGACAGACTTGTGCTGTTCTGTGAGTTTGGATATTACGGAGTCCAGCGGTTAGGTACTGAATCACAGACCAGTATGCAGATATACAGTGCTCGGTCTTTCGATCCGTACCTGGAGGATTTTTTTTATCATGTCAGCAGCGACCAGTAGTAGACGTAAGCATGTTCCCAGCTTATTATGGTCGCTCCCCTGGTGTTATGTTGTCACAATTCGTTTTGCCTGTTGGGAATCGTTTTGAGCTAGCGGTGAAGAGGCGTGTGGAACAGGTGGTGGTGTGGTGAATGCATGTTTGTGTGTCAGCCCCACGCGTTTGTTCTGCTGTTCCATTCTTTAACCCTTTTCATCCTGATACACTTGCTTGGAATTAATTTGACTATGATAGTTCAAGGGTGGTGCCAGAATAGCTTGGCGCCAAGCTATTCTGGCACTGCACTTGAACTAAAATGGTTGATCTATCTCCTAATCTGTAATGTAGCCTTCATAGAACAATAACCTTTTTTTTTTAATCAGCCTCAGGATGTAATGGGTTAAGACCAATAACCCCTCCCGTTCAGCTTTATCCTGTCTGTGTTCCCCCTGGCACATGTGATGATCGGGAACAACACTTGTTCCGTTGAGCACCATTCTTCTTAAAGCCCCCTACCCAACCCCCTGCTTTTTCTAATATCCAATAAAATGTCAGCGCCTATTGCCTGTCTTTTCCTTCTCTGTTTCTTCCAGTCAAGAATAAAACGCGCATTTACTCCCTCCCTCCACGTTTATTTCGCGTTCAGGCCTCTCGGGTGGTCATTTACGACGTGCGTTGACTGGTCACTCCCGGCGCGCGAAATGTCCAAGGCCCGAAGCCGGCCGCCGCATTAGTCACGAGCACAGCTGTGCGCGGGACAGCTGTGGCCGGCGTCGGCCCGATGGTTTTCAGCCGCCCACTGGGCAGCCTGTAGAGGCAGGCGGAATGGGCGAGGCTTGGAGGGACTTCCGGTCGGATCGACTTTATATCGTTGGCGGACCAAAGTTATATGCGGATGAACTACATTATTGTGTGATGGTCTGTGGTTTTGGACTTTGCGGTATCAGGGCTGTCGTGTGCTGGTCTGTGATTTTGGACCTTACGGCCTGTCGGCCTGTCGGCCGTAAGGTCCAAAATCACTGGCCAGCACACCTTCGGGCCAGTTGAGGCCGCTTTCCCGTTTGTCATTGCTCTGGTGACCTTTGCTGGCCTGTCCCATTTGGGGGCTATCGACTCCGCAGTACGCTTTTGCGCTGTCATCGGACTGCAGGGGACGGAGCGCTGCTTGAAGACAAATTGCGTGGGTGCTGGTCTGTGATTTTGGACCTAACGGCTTCACGCCGTAAGGTCCAAAATCACAGACCAGCATACTAATGGTTCATAGTACACAGAAGTATAGCGCGGGAAAAAAAAAATGACCCTGTTTACTTCATGCCTGCGAGTAACACAGATGTCGTGGGCCCTACGCCAGCAAGAAGATGACAAATTCGCGTGAGCACACGCGTGGACGCGCATGGGTTAATGAACACGGGGTTTACAAATACTTGATTTAACTCCTTCACTGCCCATGGACGTAGCTTGTCTTTCTAAAATTGTTAATTCAACTCCAAAGAGCGATGGACGTGGATTCAAAGTGGTGTCAGCAAAGAGGCATAGATCTTCATGAGCCCCCGCAACTGAGAAATTTTGGCCTGGCAGGGGAGAGGGTCAGAACCACTAGGACTGGAATCCACCCACCCAGATCCGCTTCGGGGGTTCATAAGGTTTTACGCCCCTTGCAGATGATAATATGTGTGGGGTATTTTTCATGACAAATGGCTGACCGTAGATATGGGTCACCAGCTGATGACACATAATTATGCAGGTTTGCCCGGTTCGTCACGTACAATAATACGTCAGTGTCTTTGATGTAGACACTGCGTACTTACGTTAATTAGCTTCACAGCTGCGGCGGGGATTCAGTATGTCCTAGTGATAAATTCCGACCGAGATGAGAAAAATGAAAAAGTCTTAAACGTTACTCTGTCCTGACTGAATTTGTGTGATTAACAGACCTGGGCTGAGTTGCATGATTAAGCATAGTCCTGCGCAAGCCACTAAACAGGGTGCTTTGCTAAAGTGGAGCACCTTGCTTAATGGCTTTCCCAGGACTAAGTTGTCATGCAACTGAGGCCAACACATTTTTTTCCCGCGCTAGCTGTAAGGTCGCAACTGAATCACATATGCACTTTGAACGTAGTATTTTGTCAACGACGCCAAGCTAACCTGGCACTTCCCTTGAATTATCATGGCCCATGAATCTCCTGCGGTAGTGCGTCGGGGCTAAATGAGTTAAACGCGGAACAACTGACACCCTCAGTTTGAGGGTCCGCTTGGGCTGATCGTAGTCAGCAACGCCGCCAGCAGGCGCATGCTTTCGTTTATCACACACACACACACACACACACACACACACACACACACACACACACACACACACACACACACACACACACACACACACACACACACACACACACACACACACACACACACACACACACACACACACACACACACACACACACACACACACACACACACACACACACACACACACACACACACACACACACACACACACACACACACACACACACACACACACACACACACACACACACACACACACACACACACACCACACACACACACACACACACACACACACACACACACACACACACACACACACACACACACACACACACACACACACACACACACACACACACACACACACACACACACACACACACACACACACACACACACACACACACACACACACACACACACACACACACACACACACACACACACACACACACACACACACACACACACACACACACACACACACACACACACACACACACACACACACACACACACACACACACACACACACACACACACACACACACACACACACACACACACACACACACACACACACACACACACACACACACACACACACACACACACACACACACACACCACACACACACACACACCACACACACACACACACACACACACACACACACACACACACACACACACACACACACACACACACACACACACACACACACACACACACACACACACACACACACACACACACACACACACACACACACACACACACACACACACACACACACACACACACACACTCTCTCTCTCTCTCTCTCTCTCTCTCTCTCTCTCTCTCTCTCTCTCTCTCTCTCTCTCTCTCTCTCTCTCTCTCTCTCTCTCTCTCTCTCTCTCTCTCTCTCTCTCTCTCTCTCTCTCTCTCTCTCTCTCTCTCCTCCCGCGCACCCATTTCCCACACTGGTTGTCTCCAGCGATTCGCTTCCATGAGAGGGAGGCAACCAGTGTGGCTTCTTCCGTCTGCAAGAGGCATGTATTCTCATGAGCCGCAGGGACTCATGAGAATATATGCATCTTGCTTGAGGTAAGGAAGGCTAAATGACTGAACTAACATCCTAACATAAGTCTGCATTCTTGACCTCGATATTGAAATCTGCCCAGGACTCTATTTAGAGTATTGACAATTGCTTGTTTTGTTTTCACCAAATTTTTACGACTGTACAGCAAAATCGACAAATCATAGGAGGTCAGTAAAACATATTCCATACTAGGTCAATTGGCACCAAATGATACTTGTTTGTTAAGAACAGAAAAGTGGTTCTTTGCGGAGATACTTGGCAAAAACGTTGTGCCCTCCGATGTCAAACGGCCTATATAAGTAAACCAGGACCTTAATGGACATGCTATGGAACAAGCCCGTCGTCTTTCCCTGGATTGCTAGTCCAGCTACCGGGGGCCGGGAGGAAACACTGAACAAGAAGTACTGCTTGTAGCCACTGACGAGGGGGTCGAAGGGGGCGGGGGGGGATTAACTAGGAACAGACAGGCGCCAAATGGCTGTTAGCCTTTTTGTCTGCATCCTGTTATTAGTCTCAGACAAAGCCAAGGAACTGTGTGCGGTGTGTCGTCATTTTGTATGTCAGTCGGTATCAGTGACCTTTTGGCAATGGCCTGCAATTCGCCGCTAATAAGATCCATTGACTTATAACCGTTATACGCATAACATATCGCCAGTCGCCGCACAGTGATTTGGGCCCTACATAGGCGCTCGTCACTCAGTGAAGCTGATGCGCTGTGTTATCAGGAAGATAGATTCACTGGAAGAAATCTTCATAATTTATCATATAATCCTAATTCACTGAACGACCAAAAGCCACAACTGTCCAAAGAACGTGGCCACAAAGTGGTCGCAGCAAGAGGCATGGATCCTAATGAGCCCCCGCGTTCACTTTTTCTCTACAGTGAAGGGATTAATCCACCGCGGTAGTAATTTTGTCAGTGCGCACGTGGCAAGCGCCTTGGATTTCAGCATAGACTGTGTTTTACCTGAGCTTTTAGTGATGTGTCTTTGATGGTGTGCGTGCGATTTTACAGCCTAAAAAAAAAAAGCAGTCACCAAAGCAAGATGATAAGTGTGCTGGGTGCTCACATAATACACTTTTCTTCTGCTGACTGCTTTCTTTTCTTTTCTTTTCTTTTTTTTCTCTCTCTCCCCCCCCCCCCCCCCCCCCCCCCCGCCCCTTATTTTAAAACAAACCAAGCCAAACTACAATGAAAGGGAACACGCATCATTGTTTCCTCAACACACGTGAATGCTTTTGATTTATTTCTCGGCACTTTTTGAAGCCGGCCTCCGTTGGCCATTCAGTCTTTTCCTGTCTCTGTTACCTCAGACAACACAACCTCTTGGCTCTGCGATCTGGAGAGATCAAGGCTCTGGCTCTTGGCAAGAGGCAATGATCCTCATGCGCCCCTGCGACCGCAGGCACGCATGAGAATCCTTGCCTCTTGCCGTGGTGCCAGTCGGTTCCATTTTTCTGGCCTTCAGAGTGAGGAAGCCATCTTGCGGTGACTGTGTCTGTTTCCGTAGCGTACCCAGCGCCGCCTGGTGGTCCGGATGTGCAGCGCAGAGAACGGATGTATAGCCGGCAGCCAGGCAGTGCCAATAAAATATTTAAAAAAATGCATGGTACATGTTCTGTATTTTTTTCACTGGCACGGGATTAATTTGAACAGACTGAGCAGATCATTGGGCTGTCACGCTATAGCCTTGAGGTCCATTCACGTACTGTTTGACGCATAGGCGCCTGACTAGTACGGTATGTTGTAATGTTTCCAGACCAAAAAGATGAAAAATTCAAAGAAAACCATACTTCCACCAAAGAAAGAGACACGCTTATGAAGCACTTCTTGTGGGTCTTGCACTTCTTGCCCGGCCTTTTCAAACTGAAGACTTCTGTGGGTCTGCTGCCCAGGACATGCTGGAGTCCAGGGCGATGATCGAGCGAACACACTCGCTGGCAAGGCACAGGGCCTACGAACGGCCAGATCAACGTGGTGAAAACCCTGAGAACGCATTTCCAGGACTGAACAGAGCCAATGGACAACACAAGGGCACCGCACAATAGATCGCCTCCATAGCTAGAAAGGCAGCGGTCGCTGGGCAGACTTGAAAGGACACGAGAGATATACAGTAAACCAGACTAGTATTGGCTCGATATCAAAAGGAACTCTGGAAAGACGTTTGGTGGGTGAGATGGAGCGCGCAATGGCCTTCCGAGCACAGAGATCCCACCTTGAGTGACCAGAAGCAACCTGAACCTGTTCAGTGCCTTCCCCCCTTTTTTCTGACCAAAAAGGTCCAGCGGCGTGTAAAATGCAGAGAAAATCAAAACAGTTCACGTAACCCTTTCGCCGTCAGTATTCGCGGATTTCGCGTCTGAAACGACTGCAAGCGACTGAGAGTATGTCCATTTTGAAACGGTGTAACACGAACATTTAATAAATGGTGTAATAACTGTTTCTTTCCAAGCGCGTTTCTTTCTTTCTTGGGATTTTCTTGAATCCCAAAATTGTTGTAGTCTGTGAAAAAGTCACACCAACAACGTGACCTCCAAGCGTGTAAAATGCAGAAGAATAAAGGAAGAAAGAAGAAAGAAGCACGCTTTGAAATGACAGTTATAACACAATTTAATCCTGTTCATCCTGATACACCCGTTGCTTGGCATACATTTGACTATGATAGTTCAAGACAGGACCTGCACATCCAGACCACCAGGCGGCGCTGGGTACGCTACGGAAACAGACACTGTCACCGCAAGATGGCTTCCTCACTCTGAAGGCCACACTGACCTACACCCATATAGATCCCTTCCACCTATTCTGGCACCACCCTTGAACCAAAATGGTTGATCGATCTCCTAATCTGTAATGTGGCCTTATTAGGACAATAAGCAATTTTTTTTAAAAATCGGCCTCATAATGTATTGAGTTAATAATATTCAAAATATACAAACAAACACGCAATGACAAGAGAAGTAGCGAATTGTACACTTGTTTGTTTGTCTATTTTGAAATATTAATAAATTGTGTTGTAACTGTCTCTTCTAAGCATGCTTCTGTCTTCGTTGGGTTATTCTCTGTGGAAAAGCCATCACGATGAGTTGCCTGTGCCTTCAGTTCAGTCTTACGCGAACACTGACGCACCCAACCCCACTCCCCACCCCCACCCCCCACCCCCAACCCCCACCCCCACCCACACACACACACACACACACACACACACACACACACACACACACACACACACACACACACTCACACACTGACCTACACCCATATAGATCCCTTCCACCTCTGGACCCACCTCTAGTATCCCCGACCCCAGAGCCCTGACCCTTGTGTAATCTCCGCCCATTTTGCTGCCACTGCACCCGTTTGTCATCATATCACACAATGGCCCCTAGTGTTACCAGGAAACTCCTTCAGACATTGTCCTGGTAGTAACTACCTTAACACACTTACTATCTGCTGTATCCCGCGAGTTAACACAGCTCAGTTTCTACCAGCAATAAACATTGCCTCTCGTGAGCCATTACGGCCGCTTGGGGCACATGAACATCTATTCCGCTCGCAGACAACAAGAGGCTGCTCTTTAGAGTTGAAAATCGAATGCATGTGCTACGATCCCTTTTGTGCATTGACGGGTGATGTGAGTAATAGACCTGCATTTTGGCAGCAACAGGTATAGATTTTCATGACCCCCTGCTTCGCAGGAGCCATAAGAATCTATACCTCTTGGAGACGGGAGAGGCTGCGTTTGAGGAGTTGAAAACTGAATGCATGTGCGGCAGGGTCCCAGTGCGCAAAAGGCCATCGGGCCGACGTCGGCCCGATGGCCTTTGCGCACTGGGGTGTTTTTGTTTGACATTTCCCGCGGGCAAATAATAGCGGCAGTGACATAACATGCTTGCAAAAATAAACCTAAGGCCGGAGTAAAAAATTAAAAAAAATAGAAACAAACGTGTTCCTGGGGTAACTGTAGCAGTGAGCCAAGTTGCACACAGAATGGGTTGTGTGACAAGTCCTTTCAGTAAACGGAAGACATGTGAAGACCTGTGAGCCTTGCTGCTTTGATGCATGTATTTTAGGTGAATCTGTTTAGTTTCAAATCTGTCTTAAAGTGAACACCCGTGCGTGTTTCTTTCCTAGCTTCTGTTTTATCTGCAGTCATAGCCAAGGAAAAGTTATAAACCTTCTGAATATCCGGTCAAGTCCTTCGGTTTCAGGCCGGGTCAGGAAACAGCCAGGCAGATGCTTCCAGTGTCAACGTAAAGGAGCCAGTCGGGCCATTCAGTTAATTTACCAGTCTTGTAATCGGGTCTTTCGGTTTCAGGCCGGTAACTACAGCGAGACAAATTCCTATATTGATTGCTTTAACTCAGTGTGCCCCAGGTACGAAATACCCACATTTTGGAGTTATCCTCTGAGGACTGCATTAAAATGAAGGAGACAGATCGACCATGATAGTTCAAGGGTGGTGGCAGAATAGGCGCCAAGCTGTTCTGCCACCACCCTTAAACTATTATAGTCGAGTCATATCTTGCTGTGGTGTGTCGCGGGCAGAATGAGTTAATGACAGCAAGGCGATGGCAATAAACGATATCTCATCTCATCTAATCGCACCGCACCGCACCGCATCGCACCGCACCACACCGCACCGCACCGCACCGCATCGCATCGTATCGCACCTATCACTACACTAAAAGCCCACCTATCACTACACTTAAGCTAACACGCTTGAATAATACTCTGCACAACCGGCGCTGAAAATGAAGATGTAGTGACAAGTGGCGAGTATAAAAGAAGGCAGGGATAAAACAGCAGATCAGCTTTCCTAGCTACGTGGGAACCATAAACAACCAGGCAGTGGAGAAGGTTTTTTTGGCAAATTGCCTCCATGACACCAACAAGGTGTCGCCCATTCACCTTGTGTCGCGGTCGCTGAATTCTCCGCATTTCTTTCTCCATCAAGGGATGCACCGCACACTGCCGCTCACATTTTACAGGGGCGGATCTGGGGGGATAGGGGGGTTTACAAGGGACCCCCCCCCCCCGACCCAGAATTCTTTAAATGCTTTAACAACGTCCCTTTTTCGGGTGTTTGGACCCCGTCCCCCCCCCCTCCCACCCCCCACCCCCCCACCCCCGACCCCCGTTGTTTGATATTTTGGCGAATGGTAAGAGTCTTAAGACGCAAGCACCTCCTCTCCACCCCCACACCCACCCCCACACCCACCCCCACTCCCCGCTTTATGATTTTTCGGCCCCTGAAAGCAAGGTCTAGCGTCGGGGAGCCTTTTGTATCCGGTTGAAGGTGCCAAACAACATGAAGTTGGAACCACCACCACCACCCACCCACCCCTATCTCGAGGTAACTGATCCGCCCCTGTTTGACACCGCAGGCGTATGTGGACAAATGCGTTTTCATTAGATAAGATAAGATAGGTTAAGTTGAGTGATGGTCAAATATTCTCGGCACTAAACGGGTTAATAGGTGTGAATTTAAACTGTTAAAGTCCCTTTCGCTTGTATTCTGCTTGTTCCTTTCTCACGCTGGATGTAGCTTGCGGTGGAGCTTGTTCAGAGAAGAATTGAACACTACCCAAGTGCAAGAGGTATAGATCCTCATGAGTCCCCGCATCTACGGGGGCTCATGAGGATCTATACCTCTTGCCATAAGTCCATTACTGTTTTAGTAATAGACTTATGCTCTTGCTCACTACACCCCTTCGAATCCATCTTCCTTGGACATACAGGGTTTCTCGCTCTTGAGTAACCCTATTAGCCCCGGATCCCTGCAGCAGGAGATGGCTTGACCGTGATAATTCAAGGGTAGCGCCAGATTAGCTTGGCGCCTTCATGGTCAAGCCATCTCCTGCAACGGGTACATAGTCGTTAGGCAACACCTCCAAAATTTGAGAAATGGGACCTTGGGGCTAAAAGGGTTAAGCGAACAAAGGTTGTGAATGGCTTATCGTCCCGACAGCAACTGACAAGACTTTCTCAGGACATGCCTGTGCTGAACGTGACAAAGAAAACGAAACAGGGTATTGAATGTATGTCGCCAACCGGTCTAATATGCTAAATAAGTCTAAGACATACTTAGGACGCTCCACTTTATGCTAATTCATCGAACCTTAGTTTAGTTTACCACACACACAAAATCATTATAATTACAAAATGTGTACAGGGAAATGATATCTAAAAATGCACTAACCGAAAACACATAAGATATCATCTCTTAGGTGCAGCGGACCATTCGCCAACACACATCCAATATCAAGGACTACAGGCAGCGCAGACAGAGCGGAGAAATTTAAAAAGGAAAGTACAGGTGAATGGACCCAATGGAAACAGGAACACAAGCCCCAGAAAAAAAGAAACCCACCCGTTGGGAGTGGGGGGGAGGGAAGGCGACCCTGGGAACTAAAAAATAATGAACCCCGCCCATGTCCCCCAGAGCAGACTTGGATGGGGGCACATTGGATTTAGGCACATTTGGGGCACATTCGTTTTGTGTTTATTCTAGCTGCTTGCACAACATAATCCCATTTCCCTTTTACAGTTAAATAGTTGGTTCGAATTTACTCACTGTTTTTAAAGCCAAAGCTGCGACAGACACCTGATCTACGTTATATTTGTGGAATTATATCTAACGTGCTCTCACAGTTGTATACATACCCTAACCCATCTGCGTTAACTCATTCGAGACGTGCCGCCTCCGGATACGCGGCTTATTACCGCGTTATGCAGTATGTCTCAATCGAATTAGCAAAAAAAAGAAACACGCTTAGGAAGGACAATAAAAACACAAACACAGTATTGTGTTAGTCAAGGCACTTAGTACGACTACACAGGAAATAAAGTTAGCGTTTGAGACATGCTGCATATGATGCGGCATGTCTAAACGCTAACATCATTTACCGCGTTATGCAGTATTTCTCAAACGCTAACTTTATTTACTGCGTTATGTAGTATGTCTCAAACGCTAATTTTATTACAGCGTTATGCAGTATGTCTCAAACGCTAACTTTATTTACTGCGTTATGTAGTATGTCTCAAACGCTAATTTTATTACAGCGTTATGCAGTATGTCTCAAACGGTAACTTTATTTACTGCGTTATGTAGTATGTCTCAAACGCTAATTTTATTACAGCGTTATGCAGTATGTCTCAAACGGTAACTTTATTTACAACGTTATGCAGGATGTCTCAAACGGTAACTTTATTTACAACGTTATGCAGTACGTCTCAAAAGGCTAACTTCATTGCCGCTTATTGGTATGCAGGACGTCTCCTAGAGATAATGGCAGCCGCACACACCAAGCGACAGCAGACAGCGCTTTGCGAGACAGGAAAACAAGATCGTGTCTGGGAGAAATATTTCAGGGCAGCCTCGGGTTACGTGTAACATAAACTGACATGTTCTGCTGCTTTTTTCTTCAGTTTTTTTTTTTCCATGCGTCTTACAAAACGCTACATCTCCCCTTTTTTTGTTGGCAGATTTCAGGTCAGGGTCAGAGTTTTGGGGGTCCTTTGTGCAACTGACCCCAAAAACTCTAACCCTGACAACAACACAAATTGCCCCAAATCTTTCGTATTTATGTTTTAACTGCTGCAGCAAAGTTTTGTCGTTGCGCATCGTACTTAGCGTATCGTGTCGTATCGGATTGATCGCATGCGAACTGAAAACGTGTCGTGTCGCATCGTATACGTGTCGTGCCGTGTATGGAAGTATAATATCGAATCGTACTGTATCGTATCGTATCGAATCGTGTTAGAAAATCAGGACCAACAAGGTTACTGCCATGCGTGTAAAATGCAAGAAAATCACAACAAAGCCTGAAACATAAAAAGGACAATCAAAACACAGCATATTAAATAAATTGTGTTTTAATTGGCAGATCAGAAGTGGTGAGAAAACCTGAGAAAGCATTTCCAGGAACAGAGCCGAGGGCACCACACAGTCGATCGCCTCCAGAGCAGAGGTGTGGAGAAAGACAGCGGGCGTTGGGCAGGCTTGAAAGCACATGAGAGATCCATAGTAAACCAGAACAATATTGGTACGATACCGAAAGGAACTCTGGGAAGGATTCTGATGGGTGGGGTGGGGTGGAGCCGCTCGTGGGCCTTTCATAGCGCAGACCGAACTGAACTGAACTGACCTGGCGTTTGTATGTGTATTTCTTTCTTTGCTGGGATTGTTCTGTGGTGTCAGAACAGTTTTCCGCCTCACGCTGATCCGTGAACACTGGGGAGCTGGGTGGCTCGGTGGTAGAGTGTTCGTCTCTCGAACGAAAGGTCCCCGATTCGAATCCAGCTTGGGTCAACATTTGTTCAGACCCTTTTTCGGTGCCCCGTCTTTGAAATCACCTTCGTGGTGGACAAAAGACGTTAAGCTCTAAACGTTAAACATTTTGACTCGTGAACAACCCTCTGCGTTTGTGTCGCTACTGCCCCACCGGTGATCAGTCCTCCGCCGACAGCATCACTAACTCTTGCCGTGACACCTAGAACGATTCTTCCCCTTGATCAGGCTACTCTTCATTGCAGGAGTCGCAAAACCACCCCTTCCCACACGCCCCTTTTTCGCGCCAAAGTAAGACTCGCTTTGTGGGGGAGGGAGGTGGGGGGCAGGGGGGGGGGGGCTGTTTGACATCTTTGTTTCGCGGCCTAAAACACGTGTGCAGTCAAAGATTTGAACCCCTTCACTGCCGGGGCAAGGTAAAGGCCACCCATCTGCAAGAGACATAAACCCTCATGAGCCGCGCCCCTGCATTCGCGGGAGCTCGAGGGTTTATGAGTGTCTCTTGTTGGTCTCTTGTTAGCGGTTCTGTTCTCCACATTTCGATTCACTTCAAGACATGGCATGGTTACATGGCCGTGTTAACTCATTCGAGACGTGCCACCTACGGATACGCGGCGATTCGCCGCGTATCCGTAGGCGGCACATCTCGAATGAATTAAAACCTGTGACATGTGTTCCTCCGCTTGTAAACATTACAGTACAACCTGTTTGTTAGCGACCACTATTATGAGACGTCGAGTCATCTGTCATTAAAGACCATCATTCAGGTGGCTTTAGCCACCTGAATGATGATCTTTAATGACAGGTGACACTTTCTACCCTTCAAGACTTCTCTTGAGAGAGCACCTGTCTTTTGAAGACCACTTTTTTTTCTCGCAATAAAAAAAAAAAATGCTCAAAACAGGTTCCACTGTACTGAAATGTTCGCGGCCTAGTAACATTTGCGGAGGTGAACCAGGTGAGTGGAGGATTCTCAGTCAGGTCAAGGGAACAATGTAGGTCGCTGGCCAATTCCGATCCATCTGCGAGAGGCAGCTGGTTCTAGAATCTAGTCTCAATGCCTCCTTAACCCCTTGACTGCTACTGACGGCACCGTTCGGCAGAGAGAAAAAAAACCGCGTAATTACGCGGTTCTTTCCGCCGAACGGTATTGCCAGTAGACAGTCTAGAGGTTGCAGAAACATATTTTCCGAGTAAGTTTGGGGTTTAGAGACTAGTACTCTTGAACTATCATGCGCGACCAATTATCCGGGGCTTTAACCAGATTTTCCGGGGCTTTTCCTTTTTTTTTTTTTTTAATGTCAACTGACTCTCGTTTATTCAAGTTGTGCTCCCGCCCGCCCCCCCCCCCCCTCTCTCTCTCTCTCTCTCTCTCTCTCTCTCTCTCTCTCTCTCTCTCTCTCTCTCTCTCTCACACACACACACACACACACACACACACACTCACACACACACACACACACACACGCACACACACACACATACACATACACATACACACACTCCCCCTCCCGCCTCCTCCTTTGATTATGAAGCAATGTCTTCTGGGTCCTGTATTTGCAATGAATGCGACGAGTTGTGAAAAAAATTACTCCTCGTTACAGGAACTAACACACACACGTCATTGTCTCTTCCATCCAATCATCATCTATATGTGAGTCACGTGTGAGTCGACCTGACCTACCGGTGGACAGCAGACCCCACAGCAATTTAGCGTCAAATATATATATATGTGTACCGGTCTGTGATTTTGGACCTTACGGCTGGAAGCCGTAAGGTCCAAAATCAAAGAACGGCACACATTCGTTCTTTAATTTAAAAGCTCCACGTCCAGTTGCATCCAGATGTGAACCTCCTATTTCACGTGTCTGTAGTGTGACCTACTTGGTCACAGCCGACTAGCATCAAATATACACGTCTGTGCTGGTCTGTGATTTTAGAACTTACGGCCGGAGGCCGTAAGATCCAAAATCACGGACCTGCCACAGAACTCTCAGTTTACAGCTACATATTGTGTCTAGGTGTTGACCCAACATCTAACACGTCACAAGGCCCAAAATCACAGACCAGCACACTGCGAACACTGTCACTGAGCACACACTCCCAGCAAATATAGAAACACGCTTACAAATGACAAACTACAGTCTATTAACTTTCATAGATTGTGCTGTAAATTGTGTTGACAATTTCGTAAATTGTATTGTGAATGTCCTTTCTAAGCGTGCTTCTGCATGGCTCTTTTCAAAATGGACAGATAGGTAAGAATACAATGCACCCGCTTATCTTTCTTAGTAGGCACGATGAATAACTGAAGGTGTTTGAGAGGGATTCGAGGGGAGGCAACCCGTGCGGCCGACACTAGTTACCTCCCCAGGTTTACGTTTACAGTTACACATTGTGTTTAGGTGTTAACGCACTATTTGACACGTGAATGGTCTCTGACTACTTCAAACACAGTTTGACACGTCTCGGAGGAGGTCCGGTGTACGTACTACAACAGCGGGGGCTCATGAGAATCTATGCCTCTTGCCAGTCCTATTTTCTTCTGTGTCCAATTTACTTCTCTGTTTCCAGATCAGTTTCCAGTGTACACGTGGTTTAAACTAGGTACACAGAAGAACCTGTTTGGAGTAACCAACACTTTGCAGGGAAACGTGGTAATGTCGTAAAAGACAGGTGCCCTTTCAAGAGAAGTCTTGAAGGGCGAACAGTGTCGCCTGTTATTAAAAGACCATCATTTAGGTGGGTACAGTCACAGCTACGGCCACCTAAATGATGGTCTTTAATGACAGGTGACACTTTTTGCCTTCAAAACTACAGCCACCTAAATGATGATGACAGCTAGCGATCTTTCATAAGTATGGTCGCTCACAACAGGTTCCGTTGTATGTACGGATGTACAGAGGGGAGAGATTTGGATTAACCTTTATAACTGTCGGTGACCGAATTACCTGAGAGACCTGTTGTCCGCACATTGTCACGTAGCATAAATGCTTTCCTTTCACAGACATTCCCAAAAGACATTTCGATATGAATTATTCCGCTGAGATGACACTGTGGCCGTGACGAAGCGAGGCCATACGGGATGATCTGGGAACTGTCATTTTTAACCCCTTTGCTGCCAGTGCGGATTACGAATTTCGCGTCTGCAACGTGTACACACCGTCCGACATTCGCGTGAAGAACACAATATCAGTAACTGGGCCCCAAAAAATGCGCATAGAGGACATAGAATTAACCAAGAGATATAAATCCTCATGAGTCCCCGCGACTGCTGGGGCTCATGATGATTTATGTCTCTTGCAGATGGGTGGAGTTCGTCTTGCCCCGGCAGTTAACGGGTTAAAGCGAAATTGGAGCGAAACATGTAAATAAATGTCTCGCGTATCGCGTCGTTGGTTTGACCTGACTTGTTAACTCTTTCGAGACGTGCCTCATCTGTACACGCGGCATAAAGCCGCATATTTTTAATGTGTTAAATAATAAATCTTTCAGATTGTGTTATTTTTGCCATCAGCTGTAAGGCTGTAAACTTTAAAAAAGCGCTAATGGCTGTGCCGTATGCTATCTGTTCGACGACAAGTTTACTAACAGAGAATTCGAGGTGTTGCATGTCTGAAGTGCACTGCTTTATGTTTTTTAGCGCGTCAAATATACTATGAATTTTACCCGGGGGAAATGTACGCAATCCTCTCATTCTGATACATGATCCTGGAAATGTTTCGCCCCGGGAACTAAACTAAAACAACAAAATCCTTTTCGGGACATTGAACTCTGTTGGCCAGCCTCAGCAGGGGTAATTTTAACTCACAGAACTAAATTACTTCCATTTTATAGAATATAAGTCATTTAGTTCTGGGAGTTTAACACATTCTGCCCCATGAACACAATCCCCAAATTTTGAAGTTTCTCTCTGAATGACTGTATTACAGTTCTAGAGACAGATCAAGAATGATAGTTCAAGGGTGGTGCCTGTCGGCGCCAACCTATTCTGGCACCACCCTTGAACTATCATGCTCGATCCGTGTCTTGCTGTAGTGTGTCAGGGCTGAATGAGTTAAGAGCTGAGTGGACGCAAGGCTGTCATGGCCGCATGTAATCTGAAATTACGTTTTTTCGAATTTATGGCGAAGAATTAAAACACCCACACGTCCACCCACCTGTGCTCTCTTTAGATGGATGGATTTCATCTGAATAATTGTTTACTTCTGTGTCTGCCGGGAGAACGCAAACATCTTGAAGAAAAGAGGCAAAGAACTTCATGATCCCCCGCAGCTGCGGGGGATCATGAAGTTCTTTGCCTCTTGTGGTTGGGAGATGTTGGTATGGCAGGTGCGGGAAATCATGTGGCATGTGCTAGGGATCATGAAATTATGTGCCTCTGTTCCTCTTGTAGTTGAGAGATGGTGGCATTGCAGGTGCCAGGGATCATGAAGTTCTGTGCCTCTCTTCCTTTTGTAGTTGAGAGATGTTGGCATAGCAGGTGCGGGGGATCATGAAGTTATTTGCCTCTTGTAGTTGAGAGATGTTGGCATTGCAGGTGCGGGGGATCAATGAAGTTCTGTGCCTCTCTTCCTCTTGTAGTTGAGAGATGTTGGCATAGCAGGTGCGGGGGATCATGAAGTTATTTGCCTCTTGTAGTTGAGAGATGGTGGAATTGCAGGTGCGGGGGATCAATGAAGTTCTGTGCCTCTCTTCCTCTTGTAGTTGAGAGATGTTGGCATAGCAAGTGCGGGGGATCATGAAGTTATTTGCCTCTTGTAGTTGAGAGATGTTGGCATTGCAGGTGCGGGGGATCAATGAAGTTCTGTGCCTCTTGCTGACCCAAACTATTGCCAATGCTCCATTAAAAGTACAGTGAAACCTGGGACCACCCAGGGGACAATTTAAAAGTGGTCGCCTTAGACAGATGGTCTCTTTGCACAGGGTTATCTAAGTAACATAAAGAAGACCATGGGGCCAATATTATCTGAGTAGACATGCGGTCGCGTTATACAGGTGGTCGCAATGACAGGTTTGATTGCAGTTTACCGTTTGCATAATCTGCCATAGTTTTCAAGTGATAATGGTCAACCCTAACTGGCGGGTTATGGGGGACAAGGACATCGATTGCCTGTGGAGTACGTCCTGAACGCTAATCAATTCAGGCGCACTGCAACTGCCACTTTAGTTTGCCTTGAACCTTGAAACGGTGCCGTGGACGTTAAAACCCGGAACTAATCAATCAAACCATAATCTCAAGGACAGAATTTGTGTTCTCTGGCAGTGAAGGCTTTAATGTGAGAGTTTTATGATCTCTCTGATTATGTAATGTGAATGGTTTACGGACCATCACCCCCACCGGGCATCGCCTCTACGGACCATCGCCCCCACTGGGCATCGGTTTTGGCCCGAACGCAACGACGCCATCCGGATCGGGCTTCTGTGACAAAACAAAGTGAAAGCATTCACACATTATAATTAACCCATTTAACCCCAAGTCCACATTTTGAAAATTTTGGAGGAGTCGTCTATCGACTATGTACCAGTAGCAGGAGACGGATCGACCATGATAATTCAAGGGTAGTGCCAGATTAGCTTGGCGCCTTTAGGCGCCAAGCTAATCTGGCACTACCTTTGAATTATCACGGTTGATTCATCTCTTCCTGTAGGGCGTTGGGGCTAAATGGGTTAACTCCAGGGTTTTCGAGATTGTTTAGGTGAAACTCAAAACTTTTTTATCCTGCCAGAACGAAACGGAAATCGTCGTTTTTGACAAGTGGCCGTGATGTGAGAACTAAACTTGTGACAATCTTCTTCAACAAAACTCACTGCATTATGAAACATGGCTGTTAACCCCATCACTGCCGGTGGACGCACATTGCGTTTTTTAATGGTAAATTTAACGTCAAAGACTGATCTCCAGCCGTGACGGGAACACGGGTCCACTGATACAAAGTGGTTTCAGCAGAGCAAGAGGCATAGATCCTCATGAGCCCCCGCGACTGCGGGGGCTCATGAGGATCTATGCCTCTTGCCGTTGGGTGGCCGTGTTCATTTTCTCTCGGCAGTGTAGTGGTTAACCCCGACGACCGCACTGAAAGAAATGCATGGCGAAATGCATACGTGGATAATCTGTTTGCATGACAGGCGCGCTGTGGGAATGAGGAATGGAAACTGACGGGCATACTGTTGCTGGTCTGTCAGTTTGTACCATACCGACGAGTGTCGTAAGGTCTAAAATCACATATCTGTCCTCTCATTCACTGCGCAGTCACAGACGTAAATCCTTTTGACATCCTCTGCGCAACGGGCACAGATGTACATAAAATGGTGCCATCAGCAAGAGGTATAGATTCTCATGAGCCCCTGCATCCGCAGGGGATAATTTACGCCTCTTGCAGAAGGCGCGGGCTGAATGACTCCACTGAATGTGTCACAAAAGTCCGTGCAGCGTTGGTACTGTGTGTATGAAAGAGGGCTGGAACTTATTCTCTTTGCGGTCTCATTCCATTTCCCATTTTCCTAGCCAGATAACTCCACACCGGTAGTCTCGCTAGAGTGCTCTGCTCCTGCCCGGAGGCACACACGGGTTCATTTCCGGCTGGCCGCAGTCCGGGAAAACGCTCTGTGTTTCTCCGATGACGCGTAGCTGTTGGCTATTTTTTATGACAAATCCGAAAATTCGTGACATGACGCAGGCTATCTATTGGTCGGCTCGGATTTTAACATCGGAACGATAATGGACACCTCGCAAAATTTCTTTTCCCAAACGAGTTCCGTAACGCAAGCTCAGTCCACGCATTGCTCTGTCCTAGCCAGTGTCTCTATAAATACATACCCACAGATTAAGTTGTGCCCCTTCCCCCTTTCTACCTAAACTCCCTAGATCTCAAACGGAGATCATCCATAGGCTCAGAACGAGATCCTGGAAGCTGAAGTTCACCCAGACCCTATGTCACTGCGGCGAGAGCACTCTCTGTTTCTATGCCGCCTGTCTCCTCCACAGCTCTCCAGAGTTATACAATCATGTCAGGCTCGCGACATCAGAAACCTCTTCCAACTTCTATCTGATCATTCTCTGGCCGTGGAGCTGGCGAAAGCCATCCACTCCTCAAAACTATCGACTTACATATAAACAACAGAGAAACAACAGAGATGGGTTCGTCCCATCTAAGATGGCTAACAACGACGCCCTAAGCCAAAATTCTTTTATAACTGTGCGTGGTCTTTGTTGGCCGCATACGCACCAGCCCACACTCCTTGCATACACAATGATTATAACAGCGAAATCATAAAAACACCACATACCAGCTTTTTTTCGCCCCGATAAATCATATTATATTATAATTATTAGCTATGTTTTATCCTATAATCATAATAATTTACCCCTCTCCAATCACCTCGTTCTGGCGAGAGACGTTAAAAATCAAGAAACAACAACATTAAGTTGTGCGACAGTAGGTGCAGGCCTACGTGTATGTTGCTTATTACCTGGCCTCACATGGCCTCTTCTGTATTCAATATGTAAGGGCATAGATGCTTTACCTGCTTCAAAACGGACGGTTTGTTTCATTTTCAGCTATTTTTATTCTAAAATTCCAGGGAAAAAACAAGAATCATAACTCTCCATACTACCATGGAGGGGCCCTAAAGAGGATGCACAGTTCAAATCTCTCACATATAATGCCTGTCGCAAATGTTTCGATACGTCTAAGTAGACTGCGAACTAGCTGTCGGAGATGGATCGAACACGATAGTTCAAGGGTAGCGCCAGATCAGCTTGGCGCGCAGGGGACGCCAAGCTGATCTGGCACTACCCTTGCACTATCGTGTACGATCCCTGCTGTACTACTCAAAAGTCTTCTGCGTGAAAGTGTCAACTTCATCTGGTGAAACGGTGGGGGCTTAGCCTCTGTACTGTATTCTTTGATGCAACCTTGGTTTTATTTAGGCAGTCTCTGTACAAGTCCTCCCCATCTAGATCTGTGCAAACGGCACGGATTCTCATAAACCCCTGCTTCCAGCAGGGGCCCTTGAGGAAACCACGCCGTTCGCTGGTGAGGATCGGCTCGATTTACGTTTGTATTTCCTTCTCAAACGGAGTTAATTGTCGTGTAGGTGTAGCGGTGTGATTTTTTCTTCAAGAACAATGCCCCGAGACAGGAAGAGGGTTTCAGGATGTATAGTTACCGTGTCTGCTACCTTTGTTTATTCGATATTGTTCGCATGCAACCTTGTAACGAACACTTGTGTTTTCGAGTGAAAGAAACTAAAAGGAAGAATGATTAGAATATATGCGATCCGAGGTTGCGATCTTCACAACCCAATGCGCAAAAGACCAACGGGGCCGCCGTTGGCCCGCGCACAGTTGTGCGCGGCCCAACGGCGGCCGACGTCGGCCCGTTGGCCTTTTGCGCTTCGGGAAGGTGGTTATGAGCATTTTCCGTTGAGCTATATACATTCGAGATTTCGTCAGAAAATGGTATACACAGTCCAAGGAGGCAACCGTAAAGAAGCATGATTTGGCCAAAATGTCAATTGTAATGACAAATTCGTACCATCTGCAAGAGGCAGAGATCCTTGTGAGCCCCTGCATCCTACAGTGGCTCACGAGAATCTATACCTCTTAACCCATTACATCCTGAGGCTGATCCTGTAAAATTTGCTTATTGTACTATGAAGGCTACATTACAGATTAGGAGATAGATCAGCTGTTGTAGTTCAAGGGTGGTGCCAGAATAGCTTGGCGCCTCTGGCACCACCCTTGAACTATCGGTCAAATTTATTACTAGCAATGGGTGTATCAGGATGAAAAGGGTTAATCGGAAAGGGCCAGCACGAGGGAGAGACGCACAGAACTGTATGCGTTGGCTATGGAGATTAGTGTAGAGTTTTGCTTTTTGATTGACTCATTGAGCATTGTATGTCTGTCTTCTCCATGCGGTGGAAATCTTTTGCCGCACGGGCCAGTTGTGGCCAGCATCGGCCCGAAGTCCCTTTGTTCACGTTGTTTTACGCCACACATCTTTTCTGTCTTGTCGGCAGCTCGACGTCACAGCACGCCCGGGAGAGAAAATACAATATGCCTTGCAACCCTCTCTTCCAATATACACCGCAACCCTCTCTGTTTACATCGCAACCCTCTCTTTAAATATAATCTCAGCCCTCTCTGTATACATTGCAAGCCTCTCTTTCAATATACATCAGTCTCCGCTCTCTTGGTATACATCGGAACCCACTCTTCCAATATCATCTCAGCCCTCTCAGTATACATCGCAACCCTCTCTTTCAATATGCATCTCAGCCCTCTCAGTATACATCGCAACCATCAGCACGGTGTCACAACACGCTCGTTAGAAAATAATACCATATGCATTGCAACCCTCTCAGTATACATAGCAACCCAATCTTTCAACATACATCGCAACCTCTCTTTCAATGTCCGTTGCAACCCTCACCTTTGATATACATCGCAACCCTCTCTTCCAAGCTGCTTCGCAGCCCTCTCTTTCAAAACATCGCAATCCTCTATTCCAGTAAGAGTCGCAACGCACTCTTTCAATAAACATCGCAACCTTCCCTTTCCTTTCAGCCTACATTTCTCTGTCAAAACTGACGTAGATCTATCAGAATCACACTTGGCAAGGACACCAGCCACCGACAGAAATCAGGTGCGATTTTCCCCTCCAGTCACAAATAAACACGCACCAGACAATATCATTTTCATACTCATCCCAAATAAACCTGAAGTGCATTTCTAAGCAGAAATTCCGGATTGCTCGTTCATCTCAAATAAGCAAAGGGCATTTCCCAAACAAGCAAGATGGCTGCGTCGGCCTTTTTCATAGCAGGAAAAATAAATAGATTGTATCCGGCTCCACTTGGTGTCTGAGCAGAGAATCCCTTACCCCTTTGTGCCTGTCTTTAACACTAAGGGTTTAAAGACATGCATGAAGGAATTAATGGCCGCATGCACGAATGGGTTAAACACATGCACAAAGCGGTTAATGACATGCTTTAGGGGTTAAAGGCACGCACAACGGGGTTAGCGACATGCACAGGGGGGTTAAAATGCCAACCCGAGGCCTCATTCAGGTGCACGGATTGTCACCCACGCATGACCAGCTACGTGTGAACCGGTTGATGCAGAAGAAGAATTTTTAGTAACTCATTCAGCCCCGACACACCACAGCAAGACATGGATCGAGCGTGATAATTCAAAGGTGGTGCCAGAATAGCTTGGCGCCCAATACAGGTCCACGTGGGGTTTGTTTGTATTTTGCCATTTTTTAAATATTTTATTTTATTTATTTTTGTTGTTGTTGTTGTTGTTGTTGTTTGGGGGTTTTGTGGTTTTTTGTTTTTGTTTTTGTTTTGTTTTTGTTTTGTTTTGTTTTGTTTTGTTTTTTGGGGGTGTGTTATGGGATATTTTGCCTGCCGTAAATCAAGTTATCACGAGGTCCACTTCAACCTCCACGCCGTTATTTTAAACTGTTCTTGAAAATGTTATTTACACGTCAGCAGGCTCACACACGGCATATCAGCATCGCCTAATGTACTGGTATGCTTAAAGGCCCGGATCTACAATACGGTAATGCCGTACGGCAGCATCGAATAAGCGATACTTACTTACTTACTTATGCCTTGCACCCCTACTGGGGCATAGGCCGCCTACAAAGGATCTCCAAGAGTCTCTGTCCCGGGCTCTCCTTTCCACTTGGTTCCAGGTCATCTTCATGGTCTTAAGGTCTGCATCCAGTTCCCGGCGCCATGTGTTTCTTGGTCTGCCTCTTTTACGCGTGCCCTGTGGATTCCATGTTAGGGCTTGCCTGGTGATGTTGTCTGCTGGCTTACGTAAGGTGTGCCCTATCCATCTCCAACGTCGTTGTTTAATTTCGTCTTCTGCAGGCAGCTGGTTGGTTCTGTTCCAGAGTTCGTTGTTGCTGATGGTCTCTGGCCAATGGATATTTAGGATCTTGCGCAGGCAGTTGTTAATGAAGACTTGTATTCTCTTTGTGATGGCAACTGTTGTTCTCCAAGTTTCTGCTCCGTATAGAAGAACTGCCTTGACATTGGTGTTGAAGATCCTGACTTTGGTCTTGGTTGATAGTTCTTTGGATCTCCAGATGTTTCTCAATTGTATAAATGCTGTTCGTGCTTTCCCTATCCTTTGCTTGACATCTGTATCTGAGCCTCCCTGTTTGTCGATGACGCTACCCAAATAAGTAAAGGCATCCACCTCCTCCAGTGCTTCTTTGTCAAGCGTAATCGGGTTGGTGGTGGCTGTGTTTGTCTTGAGTATCTTACTCTTGCCTTTGTGAATATTGAGGCCAACCTGTGCGGAGGTATCTGCTACTCTGGTTGTCATCTCCTGCATCTGCTGCTGAGTGTGTGATAGTAGGGCCAAGTCATCTGCGAAGTCCAGGTCAGTTAGCTGCTTCCAAGGTGTCCACTGGATTCCATTTCTTCTCTGAGCTGTAGAGGTCTTCATAATCCAGTCAATCGCCAGTAGAAAGAGGAATGGCGAGAGAAGACATCCTTGTCTGACGCCTGTCCTCACCTGGAATGCCTCAGTGAGTTGCCCTCCATGTACCACTTTACAACTTAGATCCTGATATGAGTTCCTGATAATGGTGGAGATTTTTTCAGGTATCCCATAGTGTCTTAGGAGCTTCCATTGGGTCTCTCTGTCCACGCTGTCAAATGCTTTCTCATAGTCAAGGAAATTGATGTACAGGGGTGAGTTCCACTCTAACGACTGCTCAATTATAATTCGCAGCGTGGCAATCTGGTCAGTGCAGGATCGATTTTTGCGAAAGCCAGCCTGTTGATCTCTAAGTAGGGCGTCGACTGGGTCTTTCATTCTGTTCAGCAGAACCCTATTGAATACTTTCCCCGGCACTGATAAGAGCGTGATCCCTCTGTAATTGGTGCAGTTACTAATGTCTCCTTTCTTCGGAATCTTAATAAGATATCCCTCTTTCCAGTCAGCTGGTATTTGTTCCTGTTCCCAGATCTTCTTAAATAGTGGGTATAGCATTCCCACTGTTGTTTCTAAGTCCGACTTCAGCGCCTCAGCTGGGATGCTGTCTGGTCCTGCTGCTTTTCCATTCCTGAGCTGCTTAATGGCCATCCTAATTTCTTCTCTTGTGGGTGGGCTGTCCTCTATAGGTAGGTACGCTTCAGCAGGTTCGATGTCTGGTGGGTTCTTCGGTGCTGGTCTATTCAGGAGCTCTTCAAAGTGTTCTTTCCACCTGTTTCTCTGTTCTTGATCGCCCATGATTGGTTTTCCTTCCTTGTCTTTGACCGGACGTTCGGGTCTACGGTACTTCCCTGCTAGCTTCTTGGTGGTGTTGTAAAGTTCTTTCATGTTGCCCTCTCTAACTGCTTGCTCTGCTTTGGTTGCCAGGTCGTCCACATATTTCTGCTTGTCTGCTCTAATGCTCTTCTTCGTTCGTTTATTTGCGTCTGTGTACTCTGCTTGTGCCTTGGCTTTCTCTGCTCTTGTTCGACTGTTGTTGACGGCCATCTTTTTGTTCTTCCTCTCATAAATTTTACTCAGTGTGTCAACCGAGATCCATTCTTTATGTTGGTGCTTCTTGGGACCAAGCACTTCCTGGCAGGTTGATGTAACTGCTTCTTTAATTCCTTCCCACTTGCTCTCGAGGGTACCTTCCTCCTCTTCCAACAGCTCCTGTAACACTTGAAACTTGTTGCTGATGGTCAACTTGAACTCTTGCAGCTTGGTAGTGTCTCTCAGGAAGGTGGTATTGTATTTCTGTTGTGCCCTGTGCGCTGTTGTCGAGTTCTTTTTTAGTTTCAGTTTTAGCTTGGCCACCACGAGATGGTGGTCCGAGGCCACGTCCGCTCCTCTCTTTGCTCTCACATCTTGCATGGACCTTCTGAATTTCTTACTGATGCAGATGTGGTCAATCTGGTTCTTTGTTATGTGGTCTGGAGAAACCCATGTGGTCTTGTGAATGTTCTTGTGGGGGGAAACGCTGCCACCGATGATCAAGTTGTTTGATGCGCACAGGTCTGCCAGCCTCTCCCCATTGTCGTTTCTATCTCCTAGTCCATGGCGCCCCATGACTTCTTCATATCCAGAGTTATCCGTTCCTATCTTGGCATTAAGGTCTCCCATCAAAATGGTGAAGTCCTTTTCTGAATACTTCTCTATGATAGACCGTAGTCTCTCGTAAAACTGATCCTTGATGGTTTCATCACTGTCGTTGGTGGGTGCGTAACATTGAATAACGTTCATCTTGATTTTCTCCATCTTGGTACGGAAGGAAGCTGTAATAATTCTGGGTCCATGAGGTTCCCATCCTATGAGTGCTCTTTGTGCTTCTTTTGAGAGCATCAATGCAACTCCTTGTGTGTGAGGGGCGTTGTCCTCTTCATGTCCAGAATACAACAGCTTCTCTCCTGATGCTAGTTGCTTCTGTCCAGATTGTGTCCATCTTGTCTCACTAACTCCAAGAAGGGCAAGATTGTAGTTCTTCATCTCCGCCGCTACTTGAAATGTTTTTCCTGTCTCCCACATGGTTCTTACGTTCCATGTACCAATGCTGATTGCCCTGGTCGAAAGAAAGGGTATCGGCCTTGTAGCTTCCAGAGTCTTCTGGCTTTCACTACATGGTGTCATAAATCTTCTAGTTGAAGACCTCTCTCTTCCCAGGGCTGAGTTTTCTTTTTGATTCTCTGTTGGCGTTTCTGTAGCAGGAAGTGTTTTCCGGGGTAGGGTTGCTAGATGTCCGACCATAATTTTGCCCGATCAAATGGTAACGTTACACACTCTGCCGTTGCCGCACGGAAATTACAGCGTGGGTGAAAATCATCACTCAGACCCACTTCACATAGCAACTGATATGACCCATCACTGCCATGCGGCATTGCCTTATCGCGGATCCAGACCGTAAGTGTATCCCCGGATCCCTACAGCAAGAGGTGGCTTGACCATGATAATTCAAGGGTAGTGCCAGATTATCTTCGCGCCTTCAGAGACCCAGCTAATCTGGCACAACCCTTGAATTATCATGGTCAAGCCACCCACTACAACTGGTACATATAGTCGTTAGGCAACACCTCCAAAGTTTGAGAAATGGGACCCTGGGGCTAGGAGGGTTAAATCCTCCAGCAAGTATCTTTCAAAATGAACTAAGCAGATTTGTAACAGAAACTTTAAAAACGCGGACTGAGATCCGTTTTGGCATAAATCGCCGCTTTTTAGCGCCAAAGGTTGCGAGGGGCTAGATCGACCATGATACGGGCGTGCCAGAAAGCTACAGATCCCGGGCCGACGTCGACCCGAGGACCTTTTGCTTACCGGCCAATGCCTTACAACACACAGCCAAGGAGGCACTACTACTGCAATTACGGTCGATCTGTCCACCGCTACCGGCGCAGGAATTTGTAGATAATTTGTAGATCTCGAACAAAACTGCGCTGGTGTGCTGGTCTGTGCTTTTAGACCTTACGGCTTCCAGCCGTAAGGTCTAAAATCACAGACCGGCGCACACTTCAATTGTGGCTCCATGCCCATCGGTCGAGCGGTGCCAGTGGCGAGGGAGGTGTTTAGCGGAGGTGATAAGGAAGCGTCTGTCTTTGAGAATAAGCAAACACACCTGTTTGAAATTCTCCGTCATTCTGATACTTGCATTCTGCAGTCAATCCGGCGGCGGGTATTGGTGGAGGGGTGGTGGGGGGGGGGGGAGAGAGGGGGGCATTTAATTATTGCGATTTAACGCTGAGCAGGTTACTAGACCATCTCACAGCGGAAATGGTAAAGATGACCGGCAAAACGAAAAGTAGTGTCTTAAAAATAACGAAGTGTAAAACAGTTAAACTAAAAATGTCTGGGGACGGGGTAGGAAAATTGACTATAAGAAAGAGAAGAGAGAAAAAATTCCAGACAAAACCTCATTTGTATGACACAGTCGTGAGGTTTCCGGCGTCTGCAACGAACGCCCTTCCAATAAAAGGCGGATAACCAGCTTGTGCAAGAAGCAGAGACAACACTCCAAGCATCTCCGGGCTCATGAGGATCTATGTCTCTTGGAGATGTTTGAAGTGTTGTCTATGCGTATGGTGCAAGCTGGCTATCAACCGTGATTTCGCGTTTCGTTTGTTGTCGGTGGTCGTGGCGTTGCAACCGAAACCTCATTAAGTCACTCATGCCCTCAACGACAGTTCATGTTTTATGGTACTCCTGTGACACTCCTGTGACTTTTGCGAACCTTTTTCTTCAAATGTTCTCTTTTTCTTTTGGGTTATCAGTGCCCGACGTAGAAGATTAACTCATTCGTGGCCAGCCGCATCCGGATGCAGCGGCATTAGCGAATGAGTTAAACAACCACGATAGCTCAGTGTTAGTGTCTGATTAGTCTGGAATCTAGTAAGCATTTGCACAGGCAATGTTCAGCTACGAACACGTGACAACGTCGGCCTAGTGCCCGTGCAGCCATCAGTGGCTGATGTCAAGACGGTGGATAACGCTGTAGGGTGTCGGGGCTAAATGGTTCACTTAATGCAAGCCACGAATCGGTGATAAAACTGAATTGACGTAACACACACTACGGAAAACATGGTGCACGGTTCACTACCGTGGTGGTGAGACCTTTCGCTCACCATTTTCTTTTGCTTTTTTTTTTTCTTTTCTTTTTTAGGTCTCACACCTTTCAGTCTCATTGGCAGCACAACATCAATGCACGTCCGGTAATAAAACATGACCGAAACCCTGTTGCTCCCCCTTTTCTTCACACGCTATTCAATCTTATTGGCAGTACAGTGTCAGGGCACGTCCGGTAACAAAACATGCACTGTACACTCTCCCCTTTCCTTTCAACGCTCGCGTAGATCAGAATTAGATAACGCCGCCTGCACAGTTGGTTCAGAAAACTGTCACATTACCGTCAGACCTGACACTAAAAACCATTAACGCTATCGAGACGCGCTGCATTCGATCCGAATGCAGCACGTCTCGAGGGAGTTTAGAAGTCTTAAGAGCCAACCCACCGATAATCGGACGGATGGACACAGAGTTAGATGAGATCTCTGTCATTCTTTCTCCAAGGAGAGGACACCCGAGGATTCGCTGAGAAATCTAGACTTTTATATGTGATCGCTGATGAACATGGGAAGCGTAGTTCAAATACGATGAACACAAACTTGTCCAGGCCACTAGCTGTTTAAAGCGACCACCTGTCCACGCTGACCACTCATTTGGTCTTCTTTCTGTTACTTAGATGACCCTGTGTAAGCAGACCGCCTGTTTAAAATAAAGTAGTATTGTATTGTGTTGTATTGTATTGTATTGTATTGTATTGTATTGTATTGTATTGTATTGTATTGTATTGTATTGTATTGTATTGTATTGTATTAGGCGACCGCATTTTGCTAGTCCCATGGGTGGTCGCCCTTCACTCGCCTCGTTTGTCTTGTGCTTGCTGAGTAATTAATGTAAATATCATCAGTAGGTACAATCAGATCTGTCAAGGCGACCACCTGTATAGACGACCACCCGTCTAGGGCGACCACCCGTCTAAGCAAACCACCCATTGTTGGTCTCATGCTCTTCTTTGTGTTACTTAAACGACCTTGTGAAAAGAGGCCACCGCGTAAGGTGACCACTTTTCCACAGTCTCTTAATTGGTCACTTCTTGGGCGGTCCAACGGAACGGTCCCTTCAGTCCTTAATATAAAATGGCGCAAGCAACTGTCTTTCCTTACTATAAAGGGCTCAACCTGCTGATTCTCGTGATTTAAAAGTAACTCTTATTGTCCATTCTAAGTTTCAACTGAGACTGAAATTTGTTGACCTCAGTTGGGAACCAACAAGAGGGACTGATCCTTGTGAGCCCCCGCAACTGCGGGGCTCATGAGGATCTGTGCCTCTTTGCAGATGGATGTCGTTAGCTGCATGTACATGACACTTGACGCTCTCGTCCGTTGGAGCCTGAGTCCGTTGGGGGCTCATGAGGATCTATGCCTGTGGCAAGTGGTAGGAGAGGCAGGCGAGTTCGCAGCATCTGAGCGGCCCTTTGAGAAGACGCTTAACCCCTTCACTGCCAGTGGACACAGCCTGCGTTTCTTGAATTCTGTGTCAGTGTATATTCAACGCCAAAGAACCCGAAATGTCCATATGGATACTATGACGCAACTGTCACTTTAATCAGCACAATAATTTGATAGTATATTAATAACTCTGGCCCATGGTAACACAAACTGATCTCGGCAAGAGGCATAGATCCTTATCAACCCCTGCGAGTGCGGGGGCTCATAAGGATCTATGCCTATTGCAGTTGGATCGTTTACATTCTTCTTTTTTTTTTTTTTTCTTCTTTTTTTTTTTTTTAATTTTCTTTTTGTCTCGGCAGCGAAAGAACGCGTGTAAGCATGTCTATTGAGCCTCGCACGGCGACCGAACACGACGTCTAAACATCGCACCTTCGCGTTAAACCAGGCTTTAGTCGTAACTCGTACAGAACTGGCCGTGGCTTTGAATTTACTCCACACACCCGCCCACTTTTTTTTTCTTCTCAATCTACGGGCGTAAGCCCCGACAGCTTACTCCTATTTGAAGAGAATTAGTGAGCAAATAATGGCGATGTAGGTCTATGCCCCTGCTGCGGACGGAGGAGAGGAGGGGGGAGGGTGGTGGGGAGGGGGTAAGAAATTGTTTGATATAATGTTAGCAAAGACACCTTTGTTGAGCTGGAGGTAAGACACTTTTTTTTTTCACAATTCACTTCTGTTCAACTCAGTAAATGCCGAGAGGAAACTGAACACCACCCAAATGCAAGAGGTATAGATCCTCATGAGCTTCCGCATTAGGGATCATGAGGATCTATAACTCCTGCTGAGTCCAGTTTATATCCATGTCCCTTGGACGGCCTTTCGTTGCCCGAGTCAAATGGCTTATTGTCCTTTATTTTACGTCCTCTTTTTATTTTCACGTACTATAATAAGGGGAGGGGGTGGGCGGGTGGTGGTGTTGTTTTCTTGTTTGTCTTGGGGAGGAGGGAGGGTTAACCAAGCGCCCAGCTAACCTGGCAACACCGGTGAACTATCACGCAACAACAGTAGGCATTATAACTGAAAGATACAAAAATCATGTCAGAAAAGGCACCTCTCACGCAAAAGAAGAAAAACACGTCTTTTCACCGGTGGCGTATGTTTTACTTTTAGTTATGAACGTGCATTAGAAGGTTAATTATGCCTCTTTCATACTGCTGTCAGTTCCTGAATAAATTTGGTCAGCATACAGTAGTACTGGTTTAGAGCAGCCACCTTTTTTAGCAAGGAAAAAGGTGGTCTTTCAAGACAGGGACTCTCAAGAGAAACTTAAAGGACAAAAAGTGTCACCTGTCATTAACGACCACCATTTAGTTAACTACAGCCACTAAAATGATGGTCATTTATGACAAGTAGTCTCTCGTAAGGGTGATCGCTCAAGACGTGTTCTGCTGTATCATGTGATGTCGGTGGCGTTCTACCACGAGGTGATCTTGGTCCTCTTCGCCACTTGAGGGTGGAGGGTGTTCGGCGGAAGGATGTAGGTGTGTGAAGTGATTTGGGTCAATATCATCGCGGGTTTGCAAACGTCGGTAATGGATTTGTGTTGACCTTCGTGAAGCGTGTAAGAAACTTTGTAGAGTCCACATTTTAATGCACGATTCAACAAACAAAACAAAAAAGAATTTTGACTTTCATCACATCTCGCCGTTTTATAGCACGTCAGCGTCTCCGTGTCATTTTAACCCCATCACTGCCGAGAAATGAACAGGGCCACCCAGCTGCAAGAGGCCTAGATCCTCATGAGCCCCCGCAAGCGGGGGCTCATGAGGATCTGTGCCTTTTGCTGAAACAACTGTGTTCCCATTTATTGCTCTTTTGACGGCCGGGGATCGGCTTTGACGTTGACTTTACGATGGGATTTCAAACACACAATGCGGCCACAGGCAGTAAAAGTGTTAACTCATTCGAGACGTGCCGCATACGGATTTGCAAGGGGGGGGGGGGGTTGCCGCGTATTTGTCTGCGGCATGTCTCGAACAAATGAAGGGGTTGTGCGGTGTAGGCGCCTGTCCCCGTATACTGCACCTCGACATGATCTTTGGTTCTTTTCCTTGAGGTGGGGGGGGGGGGGGGGCGGGGGTAAACCTGACGGGAAGGTAGGGGAGGGGTGGGGGGAGGAGATGGATAGCTCAGGTGTTTGAGCGTTCGACTCTCGTCCAAAAGGTCGTGGGTTCGAACCCAGCTAGGTTCAAAAATTTGTTCAGACCCTTCTCCGTGCCCCCCTACCCCCCACCCCCACCCCACGCGGGTCTGCCCTGGGGGGCTTTGGTGGGGGTTAACTACTTTTTAGTTCCCAGGGTCACCTTGTCAGCCCCACAGAGTGGATTTTCCCCTCTATTCTGGGGCATGTGTTTCTGTCTACCCTTGGTCCATTCACCTGTATTTTCCTTTTTTAAACTCTCCCTATTGTCTGCGCTGCCTGTAGCTCTTGATATTGAATGTGTGTTGCTAAATGGTCTTAGGTTTATTTAGCGTATTAGACCGGCTGGCGACATACATTCACTATTCTGTTTAGTTTGTTTGTTGTTGTTTTTTCCCCCACAAGCAGTGCAGGCACGTCCTGAGAAAGTCTTGTTGCTGTCGGGACGTTAAGCAATGTACAATCAAACCAAACCTTCTTCGTGCCCCGTCCGGGAAGTCAGTTCTCTGTATGAAAGAAAGTAGACAGCGCAAGTGAGGTCAGTGGCGGTAATGACCCCTTCACTCTGCCTCGCGGAAAGCTAAGATATTCGGCAAATGTAATTGTTTTCATCCCTACATCACACGACCAGTCACTTTAGCGAAAACCGTTCATGTGACCGTGATCAAAATCCCTTGTAGCGACAAATGGCGGACTTTTTGTAGCCCTCTTTCTGGCCACGGACCACAGTGGTGTTTCCGTACTGTCCAGTCTCTTAGCCTTAGTCAATCCCAGTCATCCCCTAATTGTTCAATTCCCTAAAAAGCACTACCGCCCACCAGCTGCACATTTGCCATGCATAAAATACCAAAAAAAAACAGCACATGACCCGTCTCATTTCTTGGCTATGAAACTGGTTCCTTACCAACCCCACACCCAAGCACAGCTGAAATCAGCGTGCCCCTCAAATCACTACGCCAAAGGCAACTCAACATAGGCCCACAAATGTCCACTGGATAAGCTCAGGATGGTATGAATCAAAGCACCAAACATGTCTCCTCTCAGCTAACCACAAATTTCCAGCAAATTCCCACATTCAGCCCAACTGCAAATGTTCAAACAAGGCAAGAATTATTTTTAAAAACACGGGACCTCTTACTGCCTGAACTTCCCAATTTAAATGTATACCGTGACCTGTCAGAGACACTTGTCCCACCTGAACACCATTCAATCTGCTATCAGTGCAACCCTTAGACAATAGCTAAGTCAAATCCAAAGTGACACCCTTGAACGTTGCTGCATCTTTAAGTTATGGCCCATTATGTGAAGTGCCTTGATGTGGCGTTCACAACGCTGCTGACGTGTTGGATCATGCATATCTGATGCCATGAAAAACAGCCTAGATATGGTCAGAATGCCTCCAAAATTGGCATGTACATCAAGTAATATATCTGATCTTCAGAAATGTTGCATTTGAGACACAGGCACATGAAAGTGGTTTTTTTCATATTTTTCCATTGCCTACCCCCCTACTTTTTCTGTTTTTCCAAGTTTACACACGCATGCAATACAGTCAAACTGACTTCTGGTGGGCTGGACAACTTAAAACAGTTACCATGACACTGACACTGATGAAAAATGAGCTTTCAGACCCAAGGCCATTTCCTTGTGTATCTTAGGGCAGCCCAAAAGACAACACCCAGGCATCCTCATTGACCCTGTTGTCTGGTGACAACAAGCTGGAAGAGGCCTGTAACCAGCTGCCATGCCCTATGTGCTGCTGGCAATCTTTCCCTAGGCAAAAGGGGTCATGAAACAGCTCTGCAATTTAAACATTAAGTCTACTGAGCTATCCCACAGGAAAAAGACTACACAAAACAACCAAAACTATGCTACGCGGGACACGCCGCATACACTAATTAGTGTCTGGACTGCTGATTTAGGAGGTAGCATAGAAAAATGGTTATGTACAGTTCATTTTTATATAAAACACACTTGTCAGAGTCTCAAAACACCTCAGCTCATCTTGCAGATGTAGTAGGCATGTGTGTGCCAAACTTGTCAACACTCCTGTAAAACCCTGTACTGGTGCCTGCAACTGCTGGTCCCATAACAATGCACTCAAATGAGCTTTACTCAGTGTACAAGTGCTTGTGTTTGGCTTAGAATAGACACCAGAGACATCCCTCATGACAATTACAGCAGAATGACACCTCAGATGCAACCAGTGTAGCAGTACCATGCAAAATAACACTTCTGCAGGTCACATTATTTTGGCCGCTTATTTCACTCTGAGGTCAGCTGTCTGATGAAATGCACATGCTAACACTGTTTCATTGTAGTTTTTATCTTAACCTTTGACCTTAAGCCCCCAACCCCCCCCCCCCTCCTCCCCTCCCCCCCCCCTCCCGGCCTCCAACCCAAACCCCTGCCCACCCCACCCTACACCCACCCCACACAACTTCAAAAACTGAAAGAGTGAATTTTTTTTTACGCATTTATCAAACTGAACACCCCAAACCCCACCCCTTTCAAGGTCAAGGTCAAAGGTCACAGCTCATGGTCGAAGGAAAGACTCATGACTACCTGTAAGACAAAAAATAAATGAGCAAACACACTAAACCTAGCTCACAGTGCAGGTAAACAGGGTGTTGCCATGCAAAACATGCCACGCCTATAAAACTGCATGCACAACGATTTTTTGGCAAAATTTCAAATTTTTCATGATTTTTTTTACTTTTCCAACTGCAACCATCCAAACTCATTGATCTGGTTACACTAAACCAGTTTCCGGTCTATGTCACATATGGCATGTGGTGCACCTGACAGGCCACGGACCACAGTGGTGTTTCCGTACTGTCCAGTCTCTTAGCCTTAGTCAATCCCAGTCATCCCCTAATTGTTCAATTCCCTAAAAAGCACTACCGCCCACCAGCTGCACATTTGCCATGCATAAAATACCAAAAAAAAACAGCACATGACCCGTCTCATTTCTTGGCTATGAAACTGGTTCCTTACCAACCCCACACCCAAGCACAGCTGAAATCAGCGTGCCCCTCAAATCACTACGCCAAAGGCAACTCAACATAGGCCCACAAATGTCCACTGGATAAGCTCAGGATGGTATGAATCAAAGCACCAAACATGTCTCCTCTCAGCTAACCACAAATTTCCAGCAAATTCCCACATTCAGCCCAACTGCAAATTTTCAAACAAGGCAAAAATTATTTTTAAAAACACGGGACCTCTTACTGCCTGAACTTCCCAATTTAAATGTATACCGTGACCTTCTGTCGCGTCTTGGATGCCAGTTTTGTTCTATAAAAGATCACCAAACGTTCTAAAGTACAAAGTTACTTATTGTTGTTCGAAACAACAGGGCACTACTGGAGACGGCAACGTCATGAAATATTTTAAATTACGTCATAAGTCTATTATTTATACATATATGTTCCTTTTACGTCAGTCAGTCATGTCTGGCGCGACTGAGTCCAGGTCGGACGATTTCTTCTTGAATTCTTTACAAAAATAGTGGAGGAATGAAAACAAATACGTTATTGGTAGCAAGGGCTTACCGGCTGCATGTACCCTTGTAGGCCTTCGGGAGGTCAAAGGAACCATTGTGCCTTAGGCCGGGTACAAAGGTTCCTTTGACTGACTGACCTCCCCGGCCGCTCAGGCCTACAATGGTCCGTGTAGCAAACCCCTGCGAAACTTATACTATCTTTCGAGTCCTGCCACGTGTCAGTGTGCGGCATTTCTTGGACCCTAGCTTCATTTGCCACGTTTCCGTATCAGCCGGCATGCTTTGACTCAAGGAAACGTGTTATGAAAAGAAAGCAAGAAGTGCAAGTCAGGTAAGGGCCGGGCAATGACCAGTGAGTGCCCGGATCAGGCAGCAGATGTTAGGGGACAGTACCGCGTGTTTGGCTGGAGATTAGCACAGAGGTGTCTCCCCTGCCTGCCACCTTGCAAGGGTACGGCTGTGGTCCGGCGCAGACTGAAACCAATAGGATCCGCGGCTTCTCTGTCTGTAGGAACGCAGATGAAGGTGGGCTTTTGTAAGGGTTGTGCGCACGCATTGTTCAGTTCCGGCGACGTGGGCTTCAGATTTCATAGATGTATCATGAAGACGGATGCCCGGACTTTTTTTTAACTCCGTTCACTGCCGAACTTGAACTGAAGCACTGCTGAACACCACCAAACTACTACAAGAGGTATAGGTCCTCATCAGTGAGCCCCCGCAGTTGCGGGGGCTCACGAGGATCTATGCCTCTTGCTGAAACCACTTTGTATCTATGTCCTGTTGACGGCTGGGGATCTTTGATGTTGAATTTATAAAGCAATTTGCTACGATCCACTGGCAGTCAAGGGGGTAAAATTCGTACACAAATAATCCGCAGAAAACACAGATCCCTGTGAACTCCTCATCAAGATCCATGTCACCTCAATTACTCGCCCTATTTACATCTGTACCCCTGAGTCGGAAACTTGCGTTCACTCTGCTTGTGAAGGCAGAAGACGTTAAATCCATTCTGCAAAAAGTGAGATTTCCTAGTAACGCATTGCAAATTTCGCTTTTCACAAAAATGTACTTGCAGCCTTTTGCCTCCACAGGTGAGTGAGTCTTCCATTTTGAACTTAACCGCTGGAGTCAATGCCGAGCATTTGTGAAGACCTTAAAGTCGAAAAAGCCTCGAAATACGACATCCATGTGACAAATTGGTTCTTTGATCCACTGAGCAAACGGTCCTCGAGCCGACGACAGCCACGCGCCGTGTGCAAGGAGCGGCGCTCGCTGGCCCGAAGTCCTGTTGTTTATTGACAGCACTGTGCTGGTGTCAAGTTCACGTGCAAACAACTGAAAGAATGCGTCTCCGTTTCGGCGGAGTTTAAATGTAACCTCAAATTAAAAGTCAGCCGTGTGACTTAAAAAACAAGGAGGCAGGAAAGGGTCATTACATAGCAGGTAGAGCAGGTGCGTTGTCGTGACCTAACGCGGAACCACGGGGGATAACCGGACAATACGATTTCAGAACACGTAAGAGAGGACGAAACATCGTTCTGCTCAGTCCTTGTTTTTTTTTTTTTTTTTGACACTTTGATACTGCAGGAATTTCAAGCATGCGGCATGCGGCACGATGGTCAAGCTTTCTGTAGTAAGCTTGAACGTCGTACCGCATGCTTGAAATCCATACAGCATGCTAGAACGTCGTACTGGTCGCAAGTTTAACGCAAATCTAGACCAATGTGCCAATATGCCAGTGTTTCCATTACCCCACCAATTATCATCGACTGCTGAGGATTTTGTTGTAGTTTTGCTGTGGAGTGTGTGTGTGTGTGTGTGTGTGATGGTGTGTGTGTGTGTGTGTGTGTGTGTGTGTGTGTGTGTGTGTGTGTGTGTGTGTGTGTGTGTGTGTGTGTGTGTGTGTGTGTGTGTGTGTGTGTGTAAAATACTGTGTACAGTTTTTGTACTTGTATTTTTGAAATTTGTAAGACGCCAGAGGTTGGGCGCCATAGAAATCATCATTATTATTATTTCGACTGGAACGCAAAGTATGCTGACGAGCAAAAGAAATGCAACATTTTTGGAATCATTGGAAACACTTTAGTGTTTCCGATGATTCCCAAAATGTTGCATTTATTTTGCTTGTCGGTATATATACTTGTAATCACAGGGCCCATTATCTGGTTCGTCAGTAGCTGTATGCAAGTCACGTAGCGAATATAAAATCGAATTGATGCTCGTACGAGAATACGGCTCGAAACGTGTTCCGGGGCACTTCCACCCCACCCCACCCCCACCCACCGCCCCCCACCCTCGGGCAGCCTGTATGCTGGCTAGCTGACGTAGTACACACAGTAGCGTGACGAAGTGCCCATTGTTGTACGAGGCGGAATGCACTGTCTTTTAATCTCGTGTAATTTTATGGGTAAGCAAGGAGATTGTCATGAACACCTGCGGCTGCAGAGGCGGCTTTAGCATTATGGAAGAATTTGAATAAGTTCCAATAGATAAAAGAAACATTTATGGGGCTACTCCATAACTGATGTAAAATGTCATTTTCTGTATGGAATCTTTATGGACGGGAACAACCACAAAAACATACATTTTGTATACATCATTTACCTCCGTGTCCTTGGAACATACAGCGCCCTCAGGCTGACTCAAGAGCAGCGCTTTGTGGGCATACTGTTACTTCTTAGCCTCTTCAGCCCTGACAGACCGCAAGAAGATATTGGTCGACCATGATAGTTCAAGGGCGGTGCCAGAGCTTGGCGCCTGTAGGCGCCAAGCTCTGGCACCGCCCTTGAACTATCATGGTCGATCTATCGCCTTAGCTGTATTGTAGGCTTCAGAGGGCAACTCTTACATTTTGGATTACGTCGTTAGGTTACAATACTAATTAAGATTCTTTAGTAATGACTTTCAGGGGTTTCTCTCGGCTGTCTTTCCTTTGACTGAAAATCGGCGCAGTAAGAAGTCTGTGCCGATTGACTCATTCCAGACGTGCTGCATTTGTACGCAATGCGTCTCGAAGGTGTTTGAGTACACGTGGTGTCGCGGCATTGCCGCAGCCGCACACTCTACCCTTAGAAACCATCCCCAATTCAGTTTCCACAAAAGACAGTACTTAGCATACTGCAATGTCAAACACGCAGCAAACAAAAACGGCAAAGCTGCTTGACCCTTTCCCATTCGGTGCGCGCCCAGTGAGCAAAGGGTCCTCGGGTCCGACGCCGGCGCGGTCCTGGCCGTGATCGGGTTGGCTGGGTCGGCGGCTTGTCGGCTGACAAATGTTTGTTAGACCGTCCGCACCTGCATGCGGCAAGCGGCTAGACTGGCAAGAATGTCACAGTGCCACCGTGTTCCCAACAAGTACAAAACATGTGTTTTCCTGCCCCTTGATCCATCCATTTTCTTGTTTTGTTGTTTCGCACTCGCTCCGTATCGCTTTGCTAGCCCTAAAATGACTAATGCCCTTGAAACATTAACTCATTCGAGACGTCCTGCATGCGGATACGCGGCGTAACGTCGCGTATCCGCATGTCGGACGACTCAAATGAGTTAATGCAATGCGGAGTCTTAATTGACAATCCCCTGTAGCTGTGACGTTCCATGATTTGACGTCACACGCAGTGTCTTCGACTGTGTGTGACGTCAGATTATGACGTTTTGCCTCAGAGAATATACACTGTACGCCATAATGTGACGTCACCTGCAGTGTTTTAATCGTGACGTATTGCAGTTGCCTGTGTCCTACAGAATGCACTGTACGTCATAATTTGATGTCACACGCTGTCTTTTGAACTGTGCGTGACGTTATTTTGTGACTTGTTGCAGCTGCCTGCGTCCGAGAGAGTACGTCATACGCTGCGTTTTCACTGTGTGTGATGTCAGTTCATGCTGGCGTAACAGCACAGCTCGTTCTTAACCCCTTGTTCTCGTAGTCACGGGTAACTGGTGCATACATGCGCACGGGGCTTAATTGCTCGTGAAGTTTTAAGATAAGTTTCGAAAATGTCAAAGAGTTAACCCACTCAGCCCTGACGCACTACAGCAGGAGATGGGCCGACCATGATAATTCAAGGGCAGTGCCAGATTAGCTTGGCGCCGACAGGCGCCAAGCTAATCTGGCACTGCCTTTGAATTATCATGGTCGATCTATCTCCTGCAACTGGTGCATAGTTATTAGATGACAGATCCAAAATTGGGGAAATACAATCGTCGGGCTGAATGAGTTAATAATTCGCAGTGTCGTTTCATGGCTGCTATATCAGTGGAATGTAGATCGGCCACAACACACACAGCATGCTCTGCATAATTGTGTTGTGAGAGAAAATACTCTTGTTTGGCAGACCATCTCTCATCCGGATCCCGAATGAGAAACCTCCTCCTGAAATAAACCACAATGAGAAGCTTACAGTTTCAGCTGGGAGAGAGGGGGGAAGGGGGGGGGAGAGGAAGAGGAAAAGGGAGGGAAATACGTATAATGAAGCCGTGTTATTTTCATATTCCCTGATCCCTCTCTCTAATCATCCCGCCAGGATCGCTGCATGAGAATCCATTATCGTTTTTAGTTAAACGCAGTCATTTGGTGCAGTGGTGTGCGCCACTAGGAGTCCGTACGAACAGGACTGTTCACCTGCAAGAGGCATAGATTCTCATGAGCCGCTGCGACCGCAGCGGCCCATGAGAATCTATGCCTCTTGCTCCCCACAAGGAGAGGTTCGGCTGAAGACCTGCTGAGTATGCGCACAATTGGTGCAGCGGGGTACGGCTCAAATGTTGAATCTTTTTGCGTGTAACCCTCACCTATAATTTTCCAGACTGAGTTTCCGGCCTTTTTGCTCGCGTTTGGGCAATTAGACGTGCCCCCTGTGAATGGCGTGTTTGAAACACAACCACAGCATTTTGCGTTGAGTTTTTAGTTTGCGCGAGTCAAGACACTTACTGAGCCCTAAGGTCAGAATTTTAAACATTTCGGGTGTTGTCCTCTAAGGTCTATGCATAATGGAAGGAGTGTCAGTTGGGACTCTTGAATGTGGGGGGGGGGGGGTGGTATGCCCGAAAATCATACTCGTGATGTGTGAGTGGCATTTTTTCGGTTCTCTTGATTCGTGGGAAACTTACTTACTTACTTACGCCTGTCACCCCTACCCGGGTATAGGCCGTCGACGAGAGACCTCCAGCGACTCCTGTCCTGTGCTTCTCCTTCGATTTTACTCCAGGTGGTTCCCAGTCTCTTGATGTCTGCTTGGAGGTCTCGACGCCAGGAGTTTCTCGGCCTGCCTCTTTTCCTCTTTCCCTGGGGGTTCCATGACAATGCCTGCTTAGTGATACTGGAAGCTGGCTTTCTCAGACTGTGACCAATCCATTTCCATCTTCTTCGCCCAATTTCATTCTCTGCTGTTATCTGCTCTATTCTCTCCCAAGTCTGACGTTACTGATCTTCTCTGGCCAGTGGATTTTCAAAATTCTTCTAAGGCAACTGTTTATGAAGATCTGTACTGTTGACAGTGGTTTTTGTCAATCTCCAAGTCTCTGTTCCATATAGGAGAACTGCTTTTACGTTGGAGTTGAAAATCCGGACTTTGGTGTGTTGTGACAGCTCTCTGGAACTCCACACTTTTTTTCAATTGGAGAAAGGCTGCTCTGGCTTTACCGATCCGTGCTCTGACATCTGCATCAGTGCCGCTTTTTTTGTCTATGATGCTCCCGAGATAGGTGAAGGACTCTACCTCCTCCAACGGGGTGCCAGCAAGCAAGACTGGTCCTTCCCTGGTTGCGTTCAGCCTCATTGTCTTTGTTTTCTGTTTGTGGATGGTGAGGCCCACTTGGGACGAGATGTCAGCAAGCCTCGTGGTCTTGTCCTGCATTTGTTGATGAGTGTGGGACAGTAATGCCAAGTCGTCTGCAAAATCGAGGTCGCCAAGCTGTGTCCACAGTGTCCACTGTATTCCACTTCGTCTGTGCTCTGTGGTCCTCCTCATGACCCAGTCTATGGCCAGTAGGAAGAGGAACGGAGACGGCAGACACCCCTGCCTGACACCGGTTCTGACCTGGAGCTCCCTGGTGAACTGCCCTTCGTGGATCACGCGACATGTCATGCCATCGTAGCTGCTCTTGATCAGGCGGACGAGCTTTGTGGGTACACCATAGTGTCGTAGGAGTTTCCACAGAGTCTCTCGGTCCACGCTGTCAAATGCTTTCTCGTAATCCACAAAGTTGAGGTACAGCGGGGAGCTCCACTCCAGAGACTGTTCCACGATGATGCGGAAAGTGGCGATCTGGTCTGTACATGATCGGTTTTTCCTGAATCCTGCTTGCTGGTCTCTCAGCTGGGGGTCAACGGAGCCCTTCATTCTCTCCAGGATGATCCTGTTGAAGACCTTTCCTGGTACTGACAGCAATGTGATTCCTCTGTAGTTGGAACACTTGCTGAGGTCGCCTTTCTTGGGAAGCTTGATTAGGTACCCCTCCTTCCAGCCGGCATCACCTCCTCTTCCCAGATCTTTCCAAACAGTGGGTACAGCATCTCTACTGTTGTCTCTAGGTCTGCTTTCAGAGACTCCGCTGGGATGCCATCTGGCCCTGCTGCTTTGTCGTTCTTCAAAAATGCCACTGCTCTTCTTGATTCTATATTTCTTTCAATTTTCCTGTTTTGACATGCATGTATATATATATTTTTTTAAATATTTGTTATGTGCGTTGAATGACTGTGAACTGTATTTTTACATTTTTTTTTCTATGGAAATTGCACCTCACTGTTGCTCTGGGGAAGAGGGGGGGGGTCGTGTGAGTGTGTGTATGCGTGTTGTGTAGTGTGTGTGCATTGACGGGGAAGTGGCGCAGTGGTTAAGGCGTCTGCCTCCAATGCCAAAGGTGCGAGGTTTGATACCGGGTTCCGGCGTTGGATTTTTCTCCTCTGGTGTCACCGTCTGGACAGTGGGCAGATGTTCACATCTGCACGGGACATAGACGACCCCGGCCCCCACGAGTCCCCTGCTGCCTTGCAGGCCTGGCCGCTTGGCTGCGGAAAGGCTAAGGGAGGAAACCACTGACATCAAAGCCCCCGTGTCTCCGGGGAAGGCTTTTGAGCCAGAGACTAAGACAAGGACAGTCTGATATAAAACCTACGACCCGAGGACCTCGATGCCACCGTCCCAGCTTGCTAGGCCATGGCAAACGAACCAAGGGTTTAAAGGGTGGGGCCAGTACTGCGCACACTGCACTCCACCAAAAAGCTCCACCGCGCAGGCTTTAGGAAACGCCCACGGACTATGACACTGAACTTTCCAAGTCCTGTAGCGATGGGCAAGGGGCAAAACGGCAGGTGAAAGATGTCACTGGAAGCCGCAGTCTCAAACCTGCATGCAGGCGGTTCAGGATATTGGTCGCCTGATGTTGACCTGGGGATGACAACGTCACTCGGCACACCCTGAACGACCAAGCAGCCTTCTCTAGGGACAGCACTGCTTGCTCCACACGGAGAGGGGCCTAGAAAAGGTGGCCTAACCAAAGCTCATCCCCTCGTAACCCCAGTTGGCTAGCCGCGGTCAACGGGCATCTTCTCATGCGGTCAGAAAACAAGAAAAAACAATGGATCCACTCTCATGACGACCACGACCGGACTCAACGTAGCATGCTGGAACATCCGAACCATGCTCGACACAGCAGACAGCGGACGCCCTGAACGTCGCTCCGCCCTCATTGCCCATGAATTGCGGAGGTTAAACATCGACATCGCCGCGCTCAGCGAAGTACGCCTTCCGGAGGAAGGCAGCCTCCAAGAACTTGGCGCTGGCTACACCCTCTACTGGTCAGGCAGGCCTGCATCAGAAAGACGGCTCTCAGGCGTGGGCTTCATGGTGAAGACCCCCATTGCGACTAAGTTGGAAAACCTACCAACGGGTCACTCCGACCGCATCATGTCCATGCGCCTCCCACTGAGACACCAGCAATACGTCACCCTTCTCAGTGTGTACTCCCCAACCCTCCTGGCAGAGCCTGCAGAAAAAGACAAGTTCTACTCTGACCTGCGCAGCCTCCTGCAGAGCACCCCCTGCAGACGACAAAGTCATCATCCTTGGCGACTTCAACGCCAGAGTGGGCCAAGACTGTGAAGCCTGGAAAGGAGTCCTCGGCAAGCATGGCGTTGGGAACTGCAATGACAATGGTCGCCTACTGTTGGAGCTCTGTGCAGAGCAGCAGCTTGTCATCACCAACACTACTTTCCAGCAAAAGGACAGTCAAAAGACCACCTGGATGCATCCTCGCTCCAAGCACTGGCACCTTATCGACTATGTCCTAGTGCGTCAGAGGGACCGCAGTGACGTCCTCCTCACCAGAGTGATGCCCAGCGCAGAGTGCCACACTGACCACCGCCTTGTTCGCTGCAAACTCAGGCTCCGCCTCAAGCTGAAACCCAAGAAAGGGGGCCCCCCCCAAGAAAAAGCTTGATGTTGCCAGCCTTCAGCGTGACGACAAGAAAGCTGCCCTTCAGGCCGATTTACAGCGCATGCTCAAAGACACAGATGATCCAGCAGACTCCTCCCCTGAAACACTCTGGGAACAACTGAAAACTGCTATTGTAAAATCCTCTGTGGAAGTCTTGGGCTTTTGCTAGAAAGAGGAACAAAGACTGGTTTGACGAAAACGACGTAGAGATCCAGGAACTTCTAGCAAAAAAAAGAGCCGCCCACCAGGCCCACCTAGCCCAGCCTTCCTGCCCTGTGAAGAAGTCTGCCTTCCGCCTCATCTGCAGCAGTCTCCAGCTCAAGCTTAGAGAGCTCCAGAACGAGTGGTGGTCCAGACTCGCACAGAGGACCCAGCTCTGCACTGACAACGGTGACTACAGGGGCTTCTACGAAGCACTGAAAGCAGTGTATGGCCCTAGGCACCTGGTACAAAGTCCCCTGCGAAGCGCTGATGGACAGGCACTCCTCACAGGCACTCCTCTTGAACCGCTGGTCGGAATACTTTCAGGACCTCTTCGGCGCTGAACGCACTGTTCAAGAAACAGTCATCCTCCAAATCCCACACCTTCCACTAAAGGTTGAATTGGACGAACCGCCCACCGCCGAAGAGACCCTCACAGCCATCCACCAGCTCAAGAGTGGCAAAGCAGCAGGCATTGACGGAATCCCGCCAGAGATCTGGAAACATGGAGGCCCAGCACTGCACAACAAGCTCCACGACCTCTTTCTCTGCTGCTGGGAAAAAGGAACACTACCAAAGGATCTCCGTGATGCAGTCATCATCACCCTGTACAAGAACAAAGGAGAGAAGTCTGCCTGCTCTAATTATCGTGGAATTACCCTGCTGTCCATTGCCGGGAAAATTCTCGCAAGGTTGCTCCTGAATCGGCTGGTACCTGCCATCGCTGAAGACCACCTCCCAGAGGGCCAGTGTGGCTTCAGAGCCAACAGGAGTACCACCGACATGGTCTTTGTGCTGAGACAGCTTCAGGAGAAGTGCCGCGAGCAGAACAAAGGGCTGTACGTAACGTTTGTCGACCTAACAAAAGCGTTTGACACTGTCAGCAGGCAAGGTATGTGGCAGATCCTGGAGCGACTAGGTTGTCCCCCAAAGTTCCTCAACATGATCGTCCAGCTCCACGAGGACCAGCAAGGCCAGGTCAGACTAAACAGTGACCTCTCAGAACCATTCCCCATTCGCAACGGCGTGAAGCAAGGCTGCGTGCTGGCACCGACCCTCTTCACCATCTTCTTCAGCATGATGTTGAAGCAGGCCACAGTGGACCTCGACGATGACGACGCAGTGTACATCAGGTATCGTCTCGATGGCAGCCTGTTCAACCTCAGACGACTGCAGGCCCACACGAAAACCCTAGACCAACTGATTCGTGAGCTGCTCTTCGCTGATGACGCTGCCCTCGTTGCACACACAGAGAGAGCCTTGCAGCGCATTACGTCCTGCTTCGCAGATGTTGCCCAGCTCTTTGGACTTGAGGTCAGTCTGAAAAAGACAGAGGTCCTTCATCAGCCGGCACCCAAGGAAGAGTATCGCCCTCCCCACATCACCATCGGCGAGTCCGAACTGAAGTCTGTACACCAGTTTACCTACCTTGGCTGCATCATCACGTCAGACGCCAAGCTGGACAAGGAGCTGGACAACAGGCTGGCAAAAGCGAACAGTGCTTTCGGGCGACTATTCAAGCGGGTGTGGCACAATCAACAGCTGAAAAAAGGCACCAAGATCAGCGTGTACAGAGCTGTCGTCCTCACCACCCTGCTGTACGGTTCCGAGTCCTGGGCCCTCTACCGCAGCCAACTACGACTCCTCGAACGCTTTCACCAGCGCTGCCTGCGTACCATCCTCAGCATTCACTGGAGTGACTATGTCACCAACGTCGAGGTCCTTGAACAGGCGGAAACTGTGAGCTTCGAGGCTTTGCTGCTGCGGACACAGCTTCGCTGGGCGGGGCACGTCTCCAGGATGGATGATCATCGCCTACCCAAGATCACTCTGTTCGGCGAGCTCGCCACTGGACACCGAGACAGAGGGGCACCAAAGAAGAGATACAAAGACGGTCTCAATAAGTCACTTAGTGCCTGCCAAATCGACCACCGCCAGTGGTCTTCGCTTGCTGCGGACCGTGACACCTGGCGCTCCACCATTCACAAGGCAGCCGTTTCCTTTGAGGACTCTCGCAGAGCTAACCTTAAGGACAAGCGGCTCAGAAGAAAAAAACAGAGTTGTCGTAACTCAGAACCCTGACCAGACCTTCCCCTGCAGCCACTGCGGTCGAACCTGCCTGTCCCGGATTGGCCTCCGCAGCCACGAAAATGCCTGCAGACGACGTGGGCAAGCCCTATAGAATCTTCGTTCGCGAAGTCAAGCCAAGAGTGTGTGTGCATTGGTGTGTGTGTTTATGGGTGTTTGCGTGTGCTGCAGTATGTGCGTGTGTCTCTGTGTGTATGTGTGTGGTGTAGAATGTGTGTCTGTGGTGTAGAGAGTGTTTGTGCCTGTGAGCTTTTATTTACTTTCGTGTGAAACTGTTGTTTTGTTTGTGATGGTGTTCAATGGTAGTTCTTAGCTTAATGGTAGTAACGGCAAGTTTGAAAATTGGTCCTGTTACCAAATACTTTTACCGTTATAAAATAAAGGTTCATTGTTCATTGTTCATTGTTGTTCCCGGCTGGGTCGGTCACAGTGGGTAGGTCGGTCTCTGCTGGCTGGATGTCTGGGGGGTCGGGTGGGCTGGGTCTGTTCAGTAACTTTTCAAAATACTTGGCCCATCTGTCGAGTTGGTCTGCTCTGTCTGCAATAGGCTTGCCTTCTTTGTCTTTTACTGGTCTTTCTGTATGGCCATACTTGCCCGACAATCTTCTGGTAATGTCGTAGAGGTGTTTCATGTTGCCGCTGCCTGCTGCCTTTTCTGCCTCTGCTGCCAGGCTGTCTGTGTAGGCCCTCTTGTCTGCCCTGATACTCCTCTTCACCTCGCGGTTGGCTTCCGAGTATTCCTCCTGTGCCCTTGCTTTGGCTACTCTCGTGCGACTGTTGTTGACAACTGCTTTCTTCTGCCTCCTCACTTCTATCTTCTTCAAGGTCTGTGCCGACAGCCAGTCCTTGTGATGGTGTTTCCTGAACCCTACAGTGTCTTTGCAGGTTGAGTTCAGCGCCTCTCTAACTGCCTTCCACTGCTGCTCTGTGGTGACCGCCTCCTCTTCATTTACTAGTTCCTGTAGCGCTTGAAACCGGTTGGACAGCACCAGTTTGAACTCTTCTCTCACTCCAGTCTCTCTCAGGAGGCCTACATTATAGCGCTGTTTTCTCGTTGTCTCTGTGCGGCTTTTCTTTAACTTGAGCTTTATTCTTAAGGTGAGCAGATGGTGGTCTAAGGCGACATCTGCTCCCCTCCTCACTCGAACATCTTGAAGGGATCTTCTAAATTTCTTGCTAATTCAGATATGGTCTGTTTGGTTCTCTGTAGTATGGTCAGGTGAGACCCAAGTTGCTTTGTGTATTCTTCTGTGTGGGAAGATGCTGCCTCCAATGACAAGTCTGTTTAGAGCACAAAAGTCTACAAACCTCTCCCCGTTCTCACTCATCTCCCCTAGTCCCTGTCTCCCCATCACCTCTTCGTATCCGGTGTTGTCCTCCCCTATTTTGGCATTAAAATCGCCCATGACGATGGTGATGTCTCGCTCCGCACATTTGTCCACGGCACTCTGGAGTCGGTCGTAGAACTCTTGTTTCTCTTCCTCATCACTGTCATTAGTGGGCGCATAACACTGGATGACGTTCAGCTTGAGCTTTTTCCTGGTTCTAAAGGCTGCTGTGATAATTCTTGGCCCAAGAGGTTCCCAGCCCATCAGCGCTCTCTGTGCCACTGGTGACAGCATGAATGCTACTCCTTCTGTATGGGGGGGCATTCTCCTCTTCATGACCTGAATACAGAATCATCTCCCCACTTAACAGCCTTTTCTGGCCAGACTGCGTCCATCTGGCTTCACTGATACCTAGCAGGGAAAGGTTGTACTTTTGCATTTCCGCTGCTATCTGGGCGGCCTTGCCGCTCTGGTACATGGTCTTGACGTTCCATGTGCCCATGGTTGTGTCCCTGGATAGAGAGAGGCGGCTCGGTCCTGTGGCTTCCGAAGACTTTCGGCTTTCACCACAGGACGTCATAAATCTTCTGGTAGAAGAACCTTCCTCCTCCAGGAAAGGAATTACTGTTTGTCTTTTTGTCGGCGTTTTTGTAGCTATTTCCTTTTTTGCAGGGTGGGAAAGCTACCCCCACGCCCAACCCCATTACTAGGAGGACCAGAATGTCAGGTTATTTCGTGAAACGTGCAAAAGTCTGTATCCACACTGTAAATTCCCCAATTACTGAGAAAGCTTCCAGCTGTACGTTGGACCCATGAGCATCCAGCCGTCCCACAGTCACAGCCCCCCCCCCCCCCACCCCCCACCTCTCTCCCCCCCCCCCCCCACCCCTCTTCTCCCCGTCGTCAGAGTTTTTGGCAAGTGAAAGAGGCTTCATCTTCCCCCCCCCCCCCCCCCCATCCTAAAACGCGAAATGCTATTATTCCGGATTCGTGAATCGCAAAGTAAAAACATCGTCGTGAATCAGTGATGGTACTGCGGCATCCCCCACCCACCACCCGCCCGCATACCCTGCCCCCCTCTCATAATCTGCGCCGAGCCGTTTCTGGCACCCCCGAAACACCGCGAGTGTACGATTGTGAATCAAAACTGGCCAAGCTGAATAACCAATAACTGACGCTGTATTAACCCTTCAAGTCCCAGAACTAAATGACTTCCATTCTGTGGAATGGAAGTCATTTAGTTCTGGGGCATAAAGGGTTAAAATTGAAACCTGTTGAATAACTGATCAACCTTCCTTTGATGAAGACGCACAGTGATGGTCCAGAGCTATAATAAACAGCTCGGTTAAAGTTCTCCAAACCATTGAACTCTACATAAGTCCGTGTTACTTGGTAGTCGTTGTGGTAGTATGATGAAATCACACCAGACAGACTCACGTAGGGTTCTTGTAGAAAAAACTCACTCAGGAGTAACAGTTCCAATAGTACTATAATTATTCTCACGATACACTATTAGAACAATGCATCCACACTTTGATGCATTATCTCTAACAAATGCATCCACACTTTGATACACTGTATCTTATACAATGCATCCACACTTTGATACACTGTCTCTACAACACATGCACATACACTATGCATCCACACTTTGATACACTGTCTCTACAACACATGCACATACTTCCTAACACCCTCTTTTATACTATTACAGATTTTCAGAACAATCCCGCAAATTACACAACTCAACCAATCAGAAAAGCGGAAAACGCAACAAAAAATCATTAATATTCATTAAAAATAACACTCTTCCAGTGAAATCTAGGTGCATTACGTAATGTTACGAAATGTAGCCAACGTGTACTAACAAAATTTGACGTCATGTTTGAGGTCACTAGAACGGACTTTGCAACAATTTAGCGAAATGTGCAACATTGTAGTCACACACCCAAAAAAATCGATCGCAATTCTCCATGCAAAAGATGTATTAAAAAGGTACGTGATTCTGATCTAAAATAACTTCACTGAACATCGGATCTTTCCTATGATCAGCATACACATACTCTAAAAAGAGTAACACAACTACAAACGTAACAGTATGGTGTTCAGTTCTGAGACATTTAGGTTAAGGTACTGATACACATTCACTATCAGCGGGAGCTCAGGGGAATATACTCCTCGTGCAGTTGGAGCTTGCTGTATAAATCCATAGATTGTTGGAGTTCCGTGCGATGCTGGACGTACTTCTGATTTAGCCATGACGTTTAGGTCATTCCCAATGCGCAAAAGGCCATCGGGCCGACGGCAACCATCATCGCGACAAAAACCGCTACCGACACGCAAATGGTTAACAGTACAAGCGGCCAGATTGCGAAAACACTTGTAAACACACAATTCTAGCTGAGGCGTTAGTTGGCGCTTAAATTCTGAGAATGTGTTTATAAGCTTTACAAACATATGTGCATGGTGAAAGAATTTAGAGCTCTTGATGTCTACACACACTACAGCTGTGTGCAGATTTTTACGCCTTTTGATATCCAGTGTAGCTTGGGCCGGCTGGAACCACTGGTCTACGTACTATGGTTTCTTCACACCTCCTTCTTACACATCTCCTTCTTTACTGCCTTTTTGCGGAAAAGCTGTATTACACACGTGTGTGATACATGTCATACAGCCCTGTTGCATGAACGGACACGTGTGCACACAATTGTCTTGTAGACAATCTGGTCAACAAAAAGGTACGGGCACACACGATATTGAAACGTGACCTACTTTCAGTTCACGCGCAAAGACGCCATTTCATATTGAAGACTGGCACTCTGACGTCATGTATTGCGCTATTACGTCGTCATGTAGAAACATGTCTGACATCCAAAATATCCACGTCACATTACAAAGTAAAAGACGTCATATTCTTTACCAAAGACACAATGGCGGTTGTGTTGTGGTTAGGCATGTGCGGAAAACCAACTCACATCGGATTCATGCCAAAAGGTGAGTAAGACTAATAGATTCTTACATCGGTGTTTAGGTGATACTGAGAATCTCACTCTCGTGGTCTTAAAACCGTGACCTTATCCTACTCGCTTTCGCTCGCGGATAAGGTTTTAAGCCCACTCGAGTGAGATTCTCAGTATCACCTAAACACCGATGTAAGAATCTACATACACGTACTATTTTGAAGCCATAAAGCAAAGCAGGTGTCACGAGTTAATAAAAAAAAATCTAGTAAAATATCCGCAGGTAGATCTCGTCTCCTCGCAGACTGAAGTAACGCAAGTGTAGAAAACCTTGACTCTCACAAAACTGAAGATTGTTAAAGGCTGTAACGTTGTATAAGCTACTCCATATGTTAACCCCTTCGCTGCCAGCGATCACGAATTTCGCTTCTAACACGACTGCACATTAACCGACATTCGCGTGAAGAACACAGATGTAAATAGGACGAAACTCGGCGTAAAGAACATGGAACTAACGAGAAACATAAACCCTCTTTACTGCGCTCGCGGGCTCGCTGTCAGACCTCTGCCGCACATCCGGACGCGACCATTAAGCGTATGAATCTGAACTACTTCCCCCGTCAAAATGGCAGTCTCTCGCGCTTCCGAACCTTGTAACGCTCCTCCAAAACGAAATATTCATCCTTAGCTCTGTTTGAATTATTCTTGGGTTTTGTGTGTGTGTGTGTGTGTGTGTGTGTGTGTGTTTTACTGCGTTTTTAGGGTTGATAAAGCATTTATCATCCGCTTCAGCGTAATAAAGACACTGTGCCACACAGAAAGATGATTAACCCATTTTATGTAGCCCCACGGCCGCATTCCCAGAATTTTGGAGGTGTCACCTAACGACTATGTACCAGTTGCAGGACATGAATTGACCATGACAATTCAAGAGTAGTGCCAGATTAACGTGGCGCCTGAAGGCGCCAAGCTAATCTGGCACTACCCTTGAATTATCATGGTCAGTCGCATCTCATCTTGTAGGGCGTTGGGGCCAAGTGGGTTAATCCATTCTGTACCAGATGTCAGTCCACCCCAAATGCAAACGTCTGGCTTGCGCGAATATTTGTGTCTGAAATGGAAGGGTGGACGTTTAACCTGAGTGTGTACTGAATTGTTGTTAAACCAGTTGAAAGTCTACAGGCGACTTGAGCGTGTATTGATCAGCCAAACGAAAGAATCGCAGCATTCAGCAGATCTCCGCAGCCATAACACACCTGTCTTCTGTTTTTCGAGCTCGTCAATAGCCCAGCTAAACGTCACCTGCAAGAGACTTAGATTCTCATAAGCCCCTGCTTAAGCAGGGGTTTATGAGAATCCATGTCTCCTGCTAATAGTATTCAACCACATTTATATCTGTGATCCTCAGAGGTTAACAAGGGTTTACCTTCTGACTGTCACACCACTGATTGACGCAACAATGCCGTTCTGATTGGGCGCGAGCCATGGGGCCCCGGAAATTGCCGAAATATATCGAGACCTGGCGAAGTACGCCGGAGATTGTCGAAGTAAACGAGACGGCCCCCGAAGCGACTTGGCTTCCTGCAGTTTCCCTGTTTATAATGAAAAACTCTTGTCAGTGTTTTTAGCTGGCCAGCGACGACAGAGCGAAATGGAAGGTAAATGAAAACAGGTAAAAGAATGCTAGCTGAGGAATTGGTGCGCGCCCCGATTTGTATACGAGTGCCTCCCGCGTATCCAATACAGGAAACGAAAACAATGCAAATTGTTTCCACCAAAGTGGCGAAGGAGCTTTAATTGCGTCTGGGGCGGAGATCGGTTACATTACTGGCACGTGCACGTCAGATCCCGTTTATGCCCTTCACTGCCAATGGTCATGAGATGAGATGAAACCTCTGATGCCGTACTTCGCACACTGGTTGTCTCCCTCGACATCGGCGGCCGGTTGAGGGAGATACTGACGTACCTACATCGCAGACTAGCCTAACTCTAGTGTAGGTCTAGCATAAGTAATTTATTATACATTATTATTACTGCTGCACCATATTACCCGTTTAAGCCCACGGCCGCATTTCCAAAATGTTGGAGGTGCTACTTAAAGACTATGTACATGTTGCAGGAGATGGATCGACCATGATAATTCAAGGGTAGTACCAGATGAGCTTGGCGCCTTCAGGCGCCAAGCTCATCTGGCACTACACTTGAATTATCATGGTCGATCCATCTCATGCCGTAGGGCGTTGGGACTAAACGAGTTAAGAACAGTGCTTCGAGTCTGTCCTGCTTGCGAAAATCACCGTGTTCCAAGAGGAATATAACTCTCATGAAGCCCACCGTCTGTGTATGCTGCTAGTTTCATTTACATCTGCCTTTCTCCTGCGGGTCCAGAGATTCGGCGTCTGGTGGGTGGTCACAGGTGTACCGTCGTTAGTCTCACAGACTTTGAGAACAAAAGGAACACAACCACGAGCGACGCGGAAATGCGTGTGGACTAATGGTGTTTTTGTCCGGATGCTCCTTCAGCCGTTGATCTCGGTCCCACTGAGCAAAAGGTCTTCGGGTCGACTTCGGCCTGAGCTGGCCCGCACTCGGGCCAGCTCAGGCCGAAGTCGGCCAGGAGGACCTTTTGCTCACCGGGTTTCCGTCTGAAACTCTTGATGTAAATGATTTTCTTCTTCGTCCAAAAAAAAAAAGGCAACGATCGAAACGTAACTGATGGCTCAATCTCCATGCCCGCATTAATAGGCAATATAGGTATCATGAGTCCAAAACGATTTTTTTTTTCCCGTCTCTAAAGCTGTGATGCACCTGGGCGGATTTCTACCTGAGATGAGATACACATTTTGGAGAGCTTTTGTGGATGCATTGGCTTATGAAATCATATGTCTCTTGCAAATTAAAGTTTTAAAAACTGAGCAGGCTTACTTTTGCAACGGCAGAACACATGAACATTCTACGCTGAGAGAAGCACTAAAAGGGACATAACAGACATCGAGCTGACCACCTTTAGAGGCGGGGTTTCACGAGAACAGATGCCTTTTGCAGACGGAAGCTAAGTGCTGCTTACTTCATGGACCGATCTGTGACCACGTGTTTTCTCAACAAACCCCAGCACGTGCCACACGCATGCGCCACACTGACCCAGATACCTGTCCAGTCTCAGATCTGTCTTTTCAATGGTGGTGCGTGGTCTGCGTTCAGCCTCGTGTTTCAAAAACATAATCCGCGTCCATTGGCAATGAAAGGGGTTACCATTTCAAATGGCATACCTTGAAAGCTACGGCCTAGTGCCGTAAGGATTATAAATAGAATCACAGACCACTGTGTACAAAGTTCAGAACCGTACACCGTCCAGAATCACACACATGTACCATTACACACAAATCTAGAGCCTCAAGTTTAACCCCTTGGCTGTCGGCAGCGGTTTTTGTCACGATGATTCCTATCGGGATCATCGCGACAAAAACCGCTACTGACAGCCAAATGGTTAAACCAAAAGAAAATATCCCAAATCAGCGTAACAATACTGTTTCTAATGCGCCGACATTATGAAGGTACGAATTCCGGCAGGAATCATCGCAACAGAAACCGCTACCGACAGCTAAAGGGTTAAACCCCAAAAATATAAATATATATCACAGATCAGCACACCATACTGTTTCTAATGTGCCGATATTGTCAAGGAACGAATTCCATGCGGCGGTGCTGACATCAGCACTATCAACATATACCTACAATCCTACAGGCATTAATGTGTGCAGATATGGGCCAGGTATCTCTTTTAGTCCCAACGCCAACAGACGGGGAAAACCGTTTCCGTCGTGAAGACTCGAGCGTAGCGCTTGATTAGCTTGGCGCCCTCCAGGCGCCAAACTAATCAGGCACTACCCTTGAGATGTCACGGTCGATCCAGTTTCCGCGACCCCTCCTCCTAGTATCAAGTTGTATCGGTGCGGGAAATCTGCTCTCTGGTTTTTACCGCGTTGTACCGACGTCGTAGTTAATAGTTCAAGGATAGTGCCAGATTAGTCTTGGCGCTTGTCGAAGCGCCAAGCTAACCTGGCACTGCCTTTGACCTGCGTCCCAATCGGACCATTTCTCCAGCGATTCCTACTTACGCTCGCTGTTTTGGGTACGGAAAATCTGTTCTGTGGGTGTTACTCGTATGTCAACAACCGCCAGCATTCCCATAGCTTTTAATGTACAGACGCCTGCGTGTTTTATTTAGTATCCGCGGGGGAAAGTGTATTGTTCTTGTAAGTCCAGGCTTTTTCACGACTGAGCACGTGCGGCGCGGCGCGTGCGTCTGTTCAGTAGTTTTAGGGCGAATAAATTATGTGTGTTAGTACCAGTTCCTCCCAACACTACTTTACGAGTTTACATTCCGCATACCTTTTAATGTACGCGTACTCTAGGCCTACTAAAAGATGTTTTTTATTTGGTGGCGTTTTCGGGGTAATGTGGGAGGGGGGGGGGGAGGAGTCATTTTATTGGGGATGGAGGAGATCGGGGAGGGGTTTAACCCATTCAGTGCCAGCTCAGTGACGGACTGTTAACGAAGATTGCAGAGTCTGCAATCTTCGTTAATTCAAGACCCCCAAAACCATTGACGTCCCAGAAACTTTGGCTTCAAAACGGTATCAGCAGGAGGCATAGATCCTCATGAGCCCCCGCAGTCGCGCGGGCTCATGAGGATCTGTGCCTCATGCAGTTGGGTAGTATTCACATTTTCTCGGTACTGAACGGGTGAAGGGCCGTATTTTTGGTTGTTTTAATGGCATTTTGGTTGGACATTCTCTGGGTTGTTTTACGATCCCAGAGAGCAAAGCGTCCTCGTTCACATCGGCCCCAGAACCTTTTGCCAACACGGCGTCTCTTACTTGTACGGTCATGTCCATTTCGGGGAGGAAACTAAAACTGTGTATTGGTTCTCATTGCATACTAGACGACCAGCGCACTAGTAGTCTAATTATGCAAGAGCTACATCGAACCCTGTCTGTCTGCAAGACGCATAGATCCTCACGGGCCTCCGCACCCTGCGGGGGCTCATGAGGATCTATGCATCTTGCTGGGCTCTTTAACACTAGTATCAATTCTCAATTTTCGAGGTATAAGACACCTTTGCGAACTGGATCTGAAAACCATGCAGAATTGTATGAATGGATGGCATAACAGCAATACCCCCGGAGCCGGAAAGGCGGGCGTTTTGGGTCTGTGATTTTGGACCTTACGGCTTCCAGCCGTAAGATCCCAAATCACAGACCAACACACAGGTATAAGAGGCCCGCGGCAAGACCCAAAAAATGACAGGCCAGCTCACACCTTAACGTTAGCCCCAAGAGAGGCATTACGTGTCTGCCTCCACTTTGTCTTTTCATTTGGCATTTTTGCTCGATGGTAATCTGCTCGTGATAGACCGTGGTTGTGCTTTTGTTGTGCATGAAAAGAACCCTTGGGAGACATTACTTCAGCCCACCCGTCTGATATTTGTGCATACCGTCTGGAAGAACTGTAACCGATTCCGCGTCCGCGGCCAAACAGCCACATTTTTGCAATAGTCTGCATGGCACCGTGATGTATATACTCCTAGCTGGCACATTAACTCCTTCACTGTCGAGAAAGCGCGAACGCGATCTAACTGCAAGAGGAATAGATCCTCATGAGCCCCCGCGTACGCGGGGGTTCATGATGATCTATTCCTCTTGCTGAGACCACTTTGTGTCCATGTTTTTTGGTTGTGGTTTTAGTCGTACAGTGAACGCATGTTTCAGACACAAAATGTACGTCCGTTGGCAGGGTAAGGGTTAATTGACTATTGTATGTGAATGCCTGCACCGTTCTAAGATAAAATTTCATTGATTTCGGTAGTCGCTGGAGACAGGATCCAAGTTACTGTGACAGCTCATGGGTCTTACTCGATCATTCTCGCATCACTTAAAAAGACAATTAAAAGTAGCCCATTTCTGTATGTCTGCATGTCTAGTTTGTAAAAGATGTTTTACATTTTAAACAGTTGTGATGTGCTTGTCCTTTCTGAGCGCGTTTCTTTATTTGCTGGGAATTGCTCCGAAAATTTTAAAGACCGCCAGTGCGCCATGCTTTTTTGAGCACCACCGCTGAACTAGCGTGACTGATTTGTCCCCAGCTATTCGAACAGTGTAGTAGTGATAGTCCGGCGTTGACGACAAGTTGGTCACGACATCATAATGAGTTGTGCCCAAACAGTTTAAAGCCTTGCAAGGATTCAAGCTAGTTAGTTAGTTTAACGCCGAGCAGGCAACTAAGGCCATCTCACGGCGGACAAGGCTTCAAGCTGCTAATTCACTACCGTTCAGCTAGCATGACCCAACGATTTCTTACAGCTCGCGATGCACGCGACAAAATCACTTTGCATCTGTAGACATGATCTCCGCTGAATGTCTATAGTTCAGATCCTGTGTCTTGTTCTGCATTTAGCGCCATCAGTCTGACTGCAAGAGGCACAGGTCCTCATGAGCCCCCCGCAGTTTCAGGAGCTTATGAGGATATATGTCTCTTGTTGATCTCATTTACATCTATGTTTCTCGCGCGAAGGTGGCCAATCGCGTCGAGTCTATGTGACGTAACTAGGCGTCCACCTTTGTCTGCGGTCCGTGATCTGGTGTATCAGAATAGCAAGTGATGTCTGTAACTGTGTGCTGGTCGGTGATTTTGGACCTTACGGCTTCCAGCCGTAAGGTCCCAAATCACAGAACAGCATATGTTTATATCTAGATGTCTGTAATGAACGTGTTATGCATATTGCAAATTTGTACTCACGTGTACATGGTGTTCTTCTGTTATCTTCCACACCGGTGCTTTGTCCTACCCGCTTGGTACTTTTGCCTGGATTATAAAAGCTAGCTGGCAGTCACAAATTTTAGGTGTCTAGAGAAAACGAAAGACGAGCTTTTTCAGATAGCATCTCCGTTAAAAGGTCCTGGTAGATCAAAGCGGCGCAGTTGCAGTGCGCCTGAATTGATCAGTGTCCAGGTCGTATTCCATAGGCAATAGCTGTCCTTGTCCCCCACAACCCGCCCGTTAGGGCCGTCCATTATCACCCCGGTGCCGTGGACGTTAAACCCCGAATTAACCCTTTTTCGGTTTCGTTTGTGTTGTCTTCGTCTTGTTGTTTTAGTGATCGCTTCTTTTTCTTCATTTTTTTTTTTTTTTTTTTTTTCTTTTCCTTCGCCGTCAGAGGGTAGTGACATATTATAGCTTGATGCCTCATATTTATCACTACTCTTGAACTCTCATGACCAATCTACTGTGGTGTTTTAAGCAAAAGTGGGGTTACGTTTGCAACGAACGACTGCCAACAACGAACGAGAGTGAAGTCAGGGCGGATAACCAGTGTGTACCAGAAGCATAGTCAACACTCCGAACATCTCCAAGAGGCATAGATCCTCATGAGCCCTCTGCCTCTTGGAGATGTTCGGAGTGTTGACTATGCTTATCCGGGCTCGTGAGGATCTCTGCCTCTTGGAGATGTTCGGAGTGTTGACTATGCTTATGACGGAAACTGGTTATCCGCCGTGACTCCACTCTCGCTCGTTGCTAGGACTCGTTCGTTTCAAACGTAACCTAACTATTGATAAGTGTTTTAATGTGATCAGACTGACATTGTCTGTGTTTCCCGCTGTGTGTTCCAGGCATCTGACGGGCAGTGGGGGCCATGGACAGCCTGGTCGGTGTGTGACAAAAAGTGCGGGGCGGGCCTCGCCTACAGGATACGACGCTGCCACAACAGACCACTGTGAGTAGAATTGGCTTTAACTCATTGGAGACGTGCCGCCTCCGGATACGCGGCATAAACCGCGTATCCGGAGGCGGCACGTCTCCAATCACCTTTCAACTGCCAGTGCACGTAAAGCTATTTCTTTGAAGACAGGGCGCTGCCGAATAACCGCATTAGTCCAAGGAACACGGATTTGAGTAGGGTCAGCAAGAGGCAAAAAATATCATGGTTCTTTGCCTCGTGCAGTTGGGTGGTATCTTTCTTTCTGTCCAGTGAGATGGTTATTGTTGTTACCTCGGCATTAATCCAAATCAATCAAGCAAACTAGCAAACAAGCAGTCAATCAATCAATCAATCAATCAATTCCTTTCTCCCTCCCTCCATCACGCACTCACTCAATCCGTCCATCGCTCGCTTGCTCAATCAATCAATCAATCAATCAATCAATCAATCAATCAATCAGTCAATCAATCGATCAATCCATCAATCAATAAACCAATCCATTAATCAGTGATGCCACTGAGGGAGTGTGACACCCTTTGTGTATTTCCAGATCTTCTGACGTCAGGACAGACTGTCCAGGAGCAGACAAACAGTATCAAGTGTGTAATAAACAGGTAAGCACATTTTTTTCCCCTCCCACAACCTTTTTGCTTCCAGCAATAAACGTCTGCTCCTTGCATGCCAAAGTCTTGAAATTCATAAAGCAAAAATGCTCGGCAGCTATGATTTCACACAGAGTTCTTGTGATTTTGCAAAGTCGTCATATTTCATCTAAATTTACATCTCAATTAGTTGAGTAATTCCTTGACTGCTGCTGACGTTACCGTTCGGCGGAGATGCTAAAGCAAAAATGCTCGGCAGCTATGTTTACACACAGAGTTCCTGTGATTTTGCAAAGTCGTCATATTTCATCTATATTTACATATCAATTAGTTGAGTAACCCCTTGGCTGCTGCTGACGTTACCGTTCGGCGGAAAAGACGCTAAAGCGAAAATGCCCGACAGCTATGTTTACACACAGAGTTCCTGTGATTTTGCAAAGTCGTCATATTTCATCTATATTTACATATCAATTAGTTGAGTAACCCCTTGACTGCTGCTGACGTTACCGTTCGTCTTTTCCGCCGAACGGTAACGTCAGTAGCAGTCATGGGGTTAAAATTAATCTGCGCTGTTGTGTCTGTTTATGCAGGAATGTCCGGAAAGAGGCGAGGACTACCGAACAGTTGAGTGCAGAAAACACAACAGTAATTACTACGGAGGACGGCGGTACGAGTGGGAAGCCTTCATCAACCGTAAGTTGTCCATCTTCGCGTGTACCGATCGCGCTGTACGAATCGTGCACTGATGCTGCTGTCAGTGCTAAAGATAAGATAAAAGGCAAGGCAAGAAGCTGAGACAATACGGCAAGAAAAGACAAGGTGCGTGAGAAAAGAATATAAGACAAAAAGAGAAGAACCACTTTCAGGCCACATTATACATTTCAAACACAAGTGATCAAATTTTCCTAAACCTCAGTACCTGAGCTGGCCTTTCGCATCACGTGAATGCCCTGTGTTTGTCTTTACTGCGTGTGTATTCAGAGTGAATGCGTGTGTTTCACCTGAGCGTGCGTGTTGGGTTCAGTTGGCGGCGTTTGAGCCGATTCACAGAATCGCGTCTGTAGAGTGACCGGTATTACTATTAAAAAAGTATTTGATATCCATAAAACAAACGTGAAATTTTCATACACATGACGTCATTGTAACTCGCAAGCAGTACGTAGACTGCACTTCTGCCAGTGAGCCAAACTGCGCGTGATATGCGCACTCGCATGCTGTCGAAATAAATGAGAAAAGCAAAGCGCGTCAGAGTGCGTGCGTAACTTAAAACACGTGTCTGTCTGATGTCAGTCTGCTTTAATTATACATGTGTCTGCCTGTTCGTCCGTCTCTCCATCTTTTGCAAACCTACGCATGAAATTCCCGTTACCCTGAAAGCTGTATTTTACAGGAAGGGAAACAACTACTGTATTTGTACACATGCCTGGTCGCTCCGGCGATACGCAAACCGGCTGGCTTGAACGCACTCAGCCCCGACGCAATCAAGCGTGGTATGGATAGACCATGGTAGTTCAAGGGTGATGTCAAGATAGCTTGGCGCCTGTAGGCGCCAAGCTATTTTGACACCACCCTTGGACTATCCTGGTCTCCTGAACTTTCATACAATCCTCAAAGGACAACGCCCAAATTTCGACATTGTCATCCAGTGTGTCAAGACCGGCCTTGTTTTCGTTCGTGTTTGTTTGATGCTTTTTTTTTTGTTGTTGTTGTTGTTGCAAATCTTCCTCAATCGAGTTATTATAAGCTGTGTCATTTTAACCTTTTGTCGTCCGCGCTCTGACAACAATACTGTAGCTCCCTTCCCCAGCTTTGTGTGTGTTTTTTGCTGGCAGCATACGCCCGGTGTGAGTTGGCCTGCAAGGCGCGACACCACCGCTACTACGCCCGCTTCCAGGCCACAGTGGAGGACGGCACCAGATGTAAACACGACGAGGACGCCTTCTGTATGGGGGGAGAGTGCCTCGTGAGTAGCGTTCAGTCAAGTTCAAAGTTGTTTTGGTTTGATTTGGTGTTTTGGGGTTGTTGTTGTTGTTGTTTTGGGGGGTTGTTTCGTTTCGTTTCGTTTCGTCTTGTTCCGTTCCGTTCGGTTTTGTTTTGTGTTTTGTTTTGGATTTGTTTGTTTTTTTGTTTCTTTGTTTGTTTGTTGTTGTTTGTTTGTTTGTTGTATTTTTTTTGTTGTTGTTGTTGGGAGGGGTCTTCTTTTTCATTTTGCTGTTTGGTTTGGGAGAGGGGTTGATGAGTTCATGAGTTTACTTTGGTTGGGTTAGGTTGGGTTGGGTTGAATAGGATTGGTTTGGTTTGGTTTCGGTTGGGTTGGGTTGGGTTGGCTGGGGTCGCTGTCTGGCTGGTTGGATGCTGTGTTTTGGTTTACTTTGATTGAACTGTTGTCTCAGTGTTTGCTTGTTTCGTTGTTGTTGTTGCTGCTGTTGTAGTTGATGATGTTGCCATTGTTGTTGTAGTTGTTGTTGTACTACTTCGTCTTTTTTTTCTTCTTCTTCTGGAATTTATTGGAATACGCACTATTCCTCACTGACGCAATGCAATGCTGAACTAAATTAGTGACCTCACGATTTGACGTGGAAGGCGGAGCGCAGAAATATGCCACTTACCTACTGTCAGGGACTTAGGTTATAACCTCCAGCGTCCTGCTGGGATGTATCACTTAAAACTACAAACAAAGCTTGACCCAAAAAAACAGGTTTTGAAATGGCTGCCACAAGACTGATCTGAAATGGTTAACAACGCAAGATTGATATGAACTTATTTGACACAAGACACAGCAAGCAATGGTTGTCGGGCTGATGTCGGCACGACGATCTCAGGGACTGATCTCAGGGACGATGATCTCAGAGACGATGATCTCAGGGACTGATCTGAATTGACTAACCCTTTGGCTGTCGGTAGCGCGTTTTGTCGCGACGCGACAAAACGCGCTACCGACAGCCAAAGGGTTAACGCGAGACTGATTGGAAACGCATATGAGCCCGAACCCGAGGTAAAGTGAATTGCATTACTTTCTGCCAACCGTCGCCTGTGGCCGAAACGTTTTGCTTTTTGCTTTTTGTGGTCATATATTTTGCAACGCCTGTGGAGATCTCTTGGTTTCGCACGAATTCTGTCGCTAATACTTCTGTCTCGGTGCTGCCCAGCTCTTTGGACTCGAGGTCAGTCTGAAAAAGACAGAGGTCCTCCATCAGCCGGCACCCAAGACAGTGTATCGCCCTCCTCACATCACCATTGGCGAGTCTGAACTAAAGTCAGTGCACCAGTTCACTTACCTTGGCTGCATTATCACGTCGGACGCCAAGCTGGACAAGGAGCTTGACAGCAGGCTGGCAAAAGCGAACAGCGCTTTTCAAGCGACTTTTCAAGCGGGTGTGGCACAATCAACAGCTGAAAACAGGCACCAAGATCAGCGTGTACAGAGCTGTGGTCCTCACCACCCTGCTGTATGGTTCCGAGTCCTGGGCCCTCTACCGCAGCCAACTACGACTCCTCGAACGCTTCCACCAGCGCTGCCTGCGTACCATCCTGGGCATTCACTGGAGTGACTATGTCACCAACGTCGAGGTCCTTGAACAGGCTGAAACTGTGAGCATCGAGGCTTTGCTGCTGCGGACACAGCTCCGCTGGGCGGGGCATGTCTCCAGGATGGAGGATCATCGCCTACCAAAGATCACCCTGTTCGGCGAGCTTGCTACTGGACACCGTGACAGAGGGTCACCAAAGAAGAGATACAAAGACTGTCTCAAGAAGTCACTTAGTGCCTGCCAAATCGACCACTACCAGTGGTCTTCGCTTGTTGCGGACTGTGACACCTGGCGCTCCACCATTTACAAGGCAGCTGTCTCCTTTGAGGACTCTCACAGAGCTAGCCTTAAGGACAAGCGGCTCAGGAGAAAAAACAGAGATGCCGCAGCTCAGAACCCTGGCCATACCTTCCCCTGCAGCCACTGCGGTCGAACCTGCCTGTCTCGGATTGGCCTCCGCAGCCACGAACAAGCCTGCAGACGTCATGGGCAACTCCTATAAAATCTTCGTTCGCGAAGTCAAGCCAAGAGACTTCTGTCTCGGTGCTGTGATTGTCATGTTTTCTTGGGCGTGCCTTCCTGAGTGTAATGTCGGTTCCTCGATCATCTTGAAGTCACGGCGCGGGACATCGGTTACCATCTGACCAGCTGCTGGTAGGTAGTCTGTGCGGCGGGTGCGAAATCAGTTTTGACATTTTCTGTCGAGTGTAACGCGTCTGAACGACCTGGGTCGATAAGGCACGAGACTGACTCACTTGGCGCAGGGCCTAGTTTGCACGAGTGAGCTAAGTCCTGCGTCAGCCACTAAGGTGCTCCGCTCTAGCGTGAGTGAGCTTAGTCCTGCGCCAGCCACTAATCAGCGTGCTCCACTATGACGTGAGTGAGCTGAGTCCTGCGTTCAGTTTTTTTTCTCAGCAGTGAACTGATGTATCTAGACGGAGATAAGGTTCAGTAAATTGTCCCACGTAATCGCAACCCGATTTGAAGAGATCAAGCAGACGAGTGTTTTATTTTCTTCGGTTAATCCCGCAGAAATCCGAGTTATCCCCGCTTGAAACTTGAGACGTGTCGCAGTCACAGGTTTAACCCCTTCCCTTCCAGCGGACCTACATTTTGTTTCTGAAATCCGTGCTCGCTGAACGACCGAAAGCCACAACTGTCCAAAAAACACGGACACAGATTGGTCTCAGCAAGAGGCATAGATCCTCATGGGCCCCCGCGTTCGCGGGGGCTCATGAGGATCTACGCCTCTTGCAGTTGGATCGCGTTCACTGTTTTCTCTGCAGTGAAGGGGTTAAATAACGATGCATTATTTCCGTGATCCTTACTGCAAGATGTGATTGTGCGGGGTTCTTGGGTTGCGGCGGGGTTACCTGGCAGATTAGCCTGTAGTGGGCTAACACTAATCGTCGCCCGTGATTTGTGTCTATGTTTACTGCTGTAGAGGGATCGCCTTTCTTCTGCTGTCGTTTGTTAGCGTTATATTAGCGTTAGTGTTGTAGTATTGTTGGCGTTGTAATTGTGGCTGTATTTATAGTCTGCTTCCTTTGTTTATTTGTTTCTTTCGTTCTTTGTTTCTTCCTTTGTTGTTCCCGTTCTCTTTCTATTCTTTTCTTTTTGTTTTTATTCTTTTCTTCGTTCCTTGTTTATTGTTGTTGTTATCTTTATTTCCTTTTCTTCTTTTCTTTTATTTTTGTCCTGCTTGTTTGTTTGTTTCTTTCTTTCTTTCTTTCTTTCTTTGTTGCGGTTTGCTGTTGTTAAGTTGTTTGTTTTTTGTTGCGTTGTGTTGCGGTGTGCTGTTGTTTGTTTGTTGCGGTTTGCTGTTGTTTGGGTTTTTTGTTTGTTTGTTGCGTTGTGTTGTGGTGTGCTGCTGTTTGTTTGTTGTGTTGCATTGTGCTGTGTTTTGTTTGTTTGTTTCTTTCTTTCTTTCTTTCTTTATTTCTTTGATTGTTTGTTTGTTTGTTTTTTGTTTGTTGCGGTGTGCTGTGGTTTGTTTGTTTGTTTGTTTGTTTGTTTGTTTGTTTGTTTGTTTGTTTGTTACGCGCGAACAGGAGATGCGGGACCTCATGTACTTTACTATTTATAAATCATTGTACAACTATAACATACGGTTCTTTTTCTATACCCAGGCAGATGATACATTTGAAACGCACAGAATTATCGTACTCCAATAGCAATCAGCTTCTGTCTTTCATTCATCTGTCACATGCAATCAATGGCGCGGAAAGGAATAAAATGGCGTTCACGCTGGACACGTATGCCCACGTGCTGGTCCGTGGGGTTTTGGACCTGAACCCATATCGTGTCTCGGAAATCTTTCTTAATTCAACGCCAAAGACCCCTACAGGCCCAAGGAACATAGATACAAAGTGGTTTCAGCAAGAGGCATAGATCCTCATGAGCCCCTGCGACTGAGGGGGCGCATGAGGATCTATGCCTCTTGCAGTTGGACTGTGTTCACCGTTTCCTGCCACTGAGGGGGTTAAAGCGTGCAGACATAATACAAAGTGCAAAAGCACAGACCGTCCCGTTTTGTCTCCAGTTTTCTGAATGAATGGGGATGGCGCTAGAGGGAGACACGGGTTGCATTCTGCGCCTGGGTGTCAGGAATGCCCAACTCTTGACATTGGCCGGTAAGCCAGGTTAATTGTCTGCCCTTGCCAGTCGCTGGCTGAAAAGTCCACGATCTTTCTGCGTCCGAAAAAAAAAAAAAAAAAAAAAAAAAAACACGGGCGTACAAACGACATGTCAAGAGCTGAGGGTGCAATGATCCGGAAGTATCTTCTGCTCTGTGCCGTAAGATCGAAAATGATTGACCAGTTTGTATAAAATCAGTGTCAGTTGTGCAAGCGGCACAGACTTACAAAGATCCTCATGAGCCCTCTTCACGTTTTACAGAAGCTTTGGTGTTTGGCGTGTGCGTGCATGCGTGTGTGCGTGCGAGCGACTCTAAATGTGTTTATTGAAAGTACTTGCATGGAAGAGACCGCTAATAACTAAACATAATTTCGTTAGAAACAGGAAGACCCGGGGTCAGCTGCATGAGTGAGTGTAGTTCTGCGCCAGCCACTAAGCAAGGTGCTCCGCGACAGCGGAGCACCTTGCTTAGTGGCTGACGCAGGACTAAGTTCACTCATGCAACAAGGCCCTCGGTTTGTATAACGTCTAAAAAATCTCAACAGTGACAGGTACGCTAAGGTTTGCGCGAGTGCCGCTGTTTTTCAACGCTACGTGTCATTATATTATTGTCGCGAGCCCTCGCCCACGTACAGTGCAAATGTAGGAGCATGATACCAATGGGATGACGTCAGCCCGAAGGTTTTTTGCGTACTGTGGGTACTTGGACCCCAGCGTTATATGAAATATTCATTCCTTAACCCTTATCATTCGGAATACACCAGTGTGTGCAATAAGTTTGACTAAAATAGTTCAAGGGTAGTGCCAGAATAGCTAGGCGCCTCTAGGCGCCAAGTTATTCTGGCACTACCCTTGAACTAAAAGCCATTGGTCTATATCCTTATCTGTAAGTGCTATAATGTAGCTTGCATAATTATGGCAGTGTGCAAATTTGAAGCTTTTAGCCTCACAATCATATGGGTTAACCTTTCGGTTGTCGGTAGCGGCTTTTGTCGCGACGATTCCTGCATCCTGTTTCCGGGGAATCATCGTGACAAAAACTGCCTCCGACAGACAGAGGGCTAACATTTCCGTTACCATATCTTGTCTAATGTCTTTGTCTGTTACACTGTAATGTCATACTATTTTAAGAATTGGACTTAGCAGGACCACCCTTGAACTGGCATGGTCAATCTGTCTCCTAAACTGTCTCATTTAGAAGAAACTGATGTTTAGCATCAATGAATCGTCACAGTTTGTTTACTGTTAAAATTGAAAATGTATTGGGGTGGGTGGGGAGGGAATCTTTCAAAAAAACATTTTGTCGCAGTTGAAAGAGGGTGGGTGAATGACAGGAACGGTTGACTGCACTGGAGTTTTAAAAGATGAGAGGGGAAAGGAAGTGTCACTTCATCACGTCAAAAAACAACTAATTTCAAGCAACAGCCGTAAATATACCATAATGTCCGTCACCATTTAACAGAAGTTGTCACCTTTGCTGCCTAAAGTGACGGAATCGCCAAGTCCTTTCACATAAATGTCTCGCCACACACCTGCAACGTCAAACGCAATGAGGTTCCAGTGAAACGCAGGATTCTCATTGCCGGTATGTCCCCTGACTAAGCAGGTTTCGTTTCAAACGAACGACTCCTAACAACGAACGAGAGTGACATCACGAAGGCAAAACAGCTTGTACAGTAAGCATTGAAAACACTCCGAACATCTCCGGGCTCATGAGGATCTATGCCTCTTGGAGATGTTCGGAGTGTTGTCTCTGAGCTGGTTGTCCGTCATGACCCTTCTATCTTGTTCGTTGTTAGTAGTCGCTCGTTGCAAACAAAACCTGACTGCTGTGAAAGGTTCCAAATGTCTATGAGTATATAACTTCAACATTTATCCCACTGAATCTCGGATCCAGTCAGGGGTACGAAACTCTTCGCGGATAAATCTTCGATTTCCGCCACCTGTGCGGACACTTACAAGCATCCGGGAGCAATTCACGTGCATCCTGGAGCAATTCACGTGAGGACACACACGAATGGACACACGCAAGCGCGCAGGCATGCACACAATCATGCACTCACACGCGCGCGCACAAACACACACACACACACACACACACACACACACACACAACACGCGCGCACACACAACACACACGCGCGCGCGCACACACACTGTCGCGCGCGCGCGTGCATCCCAACTATCTGACAATGCAAGTAACCGCTTTATTTTTGCTAATTGGCAATATTCTTTAAAAGAGATTGCATTGTCTATCTTGACACCTTTACTGCCAGAACGCAACAAGCACCCAGATTCAAGAGGCATATATCCTCATGGGCCCCCGCATTCGCGGGGGCCCATGAGAATCTATGCCTCTTGACCAGTCTCATTCATATCCAGGAAGCTGTAGAGCTCAGATCATAAAGCGTTCGATTCTCGTCCGAAAGGTGGCGGGTTCGAACACAGCTTGTCTCAAAATTTGGTTTAGACCTTAGTCGGTCCCACGTCCTTGAAATCAGTTCGCACTTTTGTGGTAGACAAAAGACGTTAAGGCCCTAAAAGCTTAACGCTTTCATTTATATCCGTGCGCTTCAGGCAGACGGTTTTACAGGCATACTCTCTAGACACTGGCATTTAAGGGACCAAGTGTCATTTTATCTTTGTAGGTGTGCCAGCTTTTATGCATGCTAAATAGCCGACGCTCGGTTTCAACAATAAACAAATAAGCATTTCCTTTGGAATTCTTTATCAGGAGAGTGTCTTTTTTAACGACCACTGGCTCCTACAAATCTGCGTCTGCGGGGCTAAAAAGAGTTGTCGCCCTTCACATTAACCTATTTAACTCCAAGGTCGCTTTTCCCAAACTGGAGGTGTCACTTCAGTGACGGCCGTGTGCCAGGTGCAGGAGATGAATGGACCATGATAATTCAAGGATTTTGCCAGATTAACTTGGCGCCTGACGGCGCCAAGCTAATCTGTCACTACCCTTGAATTATCACGGTCGATCCATCTCCAACTGTAATGCGTTTGGGGCTAAATGGGTTAACCCTTCGGCTATCGGTAGATCCCTTTTTCTCGACTGAAGTGGTGCCTTCAATAATCGCCTGAACAAGCAGCGCTACCGAGAGCATAATCGTTAACAATTCGCAGTCGCTGTCTGTTAACCCATATCATTCGGAATACACCAGTGTGTAAAATAACTTTGACTAAAATAGTTCAAGGGTAGTGCCAGAATAGCTTGGCGCCTCTAGGCGCCAAGCTATTCTGGTACCACCCTTGAAACTAAAGCCATTGGTGTATATCGTTCTCAGTCTGTAAGTACTATAATGTAGCTTGCATAATTTATGGCAGTGTACAGATGTAAAGCTTTTAGCCTCAGTATGATATGGGTTAAGGCATTTAGAACTGTTGCTTTACTGAGACTTTTCTGCCTTAACCCTTGGCTGTCTGTAGCGGATTTTGTTGCGATGATTCCTGCCGGCAAAAGGTTAAAACCCTGGCCTCGTTTCAAGTTCAGACGCCACACTTCCTCTCGCCATTAAACAGACTTTTCGAAGTTTATCTTGTCACTTTAACCTCCCTGCGCACCCAGACACTTTGACAGTACCAATGGCTGCATGCCACAAGGGGGGTTAAAACGGATTGCATCAGTATTAACTCCCCCGCTGCCAGTGATAATAAATTGCAGCGTCGGAAACGACTGCACACTGACGACATTCGCGTGAAGAACATAGATGTAAATGAGGCGAAATTAGTCATAAAGAGCACGGCACTGAGCAAGAGACATAAACCCTCATGAGCCCCCGCGACTGCGGGGGCTCATGAGGGTTTATGTCTCTTGCAGCTGGGTGGCGTTTGCTTTGCCCCGGCAGTGAAGGGGTCAGCCCATCACTCCTGGAAGAGAAAAATTACTCCGGCCCACTTTGTCATGAGCTGGTCCAAGCACCGCGACTACATTGGCTCATGAGGTCTGTGTGTCTGGCGGACGGCTGCAGGGGCCCGGGGCCGATGAAAGTACGCGCCTCTTGCAGATGGAACGGGCCGGATTATTCCAAGAAATGTTTGAAGATCGTGCAGCGTTTAACCTATTTCTGATTTAGGGATAACCTCTATTGGGTACCACTGGAGGAAAAAAATGGGTTCAATGCCTGCTAGCTTCGCTACGGCAGGTGCGTTATAATGCCAGTGAGGGGAGAACGGGACAGGTTCGAGCCTTGCTTTTACGTCTTCGCTGTACGAAATCAATTGCAAATCAATTATTTCACGAGCCAGACCCGCCTACCGTGCACCCCCTCCCCCCCCCCCTCCGCTCCCAATGCTAAGGTACTTTTTGAAGCAATCGTGTTGAGTATTGGGCCGGGGGAGGGGTGGGGATGGGGGGGGGGGGTCTGGCTTATTGACTAAATCATGTTTGGATGCAACCTCGTAACTAACAAGTGTGTGTTTTCTTGAAAAAGACTGCTTCCATTTTGGTCAGAATATGAGGTCAGAGACTTTCCTCACAAACCGGTTATGAGCATTTCCTGTAACTGCAGATTTCGTCAGAAAGGGGGGGGGATTAAAGGTGACAGCCAAATCAAAACATAATTTCACGCCAAAATCTCACTTACAATTTTGCATGAGAACACCAGCGAAAACTGTACCAACAAGTCCTTTGACGACAGTGGTTCCTTCTCAGTGATTTGTGCTTGTGCTCATGCGTGATGCTTCTGGGCACAAGCTGGTTATCTCATGTTAAATAGGTCCAAACAAACCAGTAAGCAAAGGTCCTCGGGCTGACGACGGCCGCAGTAGGCCCGCGAACGGCCTGCGTGGGCTAAATGCGGCCTTTGTTGCCCGAAGACTTTGTGCCACTGGGGAATGTATGTATCTGGCTTGTTGCTCTAATATTTGCTTAGTCAATCTAACTTCTCTAGAAGAACTTTTGTAATGACCTGCATCGAAATAACCGCGATCTACCACTGAGAATAGTAGGTTACTTTTCCCGTTCTGCAGAGAGACTTACTCTGATGGAAACAGATGGAAAAACAGAAATCCTTACACTCAGGTCTTACGGACGGAAATTTCCGTATTTTTTATAATCATACATTTTCTTACGTAAATAAAGAAAATGAAAAATTCACGTCTAGATTGAAAGAGAAACCACACATGTACTGAAATAATACATAAGATAGTTGTAGACGCGTAGACGGGGCCAGGGCATGTCCTCGTCTTTTTCTTTTCTTTTTTTTTTTTTTTTTTTTTTTTCTTTTTTTTTTTAAGGACCTGCCCTCCTCTGTTTTGCTTATTTTTGTTTTGTTTGCTTTTTGGGGGAGGGGAGTGGGGGATTTCTATTGCCAGCTCACCTGTTTTAATGATAGTATCATCTGGGTGGGGTAGGTCCGAAATTAGAAATTGAAATAAGATTAACTCATTCTGCCCGGGACAAACCACAGCAAGATATGGCTCGACCATGATAGTTCAAGGGTGGTGGCAGAATAGCTTGGCGCCTATATGCGCCAAGCTATTCCGCCACCACCCTTGAACTATCATGGTCGATCTGTCTCCTGAATTGTAATGCAGTCCTCAGAGGATAACTCCACAATGAGGCTATGTCGTACCTCGGGCACCAACAGTTAAGCCATCTTGAATTAAAACGTTGCCTGCTGATCTGGTATCGAATTGGCCACGGCATCCCCTATGGCATAAGACAGAGCGGCCGCAAGAACTTCTACCTGCCCGATACCGACATGAAATAACTGATAAAGTTTAAATGGCAACAGCGTTTGGGTGGAGCATTCCCCAGATAGGGACGCTTGAAATCAGATAAGGATTCATTTTCCGTTTTGGAACAGCCATCACCTTTGCACGCTCGCAGACTTCTACAGCGGCACTCTCTGAGAATGTCAGAAGATCTAAATGTTGTCCGGTCTCTGCCGGCACGAGGCATAGATTCTCATGAGCCCCTGCGAATGCAGGGGCTCATGAGAATCTATGCCTCTTGCAGATGAAAGGGCTTGATACCTGATACACATCGTCAGCGGAATAGCTAATCTGCCGTTCACGGGTGCCAACCTGTTTGGAACATTAGAACATAAAGCGCACATTGTGAGATTTATCTAGCGTCGGATTGGCCGTTATTTGTTTCTGAATCAAAATATGTAGAATGATTCCCAGCTGCTGTGAGAGGGCACAATAGTAAAAGAGAGGGATATTTAGGGGGAGGGCGCGGTGGAAGAGGGGAGCCCAGTAGCAAAACGTCCTCGGCCCCACGACGGCCGCAGTGGGCCCGCGCACAGCCGTGCGCGGACCAACTGCGGCCGTCGTGGGGGCCGAAAATCTTTTTTTACTGGGGTAATAGTAGGTACTGCTTTTGGGGTCCCAGTTTCATTCAGAGTTTGATGTAAACAGATATGCCCTAGCCAGGAACGCTGCTTTGCTGTAAACGCAGTGTGCCAGGTAGTCGTTTTTCTTTTCATCCAAAATTGTTAAACGTTTTTGGGCGTGACATGTTTGCCACCAAGGTAGATACAGGCCGTTTGACATCGGCGCGCACAGCGTTTTCCCCCAAATATCTCCGCAAAGAAAGACATTTTTGTACCACTTTAAGAACAAATGGATTATCATTTAGTGCCAAGTGACCTAATATGGCGTATTTTTTACAGAATTCCGATGATCTTTCGATTTTTAGTCTATTTTCTGTACAGTCGTAAAAATTTGGTGAAAAGACATTTTAACTCACTCTACCCCAGACACACTACAGCAAGATAAAGATCGACCATGATAGTTCAAGGGTGATGCCAGAATAGCTTGGCGCCTATGGGCGCCAAGCTATTCTGGCATCACCCTTGAACTATCATGGTCGATTTGTGTCCTGCACTGCAAAGCTGTCTTCAGAGGACGACTTCGAAATTTGGTGATTTCGGTCTTGGGGTAGAATGAGTTAAGTACACTAAGTAGAGCCTCGGCAGATTTCAATATCGAGGTCAAGCATGCAGACTTCTTGAAAGCCTGCGCTGTTTCAAGTTTGAAAAACTGGCCAATTCACGTAAAAATAGATCTTTCTTGTACTGGGCTTAATATATCTGGGGCACGTTTAGGGATGTAAAATGAATAATTTCACGAAAACAATTCCGAATTTTTACCAGTGTACAACAAAAGTGACACATTGTTCGAGTTTTGTAAAAGTGAATCGTATTAGGTCAACTGTCACTGAATTATATTTGTTCTTAGATTGGTATAGAAAAGAGTTTCTTTGCGGAAATATTTGCGAAAAAATATTGTGCTCCAATGTCAAACGACCTTTGTTTTACAAAGACGGACACCGGTTAGGATCTGTATAAAATTTGTAAGCTTACGATCGAGAGGCTGACGCTGTAACACCTGAGCCACCGCCTTCCCTCAGTCTTTGTTATCACGGACATTTTACTGGAGCTGCAACATATGATAACTGACACACCTTTAGAAGTGTATGAGTTAATATACACAGCAGGAAGGAAAATGCATTACTAAGGGAGATAACTTACTTTGTAGGTAGGTAGGTAGGTTGTACATTACAGCAACAAGACTTTCTCAGGACGTGCCTGCTCTGCTTGTCAAAAAAAAAAAAAAAAAAAAAAAAAAACCAGAATATTGAATTTATGCCGCCAGCCGGTCTAATACGCTAAATAAACCTAAGACCATTTAGCAGCACACAGCCAATATCAAGAGCTACAGCAGCGCGGACAGTAGGGCGAGTTTTAAAAAGAAAAACACAGGTGAATGGACCAAGGGTAGACAGAAACACATGCCCCAGAATAGAGGGGAAAACCCACCCTGTGGGGCTGACCAGGGTGACCCTGGGAACTAAAAAGTAGTTAACCCCACCCAAGTCCCCCAGGGCAGACCCGGGTGGGGGTATAACTTACTTTGTGTGTCTGTAAGTGTGTGTGTGTGTGTATGTTTAACCCTTTTAGTCCCGAATCCCAAAAGCAGGAGATGGCTTGACCATGATATTTCAAGGGCAGTGCCAGATTAGCTTGGCGCCTAAAGGCGCCAAGCTAATCTGGCACAACCCTTTAGTTATCATGGTCAAACCATCTCCTACAACTGGTACATAGTCGTTGAGCCACACCTCCAAAATTTGAGAAATGGGATCTTGGGGCTAAAAGGGTTATAACGACCTACTCCAGGCAGTACAGGATTAATACAACGCAATCTCTCCTTTACAAATGTTCTTATTGTGTCTTAGAATAATGCTGCACAAGAAGGCCTAACTTACATTATGAAGTTTGAATGTCGTACAGGATTAATCAGTACAGGATTAATACAACGCAATCTCTCCTTTACAAATGTTCTTAGTGTGTCTTAGAATAATGCTGCACAAGAAGGCCTAACTTACATTATGAAGTTTGAATGTCGTACAGGATTAATCAGTACAGGATTAATACAACGCAATCTCTCCTTTACAAATGTTCTTAGTGTGTCTTAGAATAATGCTGCACAAGAAGGCCTGACTTACATTATGAAGTTTGAATGTCGTAAACTTAACAACTTTTCTGCTCTTCTTCACCTTTGTACGCAGGAGAGTTCCTTCCGGTACGCGTTCAATAGGCAATGGAACAACTCTGGTACCTGTGCCGACTCACAAGGATTGTGAAAAGAAAAGTAGAAGTGTCAGTTGAAGCAAGACAGAACGGATTACCCATTTTTTTCCGGCGAATTTGAGCAGTCACAGCCCGCCATGAGTGCAGGTCGCTTTAGGCCAACTAGATCTATGATCCTTGGTCTTGCGTGCACAGTTCTCCCCCTTAACATTGCTTTTCCCTACAACCTCTTCACGTCATCCCGCACTGTCAGCGATGGCAATCATTCCTTTTGGTTTCGTAAATGTCACATACAATCTATAAAGATTTGGAAGTTTTTGGCGCCATGATGAATGTTGGTAAAGAAATTCTGATTTCATCTTTTGCGGGACTGCTTACTCAGTACGCAAAAGACTATCTGGCCGAAGTTGGCCGCAGTGGGCCCACGCACAGTCGTGCGCGGGCCCACTGCGGCCAACTTCGGCCAGATGGCAATTGCGTTACTGAATAACAGACGATTTACCTTTGGTTGTCGCCGGCATCGTGTTGGGTTTTTTTTTTTTTTTTTTTTTTTTTTGGGGGGGGGAGTTGTTTTTAGTTTTGGGATTGTTGTTTTTTTTCTAGAGGTGACAAAGTGTTAATATATGAGCATTTTTTGGCGTGGAAAAACCGAACGGATTAAGGTGTCTTAGAAAGCTTCATTATTCCGCGAGAATGCAGCCCCAGCAGGTGGCGCGTTTTAACACCGTCGTCTGTCAGCGCTGGACGTAAACAAATTTTAAATTTGGCAGTCAGGTATAAACAGTTTCCAACGCGAATTCCGTGATTATTTCCTTGTTTTGTTGTGAGCAAGGAATTTCTGTCTCTGCGGGTGCAAATCTGCCATGTGAAGCATCCGACATTAACCCTTTTAGCCCCAAGGTCCCATTTCTCACATTTTGGAGGTGTTGCCTAACGACTATGTACCAGTTGTAGGAGATGGATTGATCATGATAATTCAAGGGTAGTGCCAGATGAGCTTGGCGCCTTCAGGCGCCAGGTTCATCTGGCACTATCCTTGTATTATCATGATCAATCCATCTCCTGCTGCAGGGTCCCAGGGCTGAAAGGGTTAAGACCATTATTGTGAAAAACGAGATTTTTATTGTTCCTCAATGAAAATTTCGCTTTTCACACAAATGGATTTACTGTCTTGTGTCTTATCAAAGCCGAAATACTACCGTAACAAAGGAAGGTAGTTTTAACGTTTGTTTTAACAGCGCACTAAGTGTGCGAAGGTCCTCGGGTCGACATCGGCTTAAGGCATGGGTCCACGATAAGGCAATTGCCATACGGCTTCGTCTTCGAGCCGGCGATGTCTGATTATATGCCCGATCACATGGTAGCACTAGACGCTCTGGCACTGCCGGATGGGAATTGCCGCATGGGTGAAGGTGCTACTTAAACCCTGGTGCTACTGGGGCGAACGGAACGGACTTGTTCAATAGCATGTCCGTTTAAAGGGGTCCTGGTAAATCAAAGTGGCACAGTTGGGGTGCGCCTGAGTTGATCAGTGTTCAGGTCGTACTCCACAGGCAATAGATTTCCCTGCTCCCCCATAACCCGCCCGTCAGGGCCGTCCATTATCACTTCGGTGCCGTGGACGTTAAACCCGAACTAACCAGCCAACTAATCAAAGACTTAGTGACGTGCGTGATGCGAGGAGCGAATTCATTGTCGGATGCTGGATCATGGACGCTGTCGAAAGCCTGGTGATAATAGAGAATATTCCATTCCCATCGGGCATCCAACGTTGGCTGATCGTGACGTCAAATTCAGCCCGTTTCCCTAGCAGCGCATATATGATCCGTCACTGCGATGCGGCGGCATTGCCTTGCCGTGGATCGAGGCTTTCAGTCGTACCGTACGAAAATCGGCAACCAACACATGTGAATACGACGTTTACTGTTGCCACTGGTGCCTTAATTAACCCGCTTATCCCCACGCACTACAGCAAGAGATGGATCGACCATGAAGATTCAAGGGTGGTGCCCATAGGCGCCAAGCTATTCTGGCACCACCCTTGAATTATCATCGTCGTTGCACATAAGTTTGGGCTAACTGAGTTAACTGCAGAAAAGAAACTGCACTTTTTCTCTCCGTGCATGCTTGCATTTCTGAAGTGCCTTTACTGGCGCCAAACTTCGCTGTCCTCGCAAAGTCATCTCTGCTTGGTATTCAGTTTGTTTGCGCGATTAATCTTGAGGTGGCAAGCAGCAAAACTGCAGACGAAAAGTTGTTAGTTTTAATTTCACGTGTACACGCACTTCAGTCCTCCGGTGAATTGTAATGTGTCTGCGGCACGATGGTAGACGCCGGCGGGACGTTTTGTACATGCCCCTGTCATCAGAGCTTAGTATTTTCTTTCATTCAGGAATAAATCTTGGCAAGAATCCTCATTCCACTGACGACAAAACTGCACGTTTGTTTTCAGAATCATGCAGTTTTATGTGTCTGAAGTACAGATACAGTTGTAGGAATTACCCAAAAACAAATTCCTTTTCATTTTAAGGACGCATATAGCCTAAATGGTCGCCGACAAGAGGAACAGATTCTCATAAGCCCCTGCTGCCGCACGGGCTTATGAGGATCTCTGCCTCTTGCAGAGTCACGTAGGTACTCTGATTGTGGGCGACAACTGTTTCGTCTTCGCGTCGTCACCCGTGCATAGTATTGCTTTCATTGAGCAATTAATTTGGCGCGCCAATCTTGCGCAGGCTCGTTCATTTGGCTCCGTGGAATGCGGCGCGTGGCAGATGCTGTTTCTGCTGTCACAGAGATATATCTCTTTTGCTCCTCCACCTTAAAAAACGCAGACGTAAACGGGACCCCGTCATTGCTGCAAGAGTCTTGGATTCTTATGAGCCTTTGCGTTAGCGGGTGGGGTTTATGAGAGTCTATCTTCATGACGAAGGAGGGAGGTGGCTGACGTTGTGGTTGTACACAGTCCCATTGCTGATGACAGTGTCGCGTGGAAAGTATTACCCAGCTCGAGTTTCAAGTCTTTGCAAAAGGTTGCACATCGATGGTGCGTGTACGCGTGCAACCTCGTGACTGGCAGTTTTGTGTTTTTTTTTGAGAAATAGGAAGACAACAGCTGTTTACATATAGTTTTGGTCAGAATTATGTGTTACGAGGCGTTCTTCACAAGGCGATTAACACATTCAGCCCCGGACACGCCACAGCCAAACATGGATCGAGCATGATAGTTCAAGGTGGTGCGGCCAGAATAGCTTGGCGTCCATAGGCGCCAAGCTATTCTGACACCGTGACCACCTTGAACTATCATGCTCGATCTGTCTGTAGAATTGTAGTACAGTCCTTCAAAGAGAAACTTGAAAATTTGGGGATTTCGGTTCTGTGGTAGAATGTGTTCACTCATTCCAGACGTGCCGCCTCCGGATACGCGGCATAAGCCGCATATCCGGAGGCGGCACGTTTAGAATGAGTTAAACTACAGGTTCTAGATCAGTTTCGTTAGAAAATTGGGGGGGGGGAGAGAGAGAGAGAGAGAGAGAGAGAGAGAGAGAGAGAGAGAGAGAGAGAGAGAGAGAGAGTCTTGAAATCTGTGTAGACATAATGCAAAAACTATCCACACACAAAAAACACCGACAGCAACAGCAACTTTATCAACTGTAATCCGTAGTCGGTCCGAGCACATTTTGCTCTCGTGTCATTTTTTAGGTAACCTTGTGCTGAGTTGCAAATACGTGCATGCAGTCAATAACCGTTGACGTTATCGCGCGCACTCAAAAGCAGACCCAGATTTTTAATACGAGTTATTCCTAAATCAGAGTCAGGTCAAAGAGAGTAGGTTGAGGCCCTTTGTAGTAAGGAGAGAGTAGGTTGCGCCCCTTTACGGTAGGGACCTCTACGTAGCAACAAAGGAGCCGTTCTGCTGAATCGCCCCGATGACTGCTGCCAGCGTCCACCCGGGGTCGTATTGTTATTACTGAATAACTCATTCAGCCCCGACACAACACAGCTAGATATGGATCGAGCATGATAGTTATTCTGGCGTCACCCTTGAACTATCATGCTCGATCTGGCTCTAGAATTGTAATACATTTCCTCAGAGGGCAACTTCAAAATATGGGAATTTTGGTCCTGGAGTAGAATGTGATAAGCACCTCAAAGAGGAGATGTAAACCACGAGCCAACTCTTTGCGAGTTTATCCCACACTTCAAACTGAAAACACCGTAATCATTTTTAAGTCCCTTCGTCATGTCTAGTTACGCTAACCTCGCTGCTGAACGTACATTTGGCGCGAAGCGCCGTATGTGCGTATGTATGTGTGTGCGTATGTAAAGAAGAGAATCTCCGATATTTTTGTACACATAAGTTTCAAACTTGGCGAAATACTTTCTTAAGAAGATTAAAAAATTACGTCATGTCTAGTTACGCTAACCTCGCTGCTGACCGTACATTTGGCGCGAAGCGCCGTATGTGCGTATGTACGTATGTATGTATGTGTGTGCATATATATGTAAACAAGAGAATATCCGATATTTCTGTACACACAAGCTTGAAACAGTGGCGAAATACTTTCTTAAGTGGGTGGCTAAGAGAGCCTCAGAGCATATTGTAATTGAATGTCTCATTGAAGACATAAACAACCGTTTACCCAGATTAGTGTCCGTAATTTTTGTCATATTTACTTGAACTTTTGCATATGGCTAGTTTGGAGAAAGACATTGGATGAGTTTGTTAGCCAGCTTTGTATCCTTTCAACGTCTTTAGTAAAAAATTAAAAAAAAATTACAGAAAAGAATTAAAACACTAAAAAACTTTTACTTCTCGAGACAGTGGCGGTGACGTAAAAGAGGCAACTCCGTCACCACGCAGACACTAACATAATACTCTAAATATGTCATTCTTTCTCTCTCTCTCTCTCTCTCTCTCTCTCTCTCTCTCTCTCTCTCTCTCTCTCTCTCTCTCTCTCTCTCTCTCTCTCTCTCTCTCTCTCTCTCTCTCTCTCTCTCTCTCTCTCTCTCTCTCTCTCTCTCTCTCTCTCTCTCTCTCTCTCTCTCTCTCTCTCTCTCTCTTTCTTAGCAGTATATATACATGATTCGATAATTAGTAACGTTAAACGACGACAGGACTTAGAGTCAGCCGAAGTTGAAAGTTTATGGGTCGAGGTGAAAACATCTAAATCCCCCACAGTCTTGATTGGCTTTATCTATAGAAATCCAGCAGCCAACTGGGACTGGTATGATGACTTCGTAGAAATGATGGATAAAGTTAATCAAAGTAAAGATAACATTGTTCTTCTGGGCGTCTTTAACATTGACTTACTTAAGCCCAAAGGGCACCAAGCTGCATGGGCATCAACAACAGCCTTATTCGGTTTAAAACAATTAGTTTTTTAAAAAAAACACTAGAACCACATCTACATCCTCAACCTTAATTGATCACATTTACGTGACAAATGACGATAAAATATCAAATGTGCAGGTTCACTCCTTAGCTGTCAGCGATCATAACCCAGTATGTTGTAACGTCTCCATGAAACTAGACAAGCAAAAAACTAAAAGACATAAAACTATAAAATATCGCTCCTTTAAACACTTTAATAAAGACGAATTTCTGTGGGACCTGCACAATGCTCCGTTTACTGAGGTTTATGATCACCAATCTCCTGACAGTGCCTTGTCATGCTGGATGGATCTGTTTCTCAGTGTCCTCAATAAACATGCGCCAATACGTGAAAAACGAGTTAAACATTCCACCATACCACCGTGGTTAACAGCGGATATCAAGCAGGCCATGTCATTTAGAGACAAACTGAAAAAAGAGCAAAAGTACGAAGAATACAAAAAAGAACGCAATCGTGTCAAATATTTAGTTAGAGCGTCTAAGAAGTCTTTTTTCCAACAAATGATTCGAGACAAAAAGGACACGGCATCTGTTTGGAAAGCTCTGAACGTCACAACGAAGGGTAAATCAGCACCCGAAATCCCATCTCATATGTCAGCTGATATATTAAATAACCATTTCTTAACGACAGCCGAAATATTGGCATTGTCAGCTGCAAATAACAGTAAACCGTATGAAGTGCCGAGTTCTCTCAGAGAACACTTTAAAAAAAAAACAACTATATCAAATACTTTCACCATCGCTGATATTACAATTGCGGAAGTCGGCAGATATATTTCTAGCATGCCCAACAAAAAGTCTGCTGGCATTGATGGTATTGATAATGAAAGCCTCAAAATCTCATTACCGTATACAGTAGAATCACTAACATATATTATTTTCAACCTCTGCATAAAGCAAAGTTCATTTCCAATCATTCTTAAAGAAGCAAAGGTAATCCCAATCCCTAAATCTAAAGATCTTGAAGATATTAATAATTATCGTCCAATCTCCCTTCTGTCAGCTTTGTCAAAACCCCTTGAAAAGCACATTCAAAAACATCTCCTTGATTTTCTCGAAAAAGGTAAATTACTTAATATTCACCAGTCTGGTTTTAGACCGAAACATTCTTGTCAGTCAGCACTGACACATATTGTATACAGCTGGCTGGAATCAATCAATAAAAGCCTGATGTCAGGAGCAGTTTTCTTAGACCTTAAAAAGGCGTTTGACCTTGTGGACCATGACATTCTCCTAAATAAGCTAACAGTTTATCACTTGGACGCAACCGCTATAGCATTCTCCCGATCATATCTCGAAGACAGAAAACAAATGGTGTACGCCCATGGAAGATATTCTAAGCAAGGAAATGTAAAATACGGCGTCCCCCAGGGGTCTATTCTGGGCCCTCTTCTATTCATACTATTTACCGTTGCATATCACTAATTCGGACGTTAATTGTAATCTATTTGCTGACGATACGAGTCTTCATGTTTCTGGTAAAAAAAACGACGGACATTAGCCATAGTTTACAATGCAGTCTCAATGAGGTATCTGACTGGTGTAGACAGAACCACATGGTTCTTCACCCAGCAAAAACAAAAAGTATCTTAATCGCCACGCGGCAAAAACATCAACGCCGACTACAGCCATTACAATTACAATTAAACGCTGAACCTGTTGAACAAGTCACTGAACGTAAATTCTTAGGAATACATGTTGATGAACAACTGTGCTGGGAGACCCATATAAATGCTGTTTGTAAGACCATTGCTAAAAACACTTTCTTATTGTCCCTGCTTAGACATGTAACGGATACAAATACCCATAAATTGTTTTTTCATGCTCATATAAAGTCCCACGTTGATTATGTCTCCACAGTGTGGGATGGCTGCAGTGATGTCCACATGAAGAGGTTAAACTCCATATACAAAAGAGCTGTAAAAATGATAGATAGACGCCCCATCCCTACCACAGACAAATTTAGACATTTAAAATTTTCGGTCTGCGTCAGTAACTTACATTAAACAAATGCGTCTTTATGCATAAGATACTGAATAATATGACACCCCAGTATCTAATCACTAAATGTGTATCTCACCAAGAACGTGAACGGACCTCAAGAAACAATACCTTACCCCTACCACTGCCAAGAATCGACCTTTTTAAAACTAGTATGTCATTCTCTGGTCCGTTTGCTTGGAATTCTATCCCTGCACATTTGAAAACTATTACCTCACCAGGAAGTTTTAAAACAAAACTTTTTGATTACCTGAGTCAAACTTAGTACTTTTCTCAGGTACTGTAATATTTCCTGTACCGCATGTATTTCATACAGATGGATTTTATATGTGTGCGCGCGTGTGTGTGCTCGTGTTTGTTTGTGCGTGTGGGCGTTATGTGTGAGCGGCGCGCGTGCGTGTGTCCATGTGTGTGTGATGAGGGTTATTATTTTTTCTGTATATAATGATGCTATTGGGTTTTGTATGTAAATATATATTTTTATAGTTTCCCTTTTTAAATTTTTTTTTAAGTATTATTATTTTTTATTTATCCTGTAGATGTTAGCAACGGCAAGTTTGTAAAATGACGATTTGTTTTCTGTCAAAACTTTTTACCGTTGAAAAATAAAGTTTCATCATCATCCTCTCTCTCTCTCTCTCTCTCTCTCTCTCTCTCTCTCTCTCTCTCTCTCTCTCTCTCTCTCTCTCTCTCTCTCTCTCACACACACACACACACACACACACACACACACACACACACACACACACACACACACACACAAACATGTGCGCATCTCGAGGAGGAATAGATCCGCATGCGCCCTCCATGCGCTTGAGGATCTATGCCTCTTGGAGATGTTTTGAGCGCGCGCTCGCGCGCACGCACTAACACGCACACACACACAACGACGCGCTTTCAAAAGAGCATGCAGATAACCCGTGTACTTAGTATATCATGTAGCTAGGTAAAGTCAACCTGCTTTCACACAAATTATAGCAAGACCAAGGAGTACTAAAGCAAGACTGAAATTGTACCGTGAAGTTCTAGTTTTGTCACAATTTTTTCAAGCCTATGAAGCGAAAGTGAAACTTATATCACGGAAAATATAAAATTACGTAAAAACTAAAACTTAGTCATGACAAATGACTTTTGACAAATCAATTACGCGTATGTCCTGCGCCCCTTATACGCATTGGCAGTTCTGCGCGACTTTTTCAATAGGAGATAAATCAACATCAGAATCAGGCCAAAGACATCGACAGCGAGGAAGCTCTGATAATTATAGAAGGGACTTTGTGGGTTTGGTTCATCCCATCTTGTATAAATTTGTCATAGCAAGACAAGCTGTAATGAATGCAACGCAACGTCGTAATACGGCACACGCGACTTGACTACCCTGTATACGATGCAGTAACCTACAGACAGGGAGCTGGGGTTGTGGCAAGGGGATTTCAGTAAATACAAGGTGGTGGTGGGGAGGTGGTGGGTAGAAAATTGCATGTAAGCTGTTTGACCGAGGGTCACTGATCTGCGTGGTACAGCGGACCAAGGCTATGTACTGAGCGGACCAGCTTCTCGCGTGATGCATCAGAGCGACTGACCAAACTGAGAGGGCCACTTAGGGCTCTAACCAGCGCGCATGGTCCCGGCGGCTTGCATGGCTAGCGTACCCTAGAAGAATTGCGTACGTTCTCGTCACTCAGTGGACATGACAGTCCAGCGCTCGGCTGGCGACTGTGTATACGCCCTTGCGGATGGAGCCGACTGGATGAATCCACGGAATATTTGAAGTCTGTGCAATGTTTGGCCTACTTTTGATTTAAGGCGTGTGCGCTATAAAAAATATAATAATAAAAAGTCCCTTCTGCGTTGTTGTTGGTTGTTTTTTGTTTTTTTTAATTGCGTCTAATAGGGTTACACAAACTGTATCTGTTGGCACATCCAACTGGCGTTTTTTTTTTTTTTTTAGCATGGTACCGTTTTGTCATAGATTCATGCCCCTAAAAATGAAATCCACTGGATTGTATCTGTAACTTTTTTCCTGATTCCTGTTCTTTTGATAAGGTCGGACACCATGCATGGCAGCCCGTCCGCCCCCAGCCCGTCCCCCCCCCCCCCCCACCCGTAAGCAAACGGTCCTCGGGCCGACGTCCGCCTGCGCGCGAACGCGCGCGGGCGGACTTTGGCCCGAGGACTGTTTGCTTACCCGGGCACTCGCTTATTTGGTGTGCCTTTTTTTTTTCTTTCTTTCTTTTTATAATTTGTGCACAATGTTTCGCGCGGAGTTTACCTCTCACGAAGCACTGTTTGCAAAACACGGGCTCAGCCGCGGCTATACGACAAGCTTCCTATCAAAGTGTGTTTGGCTGATGGAAACGTTTTCACCAGGTTGTTGCTGCGCAAAGTTTCAATACCCACTCTAGCCCCGCGTGTATGTATGTATGGATGGATGGATGGTCTTTTAACCCCTTCATCGACGAGACGCAGCCGACAGCACAGAAATGCAAAAGGCAAAGATCTTCCTGAACCCCCAGCTGTCGCGGGGGCTCATGAGGATTTTTTGCCTTTTGTAGGCGTGTGATGTTGTAGATGCTGGGGTTTGCGTTGTGCTGAGCGTCGTCCCCCGACAGCAACTAGTTTTTCTTTTTCAAAATCGACGTGCCTGCGAGGCTGGGAATCATATCAAGATACATCTGCCTTTTGCTCCAGCCTATTTATCTCTGTGTTGTTCAGGCGAGGTGGGGCTGTGTGTTCACTCTGCTGTGGCTTTAGTGACACTGCATTTCTAGGCGTGGATGGTGGACAGTGTTTTAACTTTGACGTGTGTGTCAGCGAAGTCTAAAAAATTTCCAAGGTGTTCGCATGCCACCTCATAACTAACAACTTTATGTTATAGAGATAAACGAAGAAGAAAAAAAACATTGTTTACTTTTTATTTAGAGTATGTGATCCAAGGCTTTCTTTTCAAGGCGGTTGCGAACATTTCCTGTTTAGCGACAGTTTCAAGATTGTGTTCAAAAATGGGAGGGAAATCAAAGGAGATATTGGCCGTTTGACGTCTGAGCGCACAACGTTGTTTTTTTTCCTAATATCTCCTAAAAAAAATTAAAAAAAACACTTTTCTGTGACCCTTTAACACACTCTAACCCAGGACCAAAATCCCCAAATTTTGAAGTTGCCCTCTGAAGGACTGTATTACAATTCTAGAGACAGATCGAGCATGATAGCTCAAGGGTGGTGCAAGAATAGCTTGGCGCCTATCGGCGCCAAGCTATTCTTGCACCACCCTTGAACTATCATGCTCGAACCATGTCTTGCTGTGGTGTGTCGTGGCTGAATGAGTTAAGAGGAAATATCGATTAGTGTCTAAACTAAACTACTTAATATGGACTATTGTTTTACTTGACTCCCATTATTCGTTGATTTTGCTCTATAGTCGCACAAATATGGTGAAAAGGTAAGAACGAGCCATTTCCAATACCCTAATAGGTCAGGTTTCACTGGGCTAATGAAACCTTCGATCAACTCAATTTCAAATCAGTACCGGTTGGTCATCGTCTGCCTGTGAAATTCAGTTGCGTTTTCAAGTTCGCCATCAGTTACTGCGTAACCACCTTGCACCTGCTGCATAATCTATCGTGGATGAGAAAAACACAATCATACGTGTTTTAGCACTGGCCTTTTAAAACGTGACGCTTGTTATACAGGATTTGGAAACCCGTGCTGTGCACGTTTGGTCTGATGTACACCAAGGTGGGCTACATTGCTATATCACCCTGTCACATTTTGACGTCACATGCGTAGGAATGTCAAAACTCTTACACGCGCGCGCACACACACAGGTGCGTTCCTACACATACTGAGTACGCAACACAAAAAGAGATACGTCGGAATTTATGTAGAACTGTTCAGCCCTAGAACTGAATTTGCTTGACAAATGGCCTATCTACCGGAACGTCTGTGGGATGACCCCGCCACGAGATGCCCCATGGCAATCTGTTCTGCGTTAACTCATTCTACCCCAACACCGAAATCCCAAAATATTGCCGTTGCCCTCTGAAGACTGCATTACAGTGCAGGACACAGATCGACCATGACAGTTCAAGGGTGATGCCAGAATAGCTTGGCGCCCATTGGCGCCAAGCTATTCTGGCATCACCCTTGAACTATCATGGTCGATCTTTATCTTGCTGTGGTGTGTTTGGGGTAGAATGAGTTAAACTCGAATAGTTTGCTCCGGGCCGGTGTGGCCTTTAGTTGGCCCGCGCACTACCGTGAAGGCGCACGTCGGCCTTGGAGGGCCTGATCGAGGTGTGCGTCATTTTCAATAGCCTGTCCATGCCTGTCAAAGCCCTCGCTGCTATTGTTTGAGCTATCTTTTTAGCAGTAAGCAAAAATCCCGCTGCATCGCAGAGGAACAGTTGCCGGCTTGGCAGTTACTGGCTTGGAAAAAAAAAATCCTCATACTGGGGGCTGTTTCCCTTCGGGACTGAGGCACCAAGCTAATCTGGCACTACCCTTAAATTATCATGGTCAAGCCATCTCCTGAAACTGTTACATAGTCATTAGGCAACACCTCCAGATTTTGAGAAATGGGACCTTGGAGCTCAAAGGGTTAATGGCATGCGCACGATTTGACCCCTTCCCTGCCACTGAACGCATATTCATATTCTGTTTCTTAAATCCGTGTTCGGCAACGACCACAAGCTGCCCCCCCACCCCCCTCCCTTCCACCCAAGGAACATGGATACCAGTTGGTCTCATCTCTCGTGAGCCTCATATACCACTTGCAGTTGGGTCAGTATTGTTCAGTATTCCTCCGCGGTGAAGGGGTTAAGCTCAACCACACAACTGACCGATGGATCGACTGGGAGCAGCTGAATACAGTAACTAATAACAGAACCAAAGTCACTGCACTGTCCGTCGCCTCCGCAGCAGAGTTATGGAGAAAGACAGCGGACGATGGTCAGAAGTCAAAGGACGTGAGGGATCCGTAGTAAACCGGGAACTTTATACAGATTTCTGAGGCCGTTAGGGCCGTCCATTATAAGTTTGATGCCGTGGACGTTAAACCTCTAACAAACCGAACTCATTTCTAAGGGGTGGGGTGGGGTGGAGCGCGTGTGGGTTTCCGGCCGAGCGCAAAAATGCCACATTGAACGGAAATGACCTGAACTGAAATGAACTCAACCGAACTAGTTAATTAGCTTATATTTTGCCGTCTGCGGCATGGAAATTTCATAAAAAGATTGAAATACCATCCGCATCGCCATGCTAGATTTTTATGCAAGCCAACGCTCATTGCATGTAGCTGGGCGATAACGGAAGACATATATACTTCTCCTTTCTGTCTTCCTAATGGGTCGCCCCGTCAACTGGCTTTCTCAGCTAGAGGCACGGATGAAAACTGTGCCCACTGGAAGCTTTACAGTTCCTCATGAGGCCCCGCAGGCTATGTGGGCGCATGAATATCTGTGCCGCCGCTTGCAGATTCGCGATGTTCACGGATGGTCTGCCTGGACATAGCGCACCTGGAGGTTTGCAAGCCCTTAACTTACTATACATCTGCAAGAGGCACAGATCCTCATGCGCCCCTTCAGTGCAGGGGCTCATGAGAATCTATGCTTCTTGCTAACAATCTTCGATTCTCATTTACCTCTATTCCTGAAACGAACGAGGAAATTGTCACCCAAATATTTTGCGCGAAACGTGCGCCCCAACCTCCGATTCCATCTGCAAAAGGCATAGATTCTCATGAGCCCCTGCATATGCAGGGGCTCATGAGAATCTATGCCTCTTGCTGACAAGTATTAGATTGATTTATGCCCGTTCCTGAGACGAATGCGGTATACAATCTGAAGCGATTTTTTTTTTTTTTGCCATTGAAACGCTGGCCGCCCACTGCAGTCTAAGCGATTCTCAGCCCAAAGAATGATTGCAGCGTTACCGCGTAGCAGTTTAACGTTGTGTCCAATCTCCGTTTCAACTTCACTTTATGGCGTTTATTTAGCCCTTTGGGCTGTCGGTAGCGCTTTTTTTGTCGACAAAAAACCCTACCGACAGCCAAAGGATTAAAGAAACAAACATCTTTCAGTTTGTTGAGCCTTTCCATAACGATGTATTTTGCATTGATAGAACACATATCACGTTTTGACACGTACAGAAAATGTGAACATTGTACGGCAATTTTAACAAGATGAGATGAACCATAACCCACAAAGTCCCTTCTATATTAGAGCTGTCTTCGCTGTCAAAGGTCTCCACCGTTTGTCTTTGACATGATTCTGATGTTGAAATATCTCCCTCTGAAAAAAAAACTCGCAGATGTGCCAATGCGTCATAGTGAACTCTAGAAGGGGCGCGCGCAGTGCTCACGCGTCTTTGGTTTGTCAAGCGTCATTTGTCATGACGGTTTTTGTTTTTGTTTGTTTTGTTTTTAGGTTATTTTATATTTAACGTGATATGAGATTCGCTTTCGCTTCATGACTTGGGAAAATGGTGACAAAACTAGATTTTCACGGTGCAATTTCAGTCTTGCTATAATTTTTATGAAATCAGGTTGACTTTACCTAGCTACATGCTATACTAAATACACCTGCATGTTCTTCTGAAAGGGCGTCGATGTGTGTGTGTGTGCGTGTGCGTGTTTGCATGCGCGCGCTGCAAACATCTCAAGAGGCATAGATGTTCATGCGCACTCCGGGCACTTGAGAATCTATGCCTCTTTGAGATGCGCGCATATGTGTCATTGGTTTGTCAAACGTCATTTGTCATGACGTATTTTTTGGTTTTGTTTTTACCTAATTTTATTTTTAACGTGATATAAGTTTCGCTTTCGCTTCAAGACTTGGGAAAATAATAATAAAACTAGACTTTCACGGTACAATTTCAGTTTTGCTATAATTTGTGTGAAATCAGGTTGACTTTACCTAGCTATAAGCTATACTAAGTTCACCTGCATGCTCTTCTGAAAGCGCGTCGATGTGTGTTTCCGTGTGCGTGTTTGCATGCGCGCGCTCCAAACATCCTCAAGGGGCATAGATGTTCATGCGCCCTCCGGGCACATGAGGATCTATGTGTCTTGGAGATGCGCGCATATGTGTGAGAAAGAGCGAGCGAGAGAGAGAGAGAGAGATAATTACGTCATATACTAATGGTCAAAACTTAAGGGCCACTTTTTATCGCAGACGCACCCACAACACCACACAAATAATGTAACAATACTTGGAGTCAGTACTTTGCTAATTTATTCAGTAACAATTTCATTTAAGTTTTGAGTAAATCAAGCAATTGTAACAAGAGCAGTTCGTTAGAATGTTATATCTATCTATCTATCTATGTATCTATCTGTCTATCTGTCTGTCTGTCTGTCTATCTCCCGTAGTCTTGCCGACCGTTGGGGCACCAGTGATGACTTGGCAACCAGCTCCCTCCATTCCTCTCTGTTCTCTGCCATTCTTAGCGTATCGCCCAGCCTCAGTCCTGTCCACTCTGAGATATTGTCCTCCCATCTTTTTCTCTGTCTTCCTCTCTTTCGTCCTCCTTGCACTTTGCCTTGCAGGATTGATTTGGCAAGCCCTGCTGAACGCGTGACATGCCCATGCCATTTCAGTTTGCGTTTTTTTCATAATGGTTAATAGGTATTCATAGGGCCCGGTGGCTTACCTGATTCTGCTTACCACTTCCTCGTTCGTGATGTGATCTCTGTATGAAATGCCAAGCAGCCTTCGAAAACATCTCATTTCAGTGGCTTGTATCCTCCTTTCAAGGTCTGCTGTGAGGGTCCATGACTCGCATGCATACAAGAACACTGAGATGACTAAGGAGCGTATCAGTCTGATCTTGGAGCAGAGTGTGATGTTTCTGTCCTTCCATATGGTCTTCAATCCTATCAGTGCTGTTGTTGTCTGCGCAATCCTGGACAGTATTTCAGGTTTTGAATTTATTAACTGTTTCCAATTTTTGGCTTCCAATCATGACGTCAGTGCCAATGCCACTGGTGTTATTTGTCATCAGTTTGGTCTTCTCTGCACTGATTTCCATCCCATACGCAATGGCTGTACTGTCCAGCTTTTCCACCAGCTGAGCTAGCTCCTTCTCTGTTCCTGCAAGGCCATCAATGTTGTCCGCAAAGCGCAAGTTCGTGATTGTTCTGCCTCCAATACTGACAGTTCCTTCATGATCTTTCAGAGCGTCTGTCGTGATTTTTTCCAGGAACATGTTGAAAAGAGTAGGTGAGAGCAAGCAGCCTTGTTAGAATGTTCACCCACCCCTCATTTGAAAAGTCACACAAGACTGGTCCAGTCAGTCGCGAGTGTACCCACCGTTTGCAGCCAAGCATTCAATGCAGCGTTGACGCATGGATTTCACCAGGGTTCGGAGAACATATTGTGGGATCGCTTCCCACTCCTGATGCAGAAACTGGGTCAGCTGGGGGACGCCTTGAGGTGGGTGGTGGTTGCTGACTACACGTTGCCCCAGCACGTCCCAGAGGTGTTCGATGGGAGCCAAATCAGCTGGTGAACGAGCTGGCCACTCCATCCTCATGATGTCCCGTTGCTCAAGGTACTCATCCACCATACGGGCCCGATGAGGTCGAGCGTTGTCGTCTTGCAGAACAGCATTGTCGCCTATGGCTTGGAGAACTGTCTGGATGAGGGGCTGCACAACTGATCTCGTCCCGATAGCGCAGTCCAGTCAGGGTGCCTCGGATGACGTGGAGGGGGGGGGGGGTCCTGCCTTCCCTGCTGAAGCCTACCCAGATCATGACTGAGCCTCCTCCGTAGCGATTCACCTCTTGGACGCATCCATCCGTAAATAGCTCGCCCTGGCGTCTCCAGACTCTCACACTGCCGTCGTTGAAGGACACAGTGAACCGTGACTCATCAGTAAACAGAACCTGAGTCCACTGGAGTCTGTTCCACCTCACATGTTGACGACACCAAGCAACCCGGGCTCTGCGATGAGCTGGAGTGACGGGTATTCTCACTGCTGCTCTGCATGAAGCCAGGCCAATTTCGCGCAGACGTCGGCAGACTGTGCTTCTGCTGACGTTAACGTTTGTAGCTTGCATCAGTTGACGTCGCAGAGTGGTTGACGTGGCAGTTCGGTCGCGCAGAGCCGCCACACAGAGGTATCTGTCCTCTCTCCTGCTGGTGCAGCGCGAACGTCCTGAGCAGGGTCGTCGTTCTGCCCTTCCAGTTTCTTGGATTCGTGCCAGCAGCCTATGGATAACTGACTGAATGGGACACCCCAAGACGTCTCCCAAATTATCGTCCGGAAATTCCATCCTGCAGCCATGCTAGCGCCCGATCTTGATCTACTAGCGTTAGGCTTCGTCGTGGTGGCATGGTTAGGAAAGTGAAAATTATGCCCCTACTGTACCGGTATTTGTAGCGAAACAGAAGTGTTTGGTGTTCACGACTGACCCCTTTAGCACGTGCATCACGACTTTACCGAGTTTTTCCACCTGCCTGCCTTTGGTATGCTTGCCAATATCGCACAGCTTTTCACAAAAACTGACGATGTTTCACGTGCATTTGACACGTTCGTGGAAATTGATGAATTGTTTGGCTATTGTTCCCTGTACAGTGGACTGTCTAAGGTCGGATTTGGGTCGAAAGAACATTGTATTTTATTAGCGTACCTGCGACGATAAACAATGACACAAAAAGTGGGGTGGCCCTTAAGTTTTGACCATTAGTATATTTAGAGTATCAGTGTCTGCGTGGTGACGGAGTTGCTTCTAGTACGTCACCGGCACTGTCAGACTTTCTCGAGAAGTGAAGGTTTTTTACTGTTTTAATTCTTTTCTAAAAAGAATTAATTTTTACTAAAGAAGTTGAAAAGATACGAAGCTGGCTAACAAACTCATCCAATGTATTTCTCCAAACTAGCTATATGCTAGCTATATGCTAGTTTGGAGAAAGATGAGTTTGTTAGCCAGCTTTGTATCTTTTCAACTTCTTTAGTAAAAATTAATTCTTTTTAGAAAAGAATTAAAACATTAAAAAAACCTTCTCTTCTCGAGAAGGTTCAAGTAAATATGGCAACCGACTTCCTATAAACTGTTGTTTATGTCTTCAATGTGACATTCAATTACAGTATGCTCGGAGGGTCTCTTAGCCACCCACTTAAGAAAGTATTTCGCCAACTTTCAAGCTTGTGTGTACAGAAATATCGGAGATTCTCTTGTTTACATACATACGCACACACATACATACATACGCACATACATACGCACATACGGCGCTTCGCGCCAAATGTACGTTAATTTTTATCTTGTTACTTCAATTTTTAGAGGATTAGCCTGACCGCCTTTGACATCATGGACATGCTATTAAATTCGCCCCACCACGACCCGTCCTAAAAAGTCCCTTCTATAAATAGAAGGGACTTAAAAATCGTACAGCATGAGGCGAAAACGTCGTACTGGCGGCACGCTCCTTGTTGATACGTCAATTTTTCGACTAGAATGCAAAAGATTAACCTGTTGTTGTTTTTTATCAGATAGATAAATAACTTAAATGATTATGACTTAAGTAGAAGCAGGGGCTTTCTCGGTGGTTATAATTATGCAAGCCACCAAGCAAAAATAGAACTGAATCGATGCAACGTGAGAAATGGGCTCTGCAGTTTGGAATGGGCTCTGCGTTGCTTGCATTGTTCGAGTTTACTGTCCCACTGGCACTAATAGTGATCGAGGACTAGCAGTTTTGGCGTGGATTTTAGCAGTTTTGGCGTAGTTGTCTTTGTTGTTTTGGCGTAGGTTTTCCCTCCTCCTTTCTCATCCGGGCTTTGGACCGGCAACGGCGGAGTTTGGGCTCTGCCGTTTCGGCACGTTTTTTTTTTTTTTTTGCACTTGTTCCGCCTGGTGTTGGGTCCCAACTTCGGTGTCGACCCAACCTCGGCCATAGTGACATATACTGGTCACAAAATTTGGGTCCCAACCTCGGTGTCGACCCAACCTCGGCCATAGTGACATATACTGGTCACAAAATTTGGGTCCCAACCTCGGTGTCGACCCAACCTCGGCCATAGTGACATATACTGGTCACAAAATTTGGGTCCCAACCTCGGCGTCGACCCAACCTGGGCCAAAGTGACATATACTGGTCACAAATAGTAAGGTATACTAACTTTTCAGCTTGAATTACTAATAGTCATCAGAATCGGTATAATTCACGGGTATATCAGTGATCAGCCATCAGTGACTAGCCATCCCACTTGTCTACAATGTCACAAATTTGTTGTGACATATAGTACTCACAAAAAAATCAAGGAGGTATTACTTTTAGCTTGATTATTAAAATGTCCTAAAAAGTTTAAACATTAATCAGACCAAACAGGTGACTGCAGTTTGCAGATGTAAGGTGTTTTCCGACATTTTAGTGATTCAAACTGAAATTATGACGTCCTTTACTTTTTGTGAGCACTAAATGTCACACCAATGTTGTGAAATTGTATGCCTTTGGGATGGTTAATCACCTTATTATACCATTCTGAGAACTTTTAGTAATTCAAGCTGAAAATATTATGTACCTTACTTATTTTGAGATTGATATGTCACTCTGGCCGAGGTTGGATGGACGCCGAGGTTGTGACCCAATACCTGGACCACTAGCTCCATTCGCTGTGATCCTCTATCTCCTGTCCATGGCGTTCGTGTGTACAACGTGAAGCGAGGAAGAGCATTTCAACTTCAATATTATGTGAAGAATCGTCTTTAAACGTTAGCTCCAGTTGTTTTGATGTTAACATCACTTGAACGAAATGTCACAGTACGTGTATTAACCCTTTAGCCTTCAGGCGCCAAGCTAATCTGGCACCACCCTTGGATTATCACGGTCAAGCCATCTCCTGCAACTGGTACATAGTCGTTTAACAACACCTCCAAAATTTGATAAATGGGACCTTGGGGCTAAAAAGGTTAAATTGGGTTAGAGAAACGTTATAATTCTTAACTCTTTTCAGATTGGTGGTGCGCGTTTTCATTTTAACGTCAGTTTCAAACCTTCTGGCTGCCCGTCGGTGGCGCTTTTTTTGTCCTAGAGGAGTCGCCTCGACGAAAAGCGCTACCCGGCGACAGGCGGCAAAGGGTTGATAAAGGTGTTTTTTTTCCCAGAGCCCGTCAAGTTCTAGGTTTCGACGTATATGACGCGCCTTTCGTCGTACAGTGTCGCGCCACCCACTTAAAACTGTTCTCTCCTGCCTATTATTTCACATTTCCCTAACAGCTTTTTTCCTGCGGCTCGGGCATCTTCCGTCTGCCGCACCGCTATCGGCTTGCTAGCACCCTCCCCCCCTTTTGACTTGCCTTACCCCTCTCATCCCCGCGACGGCACGTGGTTAAAGTCCGATGGAGCAAAAGGTCCTCGGACCGATGACGGCCGCATTTGGCCGTGTCGTGCGCGGGCCAAATGCGGCCGTCACCGGCTCCACGACTTGCTGCACGCTGGCGTATAATCGGGACAGGAGGGACAAACCGGGAGGTCCTAAAGAATCACTCGGAGGACTTTTACCGCTGCGCGTTTGGTGTTCGGGGGCTGAGTTGCACGGCGAAGCACGTTTCACTTTCAGTTGTGCTAGAAACTAGAAAATTGTCGCAGTCGGTGGCCAAACGGACGCCAGATTTGTGCGAGTTGTTTGTGATCTTGTTCCTCGCTCATGTTACCTCATAACCTCCTGAGGATGCAATTATCAACATTTTTTTAGAGATAACCTTTGAGGTCATGATCACGGCTCTGGGAGGGGGGGATCAGCAACGATCAACGATAGTCCAAGGGTGGTATCAGAATAGCTTGGCGCCTATAGGCGCCAAGCTATTCTGACACCACCCTTGAACTATCAGGGTCGATCCACATCCTGACATAGCATGCCAGGGCCTTATAGGTTAAACAGAGACAAGGGCACATCTCAGTGCGATCTGTTGCAGTGTCAAGTCTACGTACAGTTTTTTTTTTCCCCCTGCAAAATGTGGCCCCCAGCCACGTTTTCTCTCTGGAAGTTAGTTAGTTATTTGGGTTTAACTTTAACGTTCTCTGTGGAAGTGCTGTGAAGCACGGAGTATTGGAGGATGTGGTCTGGTGTCATTGCTCCCTTCATTTGCGGAGGCCTTTTAACTGGCCGTATCCAGAAGTCACCTTAATATATTTTCATCTGCTCTTGTCAGGTAATAGTTGTCTGTGGTGTAGAGGATATTCCTAAACTAGAATGAGATCAAAGACAGTAGGTTGTGCCCCTTTATAGTAAGGGAAGAAGTAGGTTAAGTCCCTTTATTGTAAGGAAAAAAGTAGGTCGAGTCCCTTTATAGTAAGGAAAGACAATGTAGTAGAGTCCCATTATAGTAAGGAAAGACTGTATGTTGCGTCCCTTTATATTAAGGAAAGACAGTAGGTTGCGCCCATTTGTAGTAAGGAAAGACAGTAGGTTAAGTCCCTTTTATAGGAGAGAAGGTAGGTTGAGTCCTTTATAGTAAAGAAAGAAAGTAGGTTGCGTCCCTTTATAGTAAGGGGAAAAGTAGGTCGAGTCCCTTTATAGTAACGAAAGACTGTAGGGTTCGTCCCTTGATTGTAAGGAAAGACAGTAAGTTGAGTCCCTTGGTAGTAATGAAAGACAGTAGGTTGCGCCCCTTTATAGCCTCAAGTTCTCGAGGTACAGTATTGCTGGATCGCACCAATCACTGTCGCGAATCATCGCGACAATAGCGCTACCGACAACCAAAAGGTTAAAAACAATCGTACAGACGGGATCAGTCCAGACGTGTGGCGCTCGAGCAACGCGGCCGTTTTAACCCATTGAGTCCCTACAGCAGGAGATTAATTGACCATGATAATTCAAGAGTAGTGCCAGATTAGCATGGGAACTTCAGGCGCCAAGCTAATCTGGCACGTCTCTTGAATTATCATGGTCAATTAATCTCCTGCAACTTGTACATAGTCGTTAAGTAACACTTCCAAAATTTGGGAAAAGCACCCTTGGGGCTAAAAGGGTTAACAGCCGAGCGAGTCCTCACCGAGACAGACACACAGAGCAGCTGAGTTGGTATGCCTCGCCCTGAGCTTCGTGTAAATGTGCACAGGGCATATGTATACAGGCTTTTGCACCCTTATCAGTTCATGCCAGGTGTATAATGTACACAGACCATTAGAATACCATATCGGAGAAATCGTCACTCGACTTCAGTTTTGGTATTCAAAGCCTATTAATACAAAACATGTAGTTTTGCAGAAGTTTCAGAATTTTTTGTTTGTTTTGTTTTGTTTTGGTTTTGGTGTTTTTTTTTGTTTTTGTTTTTTTTTTTGTTTTAGGTTTTGTTTGTTTGTTTGTTTGTTTGTTTGTTTGTTTGTTTGTTTGTTTGTTTGTTTGTTTGTTTTTTTGTTTGGTTGTGTGTTTTTTTGTTTGTTTGTTTGTTTGTTTTTTTGGGGGTTAAGTTTTTTGTTCGTTTTATTGTTTTTTGTTTTGTTTTTGTTTTATGTTTGGTTTTGGGGTTGTTTTTTTTTTGTTGTTTTTTTGTTTGTTTTGTTTTTTGTTTTTTGTTTTGTTTTTTGAGGTGGTGGTTAGTTTGGGTTTAACGTCCACGGCACCGAAGAGATAATGGACGGTCCTGACGGCCGGGTTATGGGGGAAAGGGAAATCTATTACCTATGGAGTACGACCTGAACACTGATCAACTCAGGTGCACTCCAACTGTGCCACTTTGATTTACCAGGACCTTTCAACGGACATGCTATTGAAGAAGCCCGTCTTTTCCCCCTAGATTGCGAGTCCAGCTACCGGGGCCGGGACGGGTATTCAAACCCACGACCCGGCGATTTCCTTCGCTCTCCTGCTCTGACGCTTAACCGCCTGAGCTATTTTGGACTCTCAAAAAAAAAATTTAAAAAGTTGTATTTTTTATTTTTATTTTTATTTTTATTTTATTTTTTTTTTATTTTTTTTTTTTTTAATTATTATTATTTTTTTTTTTGGGGGGGGAGGTTTGTTTGTTGTTGTTTTGGGGGTTTTGCCGATAAGTTTCCTTTTGTTCTGTGTACATTCGGCACGAGTGTGCAAAAACCCTCTGTACATATGCCCTTTGTACATTTACGCCGAGGATATGGCGAAATAAATTATACCAACTCAGCCTCTGTGCTCTGGTGTCTTTTCGTGTGGTGATGTTACGTGGCCGCGGAACTGATATGGAGAATAAAGCGAGGGGTTAGGGCTGTAAAGTAACGTGGAGAAAAAGAGGGTTAGCGCTGTAAAGTGAAGTAATTATCACAATGCCCCCCACAGTCAGCCCATCTCTGTCACTTCCGACGGACGTAGATTCTCATGAGCATCTTCAACCTCCTGTCTGTCTACAAGAGACATAGATTTCCAAAGTGTCCGTGCAAAGTCTACGTGCAGTATGTTGCCCAGTGTGTTGGGCGTTCCACAGTATGCTGATGACGAGAAAGTAGCGTAGATTCCCATGAGCCCCTGCATTCACAGAGGCTTATTAGCATCTGAGCTTCTTGCCGGCAGTAGGGATCTATTTAGCATGTTGCTAATGACAGGCTGCAGTCGAGAAATGCGTTTTTCACGATGTACTTGGATTTCCAGTCAACACGTTCGCTCTTTGACAACAGTGAGGTTTCGTTTTCGACGAACGATTCCCAACAATGAACGAGAGCGAAGTCAGGCGGATAACCAGCTTCCACTATAAGCATAGAAAACACTTATCTGTGCTTTTGACTGAAGCTGGTTCTCCGCCGTGACTGATTTCGCTCTCGCGAGCAGAACAAAGGGCTGTACGTAACGTTTGTCGACCTAACAAAAGCGTTTGACACTGTGAGCAGGCAAGGCATGTGGCAGATCCTGGAGCGACTTGGCTGTCTCCCAAAAGTTCCTCAGCATGATCGTCCAACTCCACGAGGACCAGCAAGGCCAGGTCACACTCAACAGTGACCTCTCAGAACCATTCCCCATTCTCAAATTCGTGAAGCAGGGCTGTGTGCTGGCACCGACCCTCTTTACATCTTCTTTAGCATGATGTTGAAGCAGGCCACATTGGCCCTCGACGATGACGACGCAGTGTACATCAGGTATCGTCTCGATGGCAGCCTGTTCAACCTCAGACGACTGCAGGCCCGCACCAAAACCCAAGACCGACTGATTCATGAGCTGCTCTTTGCTGATGACGCTGCCCTCTTTGCACACACAGAGAGAGCCTTGCAGCGCATCACGTCCTGCTTCGCAGATGCTGCCCAGCTCTTTGGACTTGAGGTCAGTCTGAAAAAGACAGAGGTCCTTCATCAGCCGTCACCCAAGGAAGAGCATTGCCCTCCCCACGTCACCATCGGCGAGTCCGAACTAAAGTCTGTACACCAATTTACCTACCTTGGCTGCATCATCACGTCAGACGCCAAGCTGAACAAGGAGCTGGACAACAGACTGGCAAAAGCGAACAGTGCTTTCGGGCGACTATTCAAGCGGGTGTGGCACAATCAACAGCTGAAAAAAGGCACCAAGATCAGCGTGTACAGAGCTGTCGTCCTCACCACCCTGCTGTATTGTTCCGAGTCCTGGGCCCTCTACCGCAGCCAACTACGCCTCCTCAAACGCTTCCACCAGCGCTGCCTGCGTACCATCCTCAACATTCACTGGAGTGACTATGTCACCAACGTCGAGGTCCTTGAAAAGGCGGAAACTGTGAGCATCGAGGCTTTGCTGCTGCGGACACAGCTTCGCTGTGCGGGGCACGTCTCCTGGATGGAGGATCATCGCCTACCCAAGATCACCCTGTTCGGCGAGCTCACGACTGGACACCGAGACAGAGGGGCACCAAAGAAGAGATACAAAGACGGTCTCAAGAAGTCACTTAGTGCCTGCCAAATCGACCGCCGCCAGTGGTCTTCGCTTGCTGCGGACCGCGACACCTGGCGCTCCACCATTTACAAGGCAGCCGTCTCCTTTGAGGACTCTCGCAGAGCTAGCCTTAAGGACAAGCGGCTCAGGAGAAAAAAACAGAGATGTCGAAACTCAGAACCCTGGCCAGACCTTCCCCTGCAGCCACTGCGGTCGAACCTACCTGTCCCGGATTGGCCTCCGCAGCCACGAACATGCCTGCAGACGTCGTGGGCAAGCCCTATAGAATCTTCGTTCGCGAAGTCAAGCCAAGGTTCTCCGCCGTGACTGATTTCGCTCTCGTTCGCTGTTGAGAGTCCTTCGTTTTAAACGAAACCTCACTGACTAATTAGTGGAACAAGATACCTTGATCCTGCAATAGACGATTTCCGGAAATACCAGAAGCTGCTTAAAATCTACGCGTCTTTTGACAAAAAAAAAAAAAACCCAAAAAAACCCCAGTGTATTAAAAGTGCGGAACGATATCCACTGATTTCGTTGAAGCACGTGCAAGTTTAACCCATTTAGTCCCGAGTCCCTACAGCAGGAGATTGATTGACCATGATAATTCAATGGTAGTACCAGATTTGCTTGGCGGCTTCAGGCGTTGAAGGCGCCAAGCTAATCTGACACTACCCTTGAATTATCATGGTCAATCCATCCTCTGCGACTGGTACATAGTCGTTAGGCAACAGGCCAATATTTGATAAATGGAACCTTAGGGCTAAAAGGGTTAACCTTCTTCTCGATGATTTCTGAACGTCTATTGAAAATTGCACATCGGTCGTGAAAAAAAGACATTTCAGCCGTCTTGTTCTCAACCGCAGCGTATCTCGCGTAGAGATCGGTGTGTTTTATTACATCTGTACGCCTGCCCTCCGATGAAAGCGATCCGCGGGGTTTACACCTGTGAATGAAAAACGCTGAATCGCTTTGCAGTAGACGAAGCTGTGTGCGTATTGTTCTAAAATCCCAGCTCGCGGATGTAAGGCGGGGGGGACTAGACGGCGATTGTGTGCTGGTGTGTCATTTTGGACCTTACGGCCTACGGCCGTAAGGTCCAAAATCACAGACCAGCACACTTAATCATTCAACCTACATCTCTGCTGCTTCATACGGAGTTAAGAAATCAGAGGTTTTGGCTGGTGACTTAACCGACTGGAAATAGCGGCTCGCGAGCGCTGAGGGCGGCGTTTAATTTGGGTCAAGATCACAGACCAGCACAGATAGGGGCCTATTCAAACTTGCACAGATGTGCAGCGTCTTCCTTTCGACGAGGAGGTCGCCGGGTTTTAGCGACGGTGTGATTTCCATTTAGCCAGCGCCGGGACGGAAAAAGCTACTCGTGCGGGTGCTGACTGCGGAGTTTGCATGTCCCGCTATCGCTTTACCTCCGCCGCTCGGCCGCGGTGACAGATTTTGCTAAGTGCTCTGTGGATTTTGACTTTGAATTCTCTCGGGCTGTTGTGTGATGTGATGCTCTGGGCTGTGTAGTGTGTTGGCGAAACCCGGACTAAACGAGTGATCGAATTGCCCAGCGTGTAAAAGAATGCTAGAAATTAATAAGTGACCAACAGAAAAGGAATCACGCTTCGAAATGCTGTTTAATGTCTTCTAATTTCGAAGTGTCTTTCTGACTTTGTTCGTTATTTCCTTTTGTTGTCTTTAACATCACCGTCACAGTGACAAGAGGGGTTCACAGCTTTGACTCATTCGAGACGTGCCGCGTGCGGATACGCGGCAGTTTGCCGCGTATCCGTATGCGACACGTCGCGAATGACTTAACATCATTAGCTGAAGTTGTGTGAAGTGGGGAGTCACTTTTTTTTTGTTTTGTTTAGAATCAGAATGTTATTGAGTCTTATCACTCGCTGGTGATATTAGACAATGAAAGTGGCGAGTTTGCGACTATATGTATTTACTAACACGTTTCTAGTGGCAGAATACTTAAACAAATAACTGAAGAAAAAAAATTTAAACTCATCGGCCTTTGTGACTGGATACCAGAGAGTGGCTGAGCGGCTTACTGTATATGTATATTTTGAACTTAACAGCTGATGTGTTGAAAATGTGTGCGGGTCTGTAACTTCGGACCTTACGGCCCAGGGACCAGTTGCATGAGTGAGCTTAGTCCTGCGCCAGCCACTAAGCAAGGTGCTCCACTATAGCTATAGCGGAGCACCTTGCTTAGTGGCTGGCGCAGGACTACACTTACTCTTGAAAGCAAATGACCCCACAGCCACAGAGTCCAAAATCATTGATGGACCCGTGCACATTCAGCAACGGTGTCACGAAGCCAACCGTCTGCAGCTGATTCTAATTTAACAACATTTAGCGAGTCAAACATTTCACGTAACTTTCTATTCATCGTGCTGGCTCCCTTCTAAAAAAAAATCCAGACCAAAAAGGTGACTGTCAAGCGCGTGAAATGCAAAGAAAATCACAATAACGACAAAAAAAAGACCGCTTAGGAAAGGACTTTATAAACTTGTTTCTTTCTTTGTTGGAATTTTACGTGTCTCCTCTCAGAGCACCGAGCTGGATAGATCACTTTTTGTAGTGGCAAGCAGCATGACTCTCTGAGCATCGAGACGCTGTGAACAGACATTCAGATGGATTATTCCGTTGTGTTGTGATTTCTGAGGACGCGCAATGTTCCGTGTAGACAGCAAGTGTTCTTGTGTGAAGATGATTTGCTGGATATTGCTTCTGGTGATCGTGGTAAGTTCTTACCTTATAATAATAATAATAATAATAATAATAATAATAATAATCATTGATACCACTCCAGACATCTCCAAGAGGCATAGATCCTAATGAGACCTCCGGGCACATGAGGATCTATGCCTCTTGAATATGTTTGGAATGTTCTCTATGATTATGGTAAAAATGGTGTTCTCTGTGGTAGAAATTGGTTATCGGCCGTGCCTTCGACGTCGTTCTTTGTAGGAAGTCTTTCGTTTCAAACGAAACCTCACTAATAATAAAATAATAATAATGATAATAATATATTATTATTATTATTATTATTATTATTATTATTATTATTATTATTATTATGAGGGTGCTGATGATAGCGATTAATTGTGTGGGCACTGTTTGTGCACATAACTTCGTTTCTCTACTTGTTTTGTAAGTTGCATATTGCGTATGCTTCAGATTCACATGAAATTGCAAACACACATTCGTTTATTATACAATTATACAATTATTTTATGTGATTATGCGCACTCCGTGAGATCCTGTTTCGCAGTTCTTGGTGTATTGTATGTTGTGAGGGTCATTGATTTGTGTGTGTGTGTGTGTGTGTGTGCTGCGTGCGTGCGTGCGTGCGTGCGTGCGTGCGTGCGTGCGTGCGTGCGTGCGTGCGTGCGTGTGTGTGTGCGTGCGTGTGTGTGCGTGTGTGTGTGTGTGTGTGTGTGTTGTTTTTTTGTTTGTTTGTTTATTGTGGGGGGGAGGGGGTGTTGTTTTGTTTTTTTAAGACGTATTTCCTTTGCTTTGTTTCCTTTTTTATTCGGAAAGCTGGAAAGGGGGGGGGGGGGGAGGAGTCTGAGGAGAATACCCTAAACTGTACCTGTATACGTTCAGTACGTCTGGCGGTTTAGTAGGTAACCCACGGAGTGTGAACACCTTCTATTTTGTACCGTTTGCGGTCGATTACTCCCGGCGGATAAGCTCCGACTGGACGAAATGTTTGTGTAGACACAGACGCGTGGTGTCCATGATAAACCTGACGCCTTATGGGTCAGTTTCGCACGTTTTTATCCAAATCATCCGTCTCTTATCAGGACTGTGTATTTTATCGTTATCGTTCTCGCGTAGTTTAGTAACATTGACTGCCGGGGCAAGACGAACTGCAAGAGGCATAAATCTTCATGAGGCCCCGCAGTCGCGGGGGCTCATGAGGATTTATGTCTCTTGTTTGATCTATTTGCTTTTTGTGGCTATTTTTGTTTCATTTACATATGTGTGCTTCACGCGAATGATGCGCAGTGTCTAGTCGCTTCAGACGCGAAATTCGTGATCACTGGCAGCGAAGGGGTTAAAGGTCATGCCGAGCGGGGTCGATATTGTTGGGGTCAGTTTCTTTGCGCTCTCTCTCTCTCTCTCTCTCTCTCTCTCTCTCTCTCTCTCTCTCTCTCTCTCTCTCTCTCTCTCTCTCTCTCTCTCTCTCTCTCTCTCTCTCTCTCTCTCTCTCTGCCCACTCTCTTTCTTTCTGAAATACTTTCCGACTTTGTTCTTTTTTGTTGTTGTTACCTTTTCTAGTGTCGTATTAAAATTTTTATTAGGGACAGTTGTGAAAATATAGGCCCTCTCTCGATCTTTTGCAAATCACTGCTGAGTGTACTCTGTCTGTGTCATTTCCATTAACCTTTCAATGCCGAGAAAACGGGAACACGATCCAACCCGCAAGAGACATAGATCCTCATGAGCCCCCGCGACTGCGGGGGCTCATGAGGCTCTATGTCTCTTGCTGGGACCAGCTTGTATCCATGTTTTGGGACGGTTTGGGCTTTTGGTCGTTGAATAAACAAAGACTTCAGAAACAAATATGTACATACAGTATCAGGGAAGGGGTTAAACAACGCAGCAAGATGTCATGAGGATCTGTGCCCTTCGAAGAGGAGCACAGACCCTCATGGGCTTCTTTCTGCGGTAATTTATATTTGTTACTTAAATTTGTACGTCTGTAGTTTGGTTTGAGCTCCTCAGAGCTTGAAACTGCATAATTGCATGTGCCGCCTGATTACAGGGATCGCGCATCCTAGTTTCTGACCGACAAGCAGACGGCAGTTTGACGGCAGACGGCAATTTGCTGATTTTGAAGAAAAATATATTTCTTCTTCTTCTTCTTCTTCTCGAACGCCGTCACACTTGGAGTTTGGCTCTCAAAATGAAATCTGTGGTCTTCTGTAGTGCCTCCACAGGCCCGTACAGTTTCTCTTGTAGAGTGGCGGGCTTCGGCCATATCTCCTCCCTCAGCGGCTGGTGGTTCCCACAGTCCTGGAGGATGTGCTCTGTGGTCTGCTCTGCTTCTCCACAAGGGCACAGGGGAGATGGCACGAGGTGGAAGCGTCTGTGCAGGTGGAAATTGAGTCGGTTGTGCCCGGTCCTCAGACGAAAGATGGTCACCTGCTCTTGTCTGGACAGCTGATGGTAACTGTCTATGGGCCGTTGTGGTGGTCTGTACACAGACTTAATGATGGTCTTCATCTCTGTGAAGCTGACTCCATTTTCATCTTGTTCTTTCTCTGCGCCCGCTTTTGCCATTCTGTCAGCTTCTTCATTGCCGTAGATGCCACAGTGTGAAGGGATCCACTGCAGCACCAGTCTGGTGCACTTGATGTTTTGCAGTGCCTCTTGTAGACGTGGCAGTTTGCTTACTGTTGCTGCCTCAAGGACAGACATGGCATCAGTAAGGAAGACAATCTGGGCATTAGGGTCTGCAGTGCCACTAAGGGTGTTAGCTGCGTGGACCAGGGCTTCCACCTCAGCTCTGTAATTTGTGCAGTGAAGGCCTGTTGGTACTGCCTCTGCCTGCCATTTTCCGTTTGGGTACTGAATGTACACCCCAGCCCCTCCATCCTGAACTGCATCTGTGGCTGATCCATCGGTGTATGCCCGTATCCATGCTTCCTGGGGATACTTTTCTTCGAGCATGGCCAGTGTCAGGGCTTTCTTGCTCACAGTGCTGTGCTCATCTCTGGTGGTGATGTAGGGTACCGTGGAAGAGATGGTGATGTTTTCTGGCTTACTTTCCCAAGGTGGAAGGTCGCTAGCAGGATTCAGAGCCTCTACCTGCGCAGGCAGCTTTGCCTGGTGTTTTCTCTGCAGTGCTCTCGTCTCCTTCACAAAGCTTGATCTTTTCAGTCTCCCTGAGGTTGGTTGTTTCATCCTAGCGTTCATAGGGTGGTCTTTGGAAGACTTGATCTTTGTGGACTGTATCAAGGCTTTGCAATCTCTTCTCATGCGCAGGGGTGGGATGCCTGTTGTCTCTTCCATCTTTTCAATTGGTGTGGATCTCATTGCGCCGGTGATGATACGCAGTGCCTGGTTCTGAACTCTGTCAATGGTCTGCTGGTGTGACTGGGCTGCCGTCAACCATGCATTAGATCCGTACTCAAGGTGTGGTCTCACTGTGCCTTGATATACATTTTTGAGGATCTTTTCATTGGCTCCCCATTGTGTTCCAGCCAGTTTTCTCATGATGTGCAGCTTTCTTCTAGCTTTCGCTTCTGCATTCCAAATGTGCGGCTTCCACGTCAGCCTCTTGTCAAGGGTGACTCCCAGGTATGTCTGTTGGTCTTCATACCGCAGCGGGGTGTTGCCCAGTGTTAGGTTGCCAGCCTTTGCCTTGTTGGAGAGAGAGAAGAGTGTGGCTGATGATTTTTCTGTGTTGATGGTCACACACCAGTTGTTTGTCCAGTCTGTCAGCCTGTCCAGGGCTAGCTGCATCCTGTATGTAGCAGTTGTTGCATACTCTTCTGTGCACCAGAGTACCAGGTCGTCTGCGTACAGGGCTGCGTGTACTCCTTTTGGTAGCTCTGGCACAAGGTCGTTGATGAAAAGTATGAACAGGGTCGGTGACAGGACTCCCCCATGTGGCACCCCCTGACGCAACAGCACTTTTTGGCCACAGTACCCATCCACTGTCACACGGGCTCTGCGATTGTGCAGGTATGACTTGGTCCACCGGTACATATTCCCTTGGATGCCACTGCGAAGGAGTTTCACAAGGAGACCATCCTTCCACACCTTGTCGAAAGCCTTCTGTAGGTCAATGAAGGCAGCTAATGTCACCTTCTGATCTTGAAAGGCATCTTCTATGACCTGTGCAAGGTGTGTTGTCTGGTCTTCTGTACTCTTGTAGCTTCTGAAGCCGGCTTGCTCTGGCACAATAATGCTCTCGGAGTCCAGGTACCACTGCAGGCGCTTGTTGATGATGCGCTCCATGGTCTTGCACACACAACTTGTCAGGCTGATGGGGCGATAACTCAGGGCTTTGGATTTATTCTTCCCTTTCTTCAAAATTGGGATCATCCTGGCTTCCTTCCAGCACTGGGGTACCTGTCCTCCTCTCCAGCTGTGGTTAAAGATGTCCAGTAGCTTCATTAAGGCAGTGTTGCCAAGGTGTTGTAACATCTCGTTTGAGATGCTGTCTGGACCTGGAGATTTTTTCTTCTTCAGCTGTTTGATGGCCATCTTCAGTTCTGGAAGGGTGATGTCCTTCTTCATTGCATCATGGATGTTCGCATCTCTTGTTCTCTCTATTTCTTCCTGTCTGATTTCTTTCGTAAGCATTCGTGGGACAGTGATGTCACTTTCTTTCGCATAGATCTGTGCAAACATGTTTGCAGCTTTCCTACCAGTCAGTGCTTTCCCTTCTTCTTCCAAGGTGATCTTCTGTTCCCTGGTGCCCTCATCGTTCAACGCCTTGGTCAGTCTCCACAACTTCGTGGTGTCCCTGTCCATGTTTAGTCTTGCAGTCTTCTCTCTCCAACTTCTTCTTGTGCAGAAAAATATATTTCTGCTAGTGCTTACTTTTTAAGACAACTCCCCTGGGCACAGCCATCGTTAAAACTGCATTTTTATCCAAAGAAAACATCTTTGCTTTGCGGGATAACACCGGGTGTTAGTCTTTGGGCGTAACTTGAGCCGAGCTGTCGCATGACAGAGGCCATTTAATGAATAAAGCCGCGTTTCCATATTGTCAGAAAAGCCTAACGCAATGCGCGGCTGTCCCTTCCTGTGACCACGACTGTATGGAAACGCAGCGTGATTAACCCGTTCAGTCAGTGCCGAGAAAATCTGAACGGGACCCAACTGCAAGAGGTATAAATAGGTATCGCAGTCGCGGGGGCTCATGAGGATTTATACCTTATGCTGACACCACTTTGTGTCCATGTTAATGGAACAGCTAGGGTTTTGTGGTCTTGAATCAACTAAAATTGCAGAAACACAGTCTGCGTCAGATGACACTGAACAGATTAAAGAGAGTTGGAAAAGAAATTCCAACGAAGAAAGAGACACGATTTAAAAAGACAATTTATTACTACACATTTTTTCTTTTAAAATAAACTTACAGACAAGAACACAATGCACTGCTTATCTGTCTTATTAGGCGAGAGGTATCAAGACAATTACGCAATATTCAGGACACTCCCTTCTCAAGTCAACTGGAAACGCAAAAAGAATTGCGCCCTTGATCTGATTTTTTGCTTGGATGCGCATGCAGATGCAGTTTCCGTATCCGAACGCGCCTAATTGGAAAGCATTATATGCTACTGACTCGATTTTTGGCGCATTCGCATGAGCTAACCCTTTTAGCCCCAAGGTCCCATTTCTCAAATTTTGGAGGTGTTGCCTAATGACTATGTACCAGTTGCAAGAGATGGCTTAACCATGATAATTCAAGGGTAGTGTCAGATGAGCTTGGCGCCTGAAGGCGCAAAACTCATCTGGCACTACCCTTAAATTATCATAGCTGATCCATCTCCTGCTGTTGGGCGTTGGGGCTAAATGGGTTAAACTCGTTTGTAGATGATACAATTTAAGACATTTGGTCATGTTTCGTGGCAAGGCTGTAACATAATTTATGTTCATTCTTAGAATTCCAATTACGTTTTTTTTTAAGAAACCGGTCTTTGGGGATGCGAGACACATTTAGATAAGCGTTATTTGCTGTGCCCAGTATATCCTGATTAGAATTGCTTTTAAGAGGAATGCCCTGATTTTTTATAAGCGCTCTCCGTTTCTTTAGCTAATTGCTTTTATCTCACTTCCCCCCCCCCCCCCCCCCCCCCCCCCCCCTATGAATCAGCTAGTTTATGGACAATTGCTACTGTGTTCTTCTGAGTTCGGTTTTGTCTCAGTGATTTTATTTTCTTTTACTCAGGAATTTTATCACACTAAGTTTAGGGTCTGTCACAGAAGGTTTGTGTTTACACATAAAACCCTAGCGTGCTGCGACAAGATATGGATCGACCGTGATAGTTCAAGGGTGGTGTCGGAATAGCTTGGCGCCTACAGGCGCCAAGCTATTCCGACACCACCCTTGACCTGGCATGGTCGATCTGTTTCCAAAAAATTGACGTATTCCTCAAAATATCTCTAAACATATAGGTAATTTTGGTAAATTTGGTAATTTCAGACTCAGGAGTTTACAGAGAAGCTTTTCAGCCTGCAGGTCAAGCGGCCAGGGCGCAAAAAGTCATCGGACCGTGGTCGACCGCAGTCGGTCCGATGGTCTTTTGCTTACCGGAAAATGACATGCATTATCCTCTTTGCGCATGCAGGCGTCGGTTTTGTTCACAGTACCATCAATCAAAAGAATCTATGCATCCTGCAGTAGAGAGGGTTTGGTTGAGTTCCTGTCCGTAGATTGACGTTGTCCTCGGTACAGAGCTAAATGAAGACTGAAGCCAAGTGCGGATCCCATACGCCTCCTACAACTTGCCGTGGCTTTTGAGAATCCATGCTTCTTGCAGATTCACACACTGGTTGTCTCACTGGAATCGAGAGAGACAACCCGTCTGGCAGAAGTACATACGGTGCAGGTTAGGGCGCCCCGTAATATTTTCGCCACCGGATACTTTTGTCTAAATACCGAAATTCCGCGGTGACATCCCTTTGTTAAAACTACAACAAGGTGTTATGTAAGATAAGACAGCCGTGTCACGGTGTTTTCTGGACAGAAAAAAAAAACTATTTTCCGTAAACCGCCTTCTGTCTGCAAAATGCACAAATTTTCATGCGGTTCTGCAGCCGCAGGAGCTCAGTCCTGAAAATATAGGCTTGTTTGTTTCGCTTTGGACTGAGGTCAGTTGAGTTTCCAAAATTTGCCGCACATATGTGAAACGCCAACGGGTGTTTAAAGCGACATACTCCAGTCAGTAAAGGGTTAATAATTATATCACAGTATCGCCTTTATAAATGTCCTTCCGCCGTGAGATAGCCTTAGCCGCCTGTTCGGCGTTAAACCCCAATAACTAACTAACTTTATAAACGTTCTTAGTGTGTCTTATGTTAATGCTTGACACAATGGCTGACTTAAGTTACAAAGTGTGAATGTCGTTAAATGAACGACTTTTCTGCTCCTCTTCCTATTTGTACGCAGGCGAGTTCCTTCCGTTACACTCAAAAGGCAGTGGGAAACCTCTGGTACGTGTGCCTTCTACTCACATTGATTGTGAAAAGAAGAGTAGAAACGTCTAAGCTAATGCAGGACAACATTGGTAACCCATTTTATAGGCGAACGTAAACAGTCAAAAGCTCGCCATGGAGCAGATCGCTTTAAGTCTGTGCTTGGGCATTGCTGCTACCTCTCAGATATAACATGGATGGTTTCCATGTCACCTGAAGAAGGATCTTTGATTCGAAACGTCGTTCCTTGTTTCTATTTTAAAGGGTTTTCCACCACTATCTTTTGTTTTTTCTTATCCCTGGACACGTTTTTCCATTGTAGCAGACTCGGAGCCAAGACTGACACCGCCAGGGTAACTAGACGCTTAAAAAAATTAAACGAGATTTTCCATGTCTGTTTCATTCGGCCTGAACCCCTTCACTGCAGACGAAAGGACGATCCATTTGCAAGAGGCATAGATCTTCATGAGCCCCCGCAATTGCGGGGGCTCATGAAGATCTATGTCTCTTGCTGACACCACTTTGTGCGCATTGTTCTTTGGGCGGCTGCCGGAAGCTACTCGGTGTTGAATTAACTGACATAAATTTCACGAACACAGCCTTGCGACCACTGGCAGTGGAGGGGTTAAAGCAGAACGAACAAGATGTTCCACGAGTAACCCTTTGGCTGTCGGTAGCGGTTTTGCTCGCGATCATTCCTACAGGAATCATCGCGACCAAAACCGCTACATACAGAAATCATCGCGACCAAAACCGCTACATACAGGAATCATCGCGACCAAAACCGCTACATACAGGAATCATCGCGACCAAAACCGCTACATACAGGAATCATCGCGACCAAAACCGCTACCGACAGCCAGCGACCAAAACCGCTACCGACAGCCAGCGACCAAAACCGCTACCGACAGGCAAAAGGTTAACGCATTCACCCTTAAGACACACAGGTCGGGAGATAGATCCGGATTGGTTACGATTGTTCAAATCTTTTTCAGATGAGATTTTCTCAGGCTTTCTCAGGCGCCAAGCTAAATCTGACACTACTCTTTGAATTTCAAAGCCGACCCCTCCATGACAACAGGTACGTGGAGTCTCCAGTGGCTCGGTGGTAGAGCGTTCGACTCTCGTCTGTAAGGTCAAAGCGTGGGTCAAATTTTGTTCAGACCCTATTCGGTGCCCCATCTTTGAAATCGCCTTCGTGCTGGACAAAAGAATTTCAGCCCGAAAAGATTAACGTTTCCATAGACGCCTACGTCAGCAATGAAAGGGTTTAACCCTTTGTACGCTAAGGCCGAATTCCCAAAAAATGTTGGAGTTGTCCTTTGAAGACTGCAATACAATCCAGGAGGCAGATCGACCGTGATAGTTCATGGGTGGTGCCAGAATAGCTTGGCGCCTGTAGGCGCTAAGCTATTCTGGCACCACTCTTGAACTATCACGGTCGCTGCACATCTAGCTATGGTGTGTCAGGGTTAAGTGAGTTAAGGCTGTCTATAACGGGACACTGTAAGTGCCGTTTTGACACGCGAAGTTTGTGTGTGTGTGTGCGTGCGTGCGTGCGTGTTTGTGCGACACAGCCATGTATTGTGTAAGGTTGGCATTTGGTATTACAACCCACGCGCTATAGCGATATCACTTTCATTAACCCTTTCATTCCCGGGAAAAAACTGCGAACACCACCCAGCCCCAGCCAAAGTACCTCACGAGCCCCCGTATTTGCGTTGGTTCATGAGTTGTTGTTGGTGGGGTTTTTTTTTTTTTGTTTGTTTGTTTGTTTGTTTTTGTCGTTGTTTTCTTCTTGTTGTTTTTTTTTTGTTTGTTGTTGTTTTGTTTTTTGTTTTGCTTTTTTGCTCTTGATGACCCTATTCATATCCGTGTTCCTTAAACTGATGGGATTATTCGGTGTTGAATTTGCCTTGACATTATTTTCCGTGAAGGGGTTAAGTAGTGATGAAGTAGCAAAACAATGTACTCCGGCATGATCGTTTTCTTTTTCTTTTCTGTTTTCTTTATTTCCTTTTCTTTTTATTTCTTTTGTCTTTTTTTTTTCTTTCTTTCTTTTTTTTTTTTTTTTTTTTTTGGGGGGGGAGGCGGGGGGCGGGGGGGGGGGGTGAGGGGGGTAGGGTGGGGGGGGGGGGAATGGAAGAAATGAGAGAGGGATTTTTAACTGAGAACGGAATTTTAACGTGCTCTACGAGTATGCATCCGGGGTGGGAGGTGGCGACTTTACACATATGCAATATTTATTCCATGGCCTCAGGACTACGCTCACTCGTGCAACTGGCCCTAAGGGTGAAGATGTTCTCACTTGCGGCAGAGAACACGTGTGTACCTGCAGCGTAGCTTTGTTGCGTCAACTCATGACCATCGCTGTTGACTAAAGGCGCTTCAACTGTTTTTGACCCGCAAATGTAAAACACCGTGCTTTCCTCCGTTTGACGAGTCAACTTACTTACTTACGCCTGTCACCCCTACCCGGGTATAGGCCGTCGACGAGAGACCTCCAGCAACTCCTGTCCTGTGCTTCTCCTTCGATTCTACTCCAGGTGGTTCCCAGTCTCTTGATGTCTGCTTGGAGGTCTCGACGCCAGGAGTTTCTCGGCCTACCTCTTTTCCTCTTTCCCTGGGGGTTCCATGACAATGCCTGCCTAGTGATACTGGAAGCTGGCTTTCTCAGACTGTGACCGATCCATCCCCATCTTCTTCGCCCAATTTCATTCTCTGCTGTTATCTGCTCTGTTCTCTCCCAGAGTCTGACGTTGCTGATCTTCTCTGGCCAGTGGATTTTCAAAATTCTTCTAAGGCAACTGTTCATGAAGGTCTGTACTCTGTTGACTGTGGTTTTTGTCAATCTCCATGTCTCTGCTCCATATAGGAGAACTGCTTTTACATTGGAGTTGAAAATCCGGACTTTGGTGTGTTGTGACAGCTCTCTGGAACTCCACACTTTTCTCAGCTGGAGAAAGGCTGCTCTGGCTTTACCGATTCGTGCTCTGACATCTGCATCAGTGCCGCCTTTTTTGTCTATGATGCTCCCGAGATAGGTGAAGGACTCCACCTCCTCCAACGGGGTGCCAGCAAGCAAGACTGGTTCTTCCCTGGTTGCGTTCAGCCTCATTGTCTTTGTTTTCTGTTTGTGAATGGTGAGGCCCACTTGGGACGAGATGTCAGCAAGCCTCGTGGTCTTGTCCTGCATTTGTTGATGAGTGTGGGACAGTAATGCCAAGTCGTCTGCAAAATCGAGGTCGTCAAGCTGTGTCCACAGTGTCCACTGTATTCCACTTCGTCTGTGCTCTGTGGTCATCTTCATGACCCAGTCTATGGCCAGTAGGAAGAGGAACTGAGACAGCAGACACCCCTGCCTGACACCAGTTCTGACCTGGAGCTCTCTGGTGAACTGCCCTTCGTGGATCACGCGACATTTGACGAGTCAAGATGGAAGTTAATTGTGCTCAGTCCTAGCAGCAAGAGGCGTATATTCTCATGAGCCCCTGCAGTCGCAGGGCCCATGAGAATCTACGCCTCTTGCAGACGTAATGAGCAGACTAAGGGTCTGTTGCAGGTAAGTGAACAGCAGGCAGGTTGCGGAGATATTAATTTAATTAAAGGCCCGTGATGTCCGGCGTAAAATGAAATATTCAGTTTAGACCCTTTGTATCTTCTATTGACAGAGGCCTATCTAATTTAAGGACCTATTTATTTCTTTGTCTTTCTTTCTTTCTTTCTTTCTTTCTTCACTCACGATCGGATGTATCTCACTGTCAGGAGTACTATGTTAAAGATTGCAATAAATGCACATATTGTTTCGGTGCTGGAGTGTAATTTTGAACCCTTTTGCTCCGAGCCCTAAGACCCAGACAAATACACATATTTTAACAGACTCATTGCATCTTTAATGCAAAGATCACTTCTTCACTGACCAAAGTTTTATTATTCTGTCTTTCCTTCTCCTCACAGATTGGTCTCTTCTTCTTGTTTTAATCTTCCCCACAAAGCGCTTAGAGCATTCAGTTATTTATTTGGATTTAATGCCGAGCAGGCGACTAAGGCCAGCTCACAACGGGGAGCATTTGGTACAGGATGGAGAAATGAACTGTACTAATTGCGGAACATCATTATCGTCATCATTATTATCGTCATCAATAGGTCACTTAACATGCTGCATGCTGGCAGTTGCACATTGTTTCGTGCAATTGTAAATGTTGAATGGTCATGATAGTGATAAACTTCAAGTATGCGAACAGTCTTAAGGTCGGCTCATTTTGCTTGTAATACTTGGCGGTGAGTTATATATACGCACCCGAAAGAAAGCCCTTTCACTTAGCAAACTAAAGTGCACCAACATTAATTGTTAGAACAATATCAACTGACATACTGCTACATGTACCCAGCTTATCGGGCCGACGTCCTCCAGATGGCCTTTTGCTCACTAGGTGTACATGTCTTCTTATGGAATAACGAGGACTGATGGACCCATCCCTGTGTTTTTACGTCTAAGTGCAGACAAGCACAGTGGCTCAGCCCCGCATCGGAAATTCTTGTACAGGCTTTAGGTAGTCCCCCGTTCAACTCTTTGCATGTGCAAGAGGCATAAAGGCACATGAGCCCCTGCAGTCGCAGGGGCTCATGAGGATCTATGCCTCTTGCTGACGAAGATTTGGCTGCAGCTGTGCATCAGATGACGGTGTTACTTGGGGTGACGTGTACACGGCTTAGCGGTAATCCCTTGACAGGCTGAGATGCATGTAGAACATGACAGCCATCTCGCTGACTTGGCTTTTTTTAAAAAAAAAATGTATTGTCCCGCGAGGGAAAGTCTGGGATGTCTTCCGCGGGGAAGTCATGTCGCCGCAGTGAAGCGCCACCCGACTTGCTTAGTTGTGTTTTTTTTTTTTTTTTAATCACGTGAGTGCTGTGGAGGAAAGCCGGAGTACCCGCAGGAAAAAAAACAACAAAACAATGATTCAGAAAACTGTATTGTCCCTTGCCCAGTTGATTCAAGATTCAAGATATTTATTGTCCCAAAAGGGATATTCTTGTTACAGTTCACAGCTCATAAAAAAAATGGTAAAAAGATTAGTAAGAAACATAATCTAATATGAGACCGATAAAGAATACAACAACTATACACATCACATTCTAACTATATACCACATAGCATGTAAGCTAATTAATTTATACATAACATTAAATATCACATAAATGTCACATAATTTACGTAATTTAGGCACTTTCATCCCAATAAAGCAGCCCTGAATGTCACTAAAATATATTCTATAAACACACACACACACACACACACACTCACACACACACACACCATCACACACACACACACACACACACACACACACACACACCATCACACACACACACACACACACACTTATCAACGTCGCCTGGATAAAAACGGGACACCACATTGCGTTCTGCCAAATTATATGAGTCCTATAAAGGCAGGGACATCTTCCTTTTGATTAGAGATACACATAACAAAATTGCATTTCCCATTTTCCGACAGTCTCTCGACGTTCCATACGCAGTTGCACCCTTCCCCATTCACACACTTAGCTCCCACCCTGACGCAGATTCAGCCTGTGGACAAAATGATGACCGGCCCGTTGACTATTGCGGACGATACCGACGTGTAACTACGTAACTGCGTGTCTTTTACGCCGAGCGATAGCGTCAGTAGTAATCAGCTGTGGAGACATTCATTTGAAAAAAATTAATTCCCTTTACCGGCGAGGTATTAAGCTTATTCTTCCTGGTTCGTCCCCTACTGATGAAAGACTGAAGGCCCTTAATATTCTACCACTCAGTAAACAATTGGAACTTAATAGATGCTTACTTGTGCAAAAAATTCTAAACGATGCCGCCCCTCCCTATCTCCGTGAGCTGTTTTCCCACACGAATAGAGAGAACACGAGGAACAGCTTACTCCATCTCCCAAAACCGAGAATCGACATCTTCAAATCTAGCATATCATTTTCCGGTGCTAAGTCATGGAATAACTTGCCCTCGCCTTTAAAGTCTATTTCAAAGTTATCTATCTTCAGAGCTCGCGTCCATAAATATTTGCTGTCGATGTGAATGTCCTATTTTTCTGTTTAGTATGTTGCTCCAGCACAGCAGATTGCTGCAGATTATGTAATAGTTTGACTGTCTGCATTAACATGTCAGGTTCATACACGTACATATATTGTTTTAATTCTTTTTGTATTTTTTTTTCTTTCTGATGGTGGGGGGGGGGGTATGGGTACTTATATATATTTTATCTTTTGCTGTATCGTCTTATGTATTTTTATATGTGTAGAGTAGCAGGACAGTTTGGAAGATAGGCATTGCTATGCCTAAAACTTTTTATCCTGAATAAAAACGTTTCATCATCATCATCATCATCAGTAGTGGTAATTCTGCAACTGCAAGCGAGTCACGTATGTGACGAAAACCACACGCAGAACAACAATAAACTTACGTTCGGAGATCAGAAGAAGGTGAAAACTGCACGTGTTGCTACTAAAACAGTGCATTAACCCGTTCAGTGCCGGAAAAAATCGAACACCACCCAACTGCAAGAGGTATAGATCCTCATGAGCCCCCGCATTCGCGGGGGCTCATGAGGATCTATACCTCTTGCTGACGCCACTTCGAATCCATGTTCCTGGGACAGTTGGGGCTTTTTTGGTGTCGAACGAAGGAAGCATGCACTCAATCTGCGCCAGCCGGCACTGAAAGCCGTTTTCGTCGAAACAGGCGCAAATTTGTCCCACTTCTGGTTTCCGAACAACGTCTGTTACACACAGCTGCAGGGGGCTCATGGGAATCTATGCTTCTTGAACTGAGATAACGGAACATTGCGCGTAGCCGGGACTGAGCCACACGCGTCGATGCGCCGGCCGTAGTAGGTCGCATTACTTCTAATCACGCCGGCCTGGCGGTGATGACTTTGGTAGATAAACGCGACAGGAGCGAGGTGTCATCGCGTACAGGAACAGAGGGGAAACGCTATAGGCATCTTACCCTAGTAAGCAAAGGGTCCTCGGGGCGACGTCGGCCGCAGTGGGCCCGCGCACCGCCGTGCGCGGGCCCAGTGCGGCCGATGTCTGCCCGAGGGTCTTTTGATACCGGGGTACGTAGTACAATAAACTACGGGTATTACAGTTCTTCAGGGAACGCACTTTGTCTTGTCAGCATCTCCCAAGTGTGTTATTAGTAAGGTAATTTACATAGGAAAATTTAAGTTCACACTACTATATAAAAAAGCGCTGTTATATACGACTTGTGTTTTATCCAGCCTTGTTATAAGCAAAGTTTACCGTTGTTTAACCCATTCAGCCCTGACGCACTGCAGCAGGAGATGGATCGACCATGACAATTCAAGGGTAGTGCCAGATTAGCTTGGCGCCTGTCTGCGCCAAGCTAATCTGGCACTGCCTTTGAATTATCATGGTCGATCCATCTCGTGCAAATCGTGCATAGTCATTAGATGACGCCTCCAAAATTTGGGAAATACGGCCGTCGGGTTGAATGAGTTAAGGTGTTTCGTTTGATTGTTGACACTGTTTTCCACAGGCTGCGAATGGTAAGTGACCACTCGGCAGTCAGAAAGTTACAGATGCAGAACGGAAGTCACTCACGGCCATTCAGAAACCTCCAATCAAACGATAGTCTCTCACTGGCAAATCAGGAGCGAGCATTTGTTTTTTAACTCCAGCCAATCAAAACCGTACACTCAGCAATCTATCGTCCTGTTTGCTAAGAGTTGAAGTGACTGAGTTGGTGGACGGGAGATTAACCCATTTAACCGCAGGTGTCACCTAATGACTGTGTACCAGGTTCAGGAGATGGATCAACCATGATAAATCAAAGGTAGTGCCTGATTAGATTAGCGCCATCAGCTGCCGAGCTAAACTGGCACTGCCCTTGAATATCATGGTCGATCCCTCTCCTGCTGTAGTGCATCGGGGCGAAATGGGTTACTAGCCTACAATCGAGATGTATGACTTTATCCAGCGCATCTCGAATGCGTTAAATGCTGTTCTTATTTGTACTAGTTTGTAGACCTTTATTTTAACACGTCTGTCTTGCGAGGTTCGAAAAGCGGGTTCCGGCGTCGGGACTTTTCTCCTCTAGTATCACCGTTAATTCGGGCGAACCGTCGGGGGTTCTTTCTCCGGGTACTCCGGCTCTTACTCCCCCTCCCCTATGGTACCGGTTTAAGGCCACTTTATAAATTTCAAATGACAAGCTATCAAAATTTCCGAAATCTCAGTAGCTGAACTGACCCTTTGCACCACGGGAATGTCCTGTGTTTGTCTTCAGTGTGAATGCGCGTGCGTCACGTGAGCGTGCGTGTTGGGTGCAGTTCGCGGCGCTTTGAGCCGATTCGCAGAATTGGGAAAAAAGCGCCTATATATTAACCGGTATTATTATTATTATTATTATTTCTCGTTAGACGGGGAAGTGGCGCAGTGGTTAAGGCGTCTGCCTCCAATGCCAAAGGTGCGAGGTTCGATACCGGGTTCCGGCGTTGGATTTTTCTCCTCTGGTGTCACCGTCTGGGTAGTGGGCAGATGTTCACATCTGCACGGGACATAGACGACCCCGGCCCCCACGAGTCCCCTGCTGCCTTGCAGGCTTGGCCGCTTGGCTGCGGAAAGGCTAAGGGAGGAAACCCCTGAAATCAAAGCCCCCGTGTCTCCGGGGAAGGCTTTTGAGCCAGAGACTAAGACAAGGACAGTCTGATATAAAACCTACGACCCGAGGACCTCGATGCCACCGTCCCAGCTTGCTAGGCCATGGCAAACGAACCAAGGGTTTAAAGGGTGGGGCCAGTACTGCGCACACTGCACTCCACCAAAAAGCTCCACCGCGCAGGCTTTAGGAAACGCCCACGGACTATGACACTGAACTTTCCAAGTCCTGTAGCGATGGGCAAGGGGCAAAACGGCAGGTGAAAGATGTCACTGGAAGCCGCAGTCTCAAACCTGCATGCAGGCGGTTCAGGATATTGGTCGCCTGATGTTGACCTGGGGATGACAACGTCACTCGGCACACCCTGAACGACCAAGCAGCCTTCTCTAGGGACAGCACTGCTTGCTCCACACGGAGAGGGGCCTAGAAAAGGTGGCCTAACCAAAGCTCATCCCCTCGTAACCCCAGTTGGCTAGCCGCGGTCAACGGGCATCTTCTCATGCGGTCAGAAAACAAGAAAAAACAATGGATCCACTCTCATGACGACCACGACCGGACTCAACGTAGCATGCTGGAACATCCGAACCATGCTCGACACAGCAGACAGCGGACGCCCTGAACGTCGCTCCGCCCTCATTGCCCATGAATTGCGGAGGTTAAACATCGACATCGCCGCGCTCAGCGAAGTACGCCTTCCGGAGGAAGGCAGCCTCCAAGAACTTGGCGCTGGCTACACCCTCTACTGGTCAGGCAGGCCTGCATCAGAAAGACGGCTCTCAGGCGTGGGCTTCATGGTGAAGACCCACATTGCGACTAAGTTGGAAAACCTACCAACGGGTCACTCCGACCGCATCATGTCCATGCGCCTCCCACTGAGACACCAGCAATACGTCACCCTTCTCAGTGTGTACTCCCCAACCCTCCTGGCAGAGCCTGCAGAAAAAGACAAGTTCTACTCTGACCTGCGCAGCCTCCTGCAGAGCACCCCTGCAGACGACAAAGTCATCTTCCTTGGCGACTTCAACGCCAGAGTGGGCCAAGACTCAGAAGCCTGGAAAGGAGTCCTCGGCAAGCATGGCGTTGGGAACTGCAATGACAATGGTCGCCTACTGTTGGAGCTCTGTGCAGAGCAGCAACTTGTCATCACCAACACTACTTTCCAGCAAAAGGACAGTCGAAAGACCACCTGGATGCATCCTCGCTCCAAGCACTGGCACCTTATCGACTATGTCCTAGTGCGTCAGAGGGACCGCAGTGACGTCCTCCTCACCAGAGTGATGCCCAGCGCAGAGTGCCACACTGACCACCGCCTTGTTCGCTGCAAACTAAGGCTCCGCCTCAAGCTGAAACCCAAGAAATGGGGCCCCCCCAAGAAAAAGCTTGATGTTGCCAGCCTTCAGCGTGACGACAAGAAAGCTGCCCTTCAGGCCGATTTACAGCGCATGCTCAAAGACACAGTTGATCCAGCAGACTCCTCCCCTGAAACACTCTGGGAACAACTGAAAACTGCTATTGTAAAATCTTCTGTGGAAGTCTTGGGCTTTGCTAGAAAGAGGAACAAAGACTGGTTTGACGAAAACGACGTAGAGATCCAGGAACTTCTAGCAAAAAAAAGAGCCGCCCACCAGGCCCACCTAGCCCAGCCTTCCTGCCCTGTGAAGAAGTCTGCCTTCCGCCTCATCTGCAGCAGTCTCCAGCTCAAGCTTAGAGAGCTCCAGAACGAGTGGTGGTCCAGACTCGCACAGAGGACCCAGCTCTGTGCTGACAACGGTGACTACAGGGGCTTCTACGAAGCACTGAAAGCAGTGTATGGCCCTAGGCACCTGGTACAAAGTCCCCTGCGAAGCGCTGATGGACAGGCACTCCTCACAGATAATACCTCCATCTTGAACCGCTGGTCGGAATACTTTCAGGACCTCTTCGGCGCTGAGCGCACTGTTCAAGAAACAGTCATCCTCCAAATCCCACACCTTCCACTAAAGGTTGAATTGGACGAACCGCCCACCGCCGAAGAGACCCTCACAGCCATCCACCAGCTCAAGAGTGGCAAAGCAGCAGGCATTGACGGAATCCCGCCAGAGATCTGGAAACATGGAGGCCCAGCACTGCACAACAAGCTCCACGACCTCTTTCTCTGCTGCTGGGAAAAAGGAACACTACCAAAGGATCTCCGTGATGCAGTCATCATCACCCTGTACAAGAACAAAGGAGAGAAGTCTGCCTGCTCTAATTATCGTGGAATTACCCTGCTGTCCATTGCCGGGAAAATTCTCGCAAGGTTGCTCCTGAATCGGCTGGTACCTGCCATCGCTGAGGACCACCTCCCAGAGGGCCAGTGTGGCTTCAGAGCCAACAGGAGTACCACCGACATGGTCTTTGTGCTGAGACAGCTTCAGGAGAAGTGCCGCGAGCAGAACAAAGGCCTGTACGTAACGTTTGTTGACCTAACAAAAGCGTTTGACACTGTGAGCAGGCAAGGTATGTGGCAGATCCTGGAGCGACTAGGTTGTCCCCCAAAGTTCCTCAACATGATCGTCCAGCTCCACGAGGACCAGCAAGGCCAGGTCAGACTAAACAGTGACCTCTCAGAACCATTCCCCATTCGCAATGGCGTGAAGCAAGGCTGCGTGCTGGCACCGACCCTCTTCACCATCTTCTTCAGCATGATGTTGAAGCAGGCCACAGTGGACCTCGACGATGACGACGCAGTGTACATCAGGTATCGTCTCGATGGCAGCCTGTTCAACCTCAGACGACTGCAGGCCCACACGAAAACCCTAGACCAACTGATTCGTGAGCTGCTCTTTGCTGATGACGCTGCCCTCGTTGCACACACAGAGAGAGCCTTGCAGCGCATTACGTCCTGCTTCGCAGATGCCGCCCAGCTCTTTGGACTTGAGGTCAGTCTGAAAAAGACAGAGGTCCTTCATCAGCCGGCACCCAAGGAAGAGCATCGCCCTCTCCACATCACCATCGGCGAGTCCGAACTGAAGTCTGTACACCAGTTTACCTACCTTGGCTGCATCATCACGTCAGACGCCAAGCTGGACAAGGAGCTGGACAACAGGCTGGCAAAAGTGAACAGTGCTTTCGGGCGACTATTCAAGCGGGTGTGGCACAATCAACAGCTGAAAAAAGGCACCAAGATCAGCGTGTACAGAGCTGTCGTCCTCACCACCCTGCTGTATGGTTCCGAGTCCTGGGCCCTCTACCGCAGCCAACTACGACTCCTCGAACGCTTTCACCAGCGCTGCCTGCGTACCATCCTCAGCATTCACTGGAGTGACTATGTCACCAACGTCGAGGTCCTTGAACAGGCGGAAACTGTGAGCATCGAGGCTTTGCTGCTGCGGACACAGCTTCGCTGGGCGGGGCACGTCTCCAGGATGGAGGATCATCGCCTACCCAAGATCACTCTGTTCGGCGAGCTCGCCACTGGACACCGAGACAGAGGGGCACCAAAGAAGAGATACAAAGACGGTCTCAAGAAGTCACTTAGTGCCTGCCAAATCGACCACCGCCAATGGTCTTTGCTTGCTGCGGACCGTGACACCTGGCGCTCCACCATTCACAAGGCAGCCGTCTCCTTTGAGGACTCTCGCAGAGCTAACCTTAAAGACAAGCGGCTCAGAAGAAAAAACAGAGCTGTCGTAACTCAGAACCCTGACCAGACCTTCCCCTGCAGCCACTGCGGTCGAACCTGCCTGTCCCGGATTGGCCTCCGCAGCCACGAAAATGCCTGCAGACGACGTGGGCAAGCCCTATAGAATCTTCGTTCGCGAAGTCAAGCCAAGAGAGAGATTATTTCTCGTTGCATTTTCCGGTGTGAGATGGCCGCCTGCTTGGCCTTAAACCCTAATAATTCACTAGCTCGTCGCTTTATGCCGGATGCAGTACATCTGGAATGAGTTAAATCAGCCAAAAGTCATAACAATGGCCAATACTGTACATTTCCTCGTACACACGATGAAATCCCACTGAGAAATCCCGGGCAAAACATAAGATTTACTCATTCCAAAAAATGGCTTTCGCTCTTTCAACTTTTTAAAAATTTATTTATGTGTTCGGCGGTTGTTTCAGGACGGTTTTACTACACTATATAAACAACTGCCAAACAAAAAAAAGTAATTAAAAAGGTCTGACTAAGGAAAACTGGTTCCGGTGTATTTCTCAGTGCCAAGCGCCTGTGCAAAAGAGCTATCAGGACTCGCGCGCGAAGACAATGCATGCCGGAAAACGTTATCACGTGCTGACACCGCTTGCGACTAATGTCTTGTGTACTGCTGGCACGCGACCTAATAGGTGCCACCTCATGTGTCCGTGTGCTGGTCTGCGATTTTGGACCTTACGGCCAAAGGCCGTAAGGTCCAAAATCACAGACCATCACACACGCATATTTGTCTGAGTGCATGCATCATCCTATTGCTAATTCGTTTTATCAGGCGTGCGTGTCTCAATTTATCCTTTTATATGCGAGGGGGGGGGGGGTGGGGGGAGGGGGGAGGAAGAAAGAGAGGAGGATGCGGGTAGGCGCCGGATGATAGGGGTGGGAAAGGAACATAACCCCTTCACCGCCAGTTGACGCAGACTGTGTTTCTGGTAACCACTGTAAGTTCAGCGTCAAAGATCTCCGACCGTCAAAGGATCATGGATCATGGTGTCAGCAAGAGCTATATATCCTCATAAGACCGCGCAGTTGCGGGGGCTTATGAGGGTATATGCCTCTTGCTGACATGAAAATATACCTCTTGCAATTGTTCGGTGTTTAAGTTCTCTCCCCAGGGAGAGGCTTATTGATGTATTTTGTGTTTGTGTAAATGAGTATGCGTTTGTGTGTGTGTGTGTGTGTGCGCGCGCGTGCGTGCGTGTGTGTGTGTGTGTGTGTGTGTGTGTGTGTGTGTGCGTGTGTGTGTGTATTTGTGTGTGCGAGCGCATGTTTGAGAGTATGTGTGTGTTTGTTTGTGTGTTTGTTTGTGTGTTTGTTTGTGTGATTGAGTGTTATTGAGTTTGTTTGCGTGTGTGCGTGCGCGCGCTTGCGTGTGTGCGTACGTGCTCTTGCGTACGTGCATGCGTGTGTCCGTACGTTTGCTTGCATGCGTGCGTGCATGCTTACGCGTGCTTGTGTGTTTGTGCTCGCGTGAGCGGACTCGCTTGCCTTCCCTCGCGAGTTTGTCTCACCAGTGACATTTATTAATACGAGACAAATGTGTTCCATTGATAACAAATTTCTTACACCTGTTTCGTAATCTCTCTCTCTCTCTCTCTCTCTCTCTCTCTCTCTCTCTCTCTCTCTCTCTCTCTCTCTCTCTCTCTCTCTCTCTCTCTCTCTCTCTCTCTCTCTCTCTCTCTCTCTTTCTCACCCACGCCCGCCCACCCCCCACCCACCCATCGCCCACTGGGCACCGGCCTCCACGTGGCGTGGGTGGGTAGTCTCTCCAGTCACTGACTGAGGAGGCTAGCAGAGTGGTGCCATCACTGTCCAGGATAGGACTTGACGTCAGCAGATATGTTGTGCAGTCTTTTTCTCTGGTCCGGTTTTTAAGGAGCTGTGCTAACCCAGGTCTTACCATGTTGGCCGATTGGTCCTTAAAAATACTCATTATTTTTTGGTCCTTTGGATCCCAAGTGTTTGCCGTGCTTGGATACCCGTGTCCGGGGTGAAGAGGATCCTGGTGGCTGAAACACTCCACTTTGGCCTTGACTTCTGCCTAAACGGGAGGCTAGTCGTACCGGCCTAGTCAATCGGCTCTTGTCACGTTGAGCCCTATCCCATTGTTGACATGCGGGCTGATATACGGAGCACCATGCTACAGCCTTTGCTGCTGATTAGGTGCTTTACGCCAGTATTCCCCTGCATTCAACGGTGTGATAGAAGGCGGTGGCTCAAACGGTTCAATCGGGCTTACCCCCTTGAGTATATCTTTCGGGCAGTCTCCATTGTGCGTCGGCTGGAGACCCGCCGACAAATGCACTTTCCCTTGTTGGGCTCGGTGGCGGGCGGGGACCCCCGGGGGATGAATATCTAACATACTATAATATGGAAAACCCCAAAAAACCAAAACTGGCACCAAAGCGGCACATAGCCGCCGACATTGTTATTGAGAACGATAGTGACTCTGACTGTGAGGAAGCGACGCCTCAGGCGTTGGCCGCCTGGCCTCGCTTTCTCATTATCCACAGCCAAGTTAAAGAGAAGCCTGTTTCCAAGCTGCACCCTTTCCTGGTAGGGGAGACCCTCAGGAGCCGTGTTGGCAGGCCTGAGGCCCAGCGCCTCAGGTCTGGTGACTTGCTGGTAGAGTGCCGTACCCGGGCACACTCCAATGGGCTACTGAGGCTCTCCTCTATCGGAGACACTCCAGTGGAGGTCACTCCCCACTAAACGATGAATTCGTCTAGAGGAGTGATTAAAGATCAAGCATTGGCCGAACTGTCTGAAGATAAACTTGTACGGAACCTTAAGTCACAGGGGGTGACCTACGTCAGGCGCTTCGTTTCCAAACGAGGTGGTAGGGAGATCCGTCTCCCTACCACCATCCTGACGTTTGGCACCCCCACCGACCGTACTACCATCTGGGGAGGTTACTACTCCCTAAAAGTGAAAAAGTACGACCCTCTCCCCCTCCGGTGCTTTAAGTGCCAAAAGTATGGCCATGGGCAGAAGACATGCCGCCAGGCAGAGGCTCTATGCGCCCGCTGCACTAAGCCCGGACACTCTGCTGAGTCCTGCACAGCCATCCCCCTGTGTGTGAATTGCCAGGGGGCGCATATGGCTTCGGACAAGAAATGCCCTCGTTGGATATCCGAGTGCAAGATTCAGCAGGTGCGTGTGGAGAAGGGGCTGTCCTTTGCGGACGCCAAAAAACCGGTTGATGGCCCTGGTGCAGCTGAGGCTGCGCCAAACTCAAATAACACCTTTGTGTATACTTTTAGTGCTGCGGTGGCAGGCAAGCGCCCCACCAAAGACTTCTCTTGTCAAACCCCAACTTCTTGGTTGGGGGCGGAGCCTCGGATCCTCTCGCCCCTGGAGAGTAACCCTCCTCCGGTGATGACGAGGAGCCAGGGAACGCAGAGGGCGGACGATACCGGTCCGGTGGCACCGCCTTCTGTTGTCCCTAAGCCTCAGCCCCCACCCAAGCCTGCCAATCTTACTACAAAGACTTCTGGCTCTGGTCACCCTTCTAGGGCCGCCAACTCTGGCGGCAGGAACGCTGTCCCGGCCCAGAAGTCTAAGAAAGTTACGGGACCGCTGTGCGTACGGGCCCAGAAGGGGGACACTGATGTCCCCCTTCAAAATAAATATGCTGCATTGAAGGAGCAGATGGAGGGGGTGGAAGTTGTTGTGGCTGGTGCTGCGGCAGCTTCTCCCTCCTCATCTCCGAGGAACCAGAGGAGGCCCGGGAGTCGACCCCCCTCTGTTTCTTCGACTCCTTCCAAAGCACAGGAAAAGGGGGGAAAGAACTGTTCTCCTCCACATAAAACCTAACCATGTACTCTCTGCTTCAGTGGAATCGTCGTGGTTTTCACACCAACTTTGAAGAATTACGCCTTTTAGTAAAGTCCTATAACCCCTCAGTAATATCTCTTCAGGAGACTTATCTGAAGACTTCTGACCCTGTCTCCTTTAATGGTTTACTTGCTTTCCATAAAGGCTCTGATTCGGAGAGACGCTCGGGTGGAGTGGCTCTTCTCATTAGCAACCAGCTTTTATGTAGCCCCGTTAGTGTTGACACCTGTCTTCAGGCTGTTGCAGCTCGGGTTACCTTAAAGAAGACCATAACCATATGCAGTATTTACCTGCCACCATCCCTGCGGGTCTGTAGTAATGATATTTTTAACTTAGTAGATCAGCTGCCCCCTCCCTTTATTTTTATGGGAGATTTTAACGGTCACGCTCACTTGTGGGGTAGTGACCACTATGATGGCAGAGGTCAGATGTTAGAAGATGTTTTTTTCTCAACTTAACCTATGTGTTTTTAATGATGGCTCACCTACTTACTCTATCCCAGGTTCAGGATCTAGTTCTGTTCTAGACCTCACTGTGTGTGATCCTTCTCTCATGCTGGACTTTGACTGGAAGGTTCACGACGACCTGTGTGGTAGTGACCACTTTCCAGTAGTCCTGTCATCGGTCAGCTGTGGGGAGGACCCACCGGTGGGGCGCTGGAATCTTAAGAAAGCTAACTGGCCTCTGTTCGCCTCCCTCTGTCAGTCTCGTATTACAGAGGAGGTGTTCATGTCAGCTGAAGAACCTGTTTCTTCTTTTACTACTATTTTGTTGGACGTAGCGAGTGAAACCATCCCTAAAACTTCCGCATCAACCCCTCGGAAGCCGAGAGTACCATGGTTCAATAAAGAGTGCCGCAAGGCCCAAAAAGCGCGCAAAACTGCTCAGCGACGTGCTTTCCGTAATCCGTCGCAAGTGAATATTTTAACCTTTAAAAGACAGAGGGCGAAAGCCCGTTACATTTTTAAACGTGAACGCCGTGCTTCCTGGAGACGCTTCGTTTCATCTTTAACTTCTCGGACTCCGTCCCAGAAAGTCTGGAAGGCTGTGCGAAGAATTAGGGGCAAAGGTGGCTCGGCTTCTGTCAGCCATTTTAGAGATGGTGCCAGCTTGGTCACAGATAAAAAAAAAAGCTGTGGCCAGTTTGCTTGCCTCCACCATTGCCCATAATTCTTCAACAGAGCATTATTCACCCTTCTTCCAGAGAGAGAAGGAGAAGCGAGAGTCTCGTATTTGTGATTTTAAGTCCGATAACTCAGAAGACTATAATGCCCCTTTTACATTATCAGAATTGCAGCAAGCCTTGCAGAAATGTAATGACTCTGCTGCTGGCCTAGATACCATCCACTATCACTTCCTAACGCATCTGCCTGAGAGGTCACTCCTTGTACTTCTTAAGGCCTTTAACCATATCTGGAGAACTGGCCATTTTCCGCCGTCTGGGCACCAGGCTGCGGTTGTACCGATCCCCAAGCCGGGTAAGGATCCTTCCGACCCGGACAACTACCGGCCTATCGCTTTGACATCATGTTTATGTAAAACTATGGAGCGCCTGGTCAACGCCCGCCTGGTGTGGCAACTTGAGTCACACGGTCTTCTCACAGACCTCCAGTGCGGTTTCCGGCGCTTCCGTAGTACAACTGACCATTTAGTCCGCTTTGAATCATTTATTCGAGATGCTTTTGTCAACAAGCAGCATGTCTATGCAATTTTTTTCGATCTTGAGAAGGCGTATGACACTACCTGGAAGTATGGCATAATGTCTGACTTGTTGGACATGGGTTTTAATGGGCACCTGCCCGTCTTTATTCACAATTTTTTTTACTAACCGGTCGTTCCATGTCCGTGTGGGCTCCACCCTCTCCGACTCCTTTGAACAGGAGATGGGTGTCCCACAGGGCAGCATTCTATCTCCTGTTTTATTTAGTATTAAAATTAATAACATTGTAAAGGTCGTCAAGGATGATTCTGAATGCTCTTTGTTTGTTGACGACTTTGCTTTGTGCGCACGTGGTCGAGGACTTGCGTCCCTTGAGAGGCGCTTGCAGCTGTGCGTTGATCGCATCCAGCGGTGGGTGTCTCTCAATGGATTCAAGTTCTCGCCCTCCAAGACAGTCTGTGTGCATTTTACTAACTAGACGAAATTTTTTTCCCAGAACCTAGCCTGAGCATTGCTGGAGTGCCAATTAAGGTGGCCGAGGAGGCAAAGTTTCTGGGGGTCATCTTTGACAAAAGACTTACCTTCCGCAACCATATTAATTACCTCAGAACCTCTTGTCAGAAGGCTCTCGACGTTCTTCGTGTCGTTGGTCGTACTGACTGGGGTGCGGACCGTACTGTCTTACTTCAACTGTACCGGGCCCTTGTTCGGTCCAAACTGGATTACGGCTCTGTGGTGTATGGCTCAGCTTCCAAGTCTGTGCTACAGCGTCTGAACACAATTTACCTTCAGGGTCTGCGGATATGTCTTGGGGCCTTCAGGACGTCTCCAGTTCCTAGTCTGTATGCCGAGGCAGGGGAGCCTTCTCTCAAGCTCCGCCGCATCCGCCTCATGCTCAGCTACGTTCTGAAACCGAAGGCCCATCCAGACAATCCTGCCTATGATTGTGTTTTTAAACCATCGTTTGCAGAGATTTACGATACCCATGCGGGAGCTGTCCGTCCACTTTCTTTCCGTTTCGGACCTCATCTGCAGGCGGCCGGATTGGACCTGGACAGAGTTTCGGAATCCCTGCAACACATCACTCCACCCTGGCTCTTACCAGTTCCTGACATCTTGCTGGATTTGACTGCCCACAAGAAAGACTCTACTCCACCAGCCATAATCCAACAGAGCCTCATTGAACTGCTTTCAATTTTTCCTGGCTATTGTCGTATCTATACGGATGGGTCAAAGTCTGAGGATGGGAGAGTGGCTGCGGCCGCAGTGTCCTCTCGTCATCCTAGACGCTCATTTAAGCACCGCCTCCCAGACCACTCATCTGTATTTAGTGCAGAACTGCAGGCGGTTCTGCTGGCACTAAGGCATGCTTATCGATCTAGAGAAAGGAACTTTCTGATTCTGTCTGACTCTCTTTCTGCCCTGCAGGCCCTTCAGGGCACGGGAAATGACCACCCACTGCTGGTGCAGATCAGAGAGCTCTTCGCAGATTTGATGAAGGAATATTATGACATTATTTTTATTTGGGTCCCAGGGCATGAGGGCATCGAAGGCAACAGGGTCGCAGATTCTGCTTCCAACGATGCCCGCAATGACCCTGTCCCTGACACACAGACTGTTTATAGTGATTTTAGACATGTGGTTAGTGCGTACATAGCCGGCCGTGAGTGGCAGTCCGAGTGGTACAAAGAGGAAGCTAACAAGCTGCATGAAGCCCTTCCTAAGTTGTCCGACGGCCTACCTTATCGCTGCGGCAGCCGCCGTGAGGAGACTGCCCTTGCTCGGCTCCACATCGGGCACACGTATGTTACGCACTCTTATTTACTAAAACAGGAGGGAGCGTCCATGGTGTTATGCCTGCGACGAGCAGTACTCTGTTCAACACTTTTTGCTGTCTTGTGATGATCTAATCGACACAAGGTATAAACATTTCACAGCAGACTCCTTGAAAGTTTTGTTCCGGGATGTACCCCTCGGACAAGATCTTAAGTTTTCTGAGAGAGTGCCATATTTTTAATAAGATTTGAGCGTTTATTGACTATGTTGTTTCTATTATTTTGGCCTTTTTGGTAGTCTGTCGACGTTTTCTTTAAAGACCTGTGCGACGTTTTAGCCTGTCATATTTTAAGGTATATTTACATCATGTCTTTAAGACCTTTCTTTTAGTCTGGCTGACCAGATTTTTACCCTTCCCGCCGTGAGATGGCCTTGGTTGCCTGCTCGGCGTTAAACCCAAATAACTAACTAACTAACTAACTAACCCCCCCCCCCCATCCCCCCCAACCCCCCCCCCCCCCCCACCCCCACCCCCCGTCATTTTTTTTTTTTTTTTTGGCTGTTGTAAGAAATTAGGTCAGCTTTCCATAAAATGAGTTCGTCTGTGTAGTGTCTCGCCATCCACCACTCATACTTTATCAAAGCGACAGTTTCAGCCTGTTTTCATGATAACAATATTTTGTGTGCTGCTCTGTAATATTTTACTTCACTGCTGTAGGCTACACCGTCTCAAATCACAGACCAGCACACACTTTGAGCCGTAACAGTCCAAAATTGCAAACTTGGGCTGAGTTACATGAGTCACCTTAACTCCTGCGCACGCCACTAAGAAAGGTGCTCCGCTTTAGCGAGCACCTTGCTTAGTGGCTTGTGCAGGACTAAGTTCGCTCGTGCAACTGAGCCCTGTGCACAGTTAGAGCCGTAAGGTCCAAAATTATATACTAGCACACATCAGCACTCTAAAGGCAAAAGACATTTAACTCCATGTTTGTAAAAAGCGAGATTTTCATAGTATTGCAATGAAAATCTCGCTTTTCACAAATAAAGGCCTTAACGGACAGACAATTTTATGAAGATCTATGCATCTTTTGCGGTTGAGGTCCCAGATAAGAACCTGTGTGATTCATTTTGGGCGCGACTCGCACTACGTGTGTGGCACCGTTGCGTGGCACTGATTAATTAAGACACTCAAATTGAATTATGCGCAAATTTCTGTCTCAGTTTCTGTGCAGGATTATTGTTTTTTTTTTCCCTGCTGTATGGAGAATTTAGTATATTGAACCTCAAATTTGGGAGTTGTCCTCCAAAAAACAAAAAAGAAGAAAAAAAAGCCATTGCTATATTTTGGCAGAAAGAGGGTTCCAAATGGTTGAACTCGTTCAGAGCCGAGAAAATTGAAACGCCACCCAAATGCAAGAGGCATAGATCTTCATGAGCCCCCGCGACTGCGGGGGCTCATGATGATCTATGCCTCTTGCTCATTCCGCTTTGAATCCATGTTCCTGAAACAGCTTGGGTTTTTGTGTGTTGAATTAAACCCATTACATCCTGAGGCTGCTTTTGTAAAATTTGCGTATTGTCCTACGAAGGCTGCATTACTAATTAGGAGATAGATTAAATGATTTAGTTCAAGGGTGGTGCCAGCATAGCTTGGCGCCTGTGGTGCCAAGCTATGCTGGCACCATCCTTGAACTATCAGTCAAATTTATTTCAAGCAATGGGTGTATCAGGATGAAAAGGGTTAACGAAGATTGCAGGAACAGTCTGCGTCAGCTGGCACTGAAGGGGTTAACGCTTGGTGCCTGGACGGAGGCACCATGCTGTTACGTCTTACACCACGTGTTACGTATATTGTGTTCTCTGTGTATTATTTCTTACTTCACACCATCAGTATTATATATATATATATATATATATATATATATATATATATATATATATATATATATATATATATATATATATATATATATATATATATATATATATATATATTATACATCTCGCCTACGAAGAACCATGGCCTTTTGCGATCTTACTATGTATAACCCAGACCAAAAAGGTGACTGCCAAGCGTGTAAAATGCAAAGAAGTACCCAGCGGAGAAAGAAACACGCTTAGAAAAGACAGTTACAACACAATTTATTACTATTTCGGGTAAATACCCTTCTTCAAATTAGAGAAACAAACAAATAGAGAGATCAGTCGCTACTTATCTTTATTTATCGCTGAAGGAATGTGACAACTGAAGGATGTGTCGTAAAATAAAATAAAATAGAAACAAAAGTGCGTAAAAAAGAAGTAAAATAAAATGACGTCAAAGAAAAAACTCATAAGAGAGAGACTGAGAGAAAGTGAACACGAGCTACAAGAGTGTGTGTAAGGGCGCCCGTCCCCGAGCAAACGTGAATGCGTGTGCGTGAGGCCAGAAAGAAAGCCCGGAGAAAGAGAGCTTTCTATGGCCATGAGCTCTTGACACACAGGTCAAAGACTATCAGGTGTAAGGCTGCTTGTTGCCCCTCTTTCAGATACGCCAAAACGTCGTTAGACACTCGGGGAAATTATCATCAGATTGGAGTGCGGCTGAAGCACACTTGGACGACACTTGTGAAGGTGCGCGGGCCGACCACAGCTTAGTGAACTTTTGCTTACTACGCAGTAAAAGATAGTTGTTCGCCTGTTCTTGCACGCATCAGTGGCGCCCTGCTGCGTTGTGGCGGCAAATTACCGATTAGGCCTACAGTCACTCAGCTAGCCGACTCGGCTTCCTGCGAGATGTAATAGATTCTCAAGAGCTCCTGCGAATTGCAGGAGTTCTTGAGAATCTATGCTTCTTGCAGCTTTAGGTCAGTCCTGTTTGCGTCACTCGGGTTTGAGGCATCGGATCGAAGTCGCTCAAATTTAACCCGTTCAGTGTCACAGTCAGTGGACGGAGACTGTATATCTGCAATCTTCGTTCATTCAACTAAAAAGAAAGTGCTAGATGTCACAGGAACCTGGATTCAGTGTGGCGTCAGTAAGAGGCAACTGCGGGGGCTCATGAGGATCTATGCCTCTTGCATTTGGGTGTCGCTCACGTTTTCACGGCACTGAACCTTAACGTGTTGACGTTTCGGCTGACTATCATAATCGTCATCAGGGCTTTTGACAAAAAGTTATCATTTGTAGTACTGCTGTTTGCTTTCAATATAAGATCGAGATAATGTCCCGCAGTCTTTGAGAAAAGGTGAGAGTCGCCAAGGACTGTGTCAGATTAAGGGGAATCACAGCGCTGGACAGACAACAGTTAGATCCCCTGCCCCCGCCTATCAGGCACCCAATCGCCAGCCCACAGAGAAATACGCAGGTATAGAATAAGACAATCATTTCCATTCCTAATAAGAATGGATCAGGTCTCTTATATAACCCATGTCTTTCTCCGGAACTTAGGAAGTAGGCAGGAGAAACATACATACACAAACATGAAGGTGCGCTACTATATGTGGTCGGGTAAATGACCCTGATTTCCCACAGTAGATGCACAGAACATTACACAACAATGTAACGATACAAATTTTGCCTCGAGTTATACATGATACTCACAAACCAGATAGGTGATAGATAGAGACCTGATCCATTCTTATTAGGAATGGAAATGATTGTCTTATTCTATACCTGCGTATTTCTCTGTGGGCTGGCGATTGGGTGCCTGATAGGCGGGGGCAGGGGATCTAACTGTTGTCTGTCCAGCGCTGTGATTCCCCTTGGTTTGAGTACTGACAATTCTGCCAGCGCTAGCCTCACCTATCTGGTTTGTGTGTGTCAGATTAGATCATGTTCGGGGGTGACAGCCTGTCCTGGCACGCAATAGGTTCTCGGGTCGACGTCGGCCGCAGTGGGCCCGCGCACGGTCGTGCGCGGGCCCACTGCGGCCGACGCCGGCCCGATTATGTCCTTCCTTTTAAAGGGTATTGGAGTTCGCGAGCTTTAGCTGTTAAAGCCCTTATTGTGGGGTCATTGAGGTCGAGTTTATATGGATTAGCTTTTTTTTTAATTGAAAAAAGAAACTGTTCGCTTCCGCACGCAGAATCGTCAGTCCCGCGTGAAACGCAGATTGACGTACTACACACAGTGTTTTTTACGAAGTGCCAATACACGGTTATGCAGGATGTGACGTCTTTGGCGCCGTTGAAGTCGAGCTCATAAATAAAGATATATGTTTATAATATGTACAAATAATTTATGATAGATATATAATTTTTTTTTTTAATTCCTTCCCGCACGAAGTTCCCGTCAGTCCTCGCTTGAAACAAAGATTGACGTAATACATAGGGGTGGCGTGACGTATAACCCATACAACTTCATGCAATATGTGACGTCATTGGGGTCATTTGAGTCGAGTTTATATTAATGGTGCTAGTAACGAAGGTGACTTCTTTTTCTCGTGATACCTCACATAAACGCTCTGCAGGAAATGAGCACGTACCTAATACGTCTACACACAAGTTGTGACATAGTGACCAACAACCTCACGCAGGGTGCGTGCATGGGACCAGCAAGACGCAGATCGCTGGCATAGGGGCCTGACGATGGTGCTTTGACAAACTGCAGATCCGCTGCGCCACCGCGTGCGCGCCACCGCGTCACTATATCAATTCAGAGTATTTTAAATTGAGCTATTGACGCGGTGGTGCGCACGCGGTGGCGCAGCGGATTTGCATTTAGTCAAAGAACCATCGTCAGGCCCCTATGATCGCTGGTGCTCGTGAGGATATATACCTGTTGTATAGTACGACTGAGGTCGTTGAACATTGTGTAATGCACTAGTCAACTTTTTAATGTCTGTCCAACTAGACCATAACATATAACTTTTAGGTGCGGCGTGTATCACGTGGTCTTTTGGTTTAAACCTTTGGCTGTGGCTTTTTTTTTTTTTTTTTTTTTTTTTTGTCGAGGTGATTCCTTAAGGTCAGTCGTAGCCTTGTGCGCAGTTCCTTAACCCCTTAGATGCCGAAGCGAGGCGACCGCTTCCCATCTGCAAGAGACATAAATCCTCATGAGCCCCCGCGACTGCGGGGGCTCATGAGGATTTATGTCTCTTGTTATTGCGACGTTCTTTATGCCAGTTTGTGGCCCCAATTTTCACTGCGTTCTTCCACGCGAATGTCCGTCAGAGTGCAAGTGGTTTCACAAGCGAAATTCGTGATCGCTGGCAGCGAAGGGGTTAAGGGATCACCTCGACAAAAATCTCTAACGACAGCGAAAGGGTTAACACAGGGGCGATGATGTTTTTTTTTTTCGACGATGGCACCAGGATTCCGCCCTATCACACGAAAACATCCCGTCCAGAAGCAGAAGGCAAGTTTCCGCCAATATCCCAGTGAGCAAAAAGGTCCTCGGGCCCACTTAACCCGGAGTATTAAGAAATTGTGTGTAACTGTCTTTTCTAAGCGTGTTTCTTTCTTCGTTGGGTCCTTCTCTGCGTTTTACACGCTTGGCGGTCACCTTTTTTGGTCTGGGTTTCTGTCTTTAGTCTTCACAGGGCAGCAGATTAACTCATTCGAGACGTGCCGCCTCCGGATACGCGGCTTATGCCGAGTATCCGGAGGCGGCACGTCTCGAATGAGTTAAATAATTGTGCTGATCACTTCCTGCTGTAAGGTTCAATATCATACTCACAAGCCAGATAGGTTAGGCCATATCACAGACTAGCCCGCAAATATTGCACATTGAAAACTTTTTTTTGCTGTACATAACCGTCGTTGAAATTACCCGGCTCCAAGAACAGAACTTGAAGACGTATACAATCCAACCATTGGCAGTCACTTCATCTGGTTTATGTACATCTGTGTTCCCCTAGAGAAGATTTTCGGGCGTTCAGCGTTGCCACCCAGGACCGGAGCGTCCCGACTGCTGACCCCGGGCCCCGCTTGATGTTTTTGCACCCTAACACCCCTTTCCGTACACCCTAAAAGCCCTTTCCGCGCTGCGCTCATGCAACGCGCGCTCGGTGAATTCTAAACGCTAAAAGTTGCAAAAATAGTCTGTATGATTCAAATTCACGTCGGTACCCGTAAAACTATGACGCTTGTGTATTTGTTTCAAACTTAACTCCCCTGTGCTTGCTGCCACAAAATACAGTACAGTGTGTGTTGGGTCACAACCTCGGCGTCGACCCAGCCTCAGCCAAAGTAAAATATACTGGTCACAAATAGTAAGGTATACTAAATTTTCAGCTTGAATTACTAAAAGTCCTCAGAATCGGTATAATTACGGGTATATCAGTGATTAGCCATCCCACTGGTCTACAGTTTCACAACATTGGTGTGACATATAGTGGTCACAAAAAGTAACGGACGTATTACTTTTAGCTTAAATTATTAAAATGTCCCCAAAAGTTTTTAAAATAAATCAGGCCAAAAAGGTGACTGCAGTTTGCAGATGTAAGGTGTTTTACGACATTTTTGTAATTCAAGCTGAAATTATGACGTCTCTTACTTTTTGTGAGCACTATATGTCACACCAGTGTTGTGAAATTGTAGGCCAATGGGATGGTTAATCACTGATATAAACGTTATTATAGTTACCCATTCTGAGAACTTTTAGTAATTCAAGCTGAAAAGTTGATGTACCTTACTATTTTTTAGCATTGTATGTCACTTTGGCCGAGGTTGGGTCGATGCCGAGGTTGGGACCCAACACAACACAGTGTGTAAAGTGTGTTCGTGGTTGCATTCACAAGGAGGTCAGGGCTGACCATCACAGTTGTGTCGGATAACTGGTGGGAAATCTTGACATGATATTCACTATAGAACGACCCTTAACCCATTTATCCCTAAGGCCCCACGTCTCAGATTTTAGAGGTGTCACCTAACAACTATGTACCACTTGCAGGGGATGGATCGACCATGATAATTCAAGGAGAGTGCCAGATTGGCTTGGCGCCTTTAGGCGCCAAGCTAATCTGGCACTACCCTTGAATTATCATGGTCGATTTATCTCATGTTGTGGTGCCTTGGGGCTAAATGGGTTAAAACCTTGACTGCAACTGACGAAAACGCTCGGCAGGAAAGACGCGTAACTACACATCTTTTTTTTCCCCCGAACGGTGTCGTCAGTAGTTGTCAGTGAATTAACCTTTTTGGCCCCAAGGTCCCATTTCTCAAATTTTGGAGGTGTTGCCAAACGACTATCTACCAGTTGCAGGGGATGGATTGACCATGATAATTCAAGGGTAGTGCCAGATTAGCTTGGCGCCTGAAGGTCCGGCACGACCCTTGCATTATCATGGTCAAGCCATCTCCTGCTGTAGGAACTCGGGGCAAAATGGGTTAAGAGAGTTATCGCTAGTTGTCTAGTCTGGGCGTGACTGCGGGTTGCATGCCTGCCTCATCGTCCCAAGAAGAGAAAAAAGAGAGAGAAAAAAAAAAGAAGCTTGTTTTACAAGACAAGGCATTCTGTGTGCAGACATTACCTAATACCTGCGTGACACCGCACACTATGTCATAAGCGACTCTGACAAACGGCACTCATGTTGGGGAGGGGTGTGTGTGTGTGTGTGTGTGTGTGTGTGTGTGTGTGTGTGTGTGTGTGTGTGTGTGTGTGTGTGTGTGTGTGTGTGTGTGTGTGTGTGTGTGTGTGTGTGTGTGTGTGTGTGTGTGTGTGTGTGTGTGTGTGTGTGTGTGTGTGTGTGTGTGTGTGTGTGTGTGTGTGTGTGTGTGTGTGTGTGTGTGTGTGTGTGTGTGTGTGTGTGTGTGTGGTGTGTGTGTGTGTGTGTGTGTGTGTGTGTGTGTGTGTGTGTGTGTGTGTGTGTGTGTGTGTGTGTGTGTGTGTGTGTGTGTGTGTGTGTGTGTGTGTGTGTGTGTGTGTGTGTGTGTGTGTGTGTGTGTGTGTGTGTGTGTGTGTGTGTGTGTGTGTGTGTGTGTGTGTGTGTGTGTGTGTGTGTGTGTGTGGTGTGTGTGTGTGTGTGTGTGTGTGTGTGTGTGTGTGTGTGTGTGTGTGTGTGTGTGTGTGTGTGTGTGTGTGTGTGTGTGTGTGTGTGTGTGTGTGGTGTGTGTGTGTGTGTGTGTGTGTGTGTGTGTGTGTGTGTGTGTGTGTGTGTGTGTGTGTGTGTGTGTGTGTGTGTGTGTGTGTGTGTGTGTGTGTGTGTGTGTGTGTGTGTGTGTGTGTGTGTGTGTGTGTGTGTGTGTGTGTGTGTGTGTGTGTGTGTGTGTGTGTGTGTGTGTGTGTGTGTGTGTGTGTGTGTGTGTGTGTGTGTGTGTGTGGTGTGTGTGTGTGTGTGTGTGTGTGTGTGTGTGTGTGTGTGTGTGTGTGTGTGTGTGTGTGTGTGTGTGTGTGTGTGTGTGTGTGTGTGTGTGTGTGTGTGTGTGTGTGTGTGTGTGTGTGTGTGTGTGTGTGTGTGTGTGTGTGTGTGTGTGTGTGTGTGTGTGTGTGTGTTGTGTGTGTGTGTGTGTGTGTGTGTGTGTGTGTGTGTGTGTGTGTGTGTGTGTGTGTGTGTGTGTGTGTGTGTGTGTGTGTGTGTGTGTGTGTGTGTGTGTGTGTGTGTGTGTGTGTGTGTGTGTGTGTGTGTGTGTGTGTGTGTGTGTGTGTGTGTGTGTGTGTGTGTGTGTGTGTGTGTGTGTGTGTGTGTGGAGTGGTGGGGTGCTCACAAAAATGGGTCGCCGGATGGGGTAGTGTGAAGGAGAAGAACAAATTTTATCTCCATTGCAGACCCGACGCACCTTCGGGACTGCTCATCTGAGAATCACTAACGTGACCACACTAATGGCATCATGCGTCCCACTCAACGACTGGCCAGAATGCTAGGGGGTGCTGTTTGTAACAATGAACGAAATCCGGCAGTGCAGATAAGTCAGATAGTATATGGTTTCCTGGTAAATCAAAGTGGCATATTTGCAGTGCGCCTGAATTGATCAGTGTTCAGGTCGTACTCCATGGGCAATAGCTGTCCAATTTCTATATAACCCGCCCGTGCGGGCCGTCCATTATCACTCCAGTAACTCATTCAGACCCGACACACCACAGCAAGATATTGATCGAGCATGATAATTCAAGGGTGGTACCAGAATAGCTTGGCGCCCAGAGGCGCCAAGCTATTCTGGCACCACCCTTGAACTATCATCCTCGATATATATCTAGAATTGTAATAAGTCCTTCAGATGGCAGCTTCAAACTTTAGGGGATTTCGGTCCTGGGGTAGAATGGGTTAAACCCCAAGCTCACCAACTATACAAGGTCAGTACCCATGTGTAGTGTGTGGATTCGAATCTTTCGCTGCTTTTTGGAGAGAGAAAAAAGAACTAAGCCCATAATAAACATATTTAGTCCTTAACTTTATTCACGTGTAATGTTCGTGGGGGGAAAGCGTCGTATTGTTTCCCCAAGATCGCATTTTGCGTTTTCTTAGTGAGCATACGGGACGTTCGCGCAGTTCTAAGCTAGGAGTAAGTCAGATGGGGTATGGTAGCAGCCTAGAAAGTAAGTAACTTTGGGCGTTGACGGATTTCTCTCGCTTTCGTCGGCTTCTGTGAGGGCAAAAGACACGAGGTCCATGTTTGTGGAAATTGAGATTTTCAATGTAACACAATGAACATCTTGCATTTCACAAAAATGGACTCTGCTGTGTGAAGGCAAAAGAATGTAAATCCTTGAAAAGCGAGATTTTTATTTGTAATACATGGAAAATCGTGCTTTTCACTCACAAAAAATGGACACTGTCTTTTGCCTTTACAGGGCCGAATTGGAAAAGGTTCAAGTTTTTTAGGAGGCAGATTTGTTCCGTGTCTTTTGCCTTTACAGGGCCGAATTGGAAAAGGTTCAAGTTTTTTTAGGAGGCAGATTTGTTCCGTTGGTATGACAACTGTGCTTCCTTTGATGTCAGCTTGTACGCCGCAGCATTGCGTCACTTTGTCCTAGTGTCTAACCTGAATTCCAAAGCGAGACAAATTGCACGAATGCTAGAAGTGGGCATGTGTGCATTTTCAGTGCAAGAAAGGCCACGTTGTTTGCGAATACATAAACTCCGGGTCTAACAAATCACCAGGGGACCCAGTTTTTCTGGATATATCTGGAGTTTGTTATAAGCGAAGTAATTTACATAGAAAGATCGGGACCTTAATTCATTCGAAACGTGCCGCCTCCGGATACGCGGCATAAGCCGCGTATCCGGAGGTGGCACATCTCGAATGAATTAACAAATGTGTCGTTGTATCCAACTTTTATTATATCCGACCTTGTTATAAGCGGAATAGCCTGCACATGGCAGTAAGTATTAACCCATTAAATTTTGGCCCCCAACGCTCTACAGCAGGCGATGGCTTGACAGATAATTCAAGGGTAGTCTCAGATTAGCTTGGCGCCCTCAGGCGCCAAGCCGCTAATCTGGCACTTCCCTTGAATTAATTTCAAATACAAGCGATCAAAATTTCCGAAACCTCAATAGCTGAGCTGACCCTTCGCACCACGTGAATGTCCTGTGTCTGTCTTGTACTGTGTTTGTCTTCACAGTGAATGCATGTGTGTCACGCGAGCGTGCGTGTTGGGTGCAGTTCGCGGTGCTTTGAGCCGATTCGCAGAATTGGGTACAGCGCCAATATAATGGCCGGTATTATTATTATTATTATAATTATCATGCTCAACCCATCTGCTGCAGCTGGTAACCTAGTCGTTAGGTGACGCTTCCAACCCCAAAATGGGCGTGGGGTTAAATGGGTTAACTTTGCTTAATTAGGATTTTTGTTTTTGTGATATCATACACAGTAGCGAATACCTGACCATAGCAATTTTAGCACAGCCGCACCTGTGCTGTTTACCACAAGACTGGTGACTTGTTGACGCGCACCATCTTCAAAGAGAATAATATATATTTGTGCCTTGCTGTTGCAACATGTCGCTGCTGACGAAGTATCGTTGGCAGGGCAGCTTCATTATTTCGCGATACCGCTGTAGTTGTCTCCCTCGATTCGCTACCGCGGTAGCGAATCAAGGGAGACAACCATGCAGTGAGACTCGCGCGATACTTAAGAGCCATCGTTGAAGTCAGAGAAAATGTTCAAGTAGTACTGGCGTTAATGCTGCGGTGTATGTAGGCCTACGCAGAAGAATAAAACACCCAGTAAACAGAACGTCTTCCCGCCGACGTCAGCCTTTAGTTGACCCGCGCACGGATGTGCGCGGGCCAACTAAAGGCTGACATCGGCACGATGCTATTTTGCTGCGCGAGTCAAGTAAGGCTGACGTCGGCATTCACGCTGACCCTCAATTGCTGCTGTGTCAATCGAGGGAGTCAACCTGTGTGGTCGACATATTCCAACGCTATAGACACTTCGCAGGGCGCATTGAATCAGTTAATCTGTGTTGTTTACCCATATACTGAGGCTGACCTGCATAATTGTACAGAACGGTACATGTTTGGTACCGCATGTACTTGTTTAGGACAGTGACGGTTCTCTCAATAGTTGTATTCTGTTGAAATGTCACCAGGTGTCAACGGTAACTGTTGTCTTCACAAGAAGCATCTCTTTGATGCTGTCTGTAATGTCCGAAATTGTGTGCGTGTGGGAGGGGGGGGGGGATGAGTGCGAGAGAGAGAGAGAGATGTGATGATGTTGATTAGGCAACTCAATGCCTGTCTTACAAGCTGTCCTGTAAACAAATGTAAGCTGTCCTGTAAACAAAACAGAACATACCAGGAAAACAAACACAACACACAAAAGAGAGAAAGAGAGAGAGAGAGAGAGGGTTAACTGTTTTGAAAAAAAATTGCCCAAGGTTATATGTTTGTACCGTAGCAAGTATGAACATGGTATTTCTTTTCTCTTCTTTTGTCTCCTTAGCCCTTTGCGTGTCGGTAGCGGTTTTTGTCGCGATGATTCCTGCAGGACAAAATCCGCTGCCGACAGCCAAAGGGTTAACTGTTTGTCCTGCCTCAAGTTTTTTCCCTTAGTGTTTTTACCATGTCGATGGTGCTCGCATTCAACCCTGTAACTGACAGTTTTGTCGTGTCAAGAAAAACGACAATAAAACTGTTTCTCAATTTTGTCAGAATATGTGATCTGACGCTTTTTCCACAAGGCGGTTATCGATTAGCATACCCTCTTCAGCTACAGGTTAGAGAATTAATCAGAAAAAAAACAGGGAAAATCCGAAAACGTAATCGCATCAAAACACGATTTCGCGCCAAATTGTCACGAACACGGTCCTTCGATATCTTGCAAGTTGCGAGGGCCGAACGTTAACAGGTTAGATAAATTCCTTCCATTTTGACAGGCTTGTACGCGTCAGCTATTCCCCCATTTCACTTTCTGTCCTATTTAACTTTCTCGTTCAAAATCCCCGGCTTAACTGTGTCGTCACGAGCAAGCAGAAATATAACTTTTCTCGTTTGCGTTCCGCTTACAAGGCTTATTTCCTCGTCTGTAGGATACCTAGATAAGCTTCGCCCTGAGCCGCGCGGATCTCACCTGTCTCTTCGCTTTTTCCGAACTATTTTTTTAATTTTTTAACCCCTTCACTGCCAGTGACCGCAGGCTAGGTCTCAGAAATCACTGTAAATTAAACACCTGGCAACCGTTTTCGTCCACGTAACATTGATGCAAGATAGCGACATCTAGTAAGTAGCTGGACGCCTCCAAAAAGACCACATTTTGGTTGAGGAGGCAGACCGACCACGATAGTTCAAGGGTGGTGCCAGAATAGCTTGGCGACTGTAGGCGCCAAGCTATTCTGGCGCCACCGGTTTGGGTTTTTTTTTTGTTTTTGTTTTTTTTGTTGTTATTTTTCTTTTTCTTTTTCTAAACCCCCTCACTGCTAGTGGCCGTGGGATAAGCCTGTACCACTGTAAATTTAACACCTTGCAACTGTTTCCGTCTTTGGAATATTCACAGGGCCATCAAGAAAGTAGCAGAACGCCTCCAAAAAGACCACATTGCGGTTGAGGAGGCAAACCGACTGCGATAGTTTAAGAGTGGTGCCAGAATAGCTAGGCGCCTATAGGCGCCAAGCTATTCTGGCAGCACCCTTGAACTATCATGCTATATATTTTTTGTCTATTTCTTTTCTCTGTTTTTTGTTTTTGTTTTTCTTTGGGGGGGGGGGGGGGTTGTAGTGCAAAAATGAGCGAGTAAACCCATCTTTGCCTGTACCAATCTTTTATCACGCAGTTGGCGATGTCATGTAAACAGGAACGGGGCTCTGCGCAGCAGCGGAAGCATGCTGCGAGTTTCAAAAAGCGTTTTGTCATGCGCGCCGCTTCCCCTATAATGTTGGTCCGTCAGGTGGACTCGTTTCTAATGGATATATTACGTGAAAAATGCGCGAATATCTTTGCTGCTGTTCTCGCTTTCGAACGTGAGAGTCCAGCGTCTCCAGCCTACGAAAGTGAGTAATTAGCGAGGTGAATTCTCTGGACGGCGGAGAGTTGGCAATGATCGGAGTTAGATGGCTGCTGCGTAATATTACGTAGGGGCCGGACTTTCTACTTTGGAAAAATAGTCACTTTAACCCTTTTAGCCCCAAGGTCCCATTTCTCAAATTTTGGAGGTGTTGCCTAACGACTATGAACCAGTTGCAGGAGATGGATTGACCATGATAATTCAAGGGTAGTGCCAGATTAGCTTGGCGCCTTTAGGCGCCAAGCTAATCTGGCACTACCCTTGAATTATCATGGTCAAGCCATCTCCTGCTGTAGGGATACGGGGCTAAAAGGGTTAATCTTTTGGCTGTTAGTAACGCTTTTTGTTGAAGTGATCCCAGGCCAGTCTATGGAATGGAAGTCGTTTAGTTCTGAGGGTTTAAGAGTTAATATCCTCGGACGGAGGAAAATCACCCAGTTTGACCCTTTCGGCTGTCGGTAGCGCTCGTTTGTCGAAGTGACTCTCTTGCTATCGGTATCGCCTTGCAAAGAATCACTGCGACATAAAGCGCTAACGACAGGTCAGCAAAGGGTTTAATTTCCAACTGAAATTCGCCAGTAATTTAGGGTCACTGGGGTATCATTGGCCATACTTATATATATGAAGTATTCTTGGACAGATTCGGTTTTATTCATTGCTTACTGGGGTGCTGGTCGTGAATTTGGACCGTTATGGCCCAAGACCGAGAGGCCCAAAATCGCAGACCGGTTCTGACACATCTCATCCTCCCTCTCCCTCCTTTCTCCCCCCTCCTGTCCGCCCTCTCCTTCCACCCATCCCTCCTCCCCACCGTAATCTTCCACCACCCGTGTTCCGCCATCGGTACCCGTAACCGGCATGACTGTCGTACTAACGACACCCCGCTACAGAACCCAACCCTTGCACGATAAAGTGAACACAAAAGTAAAAGTAAGCCTTATGGTGTCACTCACATTATGAGATGGTCTGTGGTGTCATCGCTAAGCCACCTCTTGCTCCAGTAACGTTTTAGGAGGGTCGCGCCGTAGAATAGTAGCGCTCACAGGCCGCGTGGCAAGAACTGTTTTCCACCATGTGCGTAAAGCAGTGGTTCGTATATTCTGTTCACTGATACACACTGATACAGGCCACAAATTATCGCTGTACTCCCGGGAGTGATAAACTAAACAAGATAGGATGAACCATAACCCAAAAAGTCCCTTCTAATTCTGTATGAAAGCTGTCCTCGCTGTGAAGTGTCTCTACCTTTTGTCTTTGACCTGATTCTGATGTTGAAATATCTCCTATTGAAAAAGTCTCGCAGATCTGCCGGACATACGCGTCATTGGTTTGTCAAACGTAATTTGTCATGACGTAGGTTTTAGTTTTTACGTAATTTTATATTTTACGTGATACTAGTTTCACTTTCGCTTCATAGGCTTGAGAAAATGGTGACAAAACTAGAATTTCACGGTACAATTTCGGTCTTGCTATAATTTGTGTGAAAGCAGGTTGACTTTACCTAGCTACAAGATATACTAAGTACACGGGTCACTTGCATGCTCTTCTGAAAGCGCGTCGATGTGTGTATGCGTATTAGTGCGTGCGTGCGCGCGCTCCAAACATCTCCAACAGGCATAGATCCTCATGCGCCCGGAAGGCGCCTGAGGATCTTTGCTTCCTGGAGATGCGCGCATGTTTGTGAGAGAGAGAGAGAGAGAGAGAGAGAGAGAGAGAGAGAGAGAGAGAGAGAGAGAGAGAGAGAGAGAGAGACAGAGAGCAAGGGCGAAAGATTTGCGTCATATTTAGAGTATTGTGTCAATGTCTGCGTGGTGTTTGTTGCTTCTTTTACGTAACCGCCACTGTCTGACTTTCTCCACAAGTCAAGGTTTTTTACTGTTTTAATTTTTTTTCTGAAAAGAATTAATTTTTACTGAAGAAGTTGAAAGGCTAACGAACTCATCCAATGTCTTTCTCCATCGGGTCACCTGCATACTCTTCTGAAAACGCGACGATGTGTGTGCGTTTGTGTGTGTGCGTGTTAGTGCGTGCATGCGCGCGCCGAACATCTCCAAGAGACATAGATACTCATGCGCTCTCTGGGCGCATGAGGATCTATGTCCCTTGGAGATGCACGCATGTCTGGTGAGAGAGAGAGAGAGAGAGAGCGCGCGCTAGAGAAAATTACGTCATATTTAGAGTATTATGTCAATGTCTGCGTGTGGTCGGAGTTGCCTCTTTTACGTCACCGCCACTGTCTGACTTTCTCCAGAAGTCAAGTTTTTTTTGTTTGTTTGTTTTTTTACTGTTTTAATTATTTTCTGAAAAGATTAATTTTTACTAAAGAAGTTGAAAGGATACAAAGCTGGCTAACGAACTCATCCAATGTTTTTCTTCAAACTAGCTATATCCAAAATTTCAAGTAAATATGACAAAAATTACGGACTCTAATCTGGGTCAACCGACTTCCTATAAACGGTTGTTTATGTCTTCAATGAGACATTCAATTACAATTTGCTCGGAGGCTGTCTTAGCCACCCCTTTAAGAAAGTATTTCGCCAAGTTTCAAGCTAGTGTGTACATAAATGTCGGAGATTCTCATGTTTACATACATACGCACACACACACATACATACATACATACAGATACATACATACATACATACATACATACATACATACATACATACATACATACATACATACATACATACATACATACATACATACATACATCATGATACATACATACATACGCACATACGGCGCTTCGCGCCAAATGTACGTTCAGCAGCGAGGTTAGGGTAACTAGACATGACATAATTTTTATCTTGTTACTTCAGTTGTGAGAGGTTTAGGCCTGCCCGCCTTTGACATCATGGACATGCTATTAAATTCGCCCCACCGCGACCCGTCCTAAAAAGTCACTTCTATAAATAGAAGGGACTTAAAGAGTCAGACCTAAAGTTCCATTATCATTTCGAGACTTAGGAAGAAAGGCCCACTTGGCAAAACAAAAGGTCCTCGGGCCGACGTCAGCCTCAGCTGGCCCGCGCACGGCCGTGCGCGGGCCAGCTAAGACTGACGTCGGCCCGAGAACCTTTTGCTCATCGGGCGTCCCCTGTTAGAGCCAAGCCCGAGCAAAAAGATGGGCTTGCTCTACATCAATTATTCTTTTGCTCTATATAAATTACAGCATGTCCGTTGAAAGGTCCTGGTATATCAAAGTGGCACAGTTGCAGTGTGCGCCTGAATTGATCAGTGTTCAGGCCGTACTCCACAGGCAATAGTTGTGTCCCTGTCCCCGTCAGGGACGTCCATTATCGCTCCGGTGTCTTCGACGTTAAAGCCCGAACTGACATGTTAGAGACAGAGACGTGCGTCGGAAACTTTTTGCGAGGCCTTAACCCTTTGCGTGGCGGTAGCGGTTTCAGGCGCGATGGTTCCTGTATAAATCATCGCGACAAAAAAGCTACCGACACGAAAAGGGTTAACAAGTCCATTTCTTGTTGTAATATACATGTCTCAAGTCTGAATGCGATAAATAACGTAGCTAAACTGAAATGCAACCAAGAAGTTGAAGTCTCCGGCGGAAGGCGGAATGTTGGGCTCTTGGTCGCCGGTGGGGGTAGGGGTGGGATGGGGGGGTGGGGTGGAGGAGGGCGTTGAATGGAGGTGGTGGAGGGACCGGGAGGCGGAAGGAAGGGACGCAAAAAGCGATTCAGTTGATTGGTGTAACTGGACTCCCCCGCTAGCGTTTACGAGATTGGCGTTTCCAGACGGATTTTGTTTGATGTGTCAAGGCTATCTCTCACGCCTGTCAAACAAGGTCCACGATCTACCTAGCTATCCCACGGTGGTTTTATTTTTACTGTTGTTGTTTTTTTTTTTTTTCTTCTTCTTCTTCTTCAATTCTTCTTTTTAGTATGTAGAGCCGTGCCAAGTTAACACATTTCACCCCAAGGACCGAAATCCCAAAATGTTGCGTGAATTTGCCCGATGAAGATTGTATTACACTTCTGGAAGCAGATCGAGCGTGATAGTTCAAGGGTGGTGCCAGAATAACTTGGCGCCTATGGGCGCCAAGCTATTCTGGCACCACCCCGGAATTGTCACGCTAGATCCATGTCTTGCTGTGGTTTGTCGGGGCTGAAGGAGTTAAATAACAAGTAGGTGAAAAACTGCGCTTCTTTTCATGCAAACAGTAGATCATAAGCCCCGACAAACCTACAATCGGGAGTAGGTAAAAAGTGCACGGATTTGGACAAATAAAACAGTGGATTAAAAGCCCGGACAAACATGCGATATCGCATGTTTGTCCGGGCTTTTAATCCACTAATTTTCGTCCAAAAAATGTGCAGTTTTTGCCACTTCTGATTTCAGAGAGAGAGAGACAGAGTTTACGATCAGTGTGAGATAAAGGACTGTCTTAATTATGAGGTCTTACTACCAACTTGTAAAAAGCATACTGAAGAATGAATGAATGAAATGAATGTATGGTCCTTTGTGTCGCTTGCGGATAACTGGCATTACTTGGCAAAACGAAGGTATGAATGTGTGTGTGTGTGTGTTCAATGACGCTTTCACATTTTGATTTCGAAGGTAGTTTCCAAGACATGCCGTATCATATGCGACAAAAAGTGCTTTCGACAGCCAAAGGTTAAATTTGGGAGGCGCGGCCGGACAGCGCATAACCAGGCTTCCTTCAACGCAGAAACAGCCATTGAACCACCACTACCCCCCCCCCCCAAGGCAGCCAGGATTTTCTTCACTGACCACATGGAGTGACCACCATTGTACGGGACTTTCGACCATCGTACATAAATTACGGACGCGCACTCAGGGTCGGCTACGATTGATGGCACTTTTGTGACGGGTGGCTTAGGTGACAGCTAATGTGTGGGCCTCCGGGCCTAGCCTTCCAGGTAACAGCAAGTCGGGTAGTCTGATAAGGGTGGATGGATCGATGGCGGGTGTATTAACCCACTCACTGCCAGTGAACGCAGATCGCGTTTTTGATATGGTTGTCAACTAAACGTCGAAGATCCAAATCCAGTTAAATAGACACGGGTATGAAGTGGTTTTAGCAAGAGGCATAGATCCTCATGAGCCCCCGCAACTGCGGGGGCTCATGAGGATCTATGCCTCTTGCAGTTCAGTTTTTTTTTTTGGCAGTGATGGGGTTAGCGCACTCAGTCCCGGCAACACGCGAACGACTTCCAACCAACTGCAGGAGGCCAGGAACTTTATGTATTAAACCTTGGGAGCCTTCTGTGACAGGCTGTAGGTTACCACCGTCTCAGAGGATGAACGGCGTTGAATAGGAGTTATTTTAAAATCAGAACCATGTCAAGGACAGTAGGCTGCGCCCCTTTGTAGTAAGGAAAGATAGTAGGCCGCGCCCCTTTGTAGTATGAACTACAGAGACCGATTCGCTGGATCTCCCTGATCCTTGCACCATGCGTCTCGTAGCAATCATACTATTAACCCTTTGAGTGCCAGAGGTCGCGGATTTCGCGTCTGTGAAACCGCTGCACACTGACGGACATTCGCGTGAAGAGCACAAATGAAATCAGTGGGACCAACCGTTAGCACAAAGACCACAGGACTAACAAGAGACACAAATCCTCTAAGACTACGGGGGCTCATGAGGATTTATGTCTCTCGCAGATGGGTAACGTTCGCCTTGCTCCGGCAGTTCAGGGGTTAACACCGGATAAGGAAACTGTGGATGTCCATGACTGAGGCAACTCTTTGCGAGCAAGAGGCGCGTATCACTCTCACGAGCCCCGTGCGGCTGTAAGGGCTCATGAGACTGAATGAGATATATTCCTCTGAGGAATACTATAGCCTCGTGCAGACGGAGCGAGCTGGGTAAATCCACAGAGTGCTTGAAGCACGTGCAATATTTGACCCAATTCTGATTTTGGGATACCCACCCTCCCTTTGAAAGCCTCCAAACCCTGTCCAAGCGGAACAGCTCCCTCCAATCTCTGACGCAGTTGTCCCACGTTGCTGGGAACGATGGAACCGTGACCCAGTTTTCAAGGTCTCCCCCCCCCTCCCCCCTCCCCCCCCCCCCACAAAAAAAATAATAAATAAAAATGAAAAAACCAAAAAATAAAGTCGGAGCTTATTTTCAAGATGGCGGCGCTTGATTACAACCACGACTGACATTGCGGACTGTCAGGCCGGCGACAAGATGAGATGTAATGATCAAATTAGACTCCTGAAATATTTATCCGAACTGCGCATCCAGCGGCAAGAGGTATAGATCTTCATGAGCCCCCGCTATTGCGGGAGCTCATGAGCATCTATACCTCTTACTGGCGATGTTTAGGTCCGTTCGTGGTCCTAAGATGACGAAGAGGTTTTATTTGTTCTAAGTTGGAGCTTTGTGAGATACAACGATTATAGTCACCCCCCACCCCCACCCCCACCCCCACCCCTCCCGGCTCCCCACCTCCCATCCCCCACCCCACCCCACAAAACCCCTCCCCCCACCCACCCCACAAAACCACTCCCCTAACCCCAACCCCACCCCACCCCCAACCCCCCCCCCCCCCCCCCCCGCACCCCCCCCCCCCCACACACACACACACACACATACACAGTCATTTCTAGGGCCAAGCCAAGTGAAAAACAAGCACAGCTTAACTCTTTGCGCCCTGAGGACGACTATCAATTTTTTGCGGTCATCCTCTGAGGTCTAAATCAGAATTCAGGAGACAGATCGACCATGATATTTCAAGTTTGGTGTCAGAATAGCTTGGCGCCTACAGGCGCCAAGCTATTCTGACACCAACCTTGAAATATCATGGTCGATTCACATCCTGTCGTAGTCTTTAGGGCTTTATGGGTTAAGAATTCCAAAGTGCTAGTCCTAGCACAGTTTAGAAATCCACCTTCAGCCCTGGTGCGCTTAAGAATCCTCAGATCCTGGCACATTTTTTCTTAAATCTACAGTGACACGCTACACGGAACGACTGAATTGTTCTACGCGTACTAGTAGGCTGTGTGTGTGTGTGTGTGTGTGTGTGTGTGTGTGTGTGTGTGTGTGTGTGTGTGTGTGTGTGTGTGTGTGTGTGTGTGTGCGCGTGCGTGCGTGCGTGCGTGCGTGCGTGCATGCATGCGTGCGTGCGTGCGTGCGTGCGTGCGCGCGCGCGTCTGTCTCTGTGTCTGTGTGTAGTTGTTATTATTGTTATTAGCAGTAGTAGTAGTAGTAGCTTCGAATATACAAAATTGTATTTATTCTTGTTGTCATATCCAAAATGTGTTATTATTGAAGTAATTTACATCGTGGTGAATTCTGAATATATACTGAAAGTGTTGATATATCCGACTTTCGTTATATCCGATCCTGTTATAAGAAATGTTCCCCTTATTATTATTATTAGTATTAGTATTTCATGTAGCACTCATAGAGTGTTACGTCCTCTTTTTACCATAACGGTTGTTCTGAGCTATAACGGACCTTTACAAAAAGGTTCGCACAAAGGGGTGCAAAAGTAAAAGAGTAAAAAATAAGCGGAAAGATCTTCACTGAGCAGACAACATTCACTTCGCAAGAAACATAGAGTCTCTTGAGCCCCCGCGGGGGAAGACTAAGGGGTCTCATCGTTTCTTCAGTGTAAAAAGAACATTTTTAGTGGAGATTGCAGTTATCAGTCGTTTGTCACGTCATGCAATGTCCGTCCTAATGCCGCCATATTTGTTTTCCAGTTCTTTGATGCGCTATGCCTGCTGGAAATAGCTCAGAAAACAATTGACTCTTTGCTTAGACGTATAAGTAGCCAGACAGATGAAGAGGGAGCCGAGACTTTGAGCTTTTTCCAAATCAGAATCAGGTCCAAGAAATGGCAGACAGGGCAGGCGTGCAACCAGCCCAAACTGTCGGCTGCAAGGGGCATAGATTCTCATAAGCCCCTGCGTCCGAAAGGGCTCATGAGAATCTATGCTTCTTGCTTGAAGAGACTGGCACAGTTTATAAATTAGTTTTTCAGTTTTGGCAACTCGCCTGAGCATATAATTATGTATGCCTTTTTAGGCCCCGCCCCCTCTCTCTCTCTCTCTCTCTCTCTCTCTCTCTCTCTCTCTCTCTCTCTCTCTCTCTCTCTCTCTCTCTCTCTCTCTCTCTCTCTCTCTCTCTCTCTCTCTCTCGTGTGTGTGTGTGTGTGTATGTGTGTGTGTGTGTGTGTGTGTGTGTGTGTGTGTGTGTGTGTGAAATACTTCTGTTTATTATTATTATTATTATTATTATTATCTTTTCTTTTTTATTTTATTTGTCTTGTTACCTTTTCTGCTGTTATATTTATTTAAAATGTTATTAAGGACAGACAGCCTGCGTGCCTACTGTCTTCATCCTTAGAAATTAAAGTTTCAATTCAGTTCAGTTCTCTCTCTCTCTCTCTCTCTCTCTCTCTCTCTCTCTCTCTCTCTCTCTCTCTCTCTCTCTCTCTCTCTCTCTCTCTCTCTCTCTCTCTCTCTCTCTCTCTCTCTCTCTCTATGTGTGAAGGGGGGCGGGTGGAGTGGGGGGGGGGGGTGTCTGTGAGTCTATGAGTATGTCTGTCTATGTGAACAGTGTTGTCATCTGTTTGCAAGTATTATGTTTACTTATATGTATGTATATTTGTAGTTAGTCTTGTAGTTGCTAGCAACGGCAGGTTTGTAAAATGGCTGTGTCGATGACGATGTCAATGCCTAAACCGTTGTAAAATAAAGTTTCATTGATTCATTGATTCTCTCTCTCTCTCTCTCTCTCTCTCTCTCTCTCTCTCTCTCTCTCTCTCTCTCTCTCTCTCTCTCTCTCTCTCTCTCTCTCTCTCTCTCTCTCTCTCTCTTTCTTCCCTACCCCCAAGCCCCCACACCCCACCCCCAACTCCCTCCCCCCCGCCTCTTGTTTTGAGCGCAGCATTGACTGCGTGTCCCGACGTAAGACCTTGTCATACCACCGCTGTCTTCCTCACCCCCTTCTCTTCTCGCCGGTAACCGTGTCTCCTCCCCCCCCCCCCACCCCCTCACCCCCACCCCCCCTCCCTCCGGCATCCTTCCATCAGGGAGGGAGATGGCTGATGCCGGCAGCCGTTTGAGTGTCCGTGCGGGAATTTATGCGCATCCAGACGCGGATCTAGATACCTTGTTAGATGATGCCATATTTAGATTTCATTAGATGCGGTATGCATCTATAGTGAGCACAGCTCACAGGACTCATAATTGTGCTGTCAGCAAAGGGGAAACGCCATCCTCCTGCGGTACGAGTTGATAGTCCTAATCATAATCAAGTCCGAAAGGTTGATCGTGTCCCTTGACAGTGAAGACTGTTGGAGCACACTTTTAATGCAAATTTCCATAAAACTAGGCGTACAATGATTTGCCATTTAAATACAAGAAATATCTATACATGTGTTTGTAATCACAGGGATGTATCTGCATTTTCAATAGTCCTACCCAAGCCAAGAATTCAATCGACAGACGATACTGCGCGTGGCTCGAAATGTGCTTCAGTGCACGATTCTTTACCGCGAACTAGCCCAGCAAGAGGTATAGATCCTTATGAGCCCCCGCGAATGCGGGTGCTCATGAGGATCTATGCCTCTTGCAGTTGGCTTTTGTTAGCATGTTTTTTTGGCAGTAAAAGGGGGGCTGCCTCAGCATCCGCTTCTGAAACCCTACCACTCTCCCTCTCTCCATCTCCCCCACCCGCGCTGTTCCTCCCTCTTTCTGCATGCTTTCTGTCGTCTTCTCTTTTTTGCGGACAGCCGTCTTTGGCAGAGTTGGCGTCATCGGCATTGTTTTGTCGGCGGTGTGTATTGGCCAAGCTCTTTTTTGTACAGCCTGTCCTTCGGTCCGGACGAGCCGCGATATGTTACTGGATTGATGACGCGTCCAGGAATAGACCGCTTTAGACTTAACTCATTCGAGACGTACCTCCTTATGCCGCGTATCCGGAGGCGGCACGTCTCGAATGAGTTAAACGCTTTACTAAGACTATAAAGGAAAGCCACTCCGTGCTCGCGGTCTTAAATACGATTGGCCTGGTCTAACAAAAAAAAAATCGAGTAAAGTTCGAGGCTGCTAGCACGCCGTGGTGTGGGTTTTCAGTAGTGCTTCTATGCTCCACAGGCATAAATTTAGAGAACGACAACGCAGCCGGGCTAGATCGCACATCGTGCAGTCCTTTGTTTACTCGAAATTTTCGAGTAGCGCGAAGCGCATGCACGAAATTCATCATGGCAGCGAAACTCTGCAGCGGTCTGTTCTACGCTGACGAGAAACAGCTGACTGACAGCAGCGGCACTGCTGTGCGCAGTGGCGACCATTTCACGCAGCTATCAGCGTTTTCCCCCTTCGTGTAGGAGACCCGCCGTGAGATGGCTTTAGTCGCGTGCTCGGCGTTAAACCCCAGTGACTAACTAACTCGTGTAGGACCCATGAACCTGTGACTGTACTTAATACGCGTACCAAGGGAAATAACTCATCCCTATGGCGGTCATTAGGAAGGGGTCAATGGATCTGTTAGTCCATAGCTGAGTGATTTCCCTTGGTTAGGCTACTTTATCTACTAGCACTTACTTCCTCTTTCGTTTGATAAGGACGTACCCCCACACGCATGACGAGTAACTTCACAAAATGAAGACGTACCGTTACACGTTACCCTGTTGAGTCTGACGAATGCTTCCTGCGTTTGATCGTGGCCAATGCAGTTGTGCAAGGTCAGCGGTTCGATTCTATAGGGGAATATGGGGACAAAGGTCCCGCTTTTGCTGTGTACAGTCTGTGCCGTCTCCTGTGCATGGGCCGCGAGTGTGCTGTTCTGTGATTTTGGACCTTACGGCCCTCTGGATTGTAAGGTCCATAATCACAGACCTGCACACATAGATTGGGATGAACTTCTTGTTCATGTTCGACCCCCTCTTCTCACCCCAGCCTCCATCCCCTTGCGATAAAAGTCTAATGGCCAAAATGTTATTCCTTGTGGAGGCGGAAAACCGTTCGTATCCTTGCATATCCTTTGTCATTATGCCCCCTCCCTCTTCCCCTTAGCTTCTACACACACATACACGCAAGCACACACTCACACACACACACACACACACACACACACACACACACACACACACACACACACTACTTCATTAGCCCATGTTAAAAATATACAACCGAAAGAACGCACGCACGCACACACCGACGACTCAGTCACACGCACGCACGCACCGAGAAGCAGACAATTCGAACATAAGCAGACAATTTTGAAATGCTGACTTCAAATGTAAAGCATTGAGCCCTGTAAGTCATTAACGGGACAGATACAAAATGCCACTCGAACACATTTCGGATTGTATGGTTTGATCAATATATAGGTTTGCAAACTTCTTTGTTGTAACCGAATCCAAACTTCCGCCACAGTCGAAGCTTGACGCAAAACGATTCGAAAATCTCTTCAATTATACTTCTGATAAATGTGATCAAATTAATTTCGGCTCCTGAGAGTGCGGTATATAGGCCTTCTCTCTACACGATCGATCAGTGACAAGTGTTCTGCTCTAAAAGAAGCATAGATCATCATAAGCCCCAACAACTTGCGGTTACTGGGGCTTATGAAGACCTATGTCTCTCCGCTGGTCAGCTTTGACTCGGTGCGACTTGGGGTAGGGTGGGTCTTTCGGCATTGAGTCTCAACAATGCGGTCGTACGGTTTAACTGTCCTCAACCCTCTATGTCCCCCCACCCCCACCCCTCTCTCTCTCTCTCTCTCTCTCTCTCTCTCTCTCTCTCTCTCTCTCTCTCTCTCTCTCTCTCTCTCTCTCTCTCTCTCTCTCTCTCTCTCTCTCACCGCTTACCTTCTTCGTTCTCCCCCTTCGTGTCCTCGCCCACCTCCTCACCTCTCTGTCCTAACCCTTCCCCCCCCCCCCCCCACCTCCTGCCCCCTCTCTCCTTTACGTGTGTGGGTTGCCAAGGCCCGTGCGCTAGTGCCCCCATGTCGTTGGCGTTGGGGTCTGTCTTTGAACATGGCTTGCCTGGGGACCATCGGTAAACTGTCTCCGGGTTATTGGAGTCTGCTTCTGCTTCTGGTCCTGACTTCCGTAGCAGTACAGGTGGGATCTGCTTTTTTATATTCCCATTGTTTTGTTTTGTTTTGTTTTGTTTTCGAGCTCCCTCCCCCCCCCCCCCCCCTTTCCATCTCATCTTCTTCAACGTCTTGATGAAGAGTTTGTCGATGTCAATGCACCAGTTAGCACTTAAATCAAAAGATTTAATCGTGTACTTTAAGGTACTCATGCATTTTTTTAAAAAAGTTTTTCATTGTTTTCTTTTCTTTCGTTTTCGAGCCCTCAGCACACACACACCCACCCCCACCCCCTCCCCCGCAACCCCCCCCCCCCCCTCCCGAACTCTGTCGTCTCCTCTCAAGTTTTGACGAAGCATTTCTCGATGTTAGGGCTGATTGGAGACGTGCCGTAACCGGATACTCAGCATAATACCGCGTAACTGAAAGCAGTACGAGTAGAATGTGTTAATCGAAGGATGTACTTTTTGATGTAGTTTAGATTTCATTTTTTAGTTTTACTTTTTTTTTTCCCTTGTTTTATTCTCGAGCCCCCCCCCCCCCCACCCCCACCACCACCCCCCAACCCCCACCACCACCACCACCATCACCCACCACCCACCATCCCCACCATCACCCTCTTCTCTCTTCTTTCACGTCTTGATGAAGCATGTGTCGATGTCAGGACGTAAGGTAACGTTTAACCCTGTTAGCCCCAAGGTCCCATTTCTCAAATTTCGGATGTGTTGCCTAATGACTATGTACCAGTTGCAGGAGATGGATTGACCATGATAATTCAAGGGATTCGGGGCTAAATGGGTTAACCCTTCGGCAGTCGGTAGCGATTTTTGGTCGCGATGATTCTTGCAGGAACTCACTGATAGGTGCCGCATCCTTGATGCCGCGAGTCAGGACGCGTCATGTCTCTAATGAACCTGTGCAGAACACCGCGCTGTTCCCATGCCCCCTTCCCTGCGGCGTGCATCCTCGTAGCCGTAGTGCCGTTGGTAGTCAGGTTTCGTTTGCGACAAACTACTCCCAACAACAAACGAGAGCGAAATCACTGCGGGTAACCAGCGTGTACCACGAGCATAGAATAAACACTCCACACATCTCCAAGAGGCACAGCTCCTCATGAGCCCGGAGGGCTCATGAGGAGGTGTGCCTCTTGGAGATGTTTGGAGCGTTGTCCATGCTTATGTTGGAAGGATCTTGTCCGCCCTGATTTCGCTGTCGTTCGTTATTTGGAGTCGTTTGTTGCAAATGAAACCTCACTAATACTGGATAAGTATTAACTCATTGTGCCCGGGGTACGAAATACCCACATTTTGGAGTTATCCTCTGAGGACTGCATGACATTTCAGGAGACAGATCGACCATGATAGTTCAAGGGTGGTGGCAGAATAGCTTGGCGCCTATAGGCGCCAAGCTATTCTTTCACCACCCTTGAACTATCTTGGTCGAACCATATCTTGCTGTGGTGTGTTGCGGGCAGAATGAGTTAAGTACCTCAAACTGTGCACGCCAATGCCGGGGCAACACTTGCACGAGCAAGAGGCTTATATATGTCCTTGGCATAGGTCTCATGTGCATATAGGTCTCTTGCAAATGGAGCAGAAATGGATGAATCCAAATAATGTCTTGAACTTTTCACTGAAGGTCCTGATGATGGCAGGCCCCAAATTCCTGTCTTCTGGGAGGTTTGTTACTACGTGAGAAAAGGGGGGCAGCGTTTTTGATTGTGCCACCTAGGGCTCTACGAGGATTCAATCAACGGGTCTTCGCAGAGGACAACGGCCGCAGCCTTGCAAACTGCATGCTGCCTGTTTATCTTTGTCTCTCGATATATGTTTCTTCACGTCGTTTTCCCACCCAGGCGGAGACAGACACCCGCCGCAGCAACCTTTTCACGCATTCTCGCCCCGTCACGCATTTTTGGGAGCCCAAGTGTCGCACAGATATGATACCAACACTTCGCCCTGTGGGTTTGGGGTATCGCCAGACCCCCTGCGAAAAAAAACAGACGCTTATAAGTTGAGTCTGGTGGTCTATTGCGGTACCAATCGACGTTTTAGGAGATTTTGAGAATTTGTGCCTTTTGAAAATGAGCCGTTTGACAATAATATGTACCTTTTAAGAATCTGTGCTTTTTGAGAATCTGTGCCTTTTTTGTGCAGACAGAAACCATTGATCGTCCCAGTGAGCGAAAGGTCATAGGGCCGGCTTCGGCCGTTGTTGGCCCGCGCACGATTTGATGATCTTTTGCTCGCCGGTGTCTCAGGCAGTTTTTCTACGCCCTTTGTCCAAAACCCAGAACTTATCCAGACGAAACGTTACGATGTAAATAAGGTCGTTCTTTTGCCATTACGAGCCCCTGCGAATCACATGAGAATCTGTTCCTCGCAGAGTGTGTGCGGTTTTGCGGAGCCTTTGAGCGTTATTTCCGAACTCTTTGATGTCTAGCTCCGTCGCGCGTGAAAAATCAGAAAAGAAAACGCCATGGTTCTCTAGAGGCCGAGAGAGGAGCAGCGTGACAGGAGGTAAGGTGAAGAGGAATGCTGGCTTTGAAAAGTGTTAACCCTTTTCATCCTGATACACCACTGCTTGATAGTTACTATGATAGTTCAAGGGTGGTGCCAGAATAGCTTGGCGCCTGAGGCGCCAAGCTATTCTGGCATCACCAATGAACTAAAATGGTTGATCTGCCTCATAATCTGTAATGTAGCCTTGACAGGACAATAAGCACGTTTAAAACAATCAGCCTCAGGAAGTAATGGGTTAAAGTTGTCAAAATACCAGCGCGTTTGCGATTTGTTTTCTTCTACTTCTTCGTCGTTCTTCCTTTTTCTTTTCTTCTCTTCTCCGAGGGGGGGGGGGGGGGGAGAGGGGCAGTTATCGGCTGTCATCTCTTCCCTTGTCTTCTGATTCATGACCTGAGGGGGGGTGGGGGGGGGTGCGTTTGCAATGTGTGGCGGGTGCGACTCAAAGAGCAAAATTCTTCTCCGCTCGTGTGCGTGCCTACTTTGATTTGTGAGCATGATAAGTTGCGTGCGTGTCTGTGATTTTGAACCTTGCTGCTCGTAGCCACAAGGTCCAAATTTCCAGACCGGTACACCCATGAATACATCTGATTGGTTGGTGTCAGCCAGCACGGTTGATTTACCTGCCTCAGTATGAGGGAACCAGCAAGGGCTACCCCTATGTCAGAAGTACGTCAAAGATTGCACGGACTTAAAACATTCCGTGGATTCATCCCTTCCGCCCGTTTCATATGCAAGAGGCGAATATTCTCATGGAAAATTTTTAACACAGCCCAACTGCAAGAGGTATAGTTGCGAGGGCTTAAGAGGATCTATGCCTCTTGATAACACCAATTTGAATCCACGTTTCTGGGACAGCTAAGGTTATTTAGTCTTGAATAAACGAACACTGCAGAAACGCAGTCTGCATCAATTAGCACTAAATGGGTTAAAAGTTAATTGGAAAACAACACGAGGCACGCTTTGCTCAAAGGGACTATACGACTGATGCGAGGACGCATGCTACAGTGACTGAGGCGACCTACCCAGCCTGCAAGCCCATGAGTACCGAGGTGGGGGCCGACGCGGGCCCCTCAGAGGCCCGCATCGGCCGCACCTCGGTACTCATGGGCTTGCAGGCTGGGTAATGGATGACTGACAGAAAAGGCCATACATCATGCTGTAACATGTGAATTCTGATCCCACCCCTTCACCCCCCACACTTTGGTACCGGTTTCAGGCCACTTTACAAATTTCAAATACAAGCGATCAAAAATCTCTGTAACTTCAGTAGCTGAACTGGCCCTTCGTCTGTCTTGTACTGTGTTTGTCTTCGGCGTAAATCCGTGTCTGTCACGTGAGTGTGCGTGTTGGGTTTCAGTTCGCGGCGCTTTGAGTCGATTAGCCCAAAAATTGAGAAAAAGCGCCTATATAATACCGGTATTATTATTATTATTATTATTATTATTATTATTATTATTATTATTATTATTATTATCAGCGATCATCGGTATAGTCCGTTGGAGCAAAGCTTGCCTCGTATTTTTTCCATTTAACTTTTGAACAAGACACATTTAAAAAAAAAAACCGCTAAGAACAAAAAGTGATCATCAAACTTGGTCCTAATTTATTTTAAAGTGTAACTGGCTTTAAATCCAACTGTTTAACCACTACCCTCGGAAGTCTTGGCCATGACCTACATAAAAGTTGATTATACCATGATCAGGCCTCAGTCACCACTGACCTGCATCACTGATGCTGTAACTGTGACAAGGGCTATGCACGGGTCAGACGTTTCCCGAGACCAAGCTATCGAACATTAAACGCGTGGAGCGTGAAATTTACCGGAATGTGTCAGAGTTGCTGACCGGGCTCGATCAGGGTATATTTTAGCAGGTTTAAATAGGTCATGTTCAAAATTTCCCGAGGGCAGCGGCTAAACCACAGCCAGCAAGATCAAAGGAAAATTAAAATAAGTTAGGACCAAAGTTAATGATCATCTTTTCTTTTTAGAGTTGTCTTGAAATCATTCGCGTTCAAATGAGTTATTTGCGGGGGAAAAAAAACGAGGCAAAGGGATTAGACTAAAGATGCACACAGTGTAACGTCAGAGTCATGTCCAGTAAGTGACGTTGGTCATCTGTCCTTCTATCGCTCGTACCATTAACATAAGCCTGTCTCAGCTCTTGGTCCCATTAACATAAATCTAAAATAAAATAGTTGCCGCAGTTGGGGTCCCTGAGGTTAAGTTGGTGCGTAACAGCCCGCGAGAGCGTTGCCTCATTGTCAGTCAGACCACGACCATCAACACCTCAGAGTCGGTCTCCAAGAGCGTGGGCCATAATCAGGCTGTATCGTTTATAGCTGGGTACCTTGCCGCGCCACCTGGCTTTCATGTCCGAAAATACGAGCGCTGCTTATTCAATACCATCAGTGCCAGGAGATACATAAAACATTACCCAACTGCAAAGAGGCATATATCCTCAAGACCCCCCGCATCTGCGGGGGCTCTTGAGGATCTATGCCTCTTCAATGCTGGCCTCATTGATGTTCTTTAGAAGGGTATGGTTATTTACTGTTAAATTTGCCATGATTTTCAAGACATTATGTATGGTCGCTGGCAGTAGAGGAGCTAAGTCCCACTGACCTTTTTCGTTGTAGGAGCAGATGTTTACTGGGCCGACGTGTGTTAGCAAGAGACAAAGACGAGCGAGGTTATGTTTGCGACGAACGACTATTAACAAAAGTAAGCGAAATCACGGGAGACAACCAACTTATACCATAAGCATAGACAACACTCCTGACATCTCCAAGAGGCATAGATCCTCATGAGCCCGGAGTGCAAGCGGGCTATCCGCCGTTACTTCGTTCTCGTTCGTTGATGGGAGTCGTCCGGCTAAAAATGTAACCTCACTATTGTCTCTCGCAAATAAAAAGGCCGTGTGAAGCTGGCTGATGAACTGCGGTAGAAAGAAGAGGTTTATGGTCGCATTTATAAACTTGGTTTAACAAGTGAAACAAGAGAAAGTTGGGTAGATCGGGTGGGTGCTGTTCCGGGGCTCTGTCCACGCGCCTTCCCCGGGGTAGATTTTCCAGTTTTCCTTCGTTAACCCCTTCCCTGCCACTGTACGTAGACTGCACGTACATTCAGTTTTGTTTCGGAAGTCTTGGTTCGACCGAAAGCCAACAACGTCCAAGAAACTAGCATACAAATTGGTCTCAGCAAGAGGCATAGATCCTCATGAGCCCCCGCAGTCGCGGGGGCTCATGAGGATCTATGTCTCTTGCAGTCGGATCGTGTTCACCTTTGTCTCGGCAGTTAAGGGGTTAAGGGGCAATAAAGTTAGGGATGGAAAGCTAACGCTGCTCTCCTACAGCAACGGAATGTCTTCTTGTTTTTTTCCATCACAGGCATGGGATGACCGTTGCGTATTTGGTCACTTCCTAACCCATATCATTCGGAATACACCAGTGTGTGAAATAAATTTTACTAAAATAGTTCAAGGGTAGTGCCAGAGTAGCTTGGCGCCTGTAGGCGCCAAACTATTCTGGCACCACCCTTGAACTAAATCCATTGGTCTATATCCTTATCTGTAAGTACTATAATGTAGCTTGCATATGGCAGTGTACAAATTTGAAGCTTAGCCTCAGTATGATATGGGTTAACACGGGTAGTAGTGAATAGCACCTTTTACTGTCACTGGTGTTAAGAGGCGACCAGTTATCAACGATCATCCCATGCCTGTGTTTTTCATACCTCTAAGCGACTTTAGTGTTAAGGCCTTCAGAAATAAGTCTGTTTTCACCGAACGGGTCACCGAGATGTTGTTTGGGGTTGGGTTAGTTTTTTGTTTCATTTCGTTTCGTTCCGTTTACTTTCCTTTCCTTTCTTGTCCGGTCCTTTCTTGTCCGGTCCTTTCCTGTCCTTTCGTTCCTTTCCGTTCCGTTTCGTTTTGTTTCGTTTTCTTAGTTTAGTTTATTTTGTTTATTTTTCATTTAGGTTTTGTTTCGTTTCGCTTTGGTCACCATTTATCTGTCGCTCAGTGCTGCAACAGTCAGTCTAGTATAGTGTAGTTTAGTTTAGTTTACTCTAGTTTCGTTTCGTTCCGTTTCCCTTTGGTAATAATTTATCTAGCCCTCGCTGCTGCAACAGCCACCCGCCGCAACAAGGTTGTATAAGTTCTCAGGAGCTTCAGCAGGCGGCGGAGGCTCATGAGGATCTATTTCTCCTGGTGTGCTGCACTGGTCCGAGATGTTCTTAGTGACATCGAGTTTGGACGAGACCGCATCCCATACGCGAAGACGTGGACAATACTGTATTTTAACGCAATGTATATCGTCCACCAACTGCCCAAAAAATTAGGTCAGCGGGTTGTTTGACACTCGCAATCGAAGTCGTAAACTTCCCGTGTACCTGTGGGATGGTCCGTGATTTTGGAACTTACGGTTTGCCAGCCGTAAGGTCCAAAGTCACAGACCAGCGGCACATCTGCAGACATGGACAGGTTTTGGCTGTTGCGCGAGATTTAGTGCGTTAGCAGTCGGGTGATGCGTACGTTCGCTCATGATACAGGTTTTGCGACTCCGTCGTGAAAGACATTAGTCTTATTTTTTGGTACCGTCCCACTCTCATCTGCTACACCCGTATCAGCTAACTCAGGTCGTTTTGGAGTTGCAATAACCATGATTAAAAGGGAGAGGACACGGGGGGGGGGGGGGGGGATATCAGGGGGGAGAGGACGGTTTCTAGGGTTTCCGCCGCCACCCCCACCCCCACCCCCTATCAACAGCCCCACCCGCATGTTGATAGTCAGCTTGGACTTTACAATGTCCTGACCTGGGTGAATGGAGGTAGATGGAGACGCCGCGTGCGGAGGTTTTCAAGAGCCAAACCCTTCTTTCAATAATAGCGAAAATTGAAAAGTCGTGTCTAGGTTGTGGGAGAAGACACAAAATTGCTTGCAAGGTAAAAATAAATAAATGAATAAACAAAATCATTTTTGTCACCCCACCAGCTGCAAGACCTCCGCTAACATTGTATTTTCACAATTGACAATTTCACCCACGTGTCCAGCGTCACCAGCGAAATCTGGAGAGACTCGTCGCAAGTCCTTTTACAAGCCGCCCTGGATTCACTGCAACAAGATATTTGATCGGCCATGACAGTTGAAGGGTGGTGCAGAATAGGCGCCAAGCTATTCTGGCACCACCCTTCAACTGTCATGGCCGAATTACATCCTGAACCGGCATGCAATGTTCAGAGGAGAGTTCCGTTCCAAATGTAGGAATTTTGACACTAGTCCTCGGCGCATTAACAAACCGCCGTATCTACTATAAGTCGTTAACGAGAAAGTGGCGACTGGACATTAAACACCGGGAGCTGAGTCTTATTACACACTGACCCTGCAATTAATCAGTGGCACGTCGTGCGCTGATAATACACTGTTACCTTACCTGTGACCTCCCTCGGCCACCCCTACCTTCCCCTTTTGTCCTCGCCTGGTCAGTCCTTATCGCTTTTTCTTTCACCTGTCCGGATAAGGGGTTAAGGGTGGGGTGTAGTAACGTTATGGCCTTGTAGCTGACTGACTGACCAGGCAGGATCAGCACTGATGGGGACAACTTCGTTATGTTTGGTATGAATTTCATCGCACTTGATCAAATTTCAAATACAAACGATTTAAAATTCAACAACCCAAAACAATTTTTATAAAATTTAAAGAACAACAACTCAGTTGCTCGCTTGAGCTTGCCCGGCCTTAGCAACACGTGAATGTTCTGTGTTTATGTCACAGTGTGTGAGTGAATGCGCGTGATTCACGGAGCGTGCTTGTTGTGTTCTGTTCGCGGCAGCGCTTTGAGCCGATGTTCAATTGGGATAAAGTGCCTATATAACGCGCTGATTTATTTATTTATTTATTTATTTATTTATTTATTTATTTATGTTCGGCGGAAATCGTAGAACATAAAACGTTTAACGTGTATGGCATGGCATGGCGTCTTGTGTTCACCACAAATTCGATTTCAAAGACGGAGCATCGAAAAGGGTCTGACCAAATTTTAACCCCAGCTGGATTGGAGACTATAACCTTTCGGACGAGAATCGAAACGCCCTGTCGGCACCTGCGAGCTACCCAGCTCCCCTCGTAAATCGTACCAGTGTGGTACCACTCTTATCTCGACGAGGCTTCAATGTTTCTGTTGCTGGAGCTGAGAAGTTGTTATATTAATAAACTGAGCCACATTTTGCTTGATATAGCGCCGATAATTGGCATTACAGTTGAAGGGCGCCACGCTATTCTGGCACCACCCTTCACCTGTCATGGCCGATCACGGTCGGTGTCGCAGTGGTAACGCGCATGCTATCAATGTCAAACTGAGGTGCGAGGTTCGATACCGGGTTCCGGCGTCGGACTTTTCTTCTCAGTAAGTGTCACCGTTCAGTCATTCGGGCGGACCGTCGGAGGTTCTTTCTCCGGGTACTCCGGTTCTTCCTCCCCACTCACTGTGGTACCGGTTTCGGGCCACTTTATAAATACAAGCGATAACAATTTCCGAAACCTCACAAGCTGAGCTGACCCTGCGCACCACATCAAATGTACTGTGTTTGACTTATAGTCTGTTTGTCTTGCACACTCTTTGTTTTCAGAGTGAATGCGTGTGTGACTTGTGAGCGTGCGTGTTGGGTTCAGCTCGCGGCTCTTTGAGCCGATTCACAGAATTGAATAGAAAGCCTGTATAATGACCGGTATTATTACGAATCTCGAATCAAAACGTCTGAGGCGTCAGCCGAAGGCATTTTGTTTCGGGTCCATTAATGACATCTGAAAGCTGGTGAACCCGCATCAATAGATGCGAAAGTGTCGCGATTATAGCGACGTTTTCGCAGCTATTGATGCGGGACGGCTTGGGTGAGTTAAAGGCGTCGAGCTGTGATGTTCAGAATCAAAAGCCAGCACACAGGCACACGTTTGTGTCAGAAATTTCTCATGATCATTTGCCTATGAGTAGGACTTTCAAATTTTGTTTGACCAGGTGGACACGCGAGTTGTGACTGAGTTTCTGTTGATCCTACTTAGAAACTCTCAGTGTCCTATCTCTTAATGTGTGCGTTGTAGATACACACCGGAAACGCGACTAATGTTTGACCAGAGTCGCACGTTACCGTCAAATCTCTTGAAAACTCCGCACGTAATCTTGAGATATCCTAATGCGCGAGAGATAGCCCAAGATAAGTCAAGGTAGTGTCTGATTAGCTTGGTGACTGGAGAGGCACCTTATATGTCGTGGGCGTTGTCGCACCAATGTAAATCACTTATTTAGACCACATGTATTTACTGTGGGCTCGTTCGTTTCAACAACTATCAGTGAGGTTTTGTTTTTCAACGAACGACTAAAAACAACGAACAAGAGCGAAGTCGAGTCTCGGCGGATAACCAGCTTTTTCCAGAAGCACAGACAATACTCCAAACATCTTCAAGAGGCATAGATCCTCATGAGCCCGGAGGGCTCATGAGGATCTATGCCTCTTGGAGATATTTAGCGTGCTGTCTGTCCGGCCGTGATTTTGCTTTCGTTCGTTATTGCGAGTCCGTTATTGCGAGTTCGTTATTGCGAGTTCGTTATTGCGAGTCCGTTATTGCGAGTCTTTAGTAGCAAACGAAATCAGTCTCACTGACGTTTTAGAAATCGGCGAAACGATTCGGTACGTATGGCATTCCTATTTTTGTATGGTACCCACGGGAAGTGACTTTTTATTGTTTAAATCAGCATGAGGAAACCCTTTAGCGGCATTCTGGCAAATCGTTTAACTCGTTAGATGACGCCTCCAAAATTTGGGAAATACGTGCGTCGGGCTGAATGACTATGCACCTGTTGCAGGAGATGCGTCGACCATGATAATTCAAGGGTAGTGGCAGATTAGCTTGGCACCGACAGGCGCCAAGCTAATCTGGCACTACCCTTGAATTATCATGGTCGATCCATCTCCTGCTGTAGTGCGTCAGGGCTGAATTGGTTAAGAGGAGGTATGATGCAGCTTGGTCACTTGCTCTCTCTTTGGCTGCGATGGAGATTATGTGCCAGCCTAATACTTCTTCTTAATTAAAATTTTCATGTCCCTACGGCATCAGAGATGATCAGGGACTAGCAGGTTTACTTTGATTTGAACGATAGCAGTATTACTATGGGGTTTCAATAACCGGAGGATAAATTTATTTTCATAAATTATTAAAATTTCTGCCACTATATTTCAGTTCGAGGTCCAGGGCCTATAGTATCTTCCGATCCGAGAAATTGGGAAAGGTCCAGCCTAATAAGCATTGCACCATCCTTAAATGGTAATGCTCAATCTTTCTCACCGAGTCGACCGTTCAGTGCCGCGCAAACGTGAACAGCAAGAGGTATAGATCCTCATGAGCCCCGCAGCCGTGGGGGAAAATGAGGATCTGTACCTCTTGCTGACACCACTTTGAATCCATGTTCCTGGGTCAGCTAGGGTCTCTTTGTGTTCCGTTTCAGAAACGCAGCCTACGTCAAACTGGCACTGATCGGGTTAAGCAGGGGTCAATTGTTTATCGGTCCGTTAATGGACGCTTGTTTGAAGAGGCTCGTTGACCGGTGTCCAGCCGAGGGCGATGGCTTGATTGACGTGTCTCGATAGCCTGACGTCCGAAACTGGCACTGGCCGCAGTCTCGTGTCCACAATATCACTTTCACTCACGGCCAAAGTTAGTTTGTAAGTGGAATACAATGATTTATACGATTTACACGGATCCGACCACAGGTACTCGACTGCAAAGTCCATAAATTTTCTTTATCACGCCTCGTGTGCATACCGCGTTATCCGAACACAACACAAGAGCTTCTTGGTGTGAATACTGTCCGATATTCACTCATTTAACCGCAATATGAGGTCGCATTTCCCAAATTTTGAAAGCATCACCTATCTATTTATCAGTAGAAGGGGATAGATCGACCATGATAATTCAAGGGTAGTGCCAGATTAGCTTGAATTATCATGGTCGACCAATCTCTCGCTGTAGTGCGTCGGGGCTAAATAGTTTTTAAAATGGGTTAACTCTGTTATGAGGACACGATCCAGCGAAACGCTCTCTTTAGCCCTTACTATAAAGGGGCGAACCGACTGTCTTCCCATACTATAAAGGGGCTCAACCTACTGTCTTTGACCTGACTCTGGTTTAGAAATTACTCCTATTCAAACTCGATTTTGAAGCGCACATTCGTGCATTGAAATGCGCGAACGTGCGCTCCATAAACGAGAAGGGCATACATCCCCAGAAAAGAAAAAGGAGGGGGCGGTGTACGGTAAGGGGGGGGGGGGGGGGGCTCTCTTTCACCTTTGGTTTGGAGGGGTGGGGGTGTTTGTTTTGTTATTTAGGAGGGGCGGGGGACGCGGATCCAAGGGCTGGAGGGAAGCATATGTGACAAGTATTGTCACTTAAGGGAAGACACACACCAAAACAAAAAAAAAGACTCTTGCGCGATCCGCATTTGACCACGTGCTAGCGCTCAGACAAGAGCACTTTGTGAGTGAATGTTTATATTAGCTCGAAAGCAAACGCTTAGGCCCATATCCCGCGCCCTTGGGTTGTAATGTAACCTTTCCTGGGGCTTACATTTACCATTTTTTATGACACACAGCTAACAGTAGATGGGCGTATAACCGTGATGGTTCAAGGGTTGCGCCAGATCAGCTCGGCGCCTTCAGGCGCCGAGCTGATCTGGCGCAACCCTTGAACCATCACGGCCCATGCATCTCACCACTCACGAAACGAGCGCCTGTTCAGTTCGTCAGAGAGGCTCTTCACAGATTTGGGGGGAACGGCGGCAGGGGTCTCAGGCTTCAGTCTGGTAGCGTTAGTAAAATGGTTTTAACCCCTTCACTGCCAGGGGACGCGGCCTGCGTTTCTGTACGTCCAACGTCAAAGGGTCCCTCACCCGTCTCAGGAACGTTCAGTGGTTCCGTGCAAATGCAGTCTCAGCAAGAGGCGTAAGATATCAGTTTCAGCCAACTTAATAAAATTTCAAATACAAACGATTTCCAAATACAACTTCAGGTAAGCTCGCTTGAGCTTGCTCTTAGCACCACGTGAATGTTCTGTGTTTACGTACAGTGTGTGAGGGAATGCGCGTGATTCATGTGAGCGTGCTTGTTGGGTTCAGTTCGCGGCTACTGTGACATTCTGCGCATTGAGGTATATTATAAATATGAGAAATGCGCCATATAAATACCATGTAATAATAATAATAATACACGTGAGCCCATCCTGCAACTGCGGCGGGGCCGGCTCACGAGGATCTATGCCGCGCATCTTGCGGGCCGGTTTGGATCGCGCGCTCGCTTGTTCTCAGCAGTGAAGGGAGACTGACGGAACTGACTCGGCCATTTCAGCGCCGCGGCGCCCGGGCACTTGTCCAGGGGTCGAGGTGATCACGCACTGCCCGTGGGCTGCGCCGCGGCCGATCCGCGGGGCGTCGATCGGTCTTTCGCTTTGTTGACGTCCCAACGTGAAAAAGGACGCCGGGGATGAGTGACTGACCATTTAACCCCTTCACGGTCAGAGCACAACAAGCAGGAGCCCCAACTGCAAGAGGCATAGGTCCTCATGAGCCCCCCGCAGTTTGCGGGGGGCTCATGAGGATCTATGCCTCTCGCTAGCAGTTTGCGGGGGGGCTCATGAGAATCTATGCTTCTCGCTAAAACCACTTTGTGTCCACGTTCCTCAGCATCCGTATTACTTGGACGGATTATGGTTCCGGTTTCGGGGTAGAGTTAACTCATTCAGCCCGACGACCGTATTTCGCAAATTTTTGGAGGCGTCATCTAATGACTGTGCACCAGTTGCGGGAGAGGGATCGACCATGATAATTCAAGGGCAGTGCCAGATTAGCTAGATTAGGCGCCAAGCTAATCTGGCACTACCCTTGAATTATCATGGTCGACCCATTTCCTGCTGTTAGGGATGAATGGGTTAACAAGATTTCAGAAACTCGACTGATCTGCGACCAATGGCAGGGAAGGGTTTAACCCCTCCGCTGCCAGTGATCACGGATTGCCGCACACTGACCGACATTCGGCTGAAGCACGCAAATGAAATGGGACCAATATGGGCACATACAAAAAACACAGGATTAGCAAGAGACATAAATCCTCATGAGCCCCCGCGACTGCGGGGGCTCATGAGGATTTGTGTCTCTTGCAGATGGGTAGCGTTCGCCTTCCCCCCCCCCCCCCCGGCAGTTAAGGGGTTAATCTGAATTCACCTCCTCAGGCAAACGGCGCAGCACTGCCCTCGAGCCACGGCGAGCGATAAATCGACAATGGAGGTGAAAGCCTCGCAGCGTGTGACGTCGCCTGACGCCAGTCGGCATTTGGTTAATCGTCAACACATGTAGGCTGTAGACAGGTTTTGACTCCATGCAGTCAGCGTAATGTTAAGTGGTCGTAAGTCTTTTGTTGTCCGTGCCGCACATTCACAGGCGCATGCCGCACAGGCATCTGATTGGAAATGTGCGGCCTGGATTTTGCGAGTTTTAGACTTTAAAAGGACAGCGAAGATTTTTTTCCTCAGCTGACTGCTCCAATCTGCTCAAGTTTCCCGATGAAAGGCGTCTTGCCTCAACTAAGAGTGTTGTACTCGCCCATCTGCGATCCATATTTGTACACATGCGTAGCAGAGGGTTTTTTTCCAGTGCCCCGCGTGCTTGTGTATTAAAGCGACCTACTCCAGGCATTAAAGGGTTCAGTTAATAGATCTCGCATTGTTTTCAGTCCTACGTCACACGACCAATACCTTTAGCGCAAAGCGTACCATGTGACCTCGCTACAAAATACCTTGCGACTAATGGCGGACTTTTTGTAGCCCCTCTCTTTCTGACGCGTCTTGAATGCCAATTTTGTTCTATTACGATACGATCACCAAAACTTTCTAAAATACAAATTTACTTAGTGTTGTTCGAAACAAGAGGCACACTAATGGAGACGGCAACGTCATGAAAGATTTTAAATTACGTCATAGGTCTGTTATGTATAAATGTATTTTATTCCATTTACATCAGTCATGTCTGAATGTCGTAAAATGGAAAGACTTTTCTGGTCTTTTTCTCCTTTGTATACAGGAGAGTTCCTTCCGTTACGCTCCCTAAACAAGAAGGGTAGGAAAGTTTTAGTTGAGTCAAGGCAATATTGATAACCCTCTGTATCGGCAAATTTTAGCAGTCTGCCATGAAGCAGGTCGCTTTCTTACATGCAGCAGGTTGATTTCAGCTTTGTACAAGAAACGTCTTCATTCATTTGACATTCGGCACAGGCAACTCAGCATTATTTTGTCTAGAACTCGAATATTTTGCAAATTGTAATGTGTAAAGAGAATTGTTTTAATCAGATTCACGTGAAACAAACTGCTTGATAATTAGGAAGTGTTCCTTGAAAGCGAGTACAGTGTAAGTTTTATCACACGCGGACGCTGCCTTCTTTTTCAGCCGCCATCAGATGGCCTTACCCAGTAGCTAAAAAAAAAGTCTTCGGACCCACGACGGCCGCAGTGGGCCAGAATACGTTTTGCTACTGGGGTAGTCGCATGCGAGTCGGCGTTAAAACCCAAATAACTGACTAACTAACCTCTCTTTACAGTCCTCGCTTTCAGTCCAACATTTTATCATCTGTACACCGTCCACTGAATGCGTCAGCTCCGTGTTCTTTCTGATAGACGTTCTAATAGACGTTTGTAAGTTAGACGTATATCAGTCCAGATTTCACATCTTTCAAGTTGTTTCGATGCCAACAGTGGATTGAAAGCCCGGACAAACATGCAATATCGCATGTTTGTCTGGGCTTTTGAATCCACTGTTTGAGAAAAAAGACACGCAGTTTAAACCTTCTCCTGATTTTCAACTGATTTTCTTGTGAAAACTTCCATTATCGTATCTGTCGTTTGTTGCAGGACGTGGGCTGCGATGGAATCCTGGGATCTGGCGCCATTGTGGACCAGTGCGGTGTCTGCGGCGGAGATGGCGCAACTTGCCGCGTCATTTCCGGTATCTTCACACGCATACGCCTCGCCCATTCTGGGTACCATCACGTGACGACCATTCCCATAGGCGCCTGCAACATCAATATCACGGAGCTGGCGGGCAGCAGGAACTACCTCGGTAGGACATATTATGTCGTGCACGTATGCGCGCGCAAACTCACACACATACGCGCGCGCAAACACACACACACACACACACACACACACATTGACACACACGCACACGCACACACACGCACACACACACACACACACACACTCACACACACACACACACACACACACACACACACACACACACACACACACACACACACACACACACACACACACACACACACACACACATTTTCTGCGAACTTTCGAAAGTGCCATGAATTTCAATAATTTGTATTGCAGTTTCTGAAGCAAAACTCATTATACGAAGATCTTTTACACATTGAGCCCCAGGACCGAAATCCCGAAATTTTGAAGTTGCCATCTGAAGGACTGTACTACAATTCTAGAGACAGATCGAGCATGATAGTTCACGGGTCGTGCCAGAATAGCTTGGCGCCTATGAGCGCCAAGCTATTCTGGCACCACCCTTGAACTATCATCCTCGTTCCATGTCTTATTGTGGAGTGTCGGGGCGGAATGAGTTAATGACTCGATCCCCAATCGTTCACGTGTGCGTGTTTGTCTGTAACTGTGAACTGCGGACTACATTTTGAGTTGGATCCCACTTTTCATGAACACAAATTTAATTTCAGAATCATTTTTATCTTAGATATCTACACCTTCGCCGATGCTGAGCAAGAGGCTTTGCATTAGCTAAATATAGCATTTTACATCTGCATCGGTTATTCGTCATAGGCTTCCATTATTTAGTATGTTTGCATTTTCTACTCAGAACCTCCAAATCGTTAATCCAGGAACAACAAAAAAGGTGACTGTCAAGCGTTTAAAATGCCCAGGAGAACCCAGCGGAGGAAGAAACACGCCTAGAAAAGACAGTTACAACACTATTTATTGTGTTGTAACTGTCATTTTCTAAGCGTGTTTCTTTCTCCCTTGGGTCCTTCACTCCAAATCCAGGGTGTGCGTGCGTGCGTGCGTGTGTATGTGTGTGTGTGTGTGTGTGTGTGTGTGTGTGTGTGTGTGTGTGTGTGTGTGTGTGTGTGTGTGTGTGTGTGTGTGTGTGTGTGTGTGTGTGTGTGTGTGTGTGTGTGTGTGTGTGTGTGTTATTTGCCTGTATTTTCCTAGGGCAGGCCCACGGGTAGTTAACTCATTCAGCCGGACAGCCGTATTTCCCAAATTTTTAAAGGCGTCATCTAATGACTGTACACCAGTTGCAGGAGATGGATCGACCCTGATAATTCAAGGGCAGTGCCAGATTAGATTGGCGCCGACAGGCGCCAAGCTAATCTGGCACTACCCTTGAATTATCATCGTCGACCCATCACCTGCTGTAGTGCATGAGGGCTGAATGGGTTAAAGTGATCTGTTCAGTGTTAGGCTAGGATTGGTGTAATTCGCAGACACAGCGGGCAAATGTTGTTTCGCCCTAACTCATTCGGCTTCAGCCGCGTATCCGGAAGCCGTGCGTCTCGAGTGAGTTAACTAAGATTTGAAATGTTTGTATTCGGGGCCCGCAAAGTGACAATGAAGTAACAAGATAAAAATTACGTGGCGTCAAGCTGTGCTAGAACAGCAGGCCTGTCTAAACCAAAATAAATCCATTCGATTGTTAGTGGTCAGTTCGATTTTGTGTGGACGCCACGTGTCCACCTTTCACGCCAGTGTCTGACCAAAATAATGGACTGCGTTGTTTACCAGCTGCAAGTAGCGAGGAAACTGCTTTCAGGCTGTTTCATGTGAATGTAGACTACTATTCTAGCTTCATAAGTTATTCTTGTAGACCCGGTTTTGTCAGCCGCTATGTAGGATGCATGTTGTTGGTGAATTTATTGCCACGAGGTTTTGTAGGATGTCGCCATGCAAAATGGACGGAAAAGAGAGAGAGTGGGGGTTGGGGGGGGGGGGGGTTGGTGTTGTGGTAGTGTTCGAGCGAAGATATTTGGCTGTGCGAGACGGTTCAGGACCACGAGGAGCCCAGTAAGCTAAGGTCCTCGGACCCACGACGGCCGCTGCGGGCCCGCTCACGGCTGTGGGTCCGAAATCGTTTTGGTACCGGGGAGAGGACTGACGTCTATGTTTTTAGCTTGAGTACTTATTTTAACCCGTTCAGTGCCAGTTGGTTGTACATTGCTTAACGTCCCGACAGCAACAAGACTTTCTCAGGACGTGCCAGCACTGCTTGTGAAAAAGAAAAAAAAACTAAACAGAATCTTGAATGTATGTCGCCAGCCGGTCTAATATGCTAAATAAACCTAAGTGGACGCAGACTGTCCGGCCACGAACATGGATTCAAAGTGTTTTCAGCAAGTTGTATAGATCCTCGTGAGCCCTCGCAGTTGAGGGGCTCACGACGATCTATGCCTCTTGCAGTAGGGTGGTGTTCAAATTGTTCGGCATTGAACGGGTTAATGTTTTATATTAACTCATACACATCCTGCAGGAATCATGGCGACTAAACCGCTACCAAAACAAGAATCATCGCGACTAAAACCGCTACCGACACCTAAAGGGTTAATGCAGCGTGGCAACTGACGCCAAATAAGATCAACTAATTGATGGAGCGTCCCACGTGCTGCACGACTCATGTTCCACGTGCCCGTCGGCGACTGTTCAGATCCCAAGAAGGACGCAACTTATTATGTAGCGTTTTGTGCGGGTGCCTCGGTGGCGAGATCGGTAGATTTGCCGATTCGCCGTCCAGTCGAGCTACAAAGTCTTGGGGAAGGCAGGTGTGCAGGTTCGAATCCTCACCCACACGACCAGCAAGAAAATAAGAAGAAATTAAAAACAAGATGGGATGAACCATAACCCACAAAGTCCCTTCTGTATGAGATCTGTCCTCGTTGTCAATGGTCTCTACCTTTTGTCTCTGACCTGAATCTGATGTTGAATTATCTCCTATTTGAAAAAGTCTCGCAGATCTGCCAAGGCGTCAGTGAGTTCTATAAGGGGCGCAGGACATACCCGTCATTGATTTGTCAAACGTCATTTGTCATGACGTAAGTTTAAGTTTTTATGTAATTTAATATTTTACGTGTTATGAGTTTCACTTTCGCTTCATAGGCTTGAGAAAATGGTGACAAAACTAGAACTTCACGGTACAATTTCAGTCTTGCTATAATTTGTGTGGAAGCAGGTTGTCTTTACCTAGCTACATGATATGCACTGGTCGCCTGCACGCTCTTCTGAAAGCGCGTCGATGTGTGTGTGCGTGTTAGTGCGTGCGTGCGCGCGCGCTCCAAACATCTCCAAGACTATAGATCCTCATGCGCCTGGAGGGCGCATGAGGATCTGTTCTTCCTGAAGATGCGCGCATGTTTGTGAGTGAGAGAGAGAGAGAGAGAGAGAGAGAGAGAGAGAGAGAGAGAGAGAGAGAGAGAGAGAGAAAGAATGACGTCATATTTATAGTATTATGTCAGTGTCTGCGTGGTGACCCAGTTGCCTCTTTTACGTCACCGCCACTGTCTGACTTTCTCTAGAAGTAAAGTTTTTTTAGTGTTTTAATTCTTTTCTGAAAAGAATTAATTTTTACTAAGGAAGTTGAAAAGACAAAGAGCTGGCTAACAAACTCATCCAATGTCTTTCTCCAAACTAGCTATATGCAAAGGTTCAAGTAAATATGACAAAAATTACAGACTCTAATCTGGGTCAACCGACTTCCTATAAACGGTTGTTTATGTCTTCAATGACTGAGACGTTCAATTACAATATGCTTGGAGGCTCTCTTAGCCACCCACTTAAGAAAGTATTTCGCCAAGTTTCAAGCTTGTGTGTACAGAAATATCGGAGATTCTCTTGTTTACATACATACGCACACACATACATACATACTCACATACATACACACGGCGCTTCGCGCCAAATGTACGTTACGCAACGAGGTTAGTGTAACTAGGCATGACGTAATTTTTAATCTTGTTACTTCAATTGTTAGAGGTTTAGCCTGCCCGCCTTTGACATCATGGGCATGCTATTAAAGGGGCACAACTGAACTTTTTGAAGGCTTCACTTCGCAAAAAGCTTTTACTGGGCTTCAGTATTCAGACCCACTTAGACAGTGACCACCCTATTGTCCCACCAAATGCTTTCTTTCGTCCGTTCAAAGCGAAAAGAGGCCCACCGGAATCATGTGTCGGGACACCGTGAAAAGATTGCTTCTGATAGGCGATGGTAGTTGACGTCATAACTATTCTATACGACCTTAGGTCATCTGCATAATTATAACCAATCAGAGACAAGATGGCGGATAAACCAGCCGAAGAAAAAAAAGAAAGTATCATCGACTCACGCCGACAATGACAGACTCGGAATTGAAGAGAAGAAAGAGGAAGAGAGACAAGATACCCCTAAGTAGAATTGACATCGGACAAGGGAATATGGACATGTGGCAACACGTAAAGCAAGTACTTGGCTTGACCGCACATCCGGAATTTGTTGCATTCCTGCTCTGTGAATCAGTAAGTAATCTACGGTCTTTGTCGATCTTCCTATAGTTCCGCGAGCGCTAGTGATTTTCAGAATTCGTGATCTTCAGCAGAATTTATCTCTTACTGATTTCGCAAGATTTTAAACCTGTTTTATCATATAGTTACGAGCTAGTTATCAGATATTATGCTGCAATGATATGAAAACTACGGTGTGTGTCAAAGTTGCACATCGCTGGTCGTGACACGTTTTTGTCTGTGCCGGCTCTCATTCACTCGATTCACAGAGGTAGTGTTTCTGCTGCGATGGTGCATTTGTCGTTTCTAATAATTCTTACAGTTACCTAGACTTCGATGTGTGAGTTGTGAAATTCAAGTGACTGCAGTGCAGAAAGTGGGTATAAATACCAATGTTCTGTTTCGTGTTTCCGAGGGATAAAGGATCAAAGGTCAAATTAGGCACCGTGGACGCTCGCTCAGTCGCTTTGCGCGGAGAGTCGAACAAGCCACGCCCTCGGTGGAGTGCATGATGCAGAACGATCGTTACTAGTAAATACTAGCAGGTCAAGCGGAACCTGCATTGTGATTTTGACAGCATAGCTAATATGGAAGGTTTATTCTACATTCTCGTGGAAAATTACGCCAAAGGGATGGCGGAGAACACCAGTACACGTGTACACTGACGCATGTGTACACCACACCGATGACCTCGTGACCTGCAGTATTGCGATACACTGACAGTCGGTCGGGTTCTGCGGCCTTGCGACGTAGGCTCATAAATATGCATATTAATTCAAAACCAGGCCGATGCAGACGATAAATCCGCGACTCGGGTACATGAAAACAATATACCCTGCAAACGACGAATTTCGACATTTGGCATTATACTTAATGATAAAGCTCTAAGATAGTACACAAAGGACCCATACACATATTGTCAGCAATATCTGTTGCAGACAGTTTTCTGACTGTGTTGAGATGCTTGATCCTGGGCAATATAACTTTAAATTCGCCCCACCGAGACCCGTCCTAAAAAGTCACTTCTACAAATAGAAGGGACTTTAATTTAAAAATGGAGTTAGGTTAATTTATTTTTGGAAACTGAGGCACCCGTCTCCCCCGTTTTGGGATGAGTTTTGCTAGAGATATGAATTATTTATGCAATCTCTGCAACGCCTACAGTGTCTGGGCTAAAATGGATAGTTAATAATTAGTTAAATAGTGACAATTACGGCAGTTCTGCAATGTATTGTACTTCTAGTCTTGTTTTACTTTTTTATTTTTGAGTTTTTCCTCCAGTTAATTTGCTAGATAATTCTTACTTCAGTTTTGTTAATTGTGTTTGTTGCTTGTGTTTTATGTATTTATTTATTTTATTTATTTGCTATATAATTTTAGACAGCGGCTTCCACAATTAGGTATTTGTCGATTTGTTTTAATTAGTACCAATAACAGTCGAAGAAGTAATTTGTATCATTTGTTATTGTTCGTTCATGATTTTTAGTAAGTTGTACACAGTGTCCGTGCCTCACGTACTCTGTACGCGTTTTTAAATTTCGTTGAAACATTCTCGGATCAACATCCCAGTATATCACCCGTCGTTTTGAACATAAAAAAGTTTTGACTACACGCGCAACCTCTTTGCGTGACTAATTGACGGGCATAATATTACCATAAAGGTCAGCCTCAGCATATCGCGGTATCCATGAGCCATAAATATTTAACGTCAAACGGCGTTATTTGGCGCCCGCATTATTGTAGTGATGAATTTACACTCACTTTGTGAAGAAAAAACAAAAAGGTGAGCATAACGTCTTTGGGTGGACGTGCACGGGCCAGCTAAGGCTGACGTAGGCCGGAAGACCTTTTGCTCACCGGGCACTGGGAGCCACAGACCTGCGGGCGTTATGTCCGATGCCGCGGTATCCTGGAGTGCGTAAGGTAATACTGAAACTGACGTGTATTTAGTCACGTGTTCTTTGCAGCGTGCACGCCACAAACTTAATGCTCCGTGGACAAAGGACAGAAATGCGTGCTGGTCTGTGATTTTGGACTTCACGGTCGTAGGCCGTAAGATCGAAAATCATAGATCAGCGCTCACAACTTATGGCTGACACAGTACATTAGTCTGTTAATGTCGCCGCTATGAATACCCCCTGTCTTCGTTTCAAACGACAGTTTTTACGAGTCGAATTGTGTCGCGCGGCTAATCTAATGACATTGTGTTGGTAACGCGACTCCGTGGTCGGGTGCCGTCTTAGGTGCTGCCAGTGTAGTTTTTTTATGGCTGTATTAACGTGTTCGTGGGGGTTGGATTCCTACGCCTGAAAGGTGTCAACATTTTAAAAAATGATAGTGCCAGTCAGTGCTCGCATTAACCGGTCATTCTCGCTATTTTACTACCGGTTTTTTAAAGACAAATACCGGAGAGGAACGTAGCATCCGGTCGAGGATCATCAAGACGCATATGACCCTCATAAGCCCCCGTTTTACGTGGTAGTCGTAGTCGTAGTATGATACAATCACACCAGACGCACGCACGTAGGGTTCTTGTAAAGAAACTTCACTCAGCTGCAACTCGTCACACGAGGCACAAGGTTGTAGACCACACTGGAGTAACAGTTCCAACAATATTTTATTGCAGCGATGCAATCTCAGCACAATGCATCCACGCTGATACACTGTCTCCTCTACAATGCATCAACACTTTCGGCACACCGCCTTTCTTATACAATGTACACACATATTTCATAACACCGTCTTTTATAGTATTACAGATTTCCAGAACAATCCAGCAAATTCACACAACACAACCAATCAGAAAAGAAAACGTAACCAAAACTCATAAATATTGTTTAAAAAGAACACTCTATATCAATCCACAAGTTTCTACTAATGTCTAAGGGTATCGATAAAACGTTGCGAAATGTAGCCGACAACTTTGACGTCATAGCTGAGGTCACTACAAAGATCGCGACCCTGCTCGAACCATCCAGTCTAATGTAGGTCAAACTTTACAACATTGTAGCGAAACTACGCGTCACAAAAAAATCGATCGCAATTCTCCGGCCAAAAGAAAATAAATCCTAATAAAAAGGTACGTAATTCTTATCGAAAATAACTCAAATGAATATCGATATTTCCTATGATTAACACACACATGCTCCCAAAGAATAACACAACCACAATATGACGTAACACCCCGCAGTTGCGGGGGCTTATGAAGATCGATGTCTCTTGCAGCTGTTCAATTTTTCTCTCTGCACGGAACGGGTTAACTGATCAGTAAACTAACCAGTCTTCGTCTACCAGATGCACTGACTGCTCCTTTCTGCTTACATTACACTTCTCAAAGTGAGGACGTTTTCATGGTTTAACTCCTTCGTTGCCGAGAAAACGTCAACACGATCCAACTGCAAGAGACATAGATACTAATAATTCCCATCCCCAACCCCACCCCACTCTACCCACCCACCCCCCTCTCCACCTCCACCCTCCGCCCAGTGGCGGGGGGATTATGAGGATCTATGCATCTTGCTAAACACCACTTTATGTCTACGTTCCTTTGACGGATGGGGGCTCTTTGGATTAATAATTAACCCATTCAGTCCTGAGTCTGAATTGTTTTCAAATTTGTGTTTTGTCCTATGAAGGCTGCTTTGCAAATGAGGAGATAGCCCGAGTATTTTAGTTCAAGGGTGGTGCCAAAATAGTTTGGCGCCTGCAGGCGTCAAGCTATTCTGGCTCCACACATGAACTATCATAGTCAAATTTGAATTATCTTAGTCAAATTTATTTTTCTATTATAGTAGTCAAATTTGAATTATCTTTGTCAATTACCCCACCCGGGTCTGCCCTGGGGGACTTGGGTGTGGTTAACTACTTTTTAGTTCCCAGGGTACCCTGGTCAGCCCCACAGGGTGGTTTTCCCTTCTATTCTGGGGCATGTGTTTCTGTCCACCCTTGGTCCATTCACTTGTGTGTTTTTTTTTTCCTTTTTTTTAAACTCTCCTTACTGTCTGCGCTGCCTGTAGCTCTTGATATTGGATGTGTGTTGCTAAGTGGTCATAGGTTTATTTAGCGTATTAGACCGGCTGGCGACATACATTCAATATTCTGTTTAGTTGTGTTTTTTTTTCACAAGCAGTGCAGGCAGGTCCTGAGAAAGTCTTGTTGCTGTCGGGACGTTAAGCAATGTCAATTATATTTTGGAAAATTTATTTTACACGACGCGTATCAGGATGGAAAGGGTTAATTAACAAAGGTTCTAAAAAAAAACACAGTCTGCGTCCACTGACAAGTAAGGGGTTAATTTACGACTGTACTAAAGCTGTACAAGAGGGCGTTGAACAGCGGAGATACGACAAGGTGACAAGATAAATTTACGCCGTAACGCCGCCATTAGTGAAGTAATGTTCTCATTAGCGGGCTTCCGGAGCAGATTTCTTGTTCTCGTACAATTACCAGTAGAAATTAGCCGCAGTGAGAAGTTACAATCTGTGAACATACGACTTCACAAAAATGACAAAAATGCGACCACAGAACCACGTCGTATCAACGCAGAGGCGAGTGTACGGTTGTGAAATAGAAAAGTGTAACAAACAATAACTCGCTAACATATCAACCTTTTTAGTTGTTTTGTTTTTTTTAAAGACATTCAGTGATAGCCCAAAACCAGAATAAATAGTTCGGTATTCGGTCTTAAGATATTCGGCTGTACAGTATTGATAGACATTTTGAATTTTTGTCGTGCCGTACACCGGAGTTTCTCAGGGCGGTACACATACTACTCAAAATTCAATGGTTATTTTACAGTCAGTCCATGAAGTCAGGAAATTTATGAATTTCCATAAAGGGTTTCATTAACCGTTAGGAAATACATAAATTGCCTGTCAAAACAAGAAATGACTAAAATATACAGGCGTTTCATGAATTTTCTAAAAATGGCGGTCATTTCATACGCGGATATACTTAATGACTTGTTCATTATGGTTCAGTAAGGGCTGTCATTGACTGTCTTCAAAACAGGATCGTTGATATGTTATTTAGCAGGTTTCAAGTTTAGAAAAGGCGTCAGCTATATTTGTTTCGCATGGCCGGCTTTTGTTTCGTAACCGTATACCCGCTTTTGCATTGACACAGCGTGAGAACTAAAGTGGACACAACAGGTGGGCTTCTCATACATCGTTGGTGTTCTTAACCCTTTGTGTGTCGGTAGCGGTTTTTGTCGCGATGATTTCTACAGGAATCATCGCGACAATAACCGCTACCGACACGCAAAGGGTTCAAATGCACAATTCGGAAAAGTTTTTCATATTACGTTCAGTCTGTGATGAAACCTTTGGATCCTGTAATAATGATGATTTGTGACAAATTGAAAACAGTGAAGTGGGTAATGAAACCCTTCAGATGGTTCTCCGTGGTAGTAAGATCGAGACAAACAGCATCTTAATGAATCTAGAATGAAGCCATCTTATCCAATACTAACATCAAAGACAGTTTCAGGTCACACTTTTACATCTGTTTTTTTTTTTTTTACACAGAATTATCTGTAACTCATTCCGCCCCGACACACCACAGCGAGACATGGATCGGGCATGAGAGTTCAAGGGTGGTGCCAGAATAGCTTGGCGCCCATAGGCGCCAAGCAATTCTGGCACCACCCTTGAACTATCATGGTCGATCTGTCTCTAAAATTTTAATGCATACAGTCCTTCGGAGGGCGACTTCAAAATTTGTGGATTTCGGTCCTGGGGCAGAATGTGTTACAGTTATATGGTCACTAACCCTTTGGCTGTCGATAGAGCTTTTTTATCTGGCACTACACTGGAATTATCGTTGTCGCGCCGTCGCCTGCTGTAGTGCTTCGGGGCTAAATGAGTTAATGCAATTTTCTCTCGACCATTAAAAGCGCAGCCATGGTAACCTCTGCCTCGGAAAGGCCGCCGAATGGATCCAATTATTTGACAGTTCTGTCCTGAATTGGCAAACAGCTAGTATGTCCCTTTTCGTGAAAAGCGAGATTTATATTTTTACAAATAGGAATCTCGATTTTGTAACCAACAAACATACTGTTGTTTTGGGTTGTGGTGTTTTTTTATTTGTTTTTTTACAAATCAGGACAGAATTCTTTCTCTCTGTCTTTTATAAGGATACTTTGTTCAGATATTTGTGCTAAAATCCGTTGTTTCGTTGGTTTGAGTTTCTTTTCTAAATCCGGACCAAGAAGGTGGCTTAACCGAGAGGTCGTGGGTTCGGAAGTAGCAGGGGTCCAAATTTGTTCCGACTGTCTTTTCGAAATCATCTTCTTGGTGCACAAAAGAATTTAACACATTCTACCCGAGGACCGAAATCCCCAAATGTTGAAGTTGCCCTCTGAGAGACTGTATTACAATTCTAGAGACAGATCGAGCATGATAGTTCAAGGTGGTGCCAGAATAGCTTGGCGCCTATGGGCGCCAAGCTATTCTGGTACCACCCTTGAACTGTCATGCTCGATCCATGTCTTCCAGTGGTGTGTCGGGGCTGAATGAGTCAATAACGTTTAGTTCATATCATCTGTCTTCAGCACTGTCAACGACCGGCGGCAGCATACTGAACGGGGACATGCAGCTGCGCCCTATAGGCAAGTACAGCGGGGCGGGCACGGAGTTCGACTACAGGCGACGTTCAGGACACTACTGCCCGGGCACCTGCATCTTTGCTGACGGGCCGCTGACCCAGCCAGTAGAAGTACAGGTACTGCCACTTGATTGTAAAATATTGTTAGTGTCATGCTTTATTTGCACAGTCTTTACTATGACGAGTTTTTGGAAGAAGTACAAAATTCAGCAGGCTCGATCTGGTACATCAGTATTAAAACAGAATCACACCAAACAAAATTGCAAAACAGTCATTTACAACTTGGTATGAACAGTAAATCACCCCAAAATTAGTTTTAACCCTTAATCTACACTCTCTCCTGCAACTCAGTACTTGTTCTTACAAGGGCCTGGTCCAACCCAGATGCTTATAATAGGACAGCGTCAGTATATCGCGGTACCCATTAAGCCATAAAATCAGAACGCGTTAGTCATGTATTCACGATCGTGTTATTGCAGTGCTAAATTTACATAGACATCTGGGAAAAAATACTTGGTGAGAAAAAAACACTGTGCAAGCAAAATGTCCTCGGGCCGGCGGCAGCCCGCGCATGGCTTTGCGCGGGCCAGCTAAGGCTGACACCGGCCCGAGGACATTTTGGTAAGACGGGCATCCCCGTGGGAGCCAGAGACCTGTGCGCGATATATCAGATACCGTGGTACACTGGAGCGCGCAATACTGCAGATCTATACTGACGAGCAAAAGAAATACGACATTTTTGGAATCGTCGGAAATACTAACGTGTTTCCGATGATTCCAGAATTGTCGCATTTCTTTTGCTCGTCAGTATACATGTGTTCATGTACTTGACTTGTTTGTGCAGCTCTTGTACTATGACCGTAACCCCGGCATCATATACCACTACACGGTGCCACAAAACACCGCCGACCAAGTGATGAGTTCCGCCAACAGCACCCACCTCCTCCACCACCACGAGCAGCAGCTACAACAGCAGCAGCATGAACACAACTCCGGTGACAGCGTTTTAAAGCACGATTCCAGCCTAGATGACAGCGGTCACAAGGACAATCGACATCGAAAGCATCACCGCCACAAGCACCATCTCAAACACGAGGAGGAGTTTGAGCAAGTGGAGGCATTAACAGACTCTAACTCGGATGTGACCACAGCATCGTTAGGAGACGAACCTTTCCACAGCAGGGACAATCAGTTCAGGGGAGAATACCACGAAAGAGACAGTCGACACGAAGGAACTTTTCCGACTCGACACGAAGGAGCATTCCCAAGTAGAAATAGTCAGCAGGAAAGTAGAGGCAGAGGTGACAGACACGAGGACAGGAGACAGTCTTACAGTAGCGACTTGCATTCAAAGCCTTTCTCTGCGTCAACTTACCACCCGGAGAACCCCGCCCAGCCCAGCCCGTCTGTGATACCCCGTCAAGCCAGCATAGCCAGCGGCCCGCTCTTCGTGCCCCCAGAAGGTCAGGAGGGCGCCCCTGTGGAGTACCGCCATTACTACCACACGGACTCGGAGGACTACCGCCGTCTGACGGCGCAAAGACAAGGCTTCGCCGCCCTGGACTCGCAGACCAACGTTGTCGGCGGAGCGGCGGGTGCAGAAGCTCTGAGGCGTCCCAACATCATCCCCGCCACCCGGGACGCCCAGGCGAGGTGGAGGGAGGGGAACCGCCCGTGGAGTGGCGCTGGGAGTGGGTATGACGTGGACAACCGGGTGAACTCTGTGGGCGACGTACCCCTGTCCGTTCCGGCTTCCGGATCTTTCGTGTGGACCATATCCGGCTTCACGCCATGCTCGGAGCCCTGCGGCGGAGGTATGTACCTCTTCTGACGCATTTTGTTCTGATCCTTCGGCTGTCGGTAGCACATTGTATTGAGGTAATTCAGTCCTGTGACAGCAAAGGGTTAATGCATTGAGCCCTAAGGTCAAAATTCAGAAATGCTGGCTTTCTTCTCTAAGAACTGGCTATAGATATATTACAGGATATCACATATCGACCGTGACTGTTCAAGGGTGGTGTCAGAATAACTTGGCGCCGTAAGATCAGAGCACATTTTTCTTTCGTTCTATAATTCTGTAATTTTGCACGTCAGATCATCACTGTAAGCTCTTATCACTAACTATGCCACAGAAAATCCCAACAAGGAAACACACACGCTTAGAAAGGACAAGTATAACAAACTTTTTCTTCATTTTTTTAATTGGCATACAATCCATACGTTAAGAAGTACCCAACGGAGAAAGAAACACGCTTAGAAAAGACGAGTACAACACAATTTATTAATATTTCGGGTAAATACCCTTTGTCAAAATAGACAAACAAACAAACAGATAAGTAGCGGCTAATCTCTCTGTTTGTTTGTTTGTCTATTTTGACAAAGGGTATTTACCCGAAATATTAATAAATTGTGTTGTACTCGTCTTTTTTAAGCGTGTTTCTTTCTCCGTTGGGTACTTCTTTGCATATTACACGCTTGGCAGTCACCTTTTTGGTCTGGATTAATCCATACGTTGCATTGCAAGAATAGATTGCATTGCTATTTACGAGGAGCTACTCTTTGTCGGATTTTGTGTGCATTTTACATGCTTGGCCGGCGGGTCTCGATTGCTGACCATACCGTTCGGCGGAAAAGACGCGTAACTATGCGGGTTTTGTTTTTTTTTCCGCCGAACCGGTCAGTAGCAGTCAAAGTGTCAAACGGAACAAGATAAAATTCAGCAAAGAAAGGGCTGTTTATTTGGGAGATTTTTTGTTTAAAAGTCTGCCTTACAGCAGGAGATAGCTCAACCATGATAATTCAAGGGTAGCACCAGATTAGCTTGGCGCCCTCAGGCGCCAAGCTAATCTGGCACTACCCTTGAATAATCATGGTCGAGCCATCTCCTGCAGCTGCTACACAGTCGTTATATGACACCTTCACAATTTGGGACATGCGGCCATGGGGTTAAATGGGTTAATATCGTGTATGGCAGGACCTTTTTCTGTATGTTTATTTGGACGTGGTAGTGGTGATGTTTCAGGCTCCCAGCAGACACAGGTGGTGTGCATGAAGAGCGACACGCGCGTGGTGGTGATGGCGGAGAACTGCAACATCAACGCCAGGCCCTCTCAGACTACCGTGGAGTGCAACACGCAGCCATGCTCATCCAGGTATACCCACGTTTTGTTTGTGAAGAGTACTAACGCAACTTCTAATTCTTTACTGCCAGTGGACGCAGATTGTGTTTCTGAAATGTCCCTCCACTGGCAGGGATGGGTTGAACGGTGATGCATATGATCGTTTGTTATTTACCTGCGTATTTTTCCGCCTGTAGAATGGCGATTGGGTGCCTGAAAGGAAGGGGGGGGGGGGGGGGGGAGGGGGAATCTAACCGTTTGTCTGTCCAGCGCTGATTACATTCCCTTGTCATGTGTATAGCTCGTTTGACATCGGAACGCACAACGTTTTTCGCAAATATCTCCGTAAAGAATTACTTTTCTTACCCATCTTAGAACAAATATCATTCAAGGTCAGTTTACCTTTTACGATTTTCTTTTAAGAAATTCGAACAGTCTGTCAGTTTTTCTGTACAGGTAAAAAAATCGTAATTTTTTCATGAAATCACTAATTGTACATCCCTAAATGTGCCCCAGATTTGTTAAGCCCAGGTTAAGAAAGATCCATTTTCACGTGAATTGGCCAAGTTTTTCATGACGTCGGCATGCATGACCTCGATATTGAAATCTGCCGGGGCTGTATTCATGGTATTGAAAATGGCTTGATCTTGTCGTTTCACCACATTTTTTCGACTGTACAGCTAAATCGACAAATCATTGGAGTTCACTTAAAATATTCCATCAAGTCAGTTGGCACTAAATGATATTTGATTTTAACCCTTTTAGCCCCAAGGTCCCATTTCTCAAATTTTGGAGGCGTTGGCTAACGACTATGTACCAGTTGCAGGAGATGGCTTGACCATGATAATTCAAGGGTAGTGCCAGATTAGCTTGGCGCCTGAAGGCGCCAAGCTAATCTGGCACTACCCGTTAATTAATATAGTCAAGCCATCTCCTGCTTTAGGGATCCGGGACTAAAAGGGTTAAAGTAGTACAGACAAGTGTTTCTTTGCGGAGATATAAAAATTATGGCAAAAACGTTGTGCGGTCCGATGTCAAACGGCCTATACCTGCATATTTTTCTGCTTGTGGGCTGGCGATTGGGTGCAGGGGATCTAACGGATTGTCTGTCCAGCGCTGATTATATTCCCCTTGGAGTGTGTACTATTCGACCAGCGCAAGCCTCTGACCTATCTGGTTTGTGAGCGTGTTTCTGAAAGTTTTCGTATTTCAGCGACAAGGAGCCGCAGCCGCTGAAGGAACGTGGATACAAGTGGTGTCAGCAAGAGGCTTAGACCCTCATGAGCCCTCGCAACTGCGAGAGCTCCATGAGGATCTGTGTCTCAAAAATTGTCAGTGAGATCGGGTTCACCTTTTCTCGGCAGTGACTGAAGTGGCCGTTTGACATCGGAGCGCACAAAGTTTTTCCCAAATATTTCCGCAAAGAAAGACTTTGCTTTATCACTTTAAGAACAAATATCATGTAGTGCCAGTTGACCTAATATGGAATATGTTTACTGAATTCCTATGATTTGTCGAGTTTGCTGTACAGTCGTAACACTTTGGTAACAGACAAGAACAAGTCATTTTCAATTCCCTAAATAGAGCCCCGGCAGATTTCATTATCGAGGTCAAGCATGCAGACCAAGCATGCAGACTAAATGGTTGTCTGCGCTGTTTCAGGTTTGAAATCATGGCCAATTCACGTGAAAACTGATCTTTCTTATACTGGGCTTAATATATGGATGTAAAATCAGTCATTTCTTGAACATAATGTGAATTTTTACAACTGCGTGGCAAAAGTGACACATTGTTCGAGTTTATTAAAAGTAAATCATATTAGGTCAACTGTCACTGAATGATATTTGTTCTAAGATTGGTATAACAAGTGGGGTTTTGCGGAGATATTTGCGAAAAACGTGCGATCCGATGTCAAACGACCTATAATCTTGTGGAAGACAATGGCAGGAAACTTTCGCTTTGCGTAAGATGGACATGCAGACTTTGGCACATTGTATAAGTACCCTATAGTCGTTGAATGAGTAAGCATAGTCCTGCGCCAGCCACTAAGCAAGGTGCTGCACCTTGCTTAGTGGCTGGCGCAGGACTAAGCTCACTCATGTGATTGGCCCTTGATGACCAACCAACAGTTTCGAGATCAAGTTTAGCTAAACTCAGTTTTACCTGTGACGGCGTGCTTCCAGTGGCAAGCAACCAACTGGACAAAGGTTTGTCACACAGTTTGTCTCACTCGACTCGCTACTGCTTTCAGCTTTCAGCAGTTATTGGCCTCGTAATATTTATTTTTTTCAGATGGAAAACGACCAATACTTGTTTACATTATAACATGTTTTCCAGATGGACGGCGGGCACTTGGAGCGACTGCAGCGTGACGTGCGGAAACGGTCTGGAGACGCGCACGGTTGAGTGCAAACAGCGCATCTCGCCCACTCTGCACCTGAGCGTGTCCGCGGACCGGTGTACGGACCAGAAGCCGCCCACCACACAGTTCTGCCGACGCGCGGCGTGCTTCCAGTGGCAAGCAACCAACTGGACAAAGGTGGGTACACACTGTTTGACTCACTCGACTCGCTACTGCTTTCAGCTTTCAGCAGTAGCGAATCGAGTAAGAGTTGACAAACAGTGTTAGGTTGGTACGGTAACACCTCTTTAAGCAACAACTTTTTTAAAAACGAAAAAATATGGGTCTTCAAAGACAGGTGCTCGCAAGAAAAGTCTTGAGGGCAAAAAAAGTGTCACCTGTTATGAAGGACCATTATTACGTAACGTATGTAATATTTGAGTTTGCACTAATTTATTTTTTTATACGTTTCCCACTATGCAGACAAATTTTTATCAGTATCATAAACACAGTACATATCAAAATAGTATCCGTTATGTTGAAGGGGTCAATTCAGCTATTTTGAGCGAAAATCTGCTTGCGAATCCATCCAGGCGTGAATTCACCCACAGTAGTTTTGCGGGCACGACACTACCCAAAATTTCGCTGGCCAACGAGCTTACATGCTTGCTGCCCCCAAAACCGCACACTTCCTTGGTTCTGCACTTACATCTCCAGTCAGAAGAATAGCGGGAAAATAAGTGGGTGGAATTGGGGTGGCGATAATCTACAGTGGGTGAATTTACACCTTTTGGAATCACGGTGGGTAGCTTTTCACTTGGTAGATTCGCGTCTCTTTATTGCGAAGTTGAGCCCTTCTGCAACAGGTATACCAACAGAGATACAATATAGGAGAATACAACCCCACCCATTTCAGAAACAATTGATTTATTTAATCCTTTCCGTAAATAAACAAACGCACTTGACCAAATACATTTAACAGATTTATCTGCCCAGTCAGGTCCCCCAACCCCTTGGAAACAAAAGGCTAGTTAAAATATCTTCCCGAGAAATACACACCACCCACCCCCACACCCCACCACTCAATGCTGTCAGAGTTGGCCTTCCTGAGAAATACTTCCTGTTCATACCACCATTGTAAACAATAGTCCTCTATGCCCAAATAGTGTGTGTCTCTCTCTCTCTCTCTCTCTCTCTCTCTCTCTGCACACACAAAACAAATTAGCATTCCTTTTTGTGTCAACGCTTCAATGTATGTCACTAAACCACTGTGTCATTTTTTTTCTCTGGGGCAAACCAAAAATATAGAACAAATCTCGAATGTAGGTTATTTCGTAAATGAAACGTCCAACGTGAAAAATTGTGTGGAGGAAAATTTATCTGTGAAAAGTTTTCACTTCACACATCGTGACTGCTGCGACGCACACGGACATTGCGCTGTTGAACAATCGGCCTTTGTGCTCAAGACTGTCGCGTGATGAAACCGGATTCCTGTTGGGTGCAGTTATTGCCGTCATAACCTGTAGGTAGAGACAGCTGTTGTGTAGTCATTGTTAGTTTACAAGATTGCATCTCTTCATAACCAGAAAGTTGGGCTTGAAAATTGGTTGTGAAACGGTTTTCTGTTTTCGCTCCAGCGGGTGACAATCAGCCTTTCATACAGTTATTTATTAGTCTGTCGCGTGATGCATTTAAATTGAAACCCACAACTTTAATCCCAGGAGAGACCTCAATTATTCAATTTAGTATACACCCCACCATGTTTTACAAGTGTTTTAGATCACTCGAGGAGAAAATCGGGTGTGATTTGTTACTTTGAACCAGATCACGGACATTGCCTTGTCGTGTTATGCATTTAAATTGAAACCAGATCACGGACATTTGTGTTGCGTGCGTTTTATTACCTTGTTTACCCAACCAACATGATAATGGCGGACCTATCTGTGATTTTGGACCTTGCAGCTTCTGGGCGTAAGGTCTAAAATCACAGACCGCACACCATAAATAAAACCAGACAAGCTTTTTGTAGTCATTATTATAAGGCTTGCGGTGTGAGTGGTTAGTTTGAAACCCCTTTTATAACCAGAAAGGCAAGCATAGTGTTTTTGTACAAACAGATTATATTGTGTTTTTAAAATGGACTTAATGACGCATGACCCACATTGCGGCTTATTTGCCGGTGCCACGGGCTGTGGAAAAACTCAATTTGTTCTTAATCTCTTACAAACAAGATACATCTATCATTTCGAAAACATAGTAATATTTTGTCCTACAATCAAACACAACAAAGCTTATCACAACCGTTTATTCATTTGGACTGACAACAACATATACTTAGTCGACCCCGAGAAAAAACTGAATGATTACCTACAATATTTTACAAAGCAATTTGAAGGACAGCCAACATTGTTCATAGTTGATGACTGTTCTGCAGAAAAAGACATTGTCAAGAAGAGAAACACTCTAGCAGAACTTGCCTTCAGTGGCAGACATGCAAACATAAGTGTATGGATTCTCACTCAGAAATATAATGCTGTACTGAAAGATTTTCGAGAACAGTTAAAGTTTATCTGTTTGTTTTACTGTAAGGATCGTGACAGCTTTGAAGACTGTCTTAGAGAGAACGATGTTATACCAAATAAGCATGAACGAGACTGTGTGAAAAACAAACTAAAATCAACCAAGCATCTAAAGCTCATTTTAAAGACAGATCAGCCCACAGGGTATGGGTTAGTAAATTAATTTATCTTTTTGGTTTGTCTATAAAAATGACAGACAGACAAGAAAATCAAAATTGGCCTATTAGTAAATTCATAGATATTACATCGAGTTTTAGGGGTTTTATGCTTATTAGTGACTTAAAAACACAAGTTAGACACCCTTTTTCATCACTTCCAACACCAATGAAAATATATATGACATATAGTTTTTATCTTGGATATTCTAATACTTTTCCATGTTATAATAATAGGACAAATGATTTTTTAGTTTATGATGCTAAATCTGACTGGTTTAAGATTATGTGTTTACAAATATACCATCAAATAAAAAAAGAAAATGTTAAATTTATTACTGTTAATAAAACAATATTACACATGCAAAAGATTGAACATGATACAACAGAAGACATATCTATGAAGTGGCTTATTAGTTGGTAATTAATTTTGTCTATTATATAGATTTTAGTCAATAAAGTGCCATTTTTCATTATATAATTTTCTATTTATTTTTTTGTCGGACAAATAGAAAAGATGGACAACCGTCAAAGATTAAGAAACGTGTTTCACACAACTGACTTACCTATATCTAATATTTACAATGTCTATGAATCAATAGAAAGATCTTTTTTTAGTCATACAAAATAACCTTCTTTCTGATAGTGTAAAGATTCAGATTGTTGCAAAAATAGAATTTGTCAGAGATGTTGGTGAAGTTATTGTAACGTATATCTCGACAAGGCAGCACACAGTTAATTCGAGAAGAGAACTAGAGAAAGTGTTTAGAGAAAGATTGTTACCAGACTTCCATGAAGCAATTGACAGAGCAGAAATGCAAGGGTCTGGCTGGCATGAAGGCCTTGTACATGAACTACAACTAAAGCAGTCAAGATATCATCCTATTTTAGGCAAATCATGGATACCACTACCAAAAGAGGTTGTAGACAAAAAGGGTGTGGTCAATATTCAGAACAATGATAATTTCTGTTTTATGTGGTGTGTACTTGCCAAACTGCATTTTGTAAAAAACAAAACCTGAACGTGTATCTAACTATACCAATTTTATAAATGAACTCAACTTCAGTGGCATTGAGTTCCCTGTTAAAATAGAGGACATAGACTTGTTTGAAAAACTAAATCCTGGTATATCTGTGAATGTGTTTGTGTGGGAAAATGAATCTGAGAATAAGTTACAGCCAATTAGAGTATCTCCAATTGCCCCAACCTATGGGCAGTCAGAAGATAAACATGTTGATATGTTACTAATAAGCTCTGGTGATAACTTTCACTACACAATTATTAGGAGTATGTCACGACTAATTCATAATCATGTATCAAAACACAATGGCAAACAGGAAATATGTAAAAGATGCTTACAAAGGTTCTCCTGTATAAAAGTGGCAAATAAGCATACCCAGCACTGTAGGTCGGCTGATGACATTCAAACAATACTTAGGTATCCAGATCCTGGCAGCAAGGTTTATTTCAAGAACTATGTTAATCAACAAAAGCTGCCATTTGTAGTATACGCAGATTTTGAATCACTCGTCGTTCCATATGAAGGTCCAATTCCAGAGTCATTACCAAAGACTATAAAATTGAGTGACCAAGTGGTGTGTTCTTTTGGATACATTTTTGTTAGGTCAGACGGTCTTCATTCAGAGCCTGTTATCTACAGAGGTGAAAATGCAGCATGCCTGTTTTTAATAGAAATGAGACAACTGTATAGTCAGGTAGTACAATATCTCACAACATGTCAGATGCCTTTGGTGATGACAGAAGAAGACAAACTGAAATTTGATACAGCTGAGACGTGTTGGATTTGTGAACAGCCTCTGGGGGGTGATAAAGTTCGTGACCACGATCACATAACAGGGAGTTACAGAGGTGCTGCACATAGCAATTGTAACTTGTTATTAAAAATAGATCCTAAGACATACAAGTTACCAATCTTTTTCCACAATCTCAAAGGATATGATTCACACATTATCATGCAGGCTGTGGATGAGTCTTACAGAAACATAAGTTGTATTGCTCAGACAACTGAGAAATACTTGACTTTTAGGTTAGACAAATTATCATTTTATGACTCTATGCAACATCTGTCTTTAGGGTTGGCTAGTCTAGCAGAAGGACTGACTGAGTATCCAATAACAAGTAAATATTTTGAGCCAGACTTGATTAAAAAAGGTGTTTATCCATATGATTGATTGATTGATTGTACATTGCTTAACGTCCCGACAGCAACAAGGCTTTCTCAGGACGTGCCTGCACTGCTTGTGAAAAAAAACAAAACAGAACATTGAATGTATGTCGCCAGCCGAAATACGTTAAATAAACCTAACACATAAATAAAGCTAAGACCATTTAGCAACACACATCCAATATCAAGAGCTACAGGCAGTGCAGACAGTAGGGAGAGTTTTTAAAAGGCAAATACAGGTGAATGGACAAAGGGTAGACAGAAACACATGCCCCAGAATAGAGAGAAAAACCCACCCTGTGGGGCTGACCAGGGTGACCCTGGGAACTAAAAAATACCTAACCCCACCCAAGTCCCCCAGGGCAGACCCGGGTGGGGTGTTTATCCATATGAGTACATCAGTGACTGGGTAGTGTTTGAAGAAAGGAGACTGCCTCCAAAAGAGAAATTTTATTCTACACTAACTGGCAAAGGTATTTCTGACTCTGATTACCAGCACGCACTTGATGCATGGGGTAAACTAGGATGTCAGACAATTGGTGACTACCATGACCAGTACTTAAAGGCAGATGTTTGCTTGCT
>BTPG01000001.1:32510308-32598894 GCA_036245525.1 Semisulcospira habei | reverse complement strand
CCAACAGACCTGACTAATGCTGTCCGGTCATTTATTTAAGAGGGGAAAACACTGTCTTAACTCATTCTGCCCGCGACACACCACAGCAAGATATGGCTCGATCATGATAGTTCAAGGGTGGTGGCAGATTAGCTTGGCGCCTATAGGCGCCAAGCTATTTTGCCACCACGTTTGAACTATCATGGTCGTTCTGTCTCCTGAATTGCAATGCAGTCCTCAGAGGATAACCCCAAAATGTGGGTATTTCGTACCTCGGGCACAATGAGTGAGAAAGGGACGCCACTGATTACTTTACTCATAACTAGATTTTAAGCAAGACTATCCTTAAACAATCATGACCTGACCATCGCTCAGAGCTGTTCTCCCTTAGGAAGGCGAACGACAGTACTGTAGGTCCACTTCTCTGAGTTAAGTGGACACATCTCTTTCCCTAACTGCACTATTTGCTTTTTTTTTTTTTTTTTTTTTTTTTTTTTTTTTTTGCACTGTGCACGACAGACAAGGTAACATCCGCTTGGTTAGAAAGGAGAAAACAGCCGTCCAACCCTTCGGCTGTCGGTAGCGGTTTTTTGTCGCGACAATTCATTCAGAACTAAATCATCACCTCAAAAACCGCTACCGGAAGCCAAATTTGTTTTGTCTGTTTTCTGAAGCGTTTCTTCCTCCGTCATTACCTTGCATTTTTCACGTTTGGCAGTCTTCCTTTTGGTGTGAATGTTGCAGTGCTCGACAAACTGTGGTTTAGGAGAGCGAACGCGGAACATACAGTGCGTGAATGGGGAGGGCGAGGCAGTGTCGCCCTCACTGTGCGCAGAAGACAGGCCCAAGACGCGGGAGATCTGCGACATGGGGTCTTGCGCCAAAGGGTGGTACTACACCAAATGGACTCGAGATGTACGTTGTCCCTCAGTTGATATACTTCTGCCTTTAACCCTTTTAGCCCCGGATCCCTACAGCAGGAAATGGTTTGACCATAATAATTCAAGGCTATTGCCAGATTAGCTTGGCGCCTTCAGGCGCCAAGCTAATCTGGCACTACCCTTGAATTATCATGGTCAAGCCATCTCCTGCAACTGGTTCATAGTCGTTAGGCAACACCTCCAAAATTTTAGAAATGTGACCTTGGGGGCAAAAAGGTTAAAAAGACTAAAGACATATTAAGTCCATTTTTGGTGAAAAGCAAGATTCAATTCGCTTTTCGTAAAAACGTCTTTTGGACAGGTGATGTACGTTACTTCTACCCTAAGAAAAAAGGAAGGGGGAAAAAACCCAAGATGGGATGAACCATAACCCACAAAGTCCCTTTTATATGAGAGCTGTTCTTGCTGTCAATGGCCTCTACCTTTTGTCTTTGTCCTGATTCTGATGTTATATCTCCTATTGAAAAAGTCTCGCAGATCTGCCAATGCGTCAGTGAGTTCTATAAGGGGCGCAGGACATATCCGTCATTGATTTGTTATGACGTAAGTTTTAGTTTTTACGTAATTTTATATTTTACGTGATATGAGTTTCACTTTCATTCATAGGCTTGAGAAAATGGTGACAAAACTAGAACTTCACGGTACAACTGATTTCAGTCTTGCTATAATTTGTGTGAAAGCAGGTTGACTTTACCTAGCTACATGATATAGTAAGTGCACTGGTCAACTTCATGCTCTTCTGAAAGCGCAGCGATGTGTGTGTGCGTGTTAGTGCGTGCATGTGCGCGCGCTTCAAACATCTCCAAGAGGCATAGATCCTGCCTGGAGGGCGCATGAGGATTTATTCCTCCTGGAGATGTGCGAGAGAGGGAGCCGCGCGCGAGAGAGAGAATGATGTCATATTTAGAGTATTATGTCAGTGTCTGCGTGGTGACGGAGCCTTCTTTTACGTCACCGACACTGACTTTCTCTAGCAGTCAAGGTTTTTTAGTGTTTTAATTCTTTTCTAAAATAATTATTTGTTACTAAAGAAGTTGAAAGGATACAAAGCTGGCTAACAAACTCATCCAATGTCTCTCTCCAAACTAGCTATATGCAAAAGTTCAAGTAAATATGACAAAAATTACAGACTTTAATCTGGTTCAACCGACTTCCTATAAACGGCTGTTTATGTCTTCAATGAGACATTCAATTACAATAGGCTCGGAAGCTCTCTTGGCCACGCACTTAATAGAGTATTTCGCCAAGTTTCAAGCTTGTGTGTACAGAAATATCGGAGATTCTCTTGTTTACATACATACGCACACATACATACACACATACGGCGCTTCGCGCCAAATGTACGTTCAGCAGCGAGGTTAGCGAACTAGACATGACGTAATTTTTATCTTGTTATTTATATTGTTAGAGGTTTAGCCTGCCCGCCTTTGACATCATGGACATGCTAGTAAATTCGCCTCACCGCGACCCGTCCTAAAAAGTCCCTTCTATAAATAGAAGGGACTTAAAAACGGCAAGTCTACGTTTATGAAAATGGAGATTTGTCATTGTAATACAAAAATTGACTTTTTGCATCTATTTGCATTGAATGATTTACATGTCCTACTGAGCATCCACAGGAAAGTTACATGTAGTTTCTTATGTCATCTGTATGAATGTCAATTTCAAAATATAAAAATGTAACAGATTGGTGTACTTTCCTTGTCTAAGTGTGTTCCTGTCTTTTTCTTTCTTTCTTTTTTTTTTTTTCTTTTTTTTTTTTTTGTTTTTTTTTTTTTGTTTGTTGGGGGGGGGGGGGGGGGGCGTTTTTGCTCTTATTTGTTTGTTGTTGTTGTTTTGTTTGTTTTTTGTTTTGTTTGTTGTTTCTTTTTCTTTGGTGGGGGTTTTTGTTTGTTGTTTTTTTGTTTTTGTTGTTGTTTTTATTTTTTTGTTTTGTTGTTTTGTTTTTGGTTTTTGTTTTTTTATTTTTTGTTTGTTTTGTTGTTGTTGGGGTTTTTTTGTGTTTTTTTTTTTTTTGGGGGGGGGGGTTGTAGGAGGGGGGATTACTTTGTTTTTGACACGTTGTGCAGTCATCGTTTTGTCTGGATTATAATATTATGTCTAGGCTGTGTGCATCTGATCCTTGATGTCTGAGGACATTTAACTCGTGAAAACTGACCCAACAATACTACTGCCTGTTGCAGTGTTCGCCACAGTGTGGAAAGTCGCACAAGACCCGCCAGGTGTACTGTGCCGCGGAGGATGGATCCACTTTGCCGGGAGACAAATGTCCACTGGACCAGAAACCCAGAGAACGCAAGTCATGCGGGACCGCCAAGCCGTGTGGGGGGAAATGGTTCGCTGGACCTTGGAGCGAGGTAACATACGCTCACCTCTTTTCTTCTCAGTTCATCTTTAGCCCATAAAGCCATGACATATGACAGGATGTGGATCGACCATGATAGTTCAAGGGTGGTGTCAGAATAGCTTGGCACCTACAGGCGCCAAGCTATTTTGACACCACCCTTGAACTATCATGGTCGACCTAATTCAGGATGTAATAATTTGGGCACAGTGTTCCTGTTGCAGGAGATGCATGGACCGTGGTTACCACGCCCGTGTCCAAAGTGCGTTGCACTCGAAGAAGTGTCTCAGTCACACATTTTTGATAGGCAAAGCACTTTCATTGCAAGCTATAGTTGCGAGAAATAGTTCGATTGACAGAGATAGTATTTCGTTATCACCATTGCGTCAGGCTCGATAGTCTTGTCCTATCGTTGTCAATACGTTGACTTTTGTTATACATCAGTAATAGTAAGTTCACGTCATAAACGACTTTGGCTTTGGCCATCTAACCCTTTAGCTGTCGGTAGCTCTTTTTGTCGGTGATGCCGGCAGGAATCGCCTCAACAAAAAGTGCTACCGAAAAAGTCCAAGTGTTGACATTTTAAACAGTCGCTGAAACCGAATGACTTTTCCGGCTTTGCGATGTGTTGCGGAAGAGAAGAGTGTAACCGGTCCCTGTTTGATGCTGAGGCTCAGAAGCGGATCCACTTTTCCCACGCTGAGCTAGTACGCGTTTTAACTCATTATGCCCGCGACACATCACAACAGGATATGGCTCGACCATGATGGTTTAAGCGCAGTGGCGGATCCGTGGGGGGGGGGGCCTGGCCCCCCCGTCAGCCCTGACCAAAAAAAATTGGGGATGGTTATTTTTGGAAGTTGTGTTTTACTATTCGATGGTTCTTTTCTTGTACGGTGTATTTTACAATTATCTCAGCTCACGGGGTCGGTGGGTGAGCATAGTGTGTTCATGGGCCTTTAGTCAAATATCCTCACTTGGCACTCCTTACCTGCATCTGTCACAGTACTTCACGCAGACATAGAGTGCCATGTGCCCCGCACTCACAGGGCCTCATGTAAATCAGTGCCTCTTGCTGTGCGATACAATCCCCATTGCATCCTCAGACTGAGGCAGCCATCTGGCAATAAGCCGCTGACTGCTGGTCAACCCCGTCGGGGGTTCTTTCTCCGGGTACTCCGGCTCTTCCTCCCCCTCCACTTTGGTATCAGTTTCAGTCCACTTAATCAAATTTCAAATACAAATGATTTTGAATTTCCAAAAACTACAGTAGCTCGCTTGAGCTTGCCCTTGGCACCACGTGAAAGTTCTGTGTTTACGTTCAGTGTGTGAGTGAATGCGCGTGATTCACGTGAGCGTGCTTGTTGGGTTCAGTTCGCGGCGGCGCTTTGAGCCGATTTTCAATTGGGATAAAGCGCCTATTTAATGCGCTTATTATTATTATTATTATGAAAAAGTGTCCGATCATTGCTGAACTGGGACCCAAATCAGTCCCTCAGCCAGGCATAGAGTTTCATAGGTCCCTTCAGTCACAGGGGTTCATGAAAAGCATTACCTCTTTCTGTGCCATGCGAATGGTATTGCATCCTCATACGTGGCAGTCATCTAGGCTTAAGTCTACGCCCTGTGTACACGCCAACTGTGATCAAAAAGTGAGAAATCAACTGCGCTGTGAGTGTCTCCCCCGGGGTGAGCAGCCGACTGGCCCGGGTGTCACAGGTAATTGCTAACCCCCTAATCCTGTCACACAACACTCTCTAAGCACAGTGGGTCTCCAGCCTCACACAGATTGCATAGCTTTGTCTTCCGTGGATATGCACAAGTGCCCATCAGAGAAGCAATGCGGTCATTGATGCGTGTCACCAGAGGGGGGAGGTGTGAAATATCTTGATTTTGATCAACCTTGAACTAACCCTTAAGTAATCGTCAGTCAGTGTAAGAGGTATACATCATGAGTGATAATGACTATTTCTGTGATCTGAGCCTGTGTTCTTCTTATGAAGGAGGTTTGTGGGTGTATAGAGCAGTATCACAATTTTCACAAATGGCTGCCCAGAAAACCCCAACAACATAAACAACAAAAGAAAAAAAAAGAAACACGCGTAGAGAGAACGGTTACAACACTATAGTACAATTTTAAAGAAAATCCCCAAAAGAAAAGCATCAAGAAGAAATAATTTCAACACTACTTCAGTATTTGTAATTGTTCTCTTTAACTCATTCTACCCCAGACACGCCACAGCAAGATATGGATCGACCATGATAGTTCAATGGTGATGCCAGAATAGCTTGGCGCCTATGGGCGCCAAGCTATTCTGGCATCGCCCTTGAACTATCATGGTCGATCTGTGTCCTGCACTGTCATGCAGTCTTCAGAGGACAACGACAAAATTTGGGGATTTCGGTGTTGGGGTAGAATGAGTTAAGCGCGTTTCTTTCGTTGTTATAAATTTATGCTCGCCTGATAGTCACTGTTTTGGTCTGGGTTTCTTTTGTATGACACAGTTTGGAAAACGGGAGTGTGGGAGGGGGGAGAGGGAGGGCTGTCCCCCCCCCCCCCCGTCGAGACACCCCTGGATCCGCCCCTGAAGTGGGTGGTGGCAGAATAGCTTGGGGCCGTATAGGCGCCAAGCTATTCTGCCACCACCCTTAAACTATCCTGGTCGATCTGTCTCAGTTCTGAACTGTAATGCAGTCCTCAGAGGATAACTCCAGAATGTGGGTATTTCGTACCTCGGGCACAATGAGTTAGAAAAGGATCGCCGGGCACCCATTACTTAAGATTTTAAGCAAGACTACCCTTTAACCTATGGCCTGACCCGCATCTCTCAGAGCTGTTCCCCCTTAGGAAGGCAAACGACAGTACTGTAGGTCCACTTCTGTGAAAATATTACTTCAGTTTTGGCATTGTATTCCAATGAAAATCTCACATTTCACAGGAATGGACTTTATTTAGTCTTTTGGCCTTCTGTGACAGCGATACTCTGGTCTCTATACTTTACACATACAAAGGGGAATTACTCAGCGCTTGCCATACACACAGTTAGATCCCTTCCCCCACCTATCGCCAGTGGCGAGTCCACAGAAAAAAATACACAGGTAAAGAACAACACGATCATATACATCCCTTTATACATCTGTATACTTTTGTCGTACAGTGCAACACCACGTGTGGGGAAGGAGCCTGGCGGACGCGCGAGGTGGTGTGTATGAAGAAACACGGGCGCCATCTATGGAGCGTGGTGGGCAAGGAAAACTGCGTGAGGAAAGAGAGACCATCCTCCAAAGAAGAGTGCACGCAGTTAGCTCCCTGCCAGCCCGAGTGGTACATGACGCACTGGACCGAGGTAGCTCAATTTAAAAAAAAAAATATTCAATAACATAATAGGCAAAAACAAAGCACATTAACCCTTTCACTGCCGAGAAAAACCGCGATCTGTCTGCAAGAGGCGTAGATCCTCATGAGCCCCCGCGACTGCCTTAGCTGGACCTTGTTTTATCTATTTTCTTGTATTCTTTCCACATTCAGTTTCTGTGTGCAAGAAAGGATGAAAAAATGCACAAAACCTTAGACTGAAAATGCAACTTTTATTTAATTGCTGATAGTATTGAAAAGAACACATGACATAAGATCCCGCCATTTAAAAAAATGGCTGGTTTTTTTTTTTTTTTTTGTTTTTTTGGGGGTTTTTTTTTGGTCATGTCTTTTTGTTTTTGGTTTTTGTTTTTTTACAGCAGTGTGCAGGTCTGTGAGTTAAGACTGACCTTACGGCCGCAGGCCGTAAGGTCTAAACTCATGGACCTGCACGCATCAGTTGCGTTAATTGCGGCCACGTATTGCTGCAGTGTTCAGCCAGCTGTGGCACTGGTACCAAAACCCGCGAGGTGAAATGCCTGGACGCGGACCGGCAACCCAGCGCCGGCTGCCCAGCCCAACGCCGCCCGCACGAGCGACGGCCCTGCAACCGACATTCCTGCGACGTTAGCGACAACCGATACGACAGTGAGGACGACGGCTATCAGGAAAGCACGAGCCCCAATGTCACGGTCACGCGCTTCCATAATAGAAACCGAACGAGACCTCCAGCGCCCCTGCACGCATCCCTTCCAGCCAAGATTGATCCGCAGAAAATTCAGAAAAGTAAGGCTGAAATTGAAAGTGTATGTGTGTGTGTGTGTGTGTGTGTGTGTGTGTGTGTGTGTGTGTGTGTGTGTGTGTGTGTGTATATGTGATATGTATGTAGTATGTATATATATATATGTATATATATATGTATGTATAGATGTATATATATATATATATATATATATATATATATATATATATTTATATTTATATTTGCTGTTGACAGCCGAAGGGTTCAACCTGTATGTTCCCAGTCAGTGAACGACCCATTGGCTTAAGCAATAGGGTCTTTCACTGACTGGGAACATGCAGGGTATTTTTTACGTCGCTGGCACGCAAACAGCAGTGCGCCTGCCTATGACGCCAGACGTCAGGCCGAGGGATCTGTGCTCACTTGTTATAGTCCGCTTAAGCAAAGCTTGCCTCGTGTTTCTTGCTAGTGAATTTGAACCAAGATGATGATTGTAAGACAACTCTAAGAAGAAAAGAGGACACCAACCTTGGTCCTAATTTATTTTAATTTTCCTTTTGCCTCAACAAAAATGGTTTAGACGATGCCCTCTGGATATTTTGAACATGACCTATTTAACCCTTTTAGCCCCGGATCCCTACAGCAGGAGATGGCTTAACCATGATAATCCAAGGGTAGTGCCAGATTAGCTTGGCGCCTGAAGGCGCCAAGCTAATCTGGCACTACCCTTGAATTATCATGGACAAGCCATCTCCTGCACTGGCACATAGACGTTAGCAACACCTCCAAAATTTGAGAAATGGGACCTTGGGGCTAAAATGGTTAAACCTGCTAAAATATACTCTGATCAAGCCGCACCTCATCAACACTGACATACATATTCCGGTAAATTGACACGCTGTTCGTGCTGAATATTCGATAGCTTGGTGTCTTGCAAGACGTACGTTTGATCCGTGCATAGCTTGTCACAGTTTTAGCGTCGGTGATAGAGGTTAGTGGTCACTGAGGCCTGAACAGGGTAGATATTTCAACTTTTGTGAAGGTCATTTCCATGATCTACTAAGGGTAGTGGCTAAACCGTTGGTTTTATAGGCAACTAACTTTTAAAATAAATTAGGACCGAGTTTTGTTATCACTTTTCTCTGTTCTTAGCTTCATCAAAAGTTATCTGGGGGAGAAAAATAACCAAAGATGGGATGAACCATAACCCACAAAGTCCCTTCTGTGTGAGAGCTGTCTTTGCTGTCAAGGGTCTCTACCTTTTTTCTTTGACTTGATTTTGATCTTGAAATATCTCCTTCTGAAAAAAACTCGCAGATGTGCCAATGCGTCATAGTGAACTCTAGAAGGGGCGCGCGCAGTGCACACGCGTCATTGGTTTGTCAAACGTCATTTGTCATGACGTTTTTTGTTTGTTTGTTTTTACATTTTATATTTAACGTGATACGATATTCACTTTCGCTTCACGACTTGGGGGAAATGGTGACAAAACTAGAATTTCACGGTACAATTTCAGTCTTGCTATAATTTGTGTGAAATCAGGTTGACTTTACATAGCTATAAGCTATACTAAGTACACTTGCATGCTCTTCTGAAAGCGCGTCGATGTTTGTGTTTGCGTGTGCGTGTACGTGAGTGCATGCGCGTTCCTAAGTACACCTGCATGCTCTTCTGAAAGCGCGTCGATGTGTGTGTATGCGTGTGTGTGTTTGCCTGCGCCCGCTGCAATCATCATCAAGAGGCATAGATGTTCATGCCTCCTCTGGGTACTTGAGGATCTATGCCTCTTGGAGATGAGCGCATTTGTGTCATTGGTTTGTCAAACGTCATTTATCATGACGTATTTTTTTGTTTTTACCTATTTTATTTTTAACGTGATATGAGTTTTGCTTTCGCTTCAAGGCCTGCGAAAATGGTGACAGAACTAGAATTTCACAGTACAATTTCAGTCTTGCTATAATTTGTGTGAAAGCAGGTTGACTTTACCTAGCTACATGCTATACTAAGCACACCTGCATGCTCTTCTGGAAGCGCGTCGATGTTTGTGTTTGCGTGTGCGTGTACGTGAGTGCATGCGCGCGCTCCAAACATCCTCAAGAGGCAAAGATGTTCATGCGCCCTCAGCGCACATGAGGATCTATGCCTCTTGCAGATGCGCGCATATGCGTGAGAGAGAGAGAGAGAGAGAGAGAGAGAGAGAGAGAGAGAGAGAGAGAGAGAGAGAGAGAGAGAGAGAGAGAGAGAGACACGTCATATTTAGAGTATCAGTGTGACGCAGTCGCTTCTTTTACGTCACCGGCACTGTCTGACTTTCTCTAGAAGTAAAGGGTTTTGTTTTTTTTTTAACTGTTTTAATTATTTTCTAAAAAGAATTAATTTTTAATAAAGAAGTTGAAAGGATACAAAGCTGGCTAACGAACTCGTCCAATGTCTGCAAAAGTTCAAGTAAATATGACAAAAATTACAGACTCTAATCTGGGTCAACCGACTTCCTATAAACGGTTGTTAATGTCTTCAATGAGACATTCAATTACAATATGCTCGGAGGCTCTCTTAGCCACCCACTTAAGAAAGTATTTCGCCAAGTTATAAGCTTGTGTGTACAGAAATATCGGAGATTCTCTTGTTTACATACATACGCACACACATACATACATACGCACATACATACGCATATACGGCGCTTCGCGCCAAATGTACGTTCAGCAACGAGGTTAGGGCATGACGTAATTTGTATCTTGTTACTTCAATTGTTAGAGGTTTAGCCTGCCCGCCTTTGACATCATGGACATGCTATTAAATTCGCCCAACCGCGACCCGTCCTAAAAAGTCCCTTCTATAAATAGAAGGGACTTAAAAACATGAGGCAAGCTTTGCGCAGACGGACTGTAATAATAATAATAATACCGTTATTATAAAGGCGCTTTTTCTCTATTTTTGGGCAAATCGACTCAAAGCGCCGCGAACTGAAACCCAACACGCACACTCACGTAACAGACACGGATTTACGCCATTTAAGACAAACACAGTACAAGACAGTCGAAGGGCCAGTTTAGCTACTGAAGTTACGGAGATTTTTGATCGCTTGTATTTGAAATTTGTAAAGTGGCCTGAAATAGGTGGTTTGACATCGGACCGCGCAACGTTTTTCGCAAATAGCTCTGCAAAGAACCACTTTTCTGGATGTTTTTATGAAATGACTGATTTTACATCCCTAAATGTGCCCCCAGATATAGCCCAGTATAAAAAAAAAGATCCATTGTCACGTGAATTGCCAAGTTTCCAAACCTGAAACAGCGTAGGCATACTTGGCAGTCACCTTTTTGGTGTGGATTGCTTATACACGAAGTCTGTTTGCTGACCTCGATATTGAAAAGTGCCGGGGTTCTATTTAGGGTATTGAAAATGGCTTGTTCTGTTCACCAAATTTTTACGACAGTACAGCAAAATCGACAAATCATAGGAGCTCAGTAAAAAATATTCCGTATTAGGTCAAATGGCACTAAATATATATTTGTTCCTAAAGTGGTACAGAAAAGTATTTTTTGCGGAGAGACTGGGGGAAAATGTTGTGCGCTCCGATATCAACATTGCACAACTTTGCTGACCGGCGAATGCTTCCAACGTCTGTTGCAGGCGCCATGGGAGATGAAGAGCGCCACCAGCAAGCGCACAACGACAGTCACCATACCCACCACGTGTCCCACCGCCCCAAACAGACTCACCGCCACCATCACCGTGACAACGACAACGACGACGAAGACAGCGGTGACGCACAGTCGAAGCCTGTCGAGCAGGAGGACAAAAATTGCACGGACGAGCCCAACGAAAGGTGGTGCATGTTCGTCAGCCAGGCGCGTCTGTGTCGCTACGGTCTGTACAGACACCAGTGCTGCAAGGCGTGTAAAAAACACCACCATTGAGAAAACGTGTGACGTTTAGACTTGGCAAACTAGACCGAGAAGAAGGGAAACTGGTCACCGCAGTGGGTGACGTTCAGGCGTGACCGTGCCCTCGGACTGCATAGTATCATGTTCAGTGCGGCTGAAAAGAGTGACCTCTACAGTGGGATATGTTTTCAGGTGACAGTCCAAGGGGCGTGCCAGATGAGCTTGTCGCCTTTTAAGCGCCAAGCTCATCTGGCACTACCCTTGAACTGTATTGAAGTCGCTAGGACTGCGAAAGGCGGCCGAAATGATAGTTCAACGTTAACGCTTGATTAATTGTGTGCCTGGAAATGCACCAAGGTTATCAGGCACTACCATTTTTGATGACTATTTCCATAAATCAGAAGTAGGTCGAAATTGTGCGTTTTTACCTATACAGTGAATTAACTCATTTAGCCCCAACACACTGCAGCAGATTGTTCGACCATGATAATTCAAGTGATGTGCCAGATTAGCTTGCGCCATCAGGCGCCAAACTAATCAGGCACCACCCTTGAATTATGGTCGATATATCTCCTGCAACTGGCACAGTCATTAGTCGACACCTCCAAAATTTGAAATGTTGAGGTTAAATGGGTTAAAAGCCATGACAGGCTTTTAACTCGTTTGGCCCCCGAGTCCCTACAACAGGAGATGGATTGACCATGATAATTCAAGGGTAGTGCCAGATTAGCTTGGCGCCTTCAGGCGCCAAGCTAATCTGGCACTATCTTTGAATTACCATGGTCAATCCATCTCCTGCAACTGGTACATAGTCATTAGGCATCACATCCAAAATTTGAGAAATGGGACCTTGGGGCTAAAAGGGTTAATATACTGTTTCATGGAAACGCTGCAATGTTGACCCGCTTTTTGATTTCTGAAAGTCTACTGGGCCATGAAAGACAGTCAACTGACGAGGCACAGGCTGATTCATTACTTTCCGAACTGGTGTGTAGTCGATCATCTTAGCAGACTCCCAGATAATGCGAGACAGGGCTCTAAGATTGATTAAAAGACATGGAGCACGTGCAGGGACCTGGTAAAATGTTGAGCGGGGACGCAGAGTGGTAGCTCTGGCCAGTTCGTTTTCCAAGTTTCGAACTTATTTGCGAGGTAGAGATGCGTAGTAGTGTTTCGGGTTGAAAGAATTTCGGTCCAGAAAATGCGCGTCAGTCGCGTCACTCTGAGGAACGTGTGGCGTCCACCCAGCTCGTATTTCGACATTTGAGGGAGCTGACTGGTTTAGTCCCTTTATAGACTGGAATACCTGATGACCTGTCTGAGATGAGGAACTCGGATGTAAATTAGCGTTTGGTAAGAGGCGTTGGTCCTAGTGAAACACTGCGACGGCAGCAACTCATGAGGATCTCTGTCTCTTGCGGACAGATGTGATGAACTCGATGCGGCGAGAGGGTTAACGAATGGGCATTGCCTGCTGTAGAGTACACTTCAACCCCCTTGTGTGCATGCAGCCACCATTACGGTGAACAGTACATGCCGCACAGGAGGGATAATTGCCGCATATGCTGTTAACTCATTCGAGTTATGCCGTATTCGGAGGCGGCACGTCTGGAATGAGTTAAATTTAACTACCGTATGTAACAGCTCTCAGATGTGCGCGAGTGTGTGAAAACATAAAAGCACGAATGTATAGGTTGCTTGCTCTGTTAACCCTTTGGCTGTCGGTAGCGGTTTTAGTCGCTGCCGACACCCAAAAGGGTTAAGCTTCTTGACGATAATCCAACAGTGCTGGGTACGTGCAGAGTGAAATTTGCGAACCTATGTAGAACCGGCCCTTCATCTGCCAGTGGGCATGAACTGTTTATCTGAGACATCACAAAATATATTAACCCTTTTCGGCCCAAGGTCCCATTTCTCAAATTTTGGAGGTGTTGCCCAACGACTATGTACCAGTTGCAGGTGAGATGGCTGGACCGTGATAATTCAAGGGTAGTGCCAGATTAGCTTGGCGCCTTCAGGCGCCAAGCTAATCTGGCACTACCCTTGAATTATCACGGTCCAGCTATCTCCTGCTGTAGAGATCCGGGGCTAAAAGGGCTAATGAGCTGTGCGGGAAACGCATATTTTAATAAAGCCAGCACTAGTCGACCGTCATGTGCCCATCATTAGATGGAGGGACCCACTGGCAGAGAAGGGACTGACAGAACACAAAAAGTGACCAACACTTTCCAGTCCCACAGGTTTCTTACTGCTATGGCGCGCCGCCTGTAAGAAGAGCATAGCATCTATCAGTTGTTGTAAATACCACCATTTGGAATCTCAGCAGAGACACCACTTGTACTGCCCTTGGTTACAGTTGAACCTGTTTGGAATGACCATCCTTATGAGAAAGATCACCTGTCATTAAAGACCATCATGTAGCCACCTAAATCAGTGATGGTCTTTAATGACAGGTGACACATTTTGCCCTTCAAGACTTTATTAAGAGAACACCTGTCTATTACGACCATTTGTCTTTGCCTAAAACATGAGGTGGATGCTCAAAGCAGGTTCCGCTGCCCGTACCACATTTGCGGAGGCAAAAATCATTTCACCCATCCAGCCCAGATTTACTTCAACAGATCATGTAGTGACCGTGTTAGTTTTGTGCTAGGATTGCTTTGGGGCTCCTCAGTGGCCCTAATAGTCTAGCAGATTACGCAATTTCTGCAGAGGTAAGTAGTTCGTCAAAAGAGTAACGATGGTTTGCAGGTACGAAACGAAAGTACTAATGTCATATGGTTTATGCATAACAACAATATCTGTCTTTAGGATGGAGACATTTTTTTTATATAAGTGTTTTTCGAGCGCTATTTGTTCGCTGTGTAGAAACCAGTCGTACTGACACGGCCCAGATAAGGTGCAAGACATTTTTTGTGCATAACATTGAAATTTAAATCATACAAGTTACAAGTTTAATCCAGTGATCAAATTAAAATCACGAGCAAGTAAACATGTATACATATTTACGATAAAATAATTTTTTAAGTAATATTTTTAACGCCGTAAGCATACTCGCGTCGCTAGTTTCAAAATGGCGGTCAGCGAGATGCCTTTGAAAAAAGTCAATCAGACGCTCACGGTGGATGCAGGTTTACTTTGCTCCTGAAGTGAGACAGAGATTATTTTGTATTTGAACTTTGAAGTACATCATATATGTTATTTTTCCTGGCCTTAAAAGCAGCCTTTCCCATAGAATGCGGTCTTTTGTGGGAGGAAAGCATATCAAAAGTAAACTCAATCACTTCGTGCATGTTTGTTTTGCATTGTGTCTCCCGACCATCTTCAACATTCTGAAGACTTTTTGTCCAGATACAAGACGCATGTTGCTCACATTTGTTCCAGCCTAACGGCTCTGTGTAGGCCTGCTCTTTTGTATTAGTGGAGATGTGATTAACTGGTCAAACACGGTCTTATCCATCTGGTCTTAGGCACAAGCCAGGCAGACTGAAATCCATCTCCGAACTGTTTCCAACTAAATCACCATGTTCAGCTGAACACCTAAATATAGGTATTTTTGTTTTTGCAACCCATTCAACCAATCTGCACTCAGGTACTCACAAGAACTCTTATGATCAAGATTTATTAGGACTACATGAGACACAATACAGATAGTAGCCTGCTCAATTATATTATGTTTTATTTAGTTATTTATTACTGATTCATTTATGTATTCACTTACATATTTATTTATTATTTATTCTTTTAATTATGGACGGAGGGAATTCTTCGATGCACATCACTATTGGTATGGCGGTGGCCACCAAAGAGAGGAAAGGAAGAATGTTTTCAATATGCATACGTGTGTGCATGTTCATAATCTAACCTTTACTTAGCATGCATATTCATATGTCCCAGGTATCTCTGACTTATTTTATTTATTATTTAATTTTATTATTCATTTATTATTTATGTTTGTTTGTGATGTAGGTTTGCACATACACATCAGCATACAAGATGAGAGCATACATGTGCACAAATATGGTAATAGGTGCCTTACCACCTGCTCCCCACCCCGCACACACGCAAAACCACAGAACACCCATCAAAAGACATACACAATTATTTAAATTTATTATTTATTTTTGTTTTTTTTATAATGTATGTTTTGTACATACACATCGGCATAAAACAAGAAAATATACACATAAATAGATGGTAATAGGTGCCATACCGCCCGCGCCCAACCCCACTCCACATGTACACACAACCCGCAGAATATCCACCAAAAGACATGCACATCTGTGCATGTTCATAATCTATCCTTTACTTAGCATTCATATGTCCCAGGTACCTTTGACTTTATCTTATTTATTTATTTTGTTTGTAATGTAGGTTTTGTACATACACATCAGCATACAACATGAGAAATTACACGTATATTATTATGGTTATAGGTGCCATACCGCCTGCTCCCAACCCCACTCCACATACACACACAAAATCACAGAACACCCACCAAAAGACATGTAAATCTGTGCATGTTCATAATCTATCTTTTACTTAGCATTCGTATGTCTCAGGTATCTTTGACTTACTTTATCTTATTTATTTAACCGCCGTGAGATGGCCTTAGTCCCCTGCTCGGCGTTAAACCCAAATAATTAACATTTATTTAAATTATTTTTGTATTTATTTTTGTTTGTAATGTAGGTTTATACATACGCATCAGCATACAACATGAGAACATACCACATGGTAATAGATGCTACACCGCCCGCTCTCAACTTACACACATACACACACAAAACCGCAGAACACCCACCAAAGACATGCACAATTATATACTGATGGGCATAAGTGGACTGTAAAACCTATATAGAGACTTGAGGTTAAGAAAGTGGCTTGTATTGACTGCCTGTATTTTAGCTGCCCACCTACAAATTTCATGTATACAATTAATCACACTGCACATGCAGCCATCAGTTCTGTGAAAAGTACTGTTGGCCTCATGCACAGGGGCACCAAAACTTAGAGATGAGGCCACATCTGATAACAATAACAGAACTAATATATGTATACACTGCCACTAGTTCTGTAGACAGCACCTTTGTAAACAGTACCAGTGGCCAAATGCACACAGACACCATGGATGATGCCACCACTGATCACTTCAAACGATATGCTGCCCAATACACATTGATCAGTGATACCGTGAACTAGCCTGCACATGCAGCCATCAGTTTTGTAAATAGTACTGGTGGCCACATGCACAGGGGCACCAAACTTGAAGATGAGGCCACAGCTGCCACCTCAAACAAAATACTACCTACACACACACATCAATGATACAGTTAACCTCCGTGTGCCTTACGCGAGACGGGCTTAAAATATGGGACTGTAAATCTTCCAGTGAAATGTCGAAACCACTAAGGAAATAAGATAACAGCAGAAAGTATGTATTTTGTAAATCAATCAAATAAAACATGAGAACTCATTGAGCCCAATGATGTTATGAGTGGGAGATGGAAACACAGAAAGAAATAGTACGTGAAAGAAATAGTACATGTACATTATGCAGTATGTGCCTCCTCCCCCCCCCCCCCCCCCCCCCCCCCCACACACACACACACACCCTGTCCTAAAATTACCTGTTCATCATAAAACATGTATCATTTATTGATCACTTGACTGACTGATTTATTAAATCATCTCCGTCACCTTTCTCCGTTTTCTTTCTCGTTTCTATCCCAATATATATCGGTGTCAGTGCTAATGCCAGCTGCTAAAAATCCTTGCAGCGAAATTCAAATGGAAATATGCAGACAAACTGCAAATAAGGCAGCAGCAAAATAGTAAATACAGTTCCTCTTTTGTGCAGCTAGGCTACTGCTTTAAGCATAACATTAACTTCCAAACGTGTTCACGTTGTGCTGTGTAGTCTTTCAGTGTACTGTACCATCAGTGATTACTGAGACTGCATTGGCAGCGATCACACATCACAACATAGCTTACCAGTGCAACTGACCGAATTAAATGTTGCAGAAATATATAATAAATCAAGTTCGGAAACTTTGTTTAGCCACGATAGTTAAAACCAAATGGTGTGGCACTTTCTCCTTTACAGCATGTTGCACTTCGGACATCGGTTTCGAAGATAGCGCGTTTGTTTTTGTGGGTTACGTTTTTGTTTTGGTGCTGTAGTGTCGAAATGAAATGGGCAAAGCGATGGTAAAGTGAATGGAAATAAACGTGACAAACCTTTAATAAGACGTAAAAATACACAGGGCGGCTTTGCACGTTCGCTTTTCTTGGGAAAAAAAAACAAGCTTATGTAGAACAAATCAAAAGAACTCGTCGGCACACCGAAATTCACGGCAACCAGTCTGCGTGCATCTGGTATCATGTCACGATCATCACGTGATTTGGGATACCTTATTGATGAGTAACGATATTTGAGCTCAAGGCATGCTTGTTTTGTAATTTGTTCTTCTCATAATATAATTAAGTGTACACATATAATTTAAAAATAAAAGTGAAATCCTTTTAAGTAACATACAATGCATATTACAACTGAATACAGGAACAATGAGGCCCGTGTAAACTACTGATCCCCAGAAAACATGGCTGCAACAGTCCTGGTTTCGTCTGCAGACGTACTGAAACAAAATGTGCTACAGAAAAATGTCTCCATCCTCCGGCGTTTTAAAATGAGTGCGCACTGCTTTTATTCATACTAGACTTCATTTTGACATACCCAAACCTTTGTTACTCTGAAGAAAATCACTATCTCGTAAACGGCTGATCGTCCGTCTATGAAGCCGGCCCGCGGCGGCATCTGTTAGACTGTAAGTTATCCTGGCAACATCCTTACGCTATCATGATGTCTCTGTTCTGGTACGTATAATCCCATGTGTGGAATCGTGGAGCGCAAGGCTTAAAGTGTTAACCCATTACATCCTGAGGCTGATTTTTAAAAAATAATTTTGCTTATTTGTCCCATGAAGGTTTTATTGCAGATCAGGAGATAGAGCAACTATTTTACTTCAAGGGTGGTGCCAGAATAGCTTGGCGCCCGAGGCGCCAAGCTATTCTGGCACCACCTTTGAACTATCATAGTCAAATTTATTTCAAGCGAAAGTGTATCAGGATGAAAAGGGTTAACCAACCCTTTGGCTGTCAGAAGTGCGTTTTGTTGAGGTGATTCCTGCAGGGGAATCGCGGCCTGACAAGAAGCGCTGCCTCCAGCCAAAGGGTTAACCCTTTAAGCCCCAAGGTCCCATTTCTCAAATTTGGGAGGTGTTTGTAACGAATATGTACCAGTTGCAGGAGATGGCCTGACCATGATAATTCAAAGGTAGTAGTGCCAGACTACTGAGCTTGTCGCCTGAAGGCGCCAAGCTAATCTGGCACTACCCTTGAATTATCATGGTCAATCCATCTGCTGCTGTCGGGATCCGGGGCTAAAAGGGTTAAGAATGCCAGCTCACTCCGACTTGGAGCTACACAGCACGGCTGTAATGACATCTACGAGTTTTCACCACAAGACGAAAGCTTCCTTCAGCTTTACAACGATCCGAAATTAGCCCGAGTTTCCTCAGAGATCTGTTAACCCATTGGCTGTTGGTGGCGCGTTTTGTCAAGGCGATTCCTGCAGGAAGAGGCATGTGCCTTGATGAAAGGTGCTATCGACAGCCATACGGTTAAGCGTGCTTTTATCATTAGCACCTGTATTTAGATATATCACATGTTTACGTCAGTTATGAATGTTTTGTATTTTACCGAGCATTGCGTCAGCTTTAAAAACCGATATACGTGTTGGCCTGTCATTTTCAACTTTATAGCTGTAGGCAATAAGGTTCAAAATCACAGACCAGAACAAATACACATGCTATGTTACATGTATTGTCATCTGTACATATTACTCATAGTCATACTTGTGTGTGTCTGGACAAAGGGGGGGGGGGGGAGCCCTTTTCCCTCCTGTCCATGTTCAAAATCATGTTGCCACCCCCCTCTCCTACGTGGTTTGAAAGTGTTAATCAGGGTAAATAACTCAGCAGGCCAATAATACGTGCCCTCGGCCTGGTATTGCATCTGTACTCAGTTTAACCCTCTTAACCCCCACGATCGCATTTCCAAACTTTTCTGGAGGCGTTGTCTAACGACTATGTACCAGTTGTAGGAGATGGATTGATCATGATAATTCAAAGGTAGTGCCAGATGAGCTTGGCGCCTGAAGGCGCCAAGCTCATCTGGCACTACCCTTGAATTATCATGATCAATCCATCTCTTGCTGCAGGGTCGCGGGGCTAAAAGGGTTAAGGTGTGACTATGGCAATGCTGGTGTGTTCCGTTTGGTTCGATGTTTCAGGTTTTTGTTTTGTTTTTGGGGCATCATATATAATGTACAGTGGCCTAGGATTCTTGAACCTTCTGCTAGTCTCCACCCCTCACAAGCGCCTTCCCTCTGACCAGTCAGCCTTTTGACAAATTGATTTGAAGAGTACGTGTGTATAGCATCAGCACTGACAAGTGTAATTGTTTAAAGTCCGTACTGAAAGTGTAGCACAAAAACCACTTTTTAAAAAGTTCCGTCACAACAACCTCATCATTCTGAGCTTTTACTCCAATTTGGCAACTCAAATTTCACAGGAAAAGAGGTGGGGGTAGACTTGATCATAATGAACTCTCAATGAACCGGTTTTGGGTTTGTTTCTTTAATTTCTGAGACAGCAGAATCCGTTTTGAGCTACCTTTTCTGTAAATGCAGATATTCTCTCAAGAAAATATTGAGGAGCAAAAACTCATCTGTCAGACTCTTAAACTCCCAGAACTAAACGACTTCCATTCGATAGAATGGAAGTCATTTAGTTCTGGGAGTTTAAGAGTTGGAGACCATCATTTAGTTGGCTGTAGCCACCTAAATGATGGTCTTAGTGAAGGTGATCTCTGACGAGTCTGGTCGCTCAAAACAGGTTCTGCTGTAAATAAAACGCCAAAAAGTCTTTCGACACACGGTCAAAGTGAGGGTTTGAAGTCCAAAAGAACAGTAAGGCGTACCAATATATTTGGATGGTATGCTGCCTTTGCGGTCATTGTACTTAAAAATCTTATGTACAAAGCATGCGTGGGGAAAAAAAATATATCTATTTGTATGTCGTGTATTCCTGCTTGGACTCTGCGTACACAAAGTAGTGAATGAGCGCACTTTTCTTTGCTGAATGTTGTAGGTTGAGAACATGTCTTTTTAACCCCTTAACGTTAAGTCGAACGCTACCCATCTGCAAGAGACATAAACCCTCATGAGCCCCCGCGACTGCGGGGGCTCATGAGGGTTTATGTCTCTTGTTAGTCCTACGTTCTGTAGTCCTACGTTCTGTATGCCTATTTTTGGACCCAGTTACATTGCATTTTACGACAATGTCGGTCAGTATGCAGCAGCGGCTTCAGACACCCATTTCATGATCACTGGCAGGGTTTTAACCCTCTGGCTGTGGGTAGCGTTTTCTGTCAGTGATTCCTGCAGGAATCACCGCAGTCCAAACCGCTATCAACACGCAGAGGGTTACAAAGAGATAAAAGAAATAAACAGACAGTATCCCTAAATCAGAAATAGGTCAGACTAATGCATGGAGATCACTGAGATTGAGGTGTATTTATGTTCCGTCTGCAAGAGGCGCATTTTATATTCTCAATAGGCCCCGTGCTGCAGCCGTCGGGATCGTGTCTCTTGTTATGACTCTCGGAGCGAGTTTAATTTACACCCCGATGTAATACATAGGTACGAACGTTTAAATTTGTGTTTTGTTTTCATCCCTACGTCACACGACCAATCCATTTAGCGCAAACCGTACCATGTGACCTTGCGACAATAAAAAAAAACATGTAGCCGACTTTTTGTAGCCCTCTTTCTGACGCGTCTTGGATGCCAGTTTTGTTGTACAAAAGATCACCAAAACGTTCTAAAGTACAAAGTTACTGAGTGTCGTTTGAAACACAGGACACTTCTGGAGACGGCAACGTCATAAAAGATTTTAAATTACATCATAAATGTATATTTCTTTGACGTCAGTCATGTCTGGCGTGATCCAGGTCGGAAGATATATTCTTGATTTCTTTACGCAAATAGTGGTAGAATAAAAACAAATACGTTATTGGGAGCATGGGCTTGCTGCGCGGACCCTTGTAGGCCTTTGGGAGGTCAAAGGAACCAATGTACCCCTCGGGCCTTTGGGGTACATCGGTTCCTTTGACCTCCATCAGGCCTACAGGGTCCGTGTAGCAAAACCCTGCTACCAATAACTTTTAATATATCAAGTGTGCTCATCTGTGAGTTTGGATTTTATTGCTTAGAGCTCCAAGGTCCAAACCCACAGACTAGCATACGATACACTGGCCCAAAATAGCATGTAGCAAAATCAAGCTAAAAGTACATTTGCATGTTTTGTTGGACAGGCAGAAAGTTAAAGGTAGGGGGTCGTGTGTCAAAAGCGAAATGCAGTTTGCAAGTCATGGACTCAAAAATATGTCGCAGAAGGTCTGGCCACTTTTACTGAACACAAGGTTTAACTCATTCTACCCCAACACCGAAATCCCCAAATTTTGCCGTTGTCTTCAGAAGACTGCATTGCAGTTCAGGTCACAGATCGACCATGATAGTTCAAGGGTGATGCCAGAATAGCTTGGCGCCCATAGGCGCCAAGCTATTCTGGCATCACCCTTGAACTATTATGGTAGATCCATATCTTGCTGTGGTGTGTCTGGGGTAGAATGAGTTAACGGAAAAATGTCCGTTTTATTTGTATTTTACCTATTTGCTCTAGTACAATGGGCAATATTGACACTGCCTACAGTTTTTGAAAAGTGTCAAGATTTTTATATAGAAGAACCTGTTTTAACTCATTCGAGATGTGCCGCCTACGGATACGTGGCACGTCTTGAATGAATTAACTCATTTAGCCCCAAGGCCACATTTCCAAAATTTCGTAGGTGTCACTTAATGATTATGTACCAGTTGCAAGAGATGGATGGACTATGATAATTCAAGGGTAGTGCCAGGTGAGCTTGGCGGCTCATCTGGCACTACCCTTGAATTATCATGATCCATCCATCCCGCCACTTTTTCCACAAGAAAAAAAAAAGACAGCTATGTGCTTCTCAGGATAAGTCTTGTATCGGAAAGTGTCGCCTGTCATGAGCACCATCAGTTAGGTGGCTACAGCAATCTACATGGTGGTCCTTCCTGACAGATGGTCTCTAGTAAGGGTGGTTGCTCAAAACAGATTGTACTGTAGCCGAGTGTGAACCAAGAAAGGGGTTTCACCTGTCAAGCTTTTCCAATGGTAGTGAAAGAATTTTTCTTCTTATTATTATTCATGTTTGCATGCATAATTTGCTTTTGTTACCGATCGATGTTTTTAGAAAATATTTTATCCCTTTGTGTGTCTGTAGGTTTTTGTAGTTATGATTCATACAGGAATCATTGCGACAGAAACCGATGCTGACGCGCAATGGGATAAAACTGCATGAGAAGGTCACAGAGTTTAAGACTGGATATCTGCAAGCAGAAACCCTTTGCTGGCAGGAAATGGATCGACCATGCCAGTTCAAGGAGCCAAGCTCATCTGGCACTACCCTTGAACTAGCACAGTCGGTCCATTTCCTGCTTCTGAATTATTTGACCAAGCTGACAACATCCCAGAAGTATAGTTTAGTGTAGAAATCTTACTGTATGCCGCTGCTACGGTAGACAGCTGTACTTGCACATCTGAGCTTCTCAATTCTTCAAAAACGAGTATGAATGTGTGTACATGTTATAATTATTCAATACACATACATGGGTGCTTCATTGTACAGCTGTGTAGCGAAGAACATTGCGATAAGAGATGAGTACAAAAAGTGTAATTAATAAAGAAATACTTCCACATTTGCAAGAGTCGGCTAATTTTGAAAACTTGCTCCTTAACAAAGTATAAAAAGTGTAATTAACAAAAACAATCGCATTCTGCACTACAAAGGCAAAAGCCAGCATTTTCATCAACGTGCGAGACTTAATGTATTGGTGACAAGCTCGCTTTACAAAAAAAAATGTACACCAGCTCTTGCCACTGCCGCTAGGACAAAAATTAACAAAGCACCAACACAATCTGTATTAACCCACTTAGCATCATACCCACTCTTCCCAAATTTGGGAGGTGTTAACCGACGCCATTGTTGTAGTTGCAGGAGATGGATTGACCATGATAATTCAAAAGAAGTGCCTTAAGGCGCCAAGCTGATCTGACACTACCCTTGTAGTGCTGTAGGGAGTTGGGGCTAAATGGGTTAAACATTCTGCATCTAATAATCCATTCAACCCTGATGCACTACAAGAAGTCACATGGCAAACAAATAACTACTGATAACTTGCATACTTGCTCCGAAAAACTTGCATTCACACCGGCAGGCGTAACACACCTACACAACATTCACAACCACACTTGCGGACACAATACACACATACAAATACATTCAGTTACAACATGAGTACTTTTCACAACTTCGGTAGGCATTGATAAAGGCTGCGAACCTGCTGTGGTGGATCAGCCATGATACTAAAAGGGTAGTGCCAGATGAGTTTGCTCACCTGGCGCTACCCTTGAACTATTATGGCCAATCCATCTGTGCTGTTCCATCTTCAGGATGACTATGTCCAATGCATCCATAAAGACTACATGCCAGCTCTGGGTGATGATTAGCCATCATATCTCAAGAGTAGTGCCACTCATCTGGCACTACCTTGTGAACTGTATGGCCAATCCATCCGTGCTGTTGTATCTTCAGGATGACTACTAAAGCTCCAATCATCATATACACACCAAGGGTAATCACTCAACATTTAAACAAACATACAAGTGTTTAGTGATTCCCCTTCGTATGCAAGCCACAGCAAAACCTTTTCAGTGATCATCCTCGAGAGAGATTACCTGTCGCCGCCTGCTACCGCCACCTAATTGATGGTCTTTAATGACAGGTGACAATTTTTTACCTTCAACACTCAAGGCTTCTCTTGAGAGAGCAACCGTCTTTTAAGACAACTTTCTTCTTGAAAAAAATGTACTTTTCTCTAAAATGTATTTTTTCGGAAAAATACTTACCGATGGCATTACTATATGGAAGGTACACTTAGCTTACCGATTTCGGCCTAAGAATCTGTTGTGTATACATACACAACCAGGGAGGCGACTCCAGGGAGTCGTTACCAAGAAACCCTGAGTAGCCTCCCTTCCCTCTTGTCACGACACGGGTATTTTTCGTCTATTTTTGTAGGGGAGTAAGTTTAGAGGGGTGACAGGAGTTAGATAGTCACCGGACGTACGGGTAGTTTAGGTGGGGTATTTGGCCTGTACACGAGTATTTGCTGCCATGCGAGAATTTGGTGGACGGCGTGACACACGTGGTCACTCGGTCTCCGCGATTGGGTGGTTGTTGTTTCACGTGGATTATGATCACATGATTTAGTGAGCATTTTTTTTTTGCTAACCTAACGTTATCCAAATTGTTAGACAGTCGCTTTTCCAACTGCGAACGAGTCAGTCGTTTTTTTCCAGTAGTCTCCTAGGGTGGTCTTTCAGGCATGGTTCGCCATTTGCAGAAGGCCACAAGCAGCTGTGTCGTTCTTTTGTAACGGCCGTGTGATACGGTTTTGGTCGTCCCGGAGCCGGTGTCCGAAGAAGGAGAAAAGAAGAAGAGCTGCGACGACTTTACTCCTGGCTTGTCTTGTCCTTGTTTGTCTTCGTCCTAGCCGGAGCGTCTTCATGGATGGCAGTAAGTACACGCAACAATTCTTTAGTGGCCATTTACTCAGGGGGTTTGTTTGTGTTTGCTTGTTCTGTTGTTATTATTTTGGTTAGTGTGTATTGGGGGGCAAGTGTAAGAATAGAATGTAGAAGTGAATGTCATCTGTATTTTGTAGTATTTAGCGTCGGAGGGTGAATTCAGAAGTGAGTCATGTGGCGACGTGTAAATATGTATTCTGATGAGGTTGAATTTATTGTTGCGGGAGAGAGGTGAAGGGAATATAAAAGACGGCAATTAAAGTTGCGGGAAGGGTGATGTGATTATTTTGGGGTTTTTTGTTAGTTATTTATATGTGTATTTTTGCACCTGTGTTTAGTGCATCCTAATCCAATGGTCCAAATCCAACGGCCTAAAGCTTAAAGAACTAACTGGCCAAGTCTGCCACCGTGCTGTGGTACTGAGAGTGAAGGCTGGCCGTCACTCCGCCTTGTGAGGCCATGACGCAGACCTGGGTGCTGTTGCGAGTGTCACGGCACGCCCCGTGTTTAGTCAGGTCGAGTCATCTCATTTAATTATTTCTAACCTATTTAAGTAAAGTTCTGTATGTTTGTAATGTTGTAAAGAACGTTGTGAGATTTATTTCATCTCCTCGTGACAATGTTGTGAGAGGGGCTTTGTCACAGTGACGGAAAGTTTTTGAGATATTGTATTATTTAAAAACAGCCTGTGTTACGGAAGGCCTTATCGCGGAAGCAAGAGCGTTGAGCTGAGCTGAGCTCAACGGTTGTGCTTCCAGTGAGAAGGTCCAGTGACGTGAAATATATTGAGTTTATTCAACTTTCAGTCGTGTTAAATTAAAGATATTTGCTCCATTTGTACATGTGATATTGTTTATTCTGAAACATTGTGTCAGCTAAAGGAGCCTTGTGCTGTGAATGTTTAGTTTGCGAAAGCATTAATTTAATTCGAACTTGTCATTCGTGCTCCCACTGGGGAGATTCAGTAGCTTACGAACTATATTCATTTTTCTCGATCTTTATTTGTGTTTTAGTAAGCATATTTGGTTCATCGTATATTCGATATTGTGTTATTTGAAATACTGTGTTACTTAAGGAGCCACGTGCTGTGAGGGACTCTTCGCGGAAGCAAAAACGTTGGTCTAACTGGCGTTAGCGCTTGACGCTTGTGCTTCCGTCGGGGTCCAGTGGCAGCTTTTAAGTCTTAGTTTTCTTTTGTATTTTATTTAGGATATTTGTTTTATTATATATTAGTTTTCTCAACCTTTTGTGTTTTAGGGATATTTAGTTTATTATATTTGTTATTTTGTGTTGTGCATAACGGATATTCGGGTGGGGAGTTTGGACGTGTGTGAGTGTGAATGTGATGTGTGAATGCGTGGATAGGATTGAGTGAGGATATTTTGGGATTGTTAGGGTTATATGTAATAAATGTCGTCGTCATTGTTCCTCTGGTGTTAGGTTTGTGTTAGTGTGGGTCGGGTGTGTCTCGAGTGGTAGCACTCATAGTTCGCGCCCCGGAAGCGGGGGTCGTGACACCTCCCTATCCGGTCACGTGTGCAGTGGTGCCACGCCAGTCGAACGCTATAGCGTTCCTGCAGCAAGCGAGGTAGGCGGAAGGGGGGGGGGGCATTCAAGTAATGCCATCGGTAAGTATTTTTTGGAAAAAATACATTTTAGAGAAAATACATTTGTTTCCTCAAAGTACATTACCGATGGCATTACTATATGGAAGAATAGGAGGTGGGAGCCACCAAAAAAAACCCGCCACCGCAAAAATTGGCGCAGCCCGCGAGGGGCAACCTCCTGACGATTTCAGCTAAGCGTGACCTAAGGCGCCGGGAGGGAGTGTTGCGCCGCAGCACAGTCCCCCACCAGGGCCAGGTTCCCCCGCTGGCCTGAGAGGTCCTCGAGGCAGAAGCGGGCAAAGGTGGAATCTGCCCACCACCCGACAGCCGCCACAATGTCCCTCACGGCGCAGTTGCGGTCAAACGCGAAGCACATGGAGACCACTCGGACGTCGTGCATCCGGATTTGCAGCCTCTTAGCCCCCTCCAGGGTGAGGCTCTCGTATGCAGACAGGATGAGCCAGCGCGGCCCCGAGGAGATCGTCTGCGCAGAGATAGGGTCCCCGCCTGGGGATAACGGCAGGAAGAGGCGGGACCGGCCATGCCGGAAGACTTCGTCCTGCGCAGGTAGACTCGCAGCGCCCTGACTGGGTCCTGACGGCGGGAGTCCTGGGTCCGGTCATGTCCCCTGAGCGGACGCAGGATGGGAGCCACTCCTTCGCCAAAAAGGTGGGGTTAGTCAAGAGAGCCATCCGACCTGTGCTGTAGACAGGCCGGGTCCACTAAGAGCGCGTGTAGCTCGTGGACTCCGGACACTGTAGAAAGTGCCAGCAGAAAGCAGGTCTTCCTGGTTACGTCCGCCAGGCTGGCCAAGGGCAGAGGCTCGAACCTGCTCGAATTCAGCCAAGAAAGGATCCAGGGGAGGTCCCCGCGAGGGATCAGCGAGTGCGGGACTGGTCGCCGGCGCTCTTAAACGGCGCATCAGGTCCGAGAGGGCCGGGCACGCCCAGCGCCCCAGGTCCACGCGACCCAAATGGCGGCACATGTCTGTCACCACGCAAAGGTATCCCCGGATGTTGATAGGGGCCAGGTTCCTCACCTGAAATAGCCACAGGAAGAACTCGGCTAGATGGGGTGACATCAGTGCCATGGGGGAGAGGTGCTCTGACTCGAACCATCCCCGGAAGACTCGCCACTGCGCCATGTACACCCAGCGGGTGGAAGATCTGCAGGCCACAGTGATGGCCTCCACCGCCGCACGCGAGAAACCTTTTGCGGTGAGGGCTTGCCGCACAACCTCCAGGTGTGAGAGAGGAGCCGCTCCGGGCACGGGCGAAAGTGCTTCTGCCTGGGCTCCTGTAGCATTGTGCGAGGGGTGGGCAAGGAAGGGGCGGGTCTGTGGTGAGGCTGAGGAGATCGGTGGACCAGCTCCCGTTCCAGCTGAACAGGACGACGAGAAGAAGGATCGCGCTGCACCCATGCGCTTCAGCAAGACCTGGTACACAGAGACATCGGAGGCTACGCGTAGGCAACAAGGCCCTCCCAAGAGACGGAGAGAGAGCGTCCACCGCCCCAGTGAGGGGGCCCGGGAAGTGAGGGAGATGAAGATGGGTAGCTTTCTGTACCATCGAGTCGCAAACAGGTCGAGCATCGGGATCTCCCAGTGCGCGCAAATTATGCGGAAGATCTCCGGACTCAGCGACCACTCGGTGTGCAGGAGCTGACCCTTCCTCGAGAGGGAGACCGTGAGAATGTTCAGGCGGCCCAGACTGTGGCGAGCCCGGAGAGAGATGCCGCGGAGGTAGAGGAGATGAGTCCGCCAAAGGTCGAGCGCCAACCACACTGCCTTCAATTCCAGCCAATTGATGTGCCTGTCCGAGAAGTCCAGGGGCCAAGGGCACCGAGGCTGCAGAGACGTCCGGAAGGAGGTGCGCGCCCCAACCCGACCGGCTGGCGTCAGTGCAGAGGGAGACCCGCGGCGGGGGAGAGTAGAGGAGGCCTCCCCAGACAAGCCAAGCAGGGTCCGCCCACCGCTGGAGGTGCACCCGGACAAACGGGAGGACGGGGACTGGGGCAGTGAGGTCGCGGGAGGATGGGCGCCAATGGGCCAGGAGATGGAGCTGGAGCGGGCGTGCGTAGAGCCGGCTCAGGGGCAAGAGGTCCGCCGCTGCGTTCATAAAGCCCAATAGTTGCAACCAGACCAGGGCCGGGACCACGTCTGCAAGGGACACCCAGCGGTAGAACTCCACCAACTACGTGACGCATGCCTCCGGCAGTCTCTCTTGGTTGCGGTAGGTCAAAAACTCCATACTGAGATGGACGAACCGTCTGGACGGAGTGAGGTCTGACTTCCCCCTGTTGACCAGGAAGCTGAGCTGACGGAGGAGGGCTAGGAACGCGTCCCGGTCTTCAGTGAAAGCAGAGGAATCCTGGTTCCTGAGAAGCAGGTCGTCCAGATAATTGGAGGTGGGGCTGGAGGACGTCTAACAGACCTTGGCGACCACCGCATCCACGATCTGCGTAAACACCCAGGGGCTGAGGTGAGGCTGAAGAGGAGAGCACAGAACTGATAGACCACCCCACAATAGGCGAAACACAGAAAGTGCCGAGAGGCCGGGTGAATGGGGATGTGCAGGTACGCGTCTGCCAGATTGAGGCTAACAGCAAAGTCCATGGGGCGCACGGCAACCTTCAGGGCCCGCGCCGTCTCCATCCGAAACAGGGGAGCGGAAATGAACTTGTTGAGCGCCGATAGATCGATGATAGGGCGCCACCTGCCGCCTGGCTTCGGCACTAGGAAGAGGAGGCTGTAAAGGCTGGGGAGTCCACCTCCATCGTGGACTTGAGTAGCAAGGCCGAGATCTCATCCTTCAGAGCATCCACCTTGAGCTGGTCGGCTGGGACGCGCGTCCATACAGGAGAGAGGCGGAGCGGAGGAATCGAAAGAAAATCCGCCAACCCTCCGAGACGGTAGTGAGCACCCAAGTGTCGTCCGGCAGCAGCGACCGCCACTCGTCGCTGTGCAGGGCTAGCCGCCCGCCGACTGGGGGCTCTGCAGGGGTCGGCGGGGGCGAGATAGGGAGCCAGTCAGTGGGCCCTGCCCCGCCCGAGACTGCGGATGGGTCTGAGCCAGGCGGGGCAGCGGCCACGGGGGCGCGAGGGCGACTGGAAGGAGGTTGACCCGGGGGACCGTGGGCATCCCTGAAGACTGGCCGGGAGGAGGGTCTGAAGGACCACAGGGCACGACCCACCGCCCTACGGAAGGCCTGAAAGTGAGCGGAGGGAGACCGGGGGGCGCTCGGCCAGAGGTCCTTGGAGGCCTCCTTCACTGCCTGCCAGGTGGGACCGAAGAGTAGGGGACTCCCGATTGGTGCTCCGGGGAGCTGAGAGCGGAAGGGCGCAGGGAGGCGCGGGAACTGGTCCAACAAAGCATCCCGGCGCATCAAGTCACAGTTCGCGGCTGCGTCGAGGGTGTTGGTGGATGCATGGTAAGCCGCTCGGTTGGCCGCGACCGCCAACGCATGGATGTCACGCCAGGGATCTGCGTCGGGACGCTCCAAGGAATCCTCCACACACTGGAGCACAGCCTCAGTCGCCAGCTCCAAGAAGCACGTGCAGGCCAGGGAGTTGCGGATCAAGGTCATCTTGTTGGAGAGTCCGAAGGGGATGCAATGCCGTAGGGCCTGCCGGCCCCCAAGCAGCGATCAGTGGCGGGATCCACAGGAGGAAGAGGGCAGGTGAACGACTGAGAATGACCCGAGTACCCGCTCTGCCAGAACCTGATATCGATGCCTACATGCCAATGCCTGTCCGAGAAAAAGCCCCTCTCTGTCAGCCGGCCCTGCCAGAGCTGGGCGTTGAAAGCTTCTATCAGGTCCCAAAACCTGGGGGGAGAGGGACTTAAACTTCTTGGTCATGCGCGGCACGTCCACAAGAGCCAAGGCCTTCCTCTTCATTGGCAGGGACGGAGGGCAGGCGTCCGAAGGCATGTGTTATGATTGTGGTTGTGTTGTTCTGTGTGAGCATGCATGTGTTAATCGTAGGAAACGATCCGATATTTATTTGAGCTATCATGGTTACGTATCACGTACCTTTTTAGTGAGAATGAGATTCTTTACCGTTCGTGCATGATAGTGGATTTGGTTTTATTACGATACGTTAAGTTTAGTCCGGAAGCTTCTAGCAAAGTCGCACGGAGAATAGCGGTAGTCGAGCTGCTCTATTTTTAGCCATAGTTGTTCTCTGTGCGCGTGAAGTGAACAGCCGGTCATTGTGTATTTATGAAAGGTCGTGAACAGTTTGCCATACTTTTGTGTGACGTCATTACACACTAGGATTTGGGGCTGAAATGAGCAGTCAAATTTTTGTAGACTATTGTAGTTATTCTAGAAAGTTCAATTTTTATTAATATTTATGAGTTTCAGTTATGTGTTCCGTTCTGATTGGGAGCGTTGTGTAAATTCATTAGATTTTTCTGGAAAGACGTTTACTATAAAAGTTGGTGCTAGGAAGCACGTGTGTGCATTGTCATGCATTGTCAGTTGTAGGGAAACACAGTTTATCGTAGGTACGTGGCCCTTATAGGGTGTACATTGTGAGAGACGCAGCATAACGGTGGTGTACGTTGTGAGAGGAACTTTGTGTCACCAGTGTTGACATTTTCAGAGGAGACATTGTATCAGTGTTTGTGCATTTGGGAATGCATTGTGTGGAGATCGCATCGCTGAATTAAAATATTGTTGGAACTGTTACTCCAGTGTAGCCTACATCCTTAAGCCACGTGTGACGGGTTGCCGCTGAATTAAGTTTATTTAAAAGAACCTTACATGCGTGCGTCTGGTATGTTTATCATACTACGACTACGATTCCACCACGTAACAGCAGGAAACAAGCAAACAGGCGAGACGCATGGTCAAGGGCTCGAGTCGTCTCTGAGCCAACGAGGGGACCGACACAGGGGAAGGGCTGCGCAAGGGGGAACGCGACCCGGCACTGCCATGGGACTGTGAGCAAGGGGACGTACGCCGGCCTGAGGAGGGAGGGTCTGGTGAGAAGAGAGCAGACGCAGAGTCCTCCAGGTGGATACTAAGCATGATGTCGGCGTCCTCCGGGGACAGCCGCCACAGCGGGGAACGCAGGGGGGAGGGGGGGGGGGGGCACCAGGAGGCGTCTGTTCGCAGCTACGGAGGCGCAAAAGGCAGGGAAGGATGACGCTAGGGAATCATGCCAGCCATAGTGGCACCCTAAAGGGCGATGCTCCCGGGAATCCGACCTGTGCTGTAGACAGGCCGGGTCCCCTAGATCTCATGAATCCGACCTGTGCTGTAGACAGGCAGGGTCCCACTGGTCTCGTGAATCCACCCTGTGCTGTAGACAGGCGGGGTCCTGCTGGCCTCATGAATCCAGGCTATGTGCGGCGAGGGCCCGGAAGCCGCATGGCGCTGAGAGGTAGAGCGCGTCCCCGAGGGGGGCCTGGATCCAGACGAGACACCAGAGAATCCTTCGGCCCGATGAGAGCTGCGCCGAGTGCAGGGCGGCGCTCTTGCCGCCGTGTGCCAAGCACGCGGTAGAGAAGGAGGGTCCAGCAACGTCATCCGCCCAGCGGATCCGCGACCTGGGAAACGAGACACAGAGGCTGTCGGGGAGCATGCGCGTCGACACTAGCGTACCTCCGTCCGAGCTGACGGCCGGTGGTCCGGGGAGGGCCCAGTCTTGGGGGCCAAGACAGGCACAGCGAGAAGCACGCAGTGGGAGGAGAGCCCCACAATGTCTGAGGTCGCCCGCCGAGGGGGCAGGGAGGCCGATGGTCAAGGGGGTTCCTGGGAGGCAGACGGGCGGTCACGCCGGTAGAACTCCCACAACTGAGACCATCGTTGCTTCTTCCATGGAGCGCATCTCTCACACGGCCATGCGGTGGAGCAGCCCGAGCAAGGGAGACACTGACGACAAGTACGCAACTGTGCACTGCAACAGAATGCGGAACACATGAGAGGTAACGGCACATGGCCCGTGCGAACGAAGGGCCACGTGAGCGATAACTCACGACCGGTTCTGCAGTGAAGTCCGGCGGTGTACGAACCAGCCGCTAACTGAGGAAATACCCTGGCCGGTCAGGAGAACCTGGCCAACAGAGGCACGCCCCGAGATCTTACCTGGTCACGTCCAGAGTGACGGAAGGCAGGCAAGGAGAAACACCAACCAAGGGGACCACAGGTAGTCCAAGGGAACCACAGGTAGTCCAAGGTGAAGCACAACACACCAAGTAATCCAAAAGTATCCACAGGTATCCATGGGCATCCAATGGTATCCAAAGGCTGAGCGAGGGTACGAAACACCTTATCACTACGAAGCTAAGCGGTCGACTGGGGTGGCGCCACTGCACACATGACCGGATAGGGAGGGAAGGGAGGCTACTCAGGGTTTCTTGGTAACGACTCCCTGGAGTCGCCTCCCTGGTTGTGTAATGATACACAACAGATTCTTAGGCTGAAATCGGTAAGCTAAGTGTACCTTCCATTAGTAATGCCATCGGTAATGTATTTTGAGCAAACAAAGGTCCCTGCCGAAACCAGGTTGTACTGTACATAGCTGCCATTGCTTGTCTCACTAACAAGTCTGTACTCTGATCATGACACCTCCAGCCCCATTTCATACAGCGACTGGAAGACAGTGTAGAGCGACTGTGTTGGGTCTGTCTGTCGGTACTGAGCCATCTCCGGGCTGAGGGAGTCCAGAGGTGACGGCTCCTGTTCTGATGTGCCATCCTCCACCCCTTTTTTCACACTCTAGCAAACAGAAAAATGCCACCAGTACAGTGGGAATGAAAATGTCCGTATTTTTTCATAAACAATGTACCACTCTAACAGTGTAACAAACTCAAACCCATAGTTGATTAACCCATTTAGCCCCGAGTCCCTACAGCAGCCTGAAGGCGCCAAGCTAATCTGGCACTACCCTTGAATTATCATGGTCAATCCACCTCCTGCAACTGGTACATAGTTGTTCAGTAACACTTCCAAAATTGGGGAAATGCACCTGTGGGGCTAAAAGGGTTAACACATTCGAGACGTGTCACATCCGGATTCATGGCTTTATGCCGCGAATCCGGTTGCGGCACGTCTCGAAAGAGTTAAAGATAATACTGATGGGGTTGATATGCAGCATTGGAACCAAACAAACTGAGGTTTCCAGAAAAACAAAGATAAATGTGTAAATATGTGTTCGAGTCTTTTTTAAAAATTTCTTCAGCTGCAGGTTCCAGATTTCGTCAGATTTCGTCAGCAATTGGAAAAAAATCAAAGGATGCAACCACATCAAACAGGATTTTGTGCCAAAATATCACATACCAGGTTGCATGCAAAACAACACTGATACTGTACAAGCCAAACACAAAACTTAACATCGTACAACCCAAAGACTACAAACACAGATCTATCAAGCACTAACCCTAACTTATGGTCACACCATCTCTCGCAACCTTCAGGAATCAACTTCAGCCACTGGAAAGAATCATGACAGACGCTCTGAAAGATCATGAAGGAACCGACAGTATTAGAGGCAGAACAATCACAAACTTGCGCTTTGCGGACGACATTGATGGCCTTGCAGGAACAGAGAAGGAGCTAGCTCAGCTGGTGGAAAAGCTGGACAGCACAGCCATTGCGTATGGGATGGAAATCAGTGCAGAGAAGACCAAACTGATGACAATAACACCAGTGGCATTGGCACCGACGACATGATTGGAAGCCAAAAACTAGAAACAGTTAATAAATTCAAATACTTAGGAGCCATTGTGACAGATGAGAAATACTGTCCAGGATTGCGCAGACAACAACAGCACTGACAAGACTGAAGACCATATGGAAGGACAGAAACATCACGCTCTGCTCCAAGATCAGACTGATCTGCTCCTTAGTCATCTCAGTGTTCTTGTATGCCTGTGAGTCATGGACGCTCACAGCAGACCTTGAAAGGAGGATACAAGCCACTGAAATGAGATGTTTTCGAAGGCTGCTTGGCATTTCATACAGAGATCACATCACGAACAAGGAAGTGGGATGCAGAATCAGGCAAGCCATCGGGCCCTATGAAGACCTATTAGCCATTGTGAAAAAACGCAAACTGAAGTGGTATGGGCATGTCACGCATTCAGCAGGGCTTGCCAAAACAATCCTGCAAGGCACTGCAAGGAGAACGAAGGAGAGGAAGACAGAGGAAAAGATGGGAGGACAATATCTCAGAGTGGACAGGACTGAGGCTGGGTGATACGCTAAGAATGGCAGAGAACAGAGAGGAATGGAGGGAGCTGGTTGACAAGTCATCAGTGGTGCCCCAACGGTCGGCAAGATTACGGGATATAGATAGATAGATAGATCGTCAAGCTCGAAGGTCGCAAATCACAAACCAGCGCACCATACACAGATGAGGTGACCACGCACAGATGATGTTTTTGTGTGCTGGTCTGTGATTTTGGACCTTATGGTTAGAAGCCATAAGGTCCAAATCACAGACCGCACACACATGACAACAGAAGGGAGAGAAGGCAAGAGGTTTTACCTTGACCATGTCGGCCCGGGTTGTCACCTCCGAGTAGTTTCCCAGTTTCTGCCTCTTCCGGGCCATGACCGCTATTTTCAGAGACTGGCAGTGGGCTCGAGATGTGTTCACGGATATGTGAACCTGCAGATAACAAAAATAAAATTATATACGACTTTTTAAAAATTAAATTAAATAATTAATCAATTGATTAATTTTTAAGGGATTGACAGTGGGCTGGAGATCTGTTCACACACTGATAACAACAAAAGATAAAACAAATGAAGAAAGAAAAGAAATGGTGGTGTAAGATTCCAAAGACACAGGCCAGGACGCAAATACCATTGACTTATGACAACGCTAGATAAAACGAAAGTTCATTATGATGCCATTTCACAGGTCTCGGCTACATTTTATCAACGTAAATTACTAAGTTTATATCAAATAATGGACAAACAGCACAACCCGTTTTGAGCAACCACCTTTATGATACACCTAAATAATGGTCTTTAATGACAGGTGACACTTTTGGCCCTTCGTGACCTGTCATCTGTGACCATTTGTTTCTTGCAAAAAATGTATTTTTCTCTAAAATGTATTTTTTCGAAAAATACTTACCGATGGCATGACTAATAGGAAGGTACACTTAGCTTACCGATTTCAGCCTAAGCATCCATTGTGTACACTACACAACCAGGGAGTCGATACCAAGAAACCCTGAGTCGCCTCCCTTCCCACCGTATCTGGTCACGTGCTCGGGAGTCTCCCGCCAGTCTTTTGACTTAGCTCAATAGCGGCACGCGGGACAGGAGGGAGGGACCTCTGACTCATGCCTTCGGTAAGTATTTTTCGAAAAAAATACATTTGAGAGAAAAATACATTTTTTTTTTTTTTTTTAACTCTTACCGATGGCATGACTAATAGGAAGAATAGCGAATAGGAGGTGGGTGCTGCCTACAACACAATACCCCCAAGCGAAAAATCGCAAGGAAACTGCACTCCCCATGCGTTAGGTTATCGAGGCTCCCCACATGCGCCCACTCCCGATGATTTCAGCTAAGCGTACCTAAGGCACGGCTGTGCAGTTAGCCCGATTTCGCACTCTTTAGTTTGGCCCGCCAGCTGCTGCTGTGGTATGCGGCCGCCACTCCCCGCTGCGAGCAGGCTATCTAGGTCACTATCTGGCACCAACTATTCCTTCTATAATCTCTGTAACGGACTACTGATGTGTGGTGTGTTATGCCTGTGTTTAATGTTCTCTATCTCCTCTTCAACACTTTTCTACATAGAACCGCTTGACACACTTGTGTACTGTTGTCTGCTGGTTCCTGTGTTGGTGGTATTATTCGGGTTACGCTTTTATTAAGGGTGCAATCCGAGGATAAAGACAGGTACCGTGTTTGTGTGTGACTGAACAATAAGTTATCTGAGCCGCTCAGTACTGAATATGTCTGAACATTCATTCTCTATTCTGGAATACTTTTGGTATTGTGTAATCCCTGTGCTAGGTTTATGCTCTGCTTATAGCCTCCAGTATTCTCTGTGATACTGTTCAGTAATAGTATCAGGTACTAACTCTTGTCTGCTCATTTATATTATCGTGGTTCCTTTTGTTCCAAATGGTGTAGTCTAAGGAAAAGACAGTACAGTTATGGCGGGAATAAAACATACACAAGAAACTGTTGCACACACAGAAGCCTTTCACTTTAAAAGGTTAAATTCTCTATGTAGAGTATGTGGAGGATGGTTGGTTGTACATTGCTTAAAGTCCCGACAGCAACAAGACTTTCTCAGGTCGTGCCTGCACTGCTTGTGAAAAAAAATAAAATAAACAGAATATTGAATGTATGTCGCCAGCCGGTCTAATACGCTAAATAAACCTAAGACCATTTAGACACATCCAAAATCAAGAGCTACAGGCAGCGCAGACAGTAGGTAGAGTTTTAAAAAGGGAAATACAGGTGAATGGACCAAGGTTAGACAGAAACACATGCCCCAGAATAGAGAAGAAAACCCCACCCTGTGGGGCTGACCAGGGGGACCCTGGGAACTAAAAAGTAGTTAACCCCACCCAAGTCCCCCAGGGCAGATCCAGGTGGGGGGAGTATGTGGAGGATGGTCAAAACGAAGACGATAAAAAACCAATCAAACTGTGTGAAGTGTATGTAACTGAACTTCAGGAAATACATGGAATCACTGTAAATGAAATTAGTGGACTGTTTTACACAAACTCGTTTTGTGTGAAATATTACCAACGACTAATGAAACTGAAAAAGAAATCATCTGCTCAAACTCTTGAGTCTGCAAACCATGTAATTGAACAAGCTAACAAGATATGGACAACTTATGATCCATCACTCAACAGCTCTGATTGCACTGTGTATAGTAGGAACTTTTCGTAGGAACAAACAAAAGTGAAACATAATTAACAAACAACCAAAAAAAGAAGACGTAATTCAATTCAATTACAAAAACTGTATTCATCCCTGTAAGGGAAATTCTAAAAACTGTTAATATAAAGGAACCACCAGTGTGATATGCTTAGGACCCGTTACTTGTGTTACTCACGCTCCCTCCGCTCCGCCTCCGACCCTCTCCGCCTCCTCATCCCCCGCACCAAACTCAGCACTTTCGGCCCCCGCTCCTTCTCAGTATACGGTCCAACCACCTGGAACACTCTCCCACTCTATCTCCGTCAGAAACACTCTCTCTCCTCCTTCCAGTCCACCCTCAAAACTCACCTCTTTCAACAGTTCTAGCACTACATCACCACACTCCCCACCCCAAGCTGACCGTCGTAATGTATTTTCACTATTTGTGGTAGGTGAGTCATTGTCTAAATCGTGCGCATGCTTGTGCGAGTTGTGAGTGCGCGATTAGAGTTATAATTATTATAAGATAAGCGCATTATAAATACCGTAATTATTTTTTATTATTTTGTTCGTGTTGACATAAAGGCCCGGTGTGATGTGGTTCAGACCTGTTATTTGTGTTAATGTTAATATAAAGGAACCAGTGTGATGTGCTTAAAACCTGTTACTTGTGGTAGTGGTTATGAATTTATTTGTAAACCCAAGTGTATGGCATAAACACAGTACACAAATGCTGAGATCAGCATGTTTGTGTTGATCGTCTTGATCGACCTAACTGATTACCAGCTTACCGGCTTCTCAGCAGTGGAGTACTTTCTGACGCTAGTGTTACTCTAGCAGGAAAGGAACCCGAATTCTAGTAAGTGATAACAGTAGAGGCTAGAATGCTGCGTAGATACATCAACTTTTCATCCCACAGAAAAATGAATTTTTCTTTAAAATGAATTTTTTCGAAAAATACTTACCGATGGTATTACTAATAGGAATGTTACCTAGCTAGCCTAATTTTAGCCAAAATTTGGTTGTGTCCGTATAAGGGAGTGTTGGCAGGTGAGGGGCACCACAGTACAGGCAGTAACCCTAGTAGCCTCCCTTACGTCCCATCCGGTATGAACTCACCCGATATGCCTCGGTTTAGTTTCTTAGCGACCTGGCAGCAAGCAGGGCAGGTGGGAGGGACCTTCGAGTAATACCATCGGTAAGTTTTTTTTTTTTTTAATTCATTTTAAAGAAAAATTCATTTGTTTCCTCAAAACACATTACCGATGGTATTACTAATAGGAAGAATCCCGAAGAGGAGGTGGGTGCCGCTATAGCGCCCCTAGCCAAGACACTGGCCCTCAGCCCCGCCCTCCCTAGGCAAACTCCCGATAATTTTAGCTAAGATACCTGCGGCGCCTATGGCGCCGGGAGGGAGTGTTGCGCTGCTGCGATGTCTCCCACCAGCGAAAGGTTCTGCCGCTGGGCGGAGAGGTCCCTCAGGTAGAGGCGGGCAAGGTAGTCTCAGATCGCCATCCCACGGCCGCCACAATGACCTTGACAGCGCAGTTGCGGTCGAATGCGAGCTTGCAGCCATGGCTCTGATCTCATGCGCCCTGATGTACATACGTTTGGCTGCATCAGGGGCGAGATCCTAGGCCGAGCAAATCACCCATCGGAGTCAGGAGGAGATGGTCTGGTCTGAGAAGGCACGTCTACCTGGGGACAGAGGGAGAAACAGGCAGGTGCATCCGCTGCGCAGCGGCTTGGTCTGGCGCAGGTACACACGTAAGGCCCTCACCGGTCCTGTAGTCTGGTCTCCTGGGCGGAGCCTGTCACTGGTAAGTGAAGAAGAGTCAACTATTGTGGGGCGGCCAAGGCGCCCGCGTCTTGGCCAGAAGATCGGTTCAGGTAGCAGTTGCACGGAGCCATCCGTCCGGAACTGCAAGCAATCTGGGCGTGTTGACAGCGCGTGAAGTTCACTGAGCCTGAAAGCCGAGGCCAGGTCAAGGGGAAGCACGTCTTCCGCGTCACGTCCGGCACGCGTGCCAACCGAAGAGGTTCAAAGGGTCTGATCCACGGAAGCACCCAAGGTAGATCCAATCTTGGTACCAGAAAACGCAGGGCCGGGTGTTGTAGACCGAAGTGGCCGTCAGATCGGCGAGGTCTGTGCAGCTACCAGGATAGGGCCGGCCCCCAGCCGGTATTTGTCGGCGATCATGGCGAGGAAGCCCCAAAAGGTGATTGGCGCCAGATGACTCTGGTGGTGAAGAGCCAAGGAGGAAACGCGCCAGCAGGGGCACCGTCAACCCGTGTGGAAGGAGAGGATGTCGCCACACCAGTCGCCCAGGGATCGCCACATACTTCGGAACTCGTCTGGTCGAGGGTTCACATGTCGAAGCGATAACATCCACCGCCGCCCTGGAAAAGCCTCTACTGGTGAGGTCTTGCCGCGCCAAGTCCCTGGTACAGTGCCTGTCGCGGTTGCTTGAGCTTCCTAGTGCATGGAGAGGAAGTCCCACCTCATCGTGAAGAGGTCGAACATGCGAGTCTCACAGATGGTCTCAGTCTTCTGGAAGATGTCTGGCCAGAGAGTCCACCTGGTGTGGAGAAGCTGGCTGCAAAGCAGGGGAGAGTTGGCAACAACAGTCAGATGCCCGGGAAGTGTCTTGCGCGAATCACGATGCCCCGATCCTCGCCCCAGCGGAACGCCTGGTGGAGCAGGAAGCAAGCGAGTGATGGCGGTCCCGCCCTGTTCCAGAAGCAGGGGACGACAGTGGGGATGTCAGCCAAGACTAGGAGTTCCTGGTACCAACGGAGAGACTCCCATGGCGTGAGGATCTGGTACCATACTTGGCTGCCGGCACCTGATTCGGTTGATCTGGGGTGGTCCTCATCAGCGACCCTGTCCAGTAGCCCCTAACCAAAGAGGGGGTCCAGGAAGAAGGAGAAGAACCGGAGAACGGAGAGCACCGCCAAGGAATCGCCTGATCCCCAAGGAAGATGCGGCCAACGGTCCAACAGCCACCCAGGACACGTCCCTCCTGTCACAGGCTCATCCGGTCGAGTGTCCAACCATATCGAAAGGTACCCCAGCCGCGTGGAGAACCTCTAGCGGCGAAGACTTGTTGCGCAACGTCCAGGCGCGGGGGAAGAGGTCTCGGGCTGTAGACATCAACGTGTTGGTGGTCCGTTGACGGTCAGGTCTGCATCGCCACTGAACCGGAGCCAGAGCTTGAAGCACCGAAGGCCGGTGGGATGAGAGTTCTTCCCATGAGGTGGAGGGCGACGACAGCTCTGGGCTGCGGAGATGAACGGGGAAGGCGAAGCGGAGAGGCGTCGGCATGTCCCGCAGAAGTCCCTGAAGATCCTCGGTTGGACAGCGAAGTCTCGATCCAGCACCAGCGGCCACTGGGCGAGGAGGACGGACGAGGAACCGCGGCCCGCCCCGCAGGAACCGGTTAAAGACTGCGGTGCTGTTGGAGACGGTGAGGAGGACCAGACGTCGCCAACGAACCCGAAGCCGGATCCCTGGGAGGCTGAGACGTCTGTCGTAATCAGGTGAATTCCCCTGTTGGCGAGACTTGCGACGGCGAAGGGACAACAGGATGAAGGCGTGTAGAGGTACTCTCCCGTCGCGATAGTCGCCCAGCGAAGGAAGAGACGGTCGTCTGCAGAACGTCATCCGGGGCACCCGGAACTGCCGCAGCCGAAGACACTGAAGCAGCAAGGGAAGAGGCCTGCTGCGATCCACCAGTCTAAGGCGAGCTCCTACTGTAGAAAACCCCTCGCGCTGAGTGCATCCTCCACTGAAATCGCTGCTCCGGAGATCGCCGTACATGAAGACTGAGCAAGACTCCATCCCAAGGAGGCGTGACGTCAGAAGTGCTCGCGAAGAACCAGAAGTCGCACCTGTCAAGGTAAACGAAGAGAACTCGAGCTGTCATCAAGAGGGCTCTGACCTCTAAGGTAGGGAAAATTGGTTGAAGACGTCAACGAGTAGCCCAGAAGCACACTACTGGTTCTGCCCAACACGATGAACTGCAGCGGTAGAACCCTCGGAGGCCCTGGCTGGCGACGGGTTGTCTGGGGACGCGCCGAATCATACTGCTCCCAGGAGGCTCCGTCCGGATCCGCACTAACAACATGTAGGGCCGGCGAAGTGGAAGCACAAGACGCCCACCTGGCAGGAGCGCGAGTCGACTGTCGTAGTCGGCACCAGCGATCAGGAGGTCGAGGCAGTAGTGCAGGAACCTGGCGTCGATCGCCGAAGCTAGAAGGAGAAAAAACAAAAACAAGAACGGCCCAACTCTATAGCACTAAGTTACCTGCCCAGTGTAAGTGCGTTAACATATGAACACAGCCTAGAACCACCCCCCCCCCCCCCCACCCCCACGCACTCCTCCTATGGGCCTCCACCGAGGTGCGTAGGGAACAAGGCATGGAAAACCCGGGAGTTGAAGCCTTCCGATGTAAGCGGAAGACAAGTCCAGTGTGAGGCCAACGTCGCTGGGGGTACTGGTAGGAGGCAGAACGCTTCTGTAGAATTATAGTATTCTTGGACAGCAGTACTGTAGTCCCTCTGGCATGTAGGAGCCCGAGGTGGTGGTGAGAAATGTATTTTTCATTAAAATGTATTTTTTTGAAAAATACTTACCGATGGTATTACTTAAAGGAAATGGTTTCTTAGCTAGTCTAATTTTAGCCCAAAATTGTTGTGTACGAGTATGGTCATGATGGCAGGTGAGGGGCGCCATAGCCTAGACGGAAACCCGGGTAGCCTCCCTTCCGGTTCAACCACGCATGCGCCACACCACTCATACGCCAGTCAGTTTTCTTAGCGAATCAGCGGCAAGCGGGGCAGGTGGGAGGGACCTTCGAGTAATACCATCGGTAAGTATTTTTCAAAAAAATACATTTTAATGAAAAATACATTTGTTTTCTCAAAACACATTACCGATGGTATTACTTAAAGGAAGAATCCCGAGGAGGAGGCGGGTGCCGCTATAGCGACCCCATCCCCTGCCATCCTGGCCGCTCGAGTCGGCCACCCTCCCGCAACCTCCCTCTAATTTTAGCAAAGATACTTACGGCGCCTAGGGCGCCGGGAGGGAGTGTTGCGCCGCCACGATGTCCCCCACCAGTGATAGGTTCTGGCGCTGGCTGGAGAGGTCCCTCAGGTAGAAGCGTGCGAAGGTGGTCTCCGCTCGCCAGCCCACGGCCGCCACAATGTCTTTGACCGCACAGTTCCGGTCGAATGCTAGGCTGGTGGCCATGGCTCTGATCTCGTGTGCCCTGATGCTCATGCGTTTGGCTGTATCCGGGGCAAGCTCCTGGTAGGCTGATCGTATCACCCACCGGAGCCAAGAGGAGATCGTTTGGGCCGAGATGTCGTTTCTACCTGGGGACAGAGGAAGGAAAAGGCGGGTGCGTTCCCTGCGTATCGGCTTGGTCCGGCGCAGGTACACACGTAAGGCTCGCACCGGGTCCTGTTGTCTGGACTCCCGGGTGGAGCTTGGGTCTCGTAATGGATGAATGGTGACCAGTTGAGGGGCCGTCAAAGGCGATCTGGTCTTGGCTAGGAAAGCCGGGTCAGGAAGCAGCTGAACCGAGCCATCAGCCCGAAACTGTAAGCAGGCGGGGCGTGCTGAAAGTGCGTGCAGTTCGCTGACTCTGGAGGCTGACGCGAGGGCCAAAAGGAAGCAGGTCTTCCGAGTCACGTCCGGCAACCGCGCCAACTGGATCGGTTCGAAACGGGGCGAGTTGAGCCAAGTGAGTACCCAGGACAGGTCCCATTGTGGCACCAGGGATCGGCGGGCAGGACGTTGTAGACCGAAGTGGGCCATCAGGTCGGCTAGGTCCTTGCAGGAACCCGGGTCGGGCAGTCCCAAGTGTCTGTACGTGTCGGCAATCATGGCCAGGTAGCCCCGGATGGTGATCGGTGCTAACTGCTGGTCGCTGAAAAGCCAGATGAAGAAATCCGCCAACTGGGGAGTTGTCAAGCCGATGGGGTGAAGGTGTCTGTCGTCACACCAGACGCAGAGGACTCTCCACTTGCCTTCGTAGACTCGTCTGGTCGAGGCTCGACGAGCTGTAGCGATCGCTTCCACTGCCGCACCTGAGAAGCCTCTAGCTGCGAGGGCGTGCCGGACAACCTCCAGGCGTGGAGGAGGAGACGCTCGGGGCACGGGTGGAACAGCTGCTGCCGTGGTTGCTTGAGCATCGTCCGCGGTGTGGGGAGCGGTAGCGGGGGAGCCGTGGCAAGGTTCAGGAGGTCGGTTGTCTATGACTTGGTCCAGCAAAATGGCGCCACCAGGAACAGGATCGTGTTGCACCCTCTGAGCTTGAGTAGGACCTTGGGGACTAGTACGGTGGGCGGGTAGGCGTAGGCGACCAGTCCGTCCCAAGAGATGGATAGAGCGTCGACTGCCCAGGCCAGAGGGTCTGGAATGGGTGAAACGAAGAGGGGAAGCTGTCGATTCCACCTCGTGGCGAAGAGGTCGATCATGGGAGCCTCCCAGGTGGCGGCGATCAGTCGAAAGATGTCGGGTCGCAGCGCCCACTCTGTATGGAGCAGTTGACCGCGTCGGGAGAGGGAGTCGGCCAGCACATTCAGATGACCCGGAATGTGACGTGCGCGAAGAGAGATGTCCCGATCCTCGCACCAGCGGAGCACCTGGTAGAGTAGTATGCAAAGGGATGGAGAGCGGGTCCCGCCTTGCTTCTGGATGTACGAGATGACCGTGGAGTTGTCCGAGAGAACCAACAGTTCCTGATGTCGGATGCGGTGCTCCCAGGCCAGGAGAGCTTGCCATACTGCCTTCAGTTCTAACCAGTTGATGTGTTTGGACAGCGATTCCAGAGGCCACAGGCCGGAGGCAGTCTCGAACGACGGAAGGAGGTGAGCTCCCCAACCTGCGAGGCTTGCGTCGACGCAGAGCGAGAGAGTGGGCGGCGATGAGGACAGCGGCACTCCCGTCGCGAGCCAGGAAGGATCCGCCCAGCGCAGCAGGTGGGGACGGAGCATGGCAGGTACTGGAATCGGGGCCTCGAGGTCGGACGACGACGGTCGCAAGTGAAGGAGGAGATGCAGTTGCAGAGGGCGGGAGTAGAGACGTCCTAGCGGTAGCAGGTCCGCAGCAGCGCTGATCAGACCTAACAGCTGAAGCCACTGCCTGGCTGGAAGCGTCGTCAACTGGGACACCTGCCGAGCTAGAGTCGCCAACTTCTGGATGCGCTTCTCCGGCAGTCTGACGGTATTGTGGTCGGTGAGGAACTCCATACCGAGGTGAATAAAATGGCGTGCGGGAATGAGGTCGGACTTGCCAAGGTTGACCAGGAAGCCCAGGTTCTCGAGAAGTTGAAGCAGAGCATCTCGGTCTTCCCTCAGGGAGCGCTCGTCCTGGTTCCTCAAAAGTAGGTCGTCCAAGTAGTTCGACGTAGGGCTCGTGGAACTTCGACGGGCTCTGGCTACCACTGCGTCCATGAGGCGAGTGAAGACCCAGGGGCTGAGGTTGAGGCCGAAGGGGAGCGTGCGGAACTGATAGACGACCCCCTCGAAGGCAAAGCGTAGGTAACGTCTGGAAGCAGGATGCATGGGTACGTGCAGGTAAGCATCTGAGAGGTCCAGGCTGACCGCAAAGTCCATCGGCTGTACCGCTGAGCGAAGGGCCCGCGCAGTCACCATGCGGAAGGCCGGAGCGACGATGAACTTGTTCAGCGCCGAGAGGTCTATGACGGGGCGCCATTTGCCGCCCGGCTTGGGCACCACAAGGAGCCGACTGTAGAAGGCTGGGGAGTCGTGCCGGACCACCACCTCCGTGGCGGACTTCTGAAGCAGGGAGGAAACTTCGCCGCGGAGAGCTTCGGCTCTGAGCTGGTCTGAAGGAACTGTAGTCCACACCGGGCTCCGGCGCACGGGAGGTGGGGACCGGAAGGAGATCAGTAGTCCCTGAGTAATGGTAGAGAGAATCCACGGGTCGTCCGGAAACAGCGAGCGCCAGGCTTCGCTGTGAAGCGCCAGCCTCCCGCCGACCGGAACTCCGGACGAGGTCGGCGGGGGCCGGAGGGGGAGAAAGTCAGTGCGCCCGGCCCCGCCCGGGGCGCCGGGCAGGTCTGGGCCAGGTGCGGGCAGGGAGGGATGGGGGAGGCTCGGTACTGGGGAAAGGGCGGGCGCGAGGAAAGGCTGGAGCTCTGGGGGGTAGGCGACCACCTCTGGTGAACGGGCGGGCGGTGGGTCTAGCAGTCCGCAGGGGGCGACCCGGAGCCTTGCGGGTTGGTCGAAAGGAAGTTGGAGCTGGGCGGTTGGGCCAGGCGTCCTTGTTAGCTTCCTTAACAGCGAGCCAGGTGGGGCCGAACAGTAAGTCACCGCCGAGGGGCGCCTGCCGAAGCTGAGTCTTCACATCCAGCGGAATGGGACAGGAACGGAGAATCGCATCTCGACGCAGTAAGTCGCAGTTAGAGGCGGCTGCCATGGAGTTGACCGCGACATGATATACAGCGCGGTTCCCCGAAACTGCTAGGGCGAGCAGGTCTCCCAGCAGAGGCGAAATTGACGGATGCCAGGAGTCCTCTACACGTCGGACGATGGCTTGCGTGACCAAATCTAGAAATCCCGCTGCTGCCAGGGTGTTCCTAATGAGTGTCGCGGTCTGTTCTACCCCGGGGAGCAGAGACTGACGTAAGGAAGTCCCAGAGAACGCCACTGCCGCGGGGTCCGCTGTCGGTAGAGGGCAGGAAAAGTGTTGTGTATGGCCCGCATACCATGACTGCCGGAAGGCGATGTCTATACCTGTCGGCCACTTGGAGTCTGAGAAGAATCCTGTACCGCATGCCCCTTGCGCAAGATGAGCAGAAAACGCATCACGTAACTCCCGGAAACCCGGCGGCTGGGGGAGAGACTTGAATCGCTTGGCCTGTCGTTCCGCGTCCACAAAGGCGGACGCTTTTCTTTTAAGAACTGGAGAGGGAGGGCAGTCTTCTGCAGGGAGGCAAGCCGCGATAAGCCGTGCCGCTTCATCAAGGGTCCGCAGTGTCTCTAACCTATGTCCAATGGCAGCCGGCGGGAATTCCTCGTCACCACCCGAGGGATTGGACGGGGCGGGGCTGGCCACCTGTAGTAGTGCCGACATCGATTCCTCGGGGTTCAGACTAAGGGTGTCCTCTTCTGCCGGAACTGAGTGGGGAATCGGGTCCACTCCCAAACGAGGAGGAAGACTCCCGTCACTGGGGCGGGTAACGGTCGTAGCTGGTGGAGGAGATCTTCTCACTGGTGCGTGGAGCCGCCAGTGTCTGCTAGATGAACGGTCTCGTGAAGCACTCGACGCTGAGCGGGAAGCCCGAACTCCTGACCTACGACGGTGTCGCGTGCGACGAGCGGCACTCCGCCGAGAGAAGCGTGAACGGGAACGGGGGCGGCGATGCGGGGACCGGGAACGTCTGAAATGGCGCGAAGCTGAACGCAAAGCAGAGTCATGCCTGTACTGTGTCCGCGAATGTCGGCTGGATTCCGACCGGTAGTAATCGGTCCTCGGGCGAGTAGACCTGTCGCTCGAGCGTGAACGATGTCTAACAGCTGAGGTTCGCTCGGACTGAAGACGGGGAGTAACTCGCACCGCAGCAGAGCGGAGGCGACTACTTCGTCCCCGAGAGCGGGAGCGCGTCCGGCGAGAAGACTTGTCGGAACTTGACGCCCGGACGGAAGGAGCTGGGCGGGGCGCTGGCGTTCCGCGCTGGTCCCTAGCGGAGAACAGGGTAGCGGAAGCAGCAGGACGAATCTGTGGCGAGAGCTTGTCAGCTACCTGGAGATCCGTATTAGTCAGGCCCGCCACCAGAGCGGGTGTAGGAGCCTGTATCAGTTCATTATCAGTTGCCTGCAGAGGCGTTGCTACCGGGTAGAGACCACTCGACTGGACTGTGGTGGCTACCGGGGTCTTGTTTAGACGCCTAGCCCGAGGCGCTCTAGGATCCTTGACCGTACAGAGACCACTCGACTGGACTGTGGTGGCTGCCGGTACTAGAGCACGAGCACGCGACCGAAGCCGCTGGTTCGTCTGCTCAGACACTCGGTCAGGGCCACTCGACTGGACTGTGGCGCGTACCGGTGTGGGATCGTTCTTCCGTGCTTGCGTAGGTTTCTTGCGGCCGTAGAAACTCCACAGCTGGGTCCATTGTTCCTCCAGCCATGGGGCGCAGACCGAGCACGGACGCGTGGAGGTACAACCGGAACAGGGCAGGCAAACCAGGTGTTCGTCACTCGGCCACTGGAATTTCCCACATCGAGTGCATGTTCGGACTTGCCAACTGCAAAACATAATGTACAATGAAATGCGAGCGAGCGTGCCCCCGTGGGCCCGCACCGAATCCGCGTGAACGAACGAAGCGTACCGTGTAAGCCTACGCCCGGCGCTCCACCACTACCCTTGAGCGCCTGACGTAGGCCAAGGCAGAGATATTACCTTGCCATCCGAAGAAGTGAGGCACCAACCCGGTTGAAGACCCACCAGAAAGTCTAGCACGCAGACACGGCCCGGCGTCGGACGGCGACCACGTAACGCTGATGCCGGGCGAAGCCACTGGCGTCAGTGAAGGCGTCGAAACGAAGTCTCCGCAACAGCAGGCACTCAGAGCAGGCTGAAGAGCGAGGTAGAAGCTTGGCACACACGAGCAGCACGCACTAGGGCCCGAGCGGCACTAGGCGTGAGTACAGTTCAACCTGGCGTCGCCGCGCCCGGTAGGATAAGATGGCGCCGACGGGTGAAATTCACAAGTAACGTTCACTAGGAACAAGTTCCTAAGTCCGTAGACCGACGGAAACCTCAAGCCAGGTTCCCCACCTTGAACAAGCTTCCTTCTGACTAGACTTCCCTAACGAAGATAGAGTCCTAACGAACAGAGCGAGTCCCGTACACAACCTTCTGAGACTAGCAAAGAAAACTGACTGGCGTATGAGTGGTGTGGCGCATGCGTGGTTGAACCGGAAGGGAGGCTACCCGGGTTTCCGTCTAGGCTATGGCGCCCCTCACCTGCCATCATGACCATACTCGTACACAACAATTTTGGGCTAAAATTAGACTAGCTAAGAAACCATTTCCTTTAAGTAATACCATCGGTAATGTGTTTTGAGAAAACAAAGGACAGACTCCACACGGTGCCTGCTGCAACAACTCAGGCCACGGTCTGTAGTAATGGCGTCCTGTCCCAAGAGCGGTGGTGCGCTCGGATCTTCCCACCCCCAGAGGTCCTCTTGCCCTGCATACGTCCCATGGGAGATGGGAAGCGAGGGCCCATCGTGCGATTGGCTTGTGGTTCCCTTGTGCGGTGAGTGCGCTCTTGGAGACTCGTCACTGACCTGCGAGTGGGATGCCAAACATACGGAGACCTGACGAGTATCAGGTCCCGGCATGCGCTAGGCTAGTGCCACGTGGCTCTGCGCAGCGAGCGCGCACTCTTCCGTTCCGTCCCTTCATCTGGCCGTGGAGCGTCTGGTCCGGGGCCTTGACCATCGATGGCACGAGTGCTGACGTCGGCCCGGTAGTAGTGGCTTGGTAGTCGAGACGGAGGCGACATCCCGTCGTGAGTTCGCCTCATGCCTCTCTGCCCTAAGCACTGAGCGTGCCACCGTCCTTCCGCTTCTGCGTTCCGCCGCCTGAACCGGGGCTAAGACTGTACTGGCGTCTTCCCGGTAGAAGCTGAACTGGCCCGTGGAAGCTCATCACTGCGATCGGGAAGCCGAGCGCTCGTCGTCTCTAGGAATGGGATTCTGTCATGTGTGCGCATCGTGCCTCTCGTTCCAAAGCACCGCGTGTGCCACCTTCTTCCTTCCAACTGCGTACAGGTCTTGTCTCCACGATGGGGGAGTGTGGGCGTGGCACAACATCCCTGATCTGTGGAAAGTGCAGCAGTCCTGCAGTGCTCACGATCCCTGGATGCAGCAGGTTCATGCCTGTCTAACCTGTGTCGGGGGCTAGCGCCAAAATGTGTAGAGAGCTTGTCTGGACGAGGACGCCCATCACCGACCTGCGATCGAGAAGCCGAGCGTAAGTCCCTCGAGCCGTCTGGCCCGGAGCTAAGATCGTCGTATGCTCGGGTGCCGACGTCTGCCCGGAAGTAGTAGGATTGGTCCGTTTTGCCACGGTCATGAATACCTTAGAAGTCCCATCCGCGGTAATGTGTGCTGTGGTAGCTGTCCTGTTCCACTTCGTCACGGTCAAGGGCAGCTTACTAGCCCCATCCGCGTAATGTGCGCTGTGGTAGCTGTCCTGTTCCACTTCGTCACGGTCAAAGGCAACTTACTAGCCCCATCCGCGGTAATGTGCGCTGTGGTAGCGGTCCTGTTCCACTTCATCACGGTCAAGGGCAACTTACTAACCCCATCCGCGGTAATCTGCGCATTATTCATCCTACTGGTCCGATTCATCACGGTCAAGGGAGTGTACTGGGTCCATCCGTGGCACTCGGGAACTGAAGGCCGCTCTCTGAAAGGTGTCGGGTGTTCACGGCAGTAGAATCCCCACAGCTGGGACCATCTCTCTTCCAGCCAGGGGGCGCATACATCACAGGGATGCGTCGACTCACAGCCAGAACAGGGCAGGCAGACTGCATGCTCGTCACAGGGCCACTGAAAATCGCCACATTGCGTGCAGGTACGTACCTGGTAACTGCAACATAGAGGGCATAAAGAAGAACGAGCGGGTGTGGCCATGGAGGCCACGCACCAATAATATCGCGTGCGAGGATGAGAACGAAATCAAACGAGTGCACAGAGCGTGCCGACACCCGCGCTCTTCCCTTCCCCTGAGCGCTGGTCGAGGGCATTCCCCGAGATTTTACCTGGCCATTCAGTGCGAGAAGCAAACCCACGCCTGTTGAAGCGACGTCCGAGACCCACCGGACTCACAGTCACCACCCGGGACCAAGCCGCCACAGGCCCGCCAGGCAAGGCACGTCCGAGTTGAAACAGCGCCAGGCACAAGACGAGTGGGCTCCAAGCCCGCACCATCCAAGTGAGCTCCAAGTCAAAGGCACGCTGAGTCCAAATAGAACGGCAAGTCACAAGACGACCGGTCACAATCCGCGTTAGCTCCAGGCCAAGTTCGAAACAGTCCCAGACACAAAACACTCGAGTGAACTACAAGCCAGCACAAAGCGAGTGAGCCAGAACAGTAAGGTAAAGTCACAAGACGACCGGTCAACCAAACCGTAGGAATGAAGAGCGATGTACGAACACAACCGTCTACAGGCTAGCTAAGAACTAAACTGAGGCATATCGGGTGAGTTCATACCGGATGGGACGTAAGGGAGGTTACTCAGGTTACTGCCTGTAGTATGGTGCCTCTTACCTGCCAACACTCCCTTATACGGACACAGCCAAATTTTGGCTAAAATTAGGCTAGCTAGGTAACATTCCTATTAGTAATACCATCGGTAATGTGTTTTGAGGAAACAAATGACATGCACAACAGATTGAGCTTAAAAGTTAATGCTTTTTTTTGTCAGTGTATGTTCATTTTATTGCAAATATGAAATGTAACTGCTCTTGAAAGTGTGCTGGTAGTAAGCAGCATGGGCATGTTTAGTATGAAAAGAATGCAAATTTTATCAGCTACAAATTTACACTCATGTTATAATGACTTTTTTTTTTTTAGAAAGAAACGCATTTAGTGAATGTTCAGTTACTAACACTTTTCATCGTTTCTGCTGCAGTGCACCGGTTTGCAGCTGTCAGCTGGTACACATAGTGTAGGGTAATGGAAGAGCTCTCTTTTCTAGCACCATGAACAGCTCTTCCAGTCTGTCTGAAGAGGCGCGCACTAGTGATTAATTGCCCCCACACCCGGCTACTGCCACAGATGGCTTATCTTGCACTCTGTGGCACCCATCCGCTCCTAACTAAAAGTATGGTTCTGCACAGCCGTCCAGGCGCCTGCAGCGCCCGGAGGGAGTGCTGCGCCGCCGAGATGTCCCTCACCAGGGCCAGGTTGTCACGCTGACCGGATAGGTCCCTCAGGTAGAATTGGGCGAAGGTGGATTTCGCCCACTAGCCCACGGCCCCCACAATGTCGTGTACTGTGCAGTTGCGGTCAAATGCGATGCTCGTTGCCACTGCCCTCGCTTTGTGTGCCCGTATGCGCATCATCTTTGCTCTCTCTGGGGAGAGTTCTGCGTATGCAGACCGGATGACCCAGCGTAGCCAGGACAAGATCGTCTGAGCAGAGATATCATGTCTGCCCGGGGCCATGGGCAGGAAAAGGCGGGCATGCCCTCGTCTGAGTGGCTTCGTTCTGCGCTGGTAAATTCGCAGCGCTCGGACTGGGTCCTGCTGACGGGATTTCCGTCTGAGTGGCTTTGTTCTGCGCTGGTAAATTCGCAGCGCTCGGCCTGGGTCCTGCTGACGGGATTTCCGGGACTGGTCTGTATGTCTGAGGGGGAGTATCGTTATGACCTGTGGAGTGGCTGCGGGAGGGTGATTCTTGGCCAAGAAGGACTGGTCGGTAAGGAGCTGCACCGAACCATCAGCCCTGAACTGCTGATAGGCGGGGCGCACTGAGAGCATATGTAACTCGCTCACCTGGGATGCTGTGGCTAGTGCCAAGAGGAAGCATGTTTTCCTGGTTAGGTCGCTGAACCATGCCAAGGGGAGAGGTTCGATGCGGTCCGAGTTGAGTTACGTCAGTACCCATGCCAAGTCCCAGCGTGGGATCAGCGAGCGCGAGACCGGTCACTGAAGGTCTAGGTGCGCCATCAGGTCCGAGAGGTCCTTGCAGGCCCCTGGGTCTGGCCGGCCCAAGTGGCGGTAAGTATCTCGGCCAGCTGGGGCATAGTCAGATCCGTGGGGGAGAGATGCTGGGCGGTGCACCAGGACAACAGGACTCTCCATTTGCCCTCGTAAACGTTACGGGTGGAAGCTCTGCGGGCTGCTGAGATAGCTGCCACCGCTGCACTCAAGAAGCCTCTTGCGGCAAGGGCCTGCCGCAAACCTCCAAGCGTGAAGGAGCAACCACTCCAGGCACAGGTGGAAAAGACTCTGCCGGGGCTGCTTGAGCATCATGCGGGGGGGGAGGGGGGGGGGAGGGGGGGAGGGGGGGGGGAGGCGCAAGGGGGCATCTGTGGCCAAGTTCAGGAGGTCTGTGGTCCAACTCTTGGTCCAGCTGAACGGCGCCACCAACAGAAGAACTGCATTGAGGCCCCAGAGCTTCTGGAGGACTTTGGGTACCAGGACGGATGGCGGGTAAGCGTACGCCAGCAGGCCCTCCCAAGGGATGGAGAGAGCGTCTACCGCCCAGGCCAGAGGATCCGGAATTGGTAAGATAAAAAGGGGGAGCTGCTTGTTCCACTGTGTGGCGAAGAGGTCGATCATCGGCGTCTCCCAGCGGGCACAGATGAGCCGAAAGATTCCAGACGGAGTGACCACTCTGTGTGGAGAAGCTGGCCCCGCTGTGAGAGGGAGTCCGCGAGGCCGTTTAGGTGGCCCGGGATGTGTCGTGTTCAAAGAGCGATGCCGCAATCCCTGCACCACAGGAGAACTTGGTACAGGAGCATGCAGAGAGAGGGCGATCGCGTCCCGCCTTGTGTGGCGTTGTCGGAGAGAACCAGGACGGCTTGGTGACAGAGACGAGACACCCAGACGACGAGGGCAAGGCACACGGCCTTCAATTCCAGCCAGTTGATGTGTCTGCTGACGTGATCTTGCGGCCAGCTGCCCGAGTCTGTGATGAACTCCGGCAGCAGATGTGCTCCCCAGCCAGCTAACCTCGCATCCATGCAGATGGAGAGGAGAGGCGAGGGGGAGACGAGGGGAACCCCCGACGCAAGCCAGGAAGGATCCGTCCAACGCTGGAGGTGAGGTCTGACCAATGGAGACACTGTGACCAGGACTGCCAGATCGCCAGAGGAGGGGCGCCAGTGGAGGAGCAGATGCAACTGGACCGGCCTGGAGTAGAGCCTGCCGAGGGGCAGGAGGTCCGCCGCCGCGCTGAAGAGTCTCAGGAGTTGGAGCCATACCCTGGCCGGAACTGCCTGCGCACGCGAGACTTGGAGTGCCAGTGCTGCCAGGAATTCCATGCCGAGGTGGATGAACCGACAAGATTGCACGAGGTCCGACTTGCCCATGTTGACCAGGAAACCGAGCTGGTGGAGGAGGATGTTCAGCGCGTTCCTGTCCCTTTCCAGAGTGTAGGCAACCTGATTCCGGAGGAGCAGATCGTCCAGATAGTTGGAAGTCGGGCTCGAGGACGACCGTCAGAACTTGGCGATGACCGCGTTGATGATCCTGGTGAAAACCCAAGGGCTGAGGTTGAGGCCGAAGGGGAGCGCCCGAAACTGATACACCACTCCGCGGAACGCGAAATGCAGATACCGTCGGGAGGCCGGGTGCACGAGAATGTGCAGGTACGCGTCCGCCAGGTCAAGACTCACTGCAAAGTCCAACGGTTGGATCAACGCCCTCAGGGCCCTGGCCGTCTCCATCCGGAAGTACGGAGCGGAGATGTATCTGTTGAGCGCCGAGAGATCTATGATGGGACGCCACTTGTCGCCGGGCTTGGGGATGATGAAGAGACGGCTGTAGAATGCCGGGGAGTCGTGTCGAGAGACCACCTCCCTGGCAGACTTCTGAAGCAGAGCGGCGACCTCGCCATGAAGAGCGTCCGCTTTGAGCTGGTCAATCGGGACTCTGGCCCAGAGAGGGGAGTGCCGCAGAGGAGTCGGGGACCGAAATGAGATTAGGAGGCCCTCTGAGATAGTAGAGAGGACCCAAGGGTCGTCCGGCAGCAGCGAGCGCCACGCGTCGCTGTGCAGAGCTAGCCTCCCACCGACTGGAGACCCTGCAGAGAGCGGCGGGGGCAGGCGCAGGGGGGAGTCCTCCGGGCGGGCTTCGGACAGGAGGGAGTCGGGGCTGGGAAGGAGCGTGAGCAACCGGCAGCTGGGGTACGAGTGGAGAAGCGGGCGCCCCTGGAGCAGGGGCGAGCGGCGGGTCTAGCGGTCCGCAGGGTGCGACCCACGGCCATGCGAGCAGCTTGAAAGCGGGTGGGAGCGGCGCAGGTGGGCCAGATGTCCTTGGACACATCCTTGACTGACTGCCACCGAGTGGAGCTGGCAGAGCTGTGTCTTCACCGATGCGGGGAGGTCGGGACAACCACGGAAGATGACGTCTCGGCGCATGAGGTCGCAGTTAGCCACGGCGGCCATGGCGTTCGCGGAGGTATGGTACACAGCCCGGTTGGTAGCCACCGCCAAGGAGAGGATGTCTCCCAACAGCACCAAAATAGAGGGGTGCCAGGCATCTTCCACGCATCTTACCACAGCCTGCGTCGCCAGGTCCAAGAAGCCAGCACAGGCCAGAGCGTTACGGACGAGGATCACTGTCTTGTCCAGTCCTCGCAGCATCCGGAGCTGCATGGATCTGCGGCCACCCGCCTGTAGTTCCACCGTGACATCCACCGCTGGAAGGGGGCAAGCGAAGGCCTGGGAATGTCTGGCGTACCAGCGCTGGCGAAAGGAGATATTCAACCCCTCTGGCCACTTGGAATCTGCAAAGAAGCTTGAGTCCCCGAAGGAGCCCTGCTGTAGGTGCGCCAAAAAGGCCTCCATGAGATCCCGGAACCCTGAGGGCTGGGGTAGAGACTTGAACCTCTTCGCTTGCCTGGGGGCATCCACAAACACGGAGGCTTACCTCTTGAGAGACGCCGACCGCCGGGAGGGAAACCGCGTCCCGACCAAGGAATGGGTACTGCCATAGGGTTGCATGCGCCCGTCATGGAAGCGGGTTTGGGAGGCGGTGATGTCATTTGCAGCACGCCGCTGACGCTTGGTGTTCAAGGGTGGAGAAAGGTGGCTCACCTAGTGCTGCTCCAACAAGGAGGGAGGCTGTGAACCATAGGAGAACACTCCCTCGAGGTGCGGCGGCCTGAACAATCACTGCGGTGAGAGGACCAGCGGCTACTGAGGGAACGACTGAGTCCACGTGGATCCGCCCGCCGGGACCTTGTGCGCACGTCCGTGTAAGGGGAGGAGTCACGAGAACGTTCCCGCGCTGCCATAGACGAGCGGTGACGCTTGTGCGGGGAAGCATGCTGGGGGGAGGGGGGGGGTGGCAAAGAAGCCATCCGTTTCCTCGGGGCAGCAACACTGGCAGAGCGAGAGCCCGAAGACGTGTGGAAACAGGGACTGTGCTTCCTGCTGCGTCGCACCTCCCGGTCTTGTGGCTCCAGTGGGTGGGGGGTTACTGTGTGTCGGGGAACCTCCAAATGGGGAGAGCGCTGCTGCTGCCGATGACCCACTGGCATGGCCTTAGAGGCGACATGATGACTTGGGGCGCTGTTGTTCACCACGTTGCGGGGCGACCGAAGCCGCTGCCAGCCGCGCTCTCCGCCATGCAGTGGGCGGACAAAGTGCCAGTGGTCTCGTCCGGGTTAGGAGGTCTGTCATTCACCACGTTGCGGGGCGACCAAAGCTGCTGCCGGCCGCGCTCCGCCATGGAGCAGGCGGACAAAGTCCCAGTGGACGCTTCGGGACCCGAAGAATGTTCAACCGCGTAGCGGGGTGACCGAGGCCGCTGCCGGCCACACTCCGTGAAGCGGGCGGGCCAGGTTCGAGAGGGCATGACTGGACCAGAGGAGGGCATGGTCCGGGGACCTGAAGATAGTACACAGGCCCGATAAGAAGTTAACTCCCCAATGTCTGAGAATGTGCGCCTGACCATCCCTTCCGCCGTGAGCGGGGGAGCGGGTGTAGGAGTATAGACCTGGGAAGCCGCAGGTCATTCGCGCCGGTAAAATCCTCACAGCTGTGACCATTGTTCCTTTACCCAGGCGGCGCACGTGTCACAAATCTGCCCGGAGGCACAGCCGGAACAGAGGAGGCATACAGCACTATAAAGCCCCACACTTCATGCAGGTCTTCACCTGTAAACTGCAACACAAAGCAAACGTGAAAGGTGACCGAGCGTGCCCACCCCCCTCCCCATCCCCCCCACCCCACCTCCCTCCCATCCCCACCTCCCCCCCCACCCCACCCACCCCACCTCCCCCCTTCCCCCCCCCCCCCCACCTCCACCTCCTCCGAGGCCACGCTAACCGAGTTCACGAGCAATCGAGCCATTTCCGCCGAGCGAATATCCACTGAAAGTGCCACAGCCAGGCCCGCCATCTTGCCGGCTACATGGCATTTTCCGGTCTCCCTCACTCCACCACTTTCACTCTCCAACGCATCCAGAACAATGCTGCCCGCTTCGTCCTTAGAAAGAGAAAATCCAACCACATCACTCCCCTGCTCAAACTCCTTCACTGGCTCCCCATCCCCCAACGCATCCAATACAAGATTCTGTCTCTCTGCTACAAATCCCTGAACAACTACGCTCCTGCATATCTCTCCAACTTACTTCACCCCTACACTCCTTCCCGCTCCCTCTGCTCCACCTCCGACCCTCTCCGCCTCCACATCCCCCGCACCAAACTCAACACTTTCGGCCCCCGCTCCTTCTCCATATACGGTCCATTCACCTGGAACACTCTCCCACTCTCTCTCCGTCAGAAACGAGGAGTGAGTTCGAGCTCACGAATGTAGCACACCAAAAAAAGTTCAGAGTCAATTAGCGATGCAAAATTAGGCGATTTCGTCACTAATCAAAGTTCTACTGTTTGGATTTTACTACCAGTGTCTTGGCCTATCTACGCTGATCATAACGGTGTAAATTTGGACTTTGTGCGACCACAGACTTCTGCCATCTGACTGGTTTTCCTGTATCGCCATTGAACTGAGTACGACAATCGTCGGTGTGACTGTTAGTACAACACTGCCAGCTACGTGCACTGTGTAGTACTGTGTATTACTGTGTAGCACTGTTGTGTCAATCGAACTGTGCTAAGATGGCAGACAAAGAAGCTCTATCCACATATCCACTCGAGGTCTCTGGAACTACACCACCTTTAGTTACTGTCAGTGACATTCAGCGTATAATCGACAAGCAGACACAGGTGATTGACGAGAAACTGGGGTCTCTTCGTGCTGACCTCTGTGATGTGCTGACCTCTATACAGGCGATTGGCACCGACATTGCTGACTTGAAGCAACGCGCTCGCAGCCTGGAGGACACCTGCAAGGAACTGACTGAGAAGCAGGAGGAGGTTTCCGAGTCTGTAGAAGACTTGCAGGAGGACATGGAAGATCTGCGGAAACGCTACGAGGAAGAACTAGACAAGCTAGAGGCGTTCTCACGTAGGGACAATCTGCGACTCTTTGGAATCGTGGAAACGCCAGGCGAGACCTTCGATTCCTGTGCCACCAAAGTACTGGAATGTCTGCAGGGCACAGTGCCAAATAAAACCTGGACTGAGGACGATTTGGTACGCGCACACCGGGTGGGGAACAAACCGGACTTTGCATCTGTAGCAGCCAACCGTGCCAGAGCCAACAACAAGCCCCGCCCCATGATCGTGAAGTTCGCGAGATGGAGGGACAAGATGGACGTCCTGACCAAGGGTCGTGCTGCACTCAAGCAAAAGGGGGTTAATGTTGCTGGTGACTTAACCAACCGGCAACATGAACAGATCAGACTGCACCGGGAGAAAGGAATGCGGGCGTACTACAAGGGAAACAAGCTGGTCGTCGCTGGACCCCTAGTTCAACGGAACCACGACACCGACAACTTCGGCCGCCGTCATGCGACAGACAACAGCGTCGACAGAAGACCGGACAACCGTATCCAAGGACTCGGTGCCGCCGCAGCTACTGGTCAGCAGGTCAACGCAACACCGGCACGTGCGCCACACTTGGTGTCCCCGTTACAGCCTTCACCTAAACCAGCGAAACGGCGCCGGCCACACAGTTCCCCTACAATTGAGGTCGGGGACGAATCCAGTGACCCGTGATATGTCGGCCAAGCCGCGTCTCCCACCTCAATTGCACGGGATGTGTCACCGATGCGCGCGTGTGTTGTAGAGCAGCCAGTAGATAATGTGTTGCATACACTTACCTTTCTGTCATGGAATGTTGATGGACTGTGGAGCAAGCTATCTGACCCAGACTTTCTACAATATGTAAGTAATTATGACATTGTGTGTTTGTTTGAAACATTTTTAGACAATGCTTTCGTCCCGCCTGACTGCTGGTCTGATTTCACGTGTTTTTCCTTACCTGCAGTCAAACTGTCACGTCAAGGAAGAAGCTCGGGAGGTGTTGTTGTGTTAGTAAAAAATGTGTATGCCAAGTTTGTTTTCCAAGTGAACATGACATGCGCTCAAAGTGTCTTTCTCAAACTTGACAGATCATTGTTTGGTACTGAATGCGATGTGCTTTTGGTCGCGTGCTATATTCCGCCCAAGGATTCACCATTTTATAGACAATTACCGTACGACTGCCTGTTGGAAGAATTAGAACAGTGTCTTGCTAGTGCCCTCGAGCAATTTGGAGACATTCATTTCCTAATGTGTGGTGATTTTAATGGTAGAACTGGGGATTTGCAGCCTAATCCATATTTGTTTCAGCTTGATCCTGATGAAACACTACTAACTAATACCGCTCTATTTGAACCTTCACGATTTACTGAAGATATGACTGTAAATACATTTGGAAGAAAACTATTAGATTTGTGTACATGTTTTGAACTGATGATTCTGAATGGGTTCTGTAGCCCTGATCTGTCAAAGCACCTGACATTTATTTCTCCCACTGGTTGTAGTATTAATGATTATTTTGTTGCATCTCCTGACTTTATTTGTTTGTGTGACAAACTTGAAGTTGGCGAGAGGATAGAGTCTGTACACATGCCACTGGTCCTTACTGTGTCTTGTGTACGTGTATCACCCCACAACGATGTCTCTGATGATGATACGCAGTGTTTTTCATTTGATAAGATTATCTGGGAACCTGCTAAGGCCCAAACGCTCAGCGACAGTTTAACTACTCCTGCATTCCAGGATGCTCTAGTAGCTGCTACTGCTGAGATCGATGATGATATTAATAGTGCATTAGACATTTTCACATGTGCTATCAAAGACGCTGCTAGTTGCATGAAAAAACAATTTCATTCCTCCACAGGCAATACACACAAAACAAACACCGCTAGTCACCCCTGGTTTGACCAGGAATGCAGAAATGCAAAAATGCGAACGCGTAAAGCCTTACGTACATACACAAAAAATAAAACCATGGAAAATAAAGCATCGTTTGTTAATGAGAGAAAACAATACAAGAGATTACTTAGAGCTAAAGAAGTTAATTTTAAGAGGGAAGCTGTTGACAAAATTCTTGAGTATAGACATAACTCTCAGGCATTTTGGAAGGAAATAAAGAAGTGGAAAAGAAAACGTCGTTTAAGAAACAATATAACAAAGAAGCAGTGGTTTGATCACTTCTCTAGCATTCTAAATGAAAACATAGCACAGCAAGAGAATAATGATGATGTATATTTTTCAGAAGACTCTGAGTCTGATGAAGCCTTATTTCATGACCTAGATATCAACATAGAAGAAGCAGAAGTTATTGCTGCTATAAAACATGCCAAAGCAGGAAAGGCCCCCGGGCCTGATGGAATTATAAATGAAGTTCTTAAAGTCTCCAACCCAGCTATCATCTCCTTTCTCACTAAGTATTTTAATGCTCTATTCAACAAAGGGTTGTTCCCCAGCGAATGGTCTAAAGCTATTATTTTCCCACTCCACAAGAAAGGAGATGTAAATAATCCAGATAATTATCGTGGTATTGCTCTCATTAGCTGTGTTAGTAAACTGTATACCTACATTTTGAACAGAAGGTTAACAGACTGGGCTGAGGAACATAATATTATATCTGAAACACAAGCCGGGTTTAGGAAATCCTACTCTACTGTGGACCATATATTTACACTTTATGCTATTGTTCAAAAACAACTTCTACAAAATAAGAAAGTTTATGTGGCTTTTGTTGACTTCCGCAAAGCTTTCGATACTGTTAAAAGAGGTGTGCTTTGGAATATTTTATTGAAGGCTGGAGTGCGCGGCAAAATGCTTTCAGCTATGAAGGCAATGTATGACTCGGTGAAATTTTGTGTTAGAGACAGCCTGAATTGTACAGCGTTTTTTGAGTGTTTCCAAGGTTTAAAACAAGGATGTTTAGCATCGCCGACATTGTTCTCCTTTTTGATTAACGAGCTTGCTGTGTACATTATTGAAAATGGTAAACATGGTTTCCAACTAAAAGCCGATGCAGCAGAACTGTTTTTGTTGATGTTTGCAGATGACATTGCTTTGTTTTCATCAACCCCCAATGGCCTTCAGACTCAGCTGAACAATTTATACAAAGAAGCATCTAAGCTTGGTTTGTCTGTTAACCTAGACAAGACAAAAATAATTGTGTTTCGAAATGGTGGGTATTTGTCAAAATATGAGAAATGGATCTACGGGGGAACGAGGGTAGAAGTTGTCAATATGTATAAGTACCTTGGGTTAAACTTTACCACACGTTTGAGTTTAAACACATCCATTGATGACTTAGTGACTAAGGCAAAAAAATGTGTAATCGATATTTTCTGTATGTTGAAGAAAATTAACTGCGCTAGTCCTGATGTTTTTTTCAAGCTGTTTGATGCGCAGGTTGTCCCAATTTTGTTGTATGCCTCAGAAATTTGGGGTATAAACGAGTGTGCCGAAATTGAAAGAGTCCATACATTTGCATGTAAACGTTTTCTTAATGTCAACTTCCGCACACCGAACCTGATGGTTTATGGTGAACTTGGTCGATATCCCCTGTCAGTATTAACGTCAGTAAGATGTGTTTCCTACTGGCTTCGACTCTGCGCTTTACCTGTTACTAGATTTGCAAATATGGCTTATCATATGCTTAAGGATTTAGACGATAAAGGGAAAGAAACATGGGTGTCAAAGATAAAGAATTTGCTTTTCCGAAATGGGTTTGGTCATGTATGGATTTCACAAGGTGTTGGAAACAGGAATGCTTTTATAAACAAGTTTAAACAAAGGATGGTTGATTGTGCCAAACAAAACTGGTCATCAAAGCTTTCTGAGAGTGAACGTTTTACTGTGTATCGTAGTTTTAAACATACACTTGTCCAAGAAAATTATTTTGAACTGGTTAAGCCAACCTATGTCAAAAATCTATACATTAAATTTAGACTTGGCATAACCGAATTGCAAAGTAACAAACAAAGATATAGTACTCCCAATGCTGTAACGAAAGTGTGTCCATTGTGTGCCAAGGCTGTGGAAGATGAAGTTCACTTTATGTTTTATTGTCCATTCTATGATGAACTGCGAGCCAAATACCTATGTAAGTTTGACCTTGTGGAACTCAGAAAGAAAGAATTGTGTATCCTAGACACTACCAACCCGCAGTCTATTGCCGATTTAGCAAGATTTGTATGTCATGCTTTTAAACTCCGTAGCAGCATGCTTGTATGATTCCACGTGCAAACTGTGGTTCTTACTCCGACCTGGTCTGTGTAGTACACGGCTGTGGCCTGGATTTGGATACCGCATTTTACATGTAGGTCAAAAGTGGCTATTATGTGCTGGCATAGATCGAATGGAAATGTATGTGTGTGTGTGTGTGTGTGTGTGTGTGTGTGTGTGTGTGTGTGTGTGTGTGTGTGTGTGTGTGTGTGTGTGTGTGTGTGTTGATATAAACATCGCCTTATGGCCTTTATATACACCTGAATTATAAATTATGTAATGTCTCACTCCATTGTATGGACAATTTGTCTGAACAATAAACTGTCTGAGTCTGAGTCTGAGTCTCCGTCAGAAACACTCTCTTTCCTCCTTACAGTCCGCCCTCAAAACTAACCTCTTCCAACAGTTCTAGCACTATAACATCACCACACACCCCACCCCAAGCTGACTGTCGTAATGTATTTGTGGTACGTGAGTCATTGTCTAAAGCGTGCGCATGCGTGCGCGAGTTGTGAGTGCGCGCTTAGAGTTATAATTATTATAAGATAAGCGCATTATAAATACCGTAATTATTATTATTATTATAATTGAGGCCTTACCTTGCCATAGCTGCGAAGCCACCAGGAAACCTTGCCAAGGCGGGCCACTACCCCTCAGGTAATCCAACAAGAAACACACTGCGTAGGAAATCCAACGAAGCACAACCGGTAATCCTACCAAACACAGTCGAAGGTAATCCATGAAGGCTGAACACAACTGTCCCCATCAGCCAAGCGTAAAAGACTGGCAGGAGACTCAGGATCACTTGACCGGATAGGGAGGGAAGGGAGGCCACTCAAGGTTTCTTGGAAACGACTCCCTGGAGTCGCCTGCCTGGTTGTGTAGTGTACACAACGGATGCTTAGGCTGAAATCGGTAAGCTAAGTGTACCTTCCTATTAGTCATGCCATCGGTAAGAGTTTTGAGAAAACAAATATAGTTGCTCAAAACAGGTTCTACTGTATAATAAAAATGTTGTACAGAACAACAAACATACCATGATGTGCTCCAGTAATTGATATCTCTGAGTCCCCAAACTGCAGTTGACAGTCAGGGCATCATCAGAGCAACTCAGTGTTCCTTCCAGCCACTGTGGGGTCCCTGATGTTGGTACGTATAACACCTGGCCGGAACGATCCTGGAGATAGGCCACACCCTTCACGCCATATCTGACATAATAAAACAAGTTCAGCTTTGAAAAAACATTAAGCTAACTGCAACAGTACACTATAAAATAAATGCTATAGTGATCCCAAGGGAAATTGAAGCCACCACATCACATCACATCACATATCATCATCACATCACATCACAATCAACGTCAGATCACATCACATCAAAATCACATCACTTCATCACATCACATCACAATCAACATCACATCACATCACATCACATCACATCACATCACATCACATCACATCACATCACATCACATCACATCACATCACATCACAATCATATCACATCAAAATCACAAACTAAATTGTAAAAGAGATCACAGTTAAAAGTGGTAAATAAAATAAGTTTCAGCGAATTAAATTTGGAGGTAATGCTAATCCAAAGAATGTTATCCCTAAATCAGAAGTAGGTGAGAAAGTCCACCCAGTCCACTTAATTAAGGGACTTCAGCCAGCCTAGCTTTATCTGCAGGAGGCATGTATTCTCATGAGCTTAACACATGGTGCTTTACCATGTGTTGTATCCGCAGCCGGAGAATTTCCCCATGAGGGATTAATGAAGTATTATAGTATCGCATCCTATCATATCATATTATATTGAGCCCATGCAGCCACAGGAGCTCATGAGAATTTACGCCTCTTGCTGGCAAAGAGTGGTTTAAGAGTGGTCTGATTTATGTCCAGAGTTTAAGGTACTCATCCGGAGTTGACCGTACAACTGTTTCCAAGACAGCGCACACAGCAGCCATGTCAGCTTTCAAGCAAGGTGGTCTATGAATATTTCTATCACTGTCCTCACTTTCTAGGCACTCCACCTACTTTCCTGACCCTAGTTCTGCTGCAGGAATAACTCCTATTTAGGACAGCATCATGCATTCATCACTGAATTCCAGGTCTTACCGTGGCACATAGACCATGAGACCATTGGCTCTCAGCTGGTAGATGATAGCATCAACAGTGCACACATCCTCTCGATCAGCATGTTCTTTGAAAAACATGGACTGGAAAAGCTCCTGAGAATCACGCTGAGCATGCTGGGCTGCCTGGAGACAAAGGACAAGAACACCAAAGGTAGAACATGTAAGAAAGACAGTAGCTTTGATAGCTTCAGTTTGGAATCTGAGAGGGTCACATTCAGTTATTCACATTCATGCCAAACATGTCATCATTAACTCATTCGAGACGTCCCGCCTCCGGATACGCGGCTTATGCCGCGTATCCGGAGGTGGCACATCTCGAATGAGTTAAACCCTCCACTGCTGAGGAAAAGTGAACGCAATCCAACTGCAAGAGACATATTGGTAGAGCCTCATGAGCCCCGCAACTGTGGGGGCTCATAAGGATCTATGCCACTTGTGTAGACCAGTTTGTATCTATGTTACTTGGAAGTGTGTGGCTTTCAGTCTTTGAATAAACAAAGATTTCAGAAACAAAATATGCCTCCAGTGGCGGAGAACGGGTTAAGAATAAGATGCACAGACTTCCACACATGATTTATGCACATCTTTAAAACCAACCTGAAAACGTATCTTTTTAATTTGGCATATCCACGGACCTTTATTACTGTCTAGTAATAAAGGTCCGTGGGCATATCAGTGTTAATTTCATTTGCCTCCCATCATGTGAATTTGGATGGTGTTACTGTAAACAGAATGCGTTCGTTGTGTGAAAGAATGTAGTTAGTATGCCCGAACTGTTTTTGTTGTTGTTGTTGTTGTGATTTATAGTTGTGTTGTGTTGTTTATTTATATTGTGTGTGTACATAATCATTTGTAAAGCGTTCCAAACCTGCGTAAGTGGGGAAGCACGCTATAGAAGAATGCTGTATTATTATTATTATTATTATTATTATTATTATTATCTGTGCATTATGTGAAAGAGTGATAACCACATAAGTTAAAACCTGACACAAACATTTGCCAATCATGCATCCAATTTAAATGCGTGTCAACCCCATCCCTCTACCCACCACACAGCTGCGTCACAAGTGCCCAAGAGGTGTGTAGCTAGCTGACCCATGACCCGTCAATCACTGGCTGCAGATGCCAGGTTAACCCTTTCAGCCCCAAGGTCCCATCTCTCAAATTTTGGAGGTGTTGCCTAATGACGATGTACTAGTTGCAGGAGATGGATTGACCATGATAATTCAAGGGTAGTGCCAGATTAGCTTGGCGCCTGACAGCGCCAAGCTAATCTGGCACAACCCTTAAATTATCATGGCCAATCCATCTCCTGCTGTAGGGACTCAAGAGTGAAAAGGGTTAAAACTGTATCACACAGGATGCAACCGCAACATATTCTTTTAGGCCTGAGTTAGCTGCTGTGCTGTTATAATTTGCAAGTAAAAAAGTGATCCCATGTACCCATAGAAGGGATGCATTTTCAACACACAGGGTACACACTAACTTTGCAGGGCCAATGAGTTGCTAGTTCTCTACGCTCCATATGATCTGTAGCCTTCACAAAAGTATGGGCTGGACTTTGTATGTGGTACTTACTCGATGCTTGATGTTCATGTGACTGGCCATCTCGTCCAACTGTCGAGTTCCTGGCAAGCCCTCCTCGGCTTGAGAGCTCGCTGGCGATTTCCCTTCTCCACCTCCATCTTTGTTTACAGCTGCCAGCAGCAGTCGGTGAACCTGACAGTCAAAATTAGGTATGTGGTGTTCTGGTTTGTGGTTTTGAACCTTGCAGCCTAGGCCGCAAGGTGCAGAATCACATGTCAGCAAAGGATCTGTCCAATATTGTAACAACAATAATATTCATATACAATTACAAGCACTTTAAAACAGCTTTGACCAATTATATCTCCCATTGAGCATTTCTCATATTTATAATATAATTCATAGTGTTAACGGACTTTGTCAGAGTGGTGCCCTCTAAATACCGGCGCTGTACTATGGCGACGGGCCCCCAGGTGCAGCTTTGACTGCTGCTTTGACTGTAGCCTAGACCTGAGATCATTTCTCTGTCGAAGGTATTTTGTTTCTGTTGTTAACTTGTATTTCATGTAGTAGCTTTAGTCAAGTAGGAACTTTACGAAAGAACATATAATAGTGTGTTCAGGAGACATAGGGTTGTCTTAGTATTCTGTTTTTGTCAGGGAGGTTCGGGTCGGGATGAGGCCACTGGCGCCAGCCTTTAGATGCCTAGGCGACGGGCTTCACCCGTCCCGAGTCATTGTCCATTTTGTAGCTATGTTATTGTCCATTTGTTTGTAAACTGTTGTGTGGGTGTGTGTGATTGCGAATTGCACCTGAGGTGGCGAGACGAATTTCTCTTTTCAAGATAATAAAGTACTCTTATTCTTATACTCTTAAAAGTTGCTTTGAACAAAGGTTTACCCCTTGACTGCTAGGACACAGGCAGAACCACACAACTGCAAGAAGCATAGAACCTATTTAACCCTTATCATTCGGAATACACTAGTGTGTGAAAGAAGTTTAGCTAAAATAGTTCAAGGGTAGTGCCAGAATAGCTTGGCACCTCTATTCTGGTACTACCCTTGAACTAAAGCCATTGGTCTGTATCCTTATCTGTAAGTAAGTCCAAAGACACAGTTGATCCAGCAGACTCCTCCCCTGAAACACTCTGGGAACAACTGAAAACTGCTATTGTAAAATCTTCTGTGGAAGTCTTGGGCTTTGTTAGAAAGAGGAACAAAGACTGGTTTGACGAAAATGACGTAGAGATCCAGGAACTTCTAGCAACAATTAATTTTTCTCTAAAATTTTTTTTTTTTTTAAAATACCGATGATATTACTATTAGGAAAAGTGTCTAAGCTAGACTAATTTTAGCCAAAAATTGTTGTGTACATGGTAGGGGAGGTAATAAGGGGCACTATATCCTAGGCCGTGACCCGAGTAGCCTCCCCTTCATCCCATCCGGTCACGCGCCCACCGGACGCTTACCAGTCTGTTTCTGAGCGGAACAGCGGCAAGCGGGGTAGGTGGGAGGGTCATTCGAGTAATATCATCAGTAAATATTTTTCAAAAAAATATATTTTAGAGAAAAATTAATTTGTTTCCTCAAAACACATTACCGATGATATTACTATTAGGAAGAATGACAAAGAGGAGGTGGGTGCCGCTATAACGCCCCTAACCCCTAGTTACTTGGCAATGAGACCCGCTCTCCCAAGCAACCTCCCGTTAATTTTAGCGAAGATTACCAACGGCACCTGGGGCGCCATGATGTCTCCCACCAGCGAAGGTTCCGGCGCTGGCTGGAGAGGTCTCTCAGGTAGAATCGGGCCAAGGTCGACTGCGCTTGCCATCCCCCGGCCGCCACGATATCTTTGACCGCGCAGTTGCGGTCGACCGTTAGTCTAGCGGTCATGGCTCTGACTTCGTGCGCCCTGATGTTCAATCATTTGGCTGCATCAGGGGAGATCCTGGTAGGGGAGAGTATCACCCAATGGAGCCAGGATATCGTCCGGGCTGAGATGTCATGTCTACCTGGGGACAGAGGGAGGAGAAGGCGGGTGCGTCCCCTGCGTAGTGGCTTGTTCCGGCGCAGGTAAAAACGCGTAAAGCCCTCACCGGGTCCTGTTGTCTGGACTCTCGGGAAGAGCCTGGACTCGTAAGGAGGAAAGGTGACCACTTGAGGGGCAGCCACAGGAGACCGGGCCTTGGCGCAAAACGTCAGATCGGGAAGCCAGTGAATAGAGCCGTCCGTCCGGAACTGCAAGTATGCGGGCTGTGATGAAAGGGCGTGCAGCTCGTTGACCCTGGAGGCAGAGGCGAGGGCCAGTAGGAAGCAAGTCTTCCGCATCACGTCCGCCAACTGGATAGGGTTGAAGCAGGCAGAGTTGAGCCAGGTCAGCACCCAGGGCAGGTCCCATCGTGACACGAGTGAGCGAAGGGCGGACCGTTGTAGCCCGAAGGAGGCCAAAGATCGGCGAGGCCCTGCAGTCGCCAGGGTCAGATCGTCCCCAAAGTCGGTATGTGTCAGCGATCATAGCCAGGTAGCCCCGAATGGTGATTGACGCTGAATGCTGGTCAGTGAACAGCCCGAGGAAACTCCGCCACCGTCGATGCGTGGGGTTGAGACGTTTGTCGTCACACCCGTGGCACAGGACTCGCCACTTCCCTTCGTAGACCAGTCTGGTCGAGGATCTGCGAGCTGTAGCGATGGCCTCCACTGCAGCACCAGATAAGCCTCTAGCCACAAGGGCTCGCCGCACCATCTCCAGGCGTGGTGGAGGAGGAGTCGGTTGGGCAAGGGTGGGACAGCGCCTGTCGCAGTTGCTTGACCATCATGCGTGGTGTGGGCAGCCGCAGAGGGGGAGCCAAGGCGAGGTTCACAGGGTCGGAGGTCCGCGACTGTGTCCAGCAGAACGGGCCACCAGGAACCGGACCACGGTGAGCCCTCTGAGCTGTGTGACGAGAGTTCTCGGGACTTGTAATCAATGTGCGTAGGTTCATGGCACGGGTCAGAGGCCAGCGATCCACGAGAACCTTCCGCAGGAAGTGTCCACGAGGAACAGGACCGTGTTGCCATCTTAGCTGAGCCGGAGCTTGGAGTTAGCACCATAGGAGGTATGGCGAGGCCACGAGGCCGTCCCAAGAGATGTAGAGAGCGTCGACCACTCAGGCTAGCGGCAATGGAACGGTGGAGGACGAAGCAAAGAAGCTGTTGGTACCAAGTCGGCGCGATCATAGGGAACTCCCAGCCGCGCCGATCACCCGAAGAAGTCCAGACGGCGCGTCCACTTGGAGCGGAGCTGCTGGCCGCGACATGCGATGGAGTCGGCAGGTCATGCGGCAGTCCCGTGAAGACACTTTCTCGGGTAGCGACGTCTGCTGCGCACCAACGGAGCCCGTGGCAGAGGAGGAAGGAAGGGAGAGGAACCGCGTCCCGCCCTGCTTCTAACGTAGTTGACGACTGTGGCACTATCGGAGAGGACATCCGACACTGGGCCACGAGGTCCGGAGCACATCCGCCGAAGGCTGAGTAGAAACTCTGCAGCAGGTGAGCACCCGCGGCAGTGTGACTTGCGACGGTGCCAGGGACATCTGGGGTGAGGTTGAAAAGAAGAATCTCCCGTCGCAAGGAAGACGGGATCCGCCCAGCGAAGAAAGTGAGGATGGAGCACCGGCCGCACCCGAACCTGAGACTCGAAGTCGTCTGATGAGGGTCGTCCGTGGAGAAGTGGGAGCCGCTGAAGCGGGGGGGGGGGGGGGGGGGGGGGGGGCAGTATAGGCATCGTAAGCGACGAAGGTCCACTGCAGTACCCACCAGATCCTGAAGCTGAGGTCATCGTCTGGTGTAGGACGCCTGCTCTTGAAACACCCGCTGTGTTGGATTTGCAAACCGCTGAATCTGCCACTCCGTAAAGTCATCTTTCGTGAGGTCGATGCGTGATTCCATCCCTAGGCCAAGCGGCGCTGCGACGTGAGGTCGGACTTGCCCACGTACACCAGGAAGCCGAGCCTGTCAAGAAATCCAGAAGTGCATCTGGATCCTTCTTCAACGAGGACCCGCACCGGTATCGCACGAGAAGATCGACTAGGGAAGACGAAGTGGAGCACGAAGACGTCCAACTGGTCCTGTCCACTAAGATGAACCGCTACGGTTGAAACCCCAGAGGCAGTGACTGACACTGAGTGGAGCGTGCTTACTTACTTACTTACGCCTGTCACCCCTACCCGGGTATAGGCCGTCGACGAGAGACCTCCAGCAACTCCTGTCCTGTGCTTCTCCTTCGATTCTACTCCAGGTGGTTCCCAGTCTCTTGATGTCTGCTTGGAGGTCTCGACGCCAGGAGTTTCTCGGCCTACCTCTTTTCCTCTTTCCCTGGGGGTTCCATGACAATGCCTGCCTAGTGATACTGGAAGCTGGCTTTCTCAGACTGTGATCGATCCATCCCCATCTTCTTCGCCCAATTTCATTCTCTGCTGTTATCTGCTCTGTTCTCTCCCAGAGTCTGACGTTGCTGATCTTCTCTGGCCAGTGGATTTTCAAAATTCTTCTAAGGCAACTGTTCATGAAGGTCTGTACTCTGTTGACTGTGGTTTTTGTCAATCTCCATGTCTCTGCTCCATATAGGAGAACTGCTTTTACATTGGAGTTGAAAATCCGGACTTTAGTGTGTTGTGACAGCTCTCTGGAACTCCACACTTTTTTCAACTGGAGAAAGGCTGCTCTGGCTTTACCGATTCGTGCTCTGACATCTGCATCAGTGCCGCCTTTTTTGTCTATGATGCTCCCGAGATAGGTGAAGGACTCCACCTCCTCCAACGGGGTGCCAGCAAGCAAGACTGGTTCTTCCCTGGTTGCGTTCAGCCTCATTGTCTTTGTTTTCTGTTTGTGAATGGTGAGGCCCACTTGGGACGAGATGTCAGCAAGCCTCGTGGTCTTGTCCTGCATTTGTTGATGAGTGTGGGACAGTAATGCCAAGTCGTCTGCAAAATCGAGGTCGTCAAGCTGTGTCCACAGTGTCCACTGTATTCCACTTCGTCTGTGCTCTGTGGTCATCTTCATGACCCAGTCTATGGCCAGTAGGAAGAGGAACGGAGACAGCAGACACCCCTGCCTGACACCAGTTCTGACCTGGAGCTCTCTGGTGAACTGCCCTTCGTGGATCACGCGACATGTCATGCCATCATAGCTGCTCTTGATCAGGCGGACGAGCTTTGTGGGTACACCGTAGTGTCGTAGGAGTTTCCACAGAGTCTCTCGGTCCACGCTGTCAAATGCTTTCTCATAATCCACAAAGTTGACGTACAGCGGGGAGCTCCACTCCAGAGACTGTTCCACGATGATGCGGAGAGTGGCGATCTGGTCTGTACATGATCGGTTCTTCCTGAATCCTGCTTGCTGGTCTCTCAGCTGGGGGTCAACGGAGCTCTTCATTCTCTCTAGGATGATCCTGTTGAAGACCTTTCCTGGTACTGACAGCAAGGTGATTCCTCTGTAGTTGGAACACTTGCTGAGGTCGCCTTTCTTGGGAAGCTTGATTAGGTACCCCTCCTTCCAGTCAGCTGGCATCACCTCCTCTTCCCAGATCTTTCCAAACAGTGGGTACAGCATCTCAACTGTTGTCTCTAGGTCTGCTTTCAGAGACTCCGCTGGGATGCCATCTGGCCCTGCTGCTTTGCCATTCTTCAAAAATGCCACTGCTTTTCTGATCTCTTCCCGGCTGGGTCTGTCACAGCTGATGGGTAGGTCGGTCTCTGCCGGCTGGATGTCGGGGGGGTCGGGTGGGCTAGGTCTGTTCAGTAACTCTTCAAAATACTCGGCCCATCTGTCGAGTTGGTCTGCTCTGTCTGCAATAGGCTTGCCTTCTTTGTCTTTTACTGGTCTTTCTGTATGGCCATACTTACCCGACAATCTTCTGGTAATGTCGTAGAGCTGTTTCATGTTGCCGCTGCCTGCTGCCTTTTCTGCCTCTGCTGCCAGGCTGTCTGTGTAGGCCCTCTTGTCTGCCCTGATACTCCTCTTCACCTCGCGGTTGGCTTCCGAGTATTCCCCCTGTGCCCTTACTTTGGCTGCTCTCGTGCGACTGTTGTTGACCACTGCTTTCTTCTGCTTCCTCGCTTCTATCTTCTTCAAGGTCTGTGCCGACAGCCAGTCCTTGTGGTGGTGTTTCCTGAACCCTACAGTGTCTTTGCAGGTTGAGTTCAGCGCCTCTCTAACTGCCTTCCACTGCTGCTCTGTGGTGACCGCCTCCTCTTCATTTACTAGCTCCTGTAGCGCTTGAAACCGGTTGGACAGCACCAGTTTGAACTCTTCTCTATCTCCAGTTTCTCTCAGGAGGCCTACATTATAGCGCTGTCTTCTTGTTGTCTCTGTGCGGCTTTTCTTTAGCTTGAGCTTCATTCTTAAGGTAAGCAGATGGTGGTCTGAGGCGACATCTGCTCCCCTCCTCACTCGAACATCTTGAAGGGATCTTCTAAATTTCTTGCTAATGCAGATATGGTCTATTTGGTTCTCTGTTGTATGGTCAGGTGAGACCCAAGTTGCTTTGTGTATTCTTCTGTGTGGGAAGATGCTGCCTCCAATGACAAGTCGGTTTAGAGCACAAAAGTCTACAAACCTCTCCCCGTTCTCACTCATCTCCGAGCCTAGTCCCTGTCTCCCCATCACCTCTTCGTATCCGGTGTTGTCCTCCCCTATTTTGGCATTAAAATCGCCCATGACGATGGTGATGTCTCGCTCCGCACATTTGTCCACGGCACTCTGGAGTCGGTCGTAGAACTCTTGTTTCTCTTCCTCGTCACTGTCATTGGTGGGCGCATAACACTGGATGACGTTCAGCTTGAGCTTTTTCTTGGTTCTAAAGGCTGCTGTTATAATTCTTGGCCCAAGAGGTTCCCAGCCCATCAGCGCTCTCTGTGCCACTGGTGACAGCATGAGTGCTACTCCTTCTGTATGGGGGGCATTCTCCTCTTCATGACCTGAATACAAAATCATCTCCCCACTTAACAGCCTTTTCTGGCCAGACTGCGCCCATCTGGCTTCACTGATGCCTAGCAGGGAAAGGTTGTACTTTTGCATTTCCGCTGCTATCTGGGCGGCCTTGCCGCTCTGGTACATGGTCTTGACGTTCCATGTGCCCATGGTTGTATCCCTGGATAGAGAGAGGCGGCTCGGTCCTGTGGCTTCCGAAGACTTCCGGCTTTCACCACAGGACGTCATAAGTCTTCTAGTAGAAGAACCTTCCTCCTCCAGGAAAGGAATTACTGTTAGTCTTTTCGTCGGCGTTTTTGTAGCTATTTCCTTTTTTGCAGGGTGGGGAAGCTACCCCCACGCCCAAACCCCTTACTAGGAGGACCAGGGGTTTTCTGTCAGGGTCACCTTCCCTTAGACCATGTTGGTTCACGGCACCTTATTTCATTCGGTGCACCCCTCTCACGAGGGACCCCCTATCCACCACCCAGGGGACGCGCCTCAACGCCGTATGGTCCCAGCGCGAGGGAGTGGAGCGTGCGACACTGGTAAATCACACCGCCGAAGGCAAACCGAAGGAAACGTCTGGAGCTGGACTGTCTGTTGACGGGCAGAAGGAATTCTTCTCCCAGGATGTCCGCCAGGAACTCCTAACCGCGGCGAGGGCAGGAAGCGTCCGATCCTCGAAGCGCGGAAAGAAGCCTGGAAGAGGCTCAGACAAGCATAGCCAAGCACCGTCTCCACAGGACGACGCGCAAGTCCCAGGATCGTAGAAACTGCCCGCCAGCCCTAGGGCGCCGGCAGGCGAAGCTACTACGAGAATAAGGCGGATCACTAAAACACAGTGCTAACGTACCTGCCAGCTGTAACGCTCAACCAAGTATACACCCTTGAATAACCCTCTGACGTGTACACGCACCCTACTAGCTGCCTCGGCGGCGGACGCTAAGACTACGCTCAAAGCCTCTAAGCGCCACGCGGGCGCGCAAACCCCGCAGGCTCACCCCGTCCAGGGAAGGCATCATCCCTGGGCCGGAAGCTGTACCACCGTGTTGGGCCGGAAGGCTTGCGTCGTAACCCGTGCAGCCCGAGACAACCTGTCCCGTGAGAGTCAGGTGCACGCCGCACCATGACCCATAGTCTCAGCCGGGGCGATGGTACTTGCACTGGACTGGAGGCGGAAACTCTGATGGCCTGTGGCAGGTTAGGTCGGCCATACTCTTGTCCTGCTGCAGGCCCAGGGACGGGCGCATCCAAGGCTCAGTAAGCAGTCTGTGGCAGCAGCGGCCTGTCCCGCGAGCGCGGTCGCCGTCGAGGAACGGCAACCTGCTCGTACGACAACGATCTGAGTAGAAGGGGAGTGCGAAACGATGTGAACCCGGCTCGTCCGCTAACCTCTAACCAACGGACGGGTGTACGCAAGCCCAACAGTCTTGTCCGGTCTTGAATGCCTGGCACTGAACCTCCGCCCTGAGATGGCCTTAGTCAACTGTCGGCGTTAACCCCCAATCAACCACTAAACTAAGTTACTGCCTTTGGAGCGAGACGCTAAAGCTTCAAGGAAACTTGTCGCGATCCTGACTCGTCACTTACCAAACCCGACGAGCGGGAGCACACTAGGTCAGCAGACTATACGTGGTCCCCTGTCAAAGCCCTAAGAGCGGGCGCCTAACGACTGGGCTGGACGAGGGTCGGAGCGCCAACTCACACGAGAGCGCCACATGGTCCAGCCAATCCTTAGCCATGCTGCCCCGAAGGGGAGACGGGTGAGGCCACTCGTCGCGATCCCGTCTCATCCAGAATCCTTCTAACCGACGAGCGGGTGCTCTCAGAACCTAGGAGTTGGTGCGCGCCAGCCAAAGTTCTAGGAGTAGTCCCCGTCCAGCGGTGTAGTCACCCGAGCGCTGCACAGACCAGCATCTTCGTCCCGCCAAGCAGGACGTCATAGTCTATCCATGCAGGGGTATCCCCCATGGTGTGGCGAACGACAGCCCCTGAGGGTACACGGGGCGTGTCATCTCGCGCGATCCCGTCTCGTCCACATTCTTCTATCCCACGAGTGGGCGCTCGTCAGTCCAGCATCCTTGTCTGGTCGTGATCCCCTGTCCCTAACCTTGGAGAGGGGAGGCCAACCTCCGGCTGGACTCGTGTTCTTTACAAAGGATAGAGGCAGAAGCTGGCCTAATCCGTGCCGTTCGAGGCTCCACAACCAGTGAAAAACCACTCGTCGGCTCTGTGGCAGTCCCCAGTGCTGGAGTCCGTTCTCGGGCTGATGTCGGTCGTCACGCATCAGTCTATCCCGTGCCGCCAGGCCATACCGCGTCACTCGAGGCTCCACCACCGGCGAAAACCACTAGTCGGGTCCGTGGCCGTCCCCGATGCTGGAGTTCATTCCCGGGATGGTGGCGTACGTTCACGTTTCAGTCCATCCCATTTCCCAAGACACTCGCGGCTCCACAACCGGTGAAGTACCAGTCATCAGGTCTGTGGCAGTCACTGATGCTGGAGTTCGTTCTCGGGCTGATGTCGTCCGTCCATGCATCAGTCTATCACGTGCTGCTCGAGGCTCCACAACCGATGAAATACCACTAGTCGGGTCTGTGGCAGTCAACGATGCTGGAGTGCGTTCTCGGGATGGTAGAGGCCGAACACATGTCAGTCCATCCCGCGTCGCTCGCTATCTGTTGCGGCGTTGAAGGCTCTGTCACCTGGTAAGAGCCACTAGTCGAGTCTGTGGGGCTTACCGGTGCGGGATCCTTGTGCCGAGAAGGCGTTCTGTCTCAAGGCCTAGCTCTCGGCGCTCGAGGCTCTGCGACCGGACAGAGACCACTAGGCGGGACTGTGGAGGCTGCCGGCGCTAGAGCTCAGGCTCGCGGCCTAAGCCGCGGCGTTAAAGGCTCTGTCACCTGGTAAGGGCCACTCGTCGGGTCTGTGGGGCTTACCGATGTTGGACTCCTTTCTGGCGTCGGCTCTGTGGGGCTTACCCGGGTTTCTTTTTTTTTTTTTCCTTGTCTGCTGCAGTTGTTACTGGGGCTGGCGCCGGCCGCTCACGTCTATCCTTAGCCCCTCACGGCTCCACAACCGGTGAGCTAGCACTCGGGAGCTCGGTCTCGTACAGAGTCGGCCGTACGCGCCGGTAGAAGCTCCATAGCTGGGACCATAGCACCTCCCGCCAGATGGCGCAGACCAGGCACGGGTGCGTGGAAGCACAGCCGGAGCAGGGTAGGCCGACGGCATGCTCATCACTCAGCCACTGAAACTACCCACAACGCGTGCAGGTGCGGAACTGCATACTGCAACACATAGTGCACACAAAAAACAAGCGAGCGTAGGGGTCCGCAACAAGTATCCATGCATATAAAATGAAACGAAGCCAAGCATACGGCGCATGCCAACACCCGACGCTCTTCCCCACCCCGAGCGCCGGCTGAGAGCAATAACCGAGGTTTTACCTTGACATAAAGGCGAACACGGCAAACCAACAAAATGTGAAGACCACAGCCGTCCCTCGGCAAAGCCCAGCCAGGACAGCTGGAGGAGAACCCAGTCCGCCGCCAGCTAGTCCAAGTCCGTGGTCCGTGACATCAGTTCCCAACGTCGCCACAGGCTCGTCCGGTGAAGTACAACACAAACACCAAAGAGGAATCCGCAGGCAAAGCATCCCAGCCTAGCACAAGGGCTAACACCACCGAAGCGGAAGTTCAGGACAGACGATGACCAGTCCACACCATACACAGCCGCAAGCTGCGGTTCGTGAGCACAGCTCACCAAGTCACAAGTCACGTCAGGCCTAAGAATCCGCAGAAATGACGAGAAACCACAGAGCAAGTGTCCCCACACAGCTGCTAGTACTTCCAACTTGAAAAGTCGAAGCCACCAACACTAGTTTCGTCTCTAGAAGGAGAGCTATCCATGTACTCAACCATCCACTGTCTAGCGAAGAAACAGACTGGTAAGCATCCGGTGGGCGCGTGACCGGATGGGATGAAGGGGAGGCTACTCGGGTCACGGCCTAGGCTATAGTGCCCCTTATTACCTCCCCTACCATGTACACAACAATTTTTGGCTAAAATTAATCTAGCTTACACTTTTCCTAATAGTAATATCATCGGTAATGTGTTTTGAGGAAACAAAAAAGAGCCGCCCACCAGGCCCACCTAGCCCAGCCTTCCTGCCCTGTGAAGAAGTCTGCCTTCCACCTCATCTGCAGCAGTCTCCAGTGCAAGCTTAGAGAGCTCCAGAACGAGTGGTGGTCCAGACTCGCACAGAGGACCCAGCTTTGCGCTGACAACGGTGACTAAAGGGGCTTCTAGAAAGCACTGAAAGCAGTGTATGGCCCCAGGCACCTGGTACAAAGTCCCCTGCGAAGTGCTGATGGACAGACACTCCTCACAGATAATACCTCCATCTTGAACTGCTGGTCGGAATACTTTCAGGACCTCTTCAGCGCTGAGCGCACTGTTCAAGAAACAGTCATCCTCCAAATCCCACACCTCCCACTAAAGGTTGAATTGGACGAACTGCCCACCGCTGAAGAGATCCTCACAGCCATCCACCAGCTCAAGAGTGGCAAAGCAGCAGGCATTGACGGAATCCTGCCAGAGATCTGGAAACATGGAGGCCCAGCACTGCACAACAAGCTCCACGACCTCTTTCTCTGCTGCTGGGAGAAAGGAACACTACCAAAGGATCTCCGTAATGCAGTCATCATCAACCTGTACAAGAACAAAGGAGAGAAGTCTGCCTGCTCTAATTATCGTGGAATTACCCTACTGTCCATTGCCGGGAAAATTCTCGCAAGGCTGCTCCTGAATCGGCTGGTACCTGCCATCGCTGAAGACCACCTCCCAGAGGGCCAGTGTGGATTCAGAGCCAACAGGAGTACCACCGACATGGTCTTTGTGCTGAGACAGCTTCAGGAGAAGTGCCGCGAGCAGAACAAAGGGCTGTACGTAACGTTTGTCGACCTAACATAAGCGTTTGACACTGTGAGCAGGCAAGGCATGTGGCAGATCCTGGAGCGACTTGGCTGTCCCCCAAAGTTCCTCAGCATGATCGTCCAGCTCAACGAGGACCAGCAAAACCAGGTCAGACTCAACAGTGACCTCTCAGAACCATTCCCCATTCTCAATGGCGTGAAGCAGGGCTGCGTGCTGGCACCGACCCTCTTCACCATCTTCTTTAGCAGGCCACAGTGGACCTCGACGATGATGACGCAGTGTACATCAGGTATCGTCTCGATGGCAGCCTGTTCAACCTCAGACGACTGCAGGCCCACACCAAAACCCTAGACCAACTGATTCGTGAGCTGCTCTTTGCTGATGACGCTGCCCTCGTTGCACACACAGAGAGAGCCTTGCAGCGCATCACGTCCTGCTTCGCAGATGCTGCCCAGCTCTTTGGACTCGAGGTCAGTCTGAAAAAGACAGAGGTCCTTCATCAGCCGGCACCCAAGGAAGAGCATCGCCCTCCCCACATCACCATCGGCGAGTCCGAATTGAAGTCTGTACACCAGTTTACCTACCTTGGCTGCATCATCACGTCAGACGCCAAGCTGGACAAGGAGCTGGACAAGAGGCTGGCAAAAGCGAACAGTGCTTTCGGGTGACTATTCAAGCGGGTGTGGCACAATCAACAGCTGAAAAAAAGGCACCAAGATCAGCGTGTACAGAGCTGTCGTCCTCACCACCCTGCTGTATGGTTCCGAGTCCTGGGCCCTCTACCGCAGCCAACTACGACTCCTCGAACGCTTCCACCAGCGCTGCCTGCGTACCATCCTCAGCATTCACTGGAGTGACTATGTCACCAACGTCAAGGTCCTTGAACAGGCGGAAACTGTGAGCATCGAGGCTTTGCTGCTGCGGACACAGCTTCGCTGGGCGGGGCACGTCTTCAGGATGGAGGATCATCGCCTACCCAAGATCACTCTGTTTGGCGAGCTCACCACTGGACACTGAGACAGAGGGGCACCAAACAAGAGATACAAAGACGGCCTCAAGAAGTCACTTAGTGCCTGCTAAATCGACCACTACCAGTGGTCTTCACTTGCAGCGGACCGCGACACCTGACGCTCCACCATTTACAAGGCAGCCGTCTCCTTTGAGGACTCTCGCAGAGCTAACCTTAAGGACAAGCGACTCAGGAGAAAAAACAGAGTTGACGTAACTCAGAACCCTGACCAGACCTTCCCCTGCAGCCACTGCGGTCGAACCTGCCTGTCCCAGATTGGCCTCCGCAGCCACGAACATGCCTGCAGAAAATGTGGGCAAGCCCTATAGAACCTTCGCTCGCGAAGTAAAGCCAAGAGAGAAGTACTATAATGTAGCCTGTATATGGCATGTACAAATTTGAAGCTTTTAGCCTCAGTATGATATGGGTTAACACCCCCTCAGTCATGGGGGCTCACAAGGTACTAGGCCTCTTGCTTGCCTTATTATCCGTGTTTGCTTGACGCTGGGGTTCTTATGTCTTGAATTGCAAGCAAGAGGCAGATATATTTTCATGAGCCCTGCAGCTGCAGGATTTCACGATACATGTAATATACAAGATAAGACAAGACAGAACTTTATTGCCATATGTAAAAATACATTAGGAAATCGTCTCTTGCCTCTTGTTGATGGAGAAGGATAGATGAATCCAAAGAATGTCTAAGCAACTTTGACCTACTTCCGACTTAGGAATAACCTTTCTTGGTAGAACAATGGAGATATTTGCTCAAAACTATGTTCGATAAAATGTCAATGCACTACAAGAAGACTGAACAAAGTGACTCACAATGACATCAGCGTATCTGCGTATGGGCGACGTGAAGTGAGTGTAGCGGTCAAGAGCCAGCCCATAGTGGCGAAACTCGTCAGGATGGACTGACCCAGTGCAGAAGTAGCGGGCGTTTGACATGGCCAGAGTCGCTAGGGACCTCAGCAGCTGGAAAAGAAAGAACAAGGTCTATCGTTCACTAAACATGTAACCCATGAAGCCCTGACAAACTACAATGGAACATTGATCAGCTAAAATAGTCCAAGGATGGTGCCGAAATAGCATAATGCCTACAGGCGCCATGCTATTTTGGCACCACCTTTCAACCTCTGGTTATTCTGACACCTTTCTTCAACTTCAAGCTATTCCAACACCACACACCACCCTTCAACCTCTGGCTATTACAACACTGCCCTTCAACCTCTGGCTATTCTGACACCACCCTTCAACCTCTGGTTATTTTGACACCACCCTTCAACCTCTGGCTATTCTGACACCACACTGCAACCTCTGGCTATTCCAACACCACCTTCGATCTGGCTATTCTGACACCACCCTTCAACCTCTGGCTATTACACCACCACCTTCAAACTGGCTATTTTGATACCACCCTTCAGCCTCTGGTTATTCCAACACCACCTTCAATCCGGCTATTCTGACACCAGCCTTCAACCTCTGGCTATTCCAACATCACCCTTCAACCGTTGCATATTCTGGCAACACCCTTTAACTACTATGGCAAAGCAATGCTATGAGTCCTGGCACTACCCTGAACTACCGTGGTGGGTAAGTCACCTGAACTTTACTGTTCTGTCTTCTTTTAAAAGCTCGTTAATTGTAAATGACAACTCCAGAGCTCAATGTATTTATAATAAGTCTTCAAGAGTACAGCTCCCAAATTCAGGAAATTGAGGGTGTTCACATGCAACCCGTGTAACTAACCATTTAGTGTTCTCAAGAAAAATGAAAAAAAAAATGTTTTGGTCAGAATATGTGATCCAAGACTTTTATAGCTGACTTATTACTCACAGAGTTGACAAGAGGATCTTCAGGGTCTAAACAGCCATCTAAAGATGCTGCTAGCGCTTTGTTGGAGGATGTGTCCACTTCAAACCCACGCACAGTCGCACACTTCAGCAGGTTGTCAAACTGATCTTGACGGGGCGACGGATGATTCCGAAGCTGCCAGGAAACAAATCATATCCAAGTCAAGTAGATATTATTTGACCCATTCTCCCAAAAATTCTAAACATCACATCCTTAACTATTAATAAAAACATTTTTTTAACCCAATCAGCCCTGACGCACTACAGCAGAAGGTGGGTCGACCATGATAATTCACGGGTAGTGCCAGATTAGCTTGGCGCCTGTCAGCGCCAAGCTAATCTGGCACTACCCTTGAATTATCATGGTCGATCCATCTCCTGCAACAGGTGCACAGTCGTTAGATGACGCCTCCAAAATTTGGAAAATACATCCGTCGGGCTGAATGAGTTAATTAAAGACGTTAACCCCCTCACTACCAGTGGACACAAAATGATGTCTTTGACAGCAGGGCAAATTCAAGGCTGAATTATCCCATCAGTCCAAAGAACAAGATATGATTAGGATCAGCAAGAGGCAAAGAACCTCATGTGCCCCCGCATCTGCGAGGGCTCTTGAGGTTCTTTACCTCTTGCATCTGGATGGTGTTCACATTGTTCATGTCCTGAAGGGTTTAATCAAACTACAGCCACACTTGTTTTTTCAAAATACATTACCGATGGCATTACTATCTGGAATACACTCTATTGCCTATAGATTTCAGCAAAAGTTGTGTGTAGCACACAACTGGGGAGGAGACACCGGGGATCCAAGCACTAGGACCCCGGGTGGCCTCCCCTTACTACCCTATCCCGGCGAGCACAGGGCGACCTCGTCAGTTTCACTCATAGCTCGACCGGGGACGGTCGAGTTTTTGCCTTTCTCCGTTCAACGGGTTTTTTCGTCTTCAGTGGTTTTTGACTTTGGGCTTGAATTGGAGTCTTTCGATTCAGCCCTGGACTCACTACATTCGTGGCTTTTCCTTTTGACAATTGGACTCATTGTGAACTGTGCGCCGACGGTTTTTACCGGCTCTGACTTTGTGAGTTCACCCTTGGCTTGGCCTTGGGGTTCGACGACGCACGTGACTTGTGCCCTGCTGTTTTGTGCACGGTTTGACTTTCTTCGCCGGCGTAGTTGGCTTAGGGCCTTATGGCTTCTTCTGTGTCGAAGACTTGCCTACTTTGCGGGGACTTTCAGTGGCCGGACGATGCACACGACTCTTGCTTGCCGTGTTCGGGCTGTTCGCTCGGATCACAGACGGTCCACGCACTGGGTGAGGCTTCCAGGCTTATCGCCAAGTACCTACCGCCCGATTTCTGTCCGCCTTCGCCTCCTCCGAAGAGACAGGCTTCGGCCATGGTCGACGCGCAGAGGCAAGTCAAGCGCCGCAAGTCCCTCCCGCAGCCAGCCGGCTTCCGGGACCTCACCGATGCTTTCTCCGCCCAGCTGCGAAACGACGCTTTCGGCGACACGGGATACTTTACCGCCGCTCGATGGCCGGTGGGAATCAACTTAAGCTTCCGCCAGGCCTGGTACGCTGGACACTCCCAAGCCTTCGCCATACCTCTTCCAGCGGTGGATGCGGCGGCCTTAGTACAGGCGGGCGGCCGCAGACTCGTCCAGAACTCGTGGCCTCGGCCTCTCGACAGGATCGCCTCCTTAGCGTGGAACTCGCTGGCGTGCTCGGGATTTTTGGAACTGGCTACCCAGGCAGCCCTGCAGTGCCTACAGGATACGTGGGACCTGGAGGTTCAGTCCCCGCTTCGTGACGTGCAGTCCATCCTGATAGCGGCCAACCAGGCCGCCTACCATTCTTCCGCCAACGCCATGGCAGCAGCTGCCAATTGCGACCTCTGGAGGAGGGATACCCTTTTGCGCCTCTGCTCGGACCTTCCCTTGTCAGTGAAGACCCAGCTCCGTCAAGCCCCCTTAGGTGGTCCTCAGCTGTTCGGCGACACTTGGCACACCGTTCAGGAATCTTCCAAGGACTTGTGGCCCAAGCCTGCATCTACCCCAGCCTCGACCTGCTTTCGCGCCCCCCGCCAGGCCGGGGGTCGTGCCCGGCGGTCTTTCAGGCCCTCCGTTCCTACAGTCGGATCTTCACGAGGTCGGGCCCGTCCATTCCAGGCTACTCAGGCCGGCCCCGCCCCTCGCCCTGCTTGGCCCCGCGGTGCCCGTAAATCGGGCCGCGGTCAGGCTCATTGACTCGCCCCCGCCTCCGCCCCCGCCCTCAGTACTCGGGTCTCCTGTCGGCGGGCGGCTGTCGCTCTTCAGCGATCTTTGGAGATCGCTGTTCCCGGACGACCCCTGGATTCTTTCCACCGTTACCGCAGGCCTGCAACTTTCGTTCCTGTCGCCTCCGCCTCTTCGCAGATCACCCATGTGGACCCAGGAACCGCTCGACGGCACACAGGCGGACGCTCTGCGCGGGGAAGTGGCGGCCCTCCTCACCAAAGCGGCGACAGAGGTGGTTTCGCGGCTGGACTCTCCGGCGTTCTACAGCCGACTCTTTCTAGTCCCCAAACCAGGCGGCAAGTGGCGTCCAGTTATCGACTTATCAGCGCTAAACAAGTTCATTTTGGCCCCTCGCTTCAGGATGGAGACGGCCAGGACACTCCGTGCGGCCGTCCGGCCGATGGACTTTGCGATCAGCCTCGATCTGTCAGACGCCTATCTGCACGTCCCGATTCATCCGTCGTCTCGCCGGTACCTTCGGTTTGCCTTTGGGGGGATCGTCTACCAGTTCTGCGCCCTTCCTTTCGGCCTCAACATCAGTCCGTGGGTATTTACAAGTCTGCTCGACGCCGTGATAGCCTACTTCCGTCAGCGCTCCTTGAGCCCGGCCTCCAATTACTTGGACGACCTTCTACTGCGCAACTTGGTTTCCACAGCCCTCCAGACGGACAGGGATGCCCTGCTTTCCCTTCTGCGTCGTCTCGGTTTCCTACTCAATTTGGGGAAATCTGATCTTTCTCCCTCTCGACGGTTTCTACATCTGGGGATGGAATTCCTGACCGACCTCAACCTTGTCCGCCTGCCTCTGGCCAGGCGACAGAAGATCGTCGACTTAGCGACTTCGATGGGGATGGGATCCTCCTTCACCGCCAGGGTCTGGCTTCAACTCCTGGGCCTCCTCAGTGCGGCTGCGGACCTGCTTCCCTTGGGCAGACTTTATGCTCGGCCTCTCCAGCTACATCTCCTTCTTCACTGGCGACCCTCCTCGGGCGCTCTGTCGGATCTAGTACCAGTCACGCCTCTGGCTCGTCCTCACCTCGAGAGGTGGGCGGACCTCGCTTGGCTGGCTTCGGGGGTGCCCCTACACTCCCCGCCGCCTCGGTGGTCTCTCTGTACAGATGCGAGCCAGGCCGGCTGGGGCGCGCACCTGTTACCGGATTTTCTCTCGGCCTCGGGCATTTGGCCTCGGGAGCTGTTAGGGAATCACATCAACTGGCTGGAGCTGAAGGCAGTTGGGTTGGCACTCGACGTTTGGCAGGAGACCTTGGCCAATCAGGAAGTCCTCGTGCTCTCCGACAACTCGACGGGGGTGGCTTACATACAGAATCAGGGGGGCACTCACTCGCCCTCCCTTTGCATTCTACTGTACCACCTTCTCCTCTGGTGCAGGGATCGAGGCATTACCCTACGAGCCCGCCACATCCCTGGCCACCTCAACGTGATTGCGGACGCCCTGTCTCGTCGCAGACAGTTGCTCCACACGGAGTGGTCCCTACGCCCGGATATTTTTCGCCTGATCTGCTCTCACTGGGAAACGCCGCTAGTGGATCTGTTTGCCACCAGATGGAACAACCAGCTCCCGGTCTACGTCTCTCCAGTCCCGGATCCACTCGCTTGGGCAGTGGACGCGCTCGCCATCCCTTGGGACGGCCTGATTGCTTACGCCTACCCCCCGTCAGTCCTCGTTCCGAAGGTACTGCGGAAGCTTCTGGGATGCTCGGCGGTCCTCCTGCTGGTGGCCCCCTTCAACTGGACCAAGAGCTGGACCACGGACCTCCTCGCGCTTGCGACGGACCCTCCCCTGGAGCTTCCTACCCCTCCCACGATGCTCAAGCAGCCCCGTCAGCAGCTTTTCCATCCGTGCCCGGAACGCCTCCGCCTACACGCTTGGAGGTTGTCCGGCAAGCCCTCGCCGCTAGAGGTTTCTCGGATGCTGCAGTGGCGGCAATTGCAGCAGCCCGCAGACTCTCTACAAGGAAGGTGTACGAAGGCAAGTGGAGGGTCTTTCAGACCTGGTGCACCTCCCATGGGCTCCCTCCCACTAACCTAGCCTCCCACCAACTGGCGGAGTTCTTCCTGTGGCTCTTCGACGACCAGGGCTTAGCCCCGGTCACCATCAAGGGCTACCGCGCTATGATCGCGGACACCTACCGTCACCTGTGTCTTCCGGACCCAGGCGCCTGCAAGGATCTGTCGGATTTACTGGCTCACTTTGAACTCCGACGTCCGGTTTCACGTTCCCTAGTACCCCGGTGGGATCTTGCCTGGGTACTGACGTGGTTGAATACGGACCGGTTTGAACCCCTCCCCTTGGCTCGGTTCTCAGACTTGACCCGGAAAACCTGTTTCCTTCTGGCTCTCGCTACAGCGTCCCGAGTCAGCGAGCTTCACGCGCTCTCGATGCTCCCAGCCTGTTTGCAGTTTCGTTCCGACGGCTCTGCGCAGCTGCTCCCCGATCCGTCCTTCCTGGCCAAGAACCGCTGCCCCGCGGCGGCTCCTCAGCTGCTAACTATACGGCCCCTCCGTGGAGCGGACCTCTCCCCTGGATCACGGCAACAGGACCCAGTGCGGGCGCTAAAGATTTACCTGCGCCGCTCTAAGCCGCAGCGCCGGGGGCGCTCGCGCCTCTTCCTACCTTTGTCCGCGGGCAGACACGACATCTCGGCCCAGACCGTGTCATCCTGGCTGCGGTGGGTGATTAGGTCAGCCTACCAGGACCTCTCCCCACGCGGCGCTGAGCTTTTACAAATCCGGGCGCATGAAGTGAGAGCAGTAGCCACCAGTCTAGCCCTGGACCGCAACTGCTCGGTCAAAGATATTGTGACAGCGGGTGGCTGGCGCTCAGACTCCACTTTCGCACGCTTCTACCTTAGAGACCTATCCGGCCAACGTGACTCCCTGGCACGAGTGGGCGACATCTCCGCGGCCCAGCACTCCCTCCGAGCGCCGCTGGCGTCTTAGGTACGTCATAGCTGAAATCGTCGGGAGTTCTCTCTCGATGGGGCCGGCGGAGTGGTTGGGTTATGGTTAGGTACGGCACCCTCCGCCTGTTCGCCATTCTTCCAGATAGTAATGCCATCGGTAATGTATTTTGAAAAAACAAATGAATTTTTTTTCTAAAATGTATTTTTTTGAAAAATACTTACCGATGGCATTACTCGGATGGCCCTCCCACCTGCCCCACTTGCCTCTTGTGGCTAAGTGTGAAACTGACGAGGTCGCCCTGTGCTCGCCGGGATAGGGTAGTAAGGGGAGGCCACCCGGGGTCCTAGTGCTTGGATCCCCGGTGTCTCCTCCCCAGTTGTGTGCTACACACAACTTTTGCTGAAATCTATAGGCAATAGAGTGTATTCCAGATAGTAATGCCATCGGTAAGTATTTTTCAAAAAAATACATTTTAGAAAAAAAATTCATTTTTCTTGAGCTGTCTCAAGCAGCCGACAACTAAAATTAAAATGATATATACTGACGAGCAGGTTTCTTTTTCTCATGAAATAATCCATAACACATCAATGTAATCCCTCACTTACCAGTGCTCGGCTGGGAAACGCGTCTGCGATTCTTTTGGCCACCCAGTGATTGGCGAAGATCATGCACTCGGCTATAGTCTCATGAACCTCTAGGTGCTGTCAACAGATACAAAATAAAATACAGTACAGTAAATTACTTCATATATAACAAAGTCTGGATATATTAACACGAAAACTGGGTCACCTAAACAATGCGTCATGTCCAAAGTTTACTGCACCAACACACAGTTAGCCACAACAAAGAATTGTGCAAGGGTTACAGTAAGTAAAATCAAATTGTAGCCAACTATTTTCGTCTTTGCTATTTCAAAATGTGTTGCTACCTAGCTGATTAACAGGAGTTATCCTAAATCAGAATAAAGTCAAAGACACTAGGCTGAGCCTGATTTAATAAGAAAAGACAGCAGGATGCACACCTCTATAGTGAGGGCTATTTTGCTGGATCACACAGATCACTGTGGTATGCATCCTCATAGCAGTTGTACTGTTTCTGCTAGACCAATACCACAAACTGTGGACATCAACAAAGGCAACTCCTTGTGAGCAAGTATTCTCATGAGCCCATGAATATACGCCTCAGAGAACATATGCCTCATGAGAATATACACCTCTTGCAGACGGAGGGAGACTGGATGAATCCATGGCATGAACAAACCTCCTTGGGCGTGAGATCCTCAATTCCCTTAGTCTCTGTCAACTGGATCTGAACCTCCACACTCTCCAGCTCTAGGGCCCCGTGCTGCATTCGTCGTGCCTTCAACCACCGACCCAACTCTGTCAGTTTCAGCAGCGACCAACGCAGCTCTTCCAACCTATTATTTTCCATGAGAGATAGATAATAGGAGACCCGTAAGACAATGAATTCAATAGAGCCGCATCCGTCATTAATTTACGCCATTTTTAATATCAAAATTTTGACCCCCCATTACACCCCCGTTATTTCCGAATCAACCCTTTGATTTTAAAAAGTGACGAGCATGACTGATGCGGCCTTATTGATCTGATTATCTTACGGGTCTCCTATTATCTATCTCTCACCAAGGTCAAGGTCATCAAGGTCACCAAGGTCATGGGTCAAGGTCAAGGTCACCAAGGTCATGGGTCAAGGTCATGGGTCAAGGCCATCAAGGTCATGGATCAAGGTCATGGTCATCAAGGGCATAGGTCAAGGTCATTGGTCAAGGTCACCAAGGTCAAGGTCACCAATGTCATGGGTCAAGGTCACCAAGGTCATGGATCAAGGTCATGGGTCAAGGTCACCAAGGCCATGGGTCAAGGTCATGGGTCAAGGTCATCAAGGGCATAGGTCAAGGTCATGTGTCAAGGTCACCAAGGGCAAGGTCACCGAGGTCAAGGGTCAAGGTCACCAAGGTCATGTGTCAAGGTCATGGGTCAAGGTCAAAGGTCATGGGTCAAGGTCATGGGTCAAGTCGTCGAGGTCTGGAACCAAATAATGGTAAAAGTCTGACACCTCATGTCTAAGCTTGACTGGTTCTGAAAGACCTCCACCTCAATTCAGGTATGTTATGAATAGACTTGTTCTGAAAAAGAAAAAAAAATCAAAGGGCCTACAATTATTCACATTTTTCATTTCTGACTAGCTTGCCTTTGAAACTGAGATCGGTATGCACCACACCTGACACGATATTCATTAAAAAAAAATTTAATCTGACATGATATTCAAGAAGGAATTTTTAATTTTTTCAATTATGCGTACACCCTACAAACAAATTCAAATTTTAATAAGAAAGGGAAGTAACTTTTTTGTCTTGCTGAAATTTTTACAAAATTACTTCCCTTGTATAAACCTGTACTCAAAGGAAAAAGTAATCTGAAATAAGGGGTGATTCCTTCCTTTTTCTGGTGCTCAAGTCATGGTAAAATTATCAAGTTACTGTCTATGTTACATCTGATGTTTTATTTGGCTCTCACTTGATCAGGGTGTGATTTATAATTTACTGCAAAGCCAATAATTGCCAATACTGTGTCAGGTATGTTTGCTTTAAAGGGCAGGATTATTGTACATGACACCACAATTGAAATCTGTGAAGCATGATATTAATAAGCCCACTGCGACCGACATCGGCACGAGAACCTTTGCTTACTGATGGGTAGGTCCAAATTTAAATCACATACTTCAGTGCACGCATTTGCGTTTTGTGTTTGTTTGCTTTTTTTGGAGGGGGGTGGGGGTGTATAACTATTGTCTCTGTCAACACCTAATCATTAACCTGATCAAGTGATGCCAAGTGAAACTTAATACTTATTAACAAGTTGCAACTAACTTTTAGGAACCTGCAGAGGTAACCTTTAAGTGTGTTGTCATAAGAACTTATTAATTACTTACCCTAAGATCTTACAAGTACTTACCCTAAGTTCTTACAAGTACTTACCCTAAGTTCTTACAACAACTTGACTCTAGTCACGTATACTGAGACAGTTTTATCAAGATACAAGGACAATAAAAAAACTTTTTTTTCTCAGTAATACTCAGGTGGT
>BTPG01000001.1:32350810-32501070 GCA_036245525.1 Semisulcospira habei | reverse complement strand
TTTTAACAGAAATGAGACATCTGTATAGTCAGGTAGTACAATATCTCACAACATGTCAGATGCCTTTGGTGATGACAGAAGAAGACAAACTAAAATTTGATGCAGCTGTGACGTGTTGGATTTGCGAACAACCTTTAAGTGTTGATAAAGTTCGTGACCACGATCACATAACTGGGCGTTACAGAGGCGCTGCTCATAACAATTGTAACTTGTTATTAAAAACAGATCCTAAGACATACAAGTTACCAATCTTTTTCCACAATCTGAAGGGATATGATTCACACATTATCATGCAGGCTGTAGATGAATCTTACAAAAACATAAGTTGTATTGCACAGACAACTGAAAAGTACTTGACTTTTAGATTAGACAAATTATCATTTTATGACTCCATGCAACATTTGTCTTTAGGATTGGCTAGTCTGGCAGAAGGACTGTTGATTGTACATTGCTTAACGTCCCGACAGCAACAAGGCTTTCTCAGGACGTGCCTGCACTGCTTGTGAAAAAAAATAAACAGAACATTGAATGTATATCGCCAGCCGGTCATGCAGAAGGACTGACTGAGTATCCAATAACAAGTAAATATTTTGAGCCAGACTTGATTAAGAAAGGTGTTTATCCGTACGAGTACATTGATCACTGGGTTGTGTTTGAAGAAACAAGACTGCCACCAAAAGAGAAATTTTATTCCACACTAACTGGAAAAGGTATTTCTGACTCTGAATATCAACACGCACTTGATGCATGGGGGAAGTTAGGGTGTCAGACTATTGGTGACTATCATGACCAGTACTTGAAAGCTGACGTTTGTTTGCTAGCAGACGTATTTGAAAGTTACCGTGAAAAGGGTTTGTTACACTACAAACTTGACCCTGCTTGTTACATTACTAGTCCTGGCATGACATGGGATGCATTTTTGAAATCCAGTAAGATATTTATAGACCTGTTGTCTGATCGTACGATGGGTGAAATGGTGGAACGTGGATTGAGGGGAGGGATTAGTATTGCAGCGAACAACTATGCCAGAGCCAACAATAAATATCTGGACACCCCGGACTTTGACCCCTCAAACCCTGGGTCAAGCTCATTCATTATGTACTTGGATGCATGTAACTTGTATGGGTTCGCAATGTGTGAATTATTGCCCTTGAAAAACCTTTTGTCTGTATGATTTGTCACAGTATGATGTAACAGGGTTAACAAACAATATTATGAATCTTGACCGAAACGACGCGAAGGGTTGGATCTTTGAAGTCGACCTGGAGTACCCACACCATCTACATGATTACCATAATGATTATCCCTTAGCTGTTGAGAAAATGAGTATGACAGGAAAAAAAGAAGACACTAAACTTGTGCCTAATCTGAATGATAAATTCAATTACGTTTGCCACTACCGCTTGTTACAGTTTTACATCAGACATGGGTTAGTACTAAAGAAAGTTCACAGAGGAATTCAATTTGATCAGAGTGCTTTCATGAAAGATTATATAATGAAAAACACAACCCTTCGTGCCAGAGACGGCAACACTGCATTTGACAAAGACTTCTTTAAGCTTATGAACAATGCCTGTATTGGCAAGACAATGGAAAATCCTCATCACAGAAAAGATGTGAGATTGGTCACAACTGAATCAGGTGCAATTAAACTTACAGGTAAGCCACAGTACACAGGGTATAAAGAATTTCATTCATCATTGTATGCAGTGTCACTCAAAAAAAAGATTGTTAAACTGGACAAGCCAGTATTCATTGGTATGGCAATTCTGGAGTTGTCAAAACTGTTGATGCTTGAATTTTATTATGATTACTTCAAACCAAAATATCCTGAGTGTCGATTGTTATACACTGACACTGACTCTATGATCATTGATGTGTGTACTGAAGACTTTTATGAAGACATGAAAACAGAGTTACACATGTATGACACGTCTGACTACCCTAAGGATCATCCACTGTACAGCACACAAAACAAGAAAGTACCTGGTAAGTTTAAGGATGAACTAAATGGTGTACCAATAGTTGAGTATGTTGGACTGAGATCAAAAATGTATTCTATACAGCACCAGAAAGGTAGTCAGTCGAAAGCCAAAGGAATTAAAAAAACAGCGATAAAAAATAAAGACATTCGACATGAACATTACAAGCAAGTGTTAGATGGTGCATTAATGCCTGATTATCCAAACAAGTCACTGAGATCAAACAAACATAATCTTGAAATAATTCAAACACATAAGAAATCACTTGCAGTTGGAGACACGAAAAGAGTGTTTCACACTAAGGAAAAAGCTTATGCACCTGGACATTACAGGCTCAAGTTATCTGAAGACATTTGTGATGAACTGGTTGATGAATTAATTGATGACTTAGTTACTGAAATGAGTAATGGTGTCTGGGGGAATAATCTGTAATTCTTCTCTGACAAATGCCCTCTGGGGCGCAGGGTCGAACAGGTAATATATTGTTGCATCAGGACCAGGGATTATTTTTTTTATATTATGAACGGATGTTGACCAGATAGGGTCTGTCGCCCTGCGCTTTATGTCATTTTCAGCTTCACCTGGTTGATATAGATATCTCACCTGTTTAGTAAACAAACTTGTGTCTGGAGGTGGGGTTGACCCTTTTTTTGGCTCTGTAATTGTTTTCAATTTAATAGCGTCAGCAGGCTTTGGGTGCCCTTCGTTATTCATTGCTTTTATCACATGAGGTAATCTCTTAACCCATTCAGTGTTCCGGGTGTCATGCATGAGTTCCTTAGAATACTGGTAACTGAAAAGTCTCTCTGACAACTGTTTGTTAAAGTTTTCTACAATTGCCTGTGATCTGTGTACACCTGGAATGCCACGTCTGACCAGTACGCCATGCTTAGCAAATAACTGATTAACTGCGCCCTTAAATTCTGATCCATCATCAACTTGCACTAGTCTGGGGTATCTTAAAGGGCCTCGAATATATATTTTTGATAATGCTGTAGCAACTGTGGTAGCTGTTTTGTCAGATATGGGTTCAGCGTCTTTATATCTTGAAGCAATGTCTACAACAGTCAGTGCGTACTTGTATCGTTTCTTTCTTATTGTGTCATGTGGTAGGAACAGGAGGTCCATTTGATGTGTGTCATTGGGGGTAGTGTTTTGAAAATGGGGTCTAGATATCTTTCTTGGAGCAGGGAGATATATCTGCCAAATTGCCTGTCTCTGTAACCATTGCTTGACTTGATTGAGTGTTATATCTCCGCCCACAGCGGCATGTAATTTCTGAATAGCGGTTGCTCCTTTATAATACCCTGATGGTGAGTAATATATTTTTGATAGTTTATTTTCGGCTGCCATTTTTTCTAGCAATGAAAACTCCAGTAAAATAAACAAATATCATTCCCACTAGAACAAAGATTATCTCCCCGTTTCTTTGTTCTGGGCTTGGTTGATAGTAGTCACTTAGTTTTGGTTTTGGGATAGACATGTCTTCACCCGTGACAAGATAGTATTCACGAATTGCTTCGTCTGTATTTGAAAACGTATGTTGTGCGTGGCCTTCAAGCCTCAATCTTTCATTGATGAAATCAAGTTTCTCAATTCTTTGTTTTTCATACTCCTGCTGTGCCTGTGCTAATTTTTCTGACGCTTCATTATGGTGTTTCAATTCTTCTGCACTCTCTTCTCTACCCATTTTTGAAAAGAGGTAGTTTGAGCCACTGAATGCAAGTGCGTTGACCATCGCTCCTCCCACCATAATAGCTATCGTCGCCATATTTATTTTATTTACATAGAAACATTTTCGGGAATAATTCCTTGTTTAACAAGAAGGTCTTTCGTGGCGATTGATGCTGTTACAACTACAATTAGCTTAGCGCTGTCTTCGAAATCGAGTCTACTGAGGTCTGCTGATTTCATTTTGAGTAGATTTTTTCCCAGCATAGAAAACGCTACTGCTAATGCACTGATTACTGCAGAGTGATACACAAGATTCATTAAATTCTTTGAGTCATTCATTTCTTAGGCAAGAAAAAATTAAAATAATAAATTTATTACTGCATATGAAATGGGTCGACAACTTTGGGTATTGTTGGTAATGTGGAGACTTCTGTTTTTGATGATGGAGTGTTTAATTTTTTGGTCACTGTACGAGTCTGTGGCTTGTATTTTTTGTATAATTGATAACCTACGTAACCAAATCCGACAACAAATCCGGCAATTATATATTTTGTTGTTTCAGGGTCAGACTTAGTTGTTTGTCTCTCACTTTGATGAGGGTGTGACGGTCCTGACGGTAGTGACACTGGTGCTGTTGACGGTGGATCAGTTACATGAGTCTTTTCTGTTTGTGCCTTAAGCTGTAATTTTTTTTGCCTATTATATTCAGCTAATCTTTTTCCAGCCTCAACCCTGCCTGGACTTTTAGTCTTCGTCACAGTTTGAACCTGTGTCAAAACTGGACTGGGGTTCGGTTGTGGAGTCGTCTGGGTTTCGTCCATTTTCTTCTGCAGTAAAATTTATTTTTGAGAAATCAATATGACTCCCGGTAACAAGCAATGTTACGACAGGTGCAAGGTAATTTCCAAACTTGTAAAACATGACACATGCTAATTTGCCAATTGAACTTGAAACAATAGGATTGCTTTCAAGGTCGTGTGATAGGCTGTCACTATCCACAGGTAGAAAGTGACTCACTGCTTTTGTGTATAGGCATACAAGAGACCGGCTTAAATCACGAGTCATTAGTGAAGCGATGTGGTTTTCATATTTAGAATAAAGCTTGATTAGCTCGTCAGAGGTAAGAGATTCAATATCCTCTGTCATGTATTGTTTACCGAGATACGCTTTTGACTTTCCAGAAACAACAACAGACAAAAGACGCTGTTTTTTCGAGTCTAAGTCTTTGTTTTCTACAGCATTGATATCATTGAGAAGAAGTAATTCGTCTTGATTCATTTTATAATAAAAAATAATAATTTTAAATGTCATTGATTTTGGAAACCTTTATTTTACTGAAAAAAATAAGGAGAAACCTAGAAAAATGGGGTTTGTTATTAAACGAGCGATTTGTGGTCCAAAAATCATGGAATTTTGGGATAGATATAAATTGTCCAAAACCACCCATAGTTCCTTTCTCTTCCATGTGTAATTGTCAGTGACTGCAAGTCAATCTTAGGGGTGGCACTACTGTTTAACCCTTATCATTCGGAATACACCAGTGTGTGAAATAAGTGTGACTAAAATAGTTCAAGGGTAGTGCCAAAATAGCTTTGCGCCTTTAGGCGCCAAGCTATTCTGGCACCACCCTTGAACTAAAGCCATTCGTCTATATCATTATCTGTAAGTACTATATTGGAGCTTGCATATGGCAGTGTACAAATTTAAAGCTTTTTGCCTCAGTATGAAATGGCTTAACACACTGCACACATGTACATAACATATGTAGCTAGACAATGTGTAGGTCAAATAAGCCATAAAGAAATATGTGCAACACAAACAAGCGAAAGTTCACCCAGTTACAGCTGTACATCACCCTAGTCCACAAAACATATATATTAACCCATTTAGCCCTGATGCACTACAGCAGGAGATGGATCGTTGATGACAAATCAAGGGTAGTGCCAGATTAGCTTGGCGCCATCAGATGCCAAGCTTATCTGGCACTACCCTTTAATTATCATTGTTGATCCATCTCCTACTAGTACATAGTTGTTAGGTGACGCCTCTAAATTTTGGGAAATACAGCCTTGGGGTTAAATGGGTTAACCCATTTGTGCATCAAGCCACCGGTACCATAAACAGTACGAGTGGCTGCACACACAAGGGGGTTAGTCTTTTCTTAACTCAAACTCCCAGAACCAAATGACTTCCATTCTAGAATGGAAGTCATTTAGTTCTGGGAGTTTAAGAGTTAGACGGGGAGGCAGTGTATGCAGACACCTCAAAGAAATATGTTAGCCTCCCGAAGTGATAAAAGCAACCACTGAAACCTAATCTCAAAGTAAGTTTAACCCATATCATACTGAGGCTAAATGCTTCAAATTTGTACACTGCCATATATGCAATCTACATTATAGTACTTACAAATAAGAATATAGACCAATCAAACTTATTTCACACACTGGTGTATTCCGAATGATAAGGGTTAACACCTTCCCTGCCAGAGGTTATAGATTGTGTTTCTGAAATCTGCGTAACATGATGCCAAAAAGCGCCAGCCATCCAAAGAACATGGATTGAAAATTGTGTCAGCAAGAGACATACATCCTCGTATGTCCCTGCAACTGCGGTTGCCGATGAGGATCTATGTCTCGCAGTAGGATTGTGTTTAGTGAAGGGGTTAATTGTGACAGTGCCCGATTGGTGAAGACTCTGAAGCCTGACCATATGATGTAAACCCTTTGGATGTCAGAGATGCTTTTTGTCACAATGATTCCTGTAGGCATCACCATGACAAAAACCACTACTGACAGCCAAAGGGTTAAACCATGTAATAATAATAATAATATTAATAATACTTGGTATTTATATGGCGCATTTCTCACATTTATAATATAACTCAATGCGCAGGTGAAAACCACACACACACACACACACACACACACACACACACACACACACACACACACACACACACACACACATACACACACACACACACAAGTCTTCAGGGGGTGTGTACAGAAATACCGCAGAGATTAAACGAAAGTCTGCGACGCACTATAGCAGAAGACGAATTAACCGTGAAATTTCAATGGTAATGTGAGATTAGCTTAGCGCCTAATGGCGCCAAGATAATCTGGCACTACCGTTGAATTATTACAGTCAATCCATCACCTGCAACTGGTTCATAGTTGTTAGGTGTCACCTCCAAAATGTGGGAAATGTGGCCTTGGGGATAAATGGATCAAGTATAAAAACGTCTTGCTACTCACTTTGCTGGCAACTGGTCAGAGGGGACGTCATGAAGTTCCGGCACATTCTCCATGATATCACTGTCACTGCATCCATTACAAATCTGCTGAGCCATCTACAGTGAGAGAGATAAATAATTGTGTCCAACTATTTGTTTATGTTGCACATGCAGGTGAGCATGCGTGTGCATGCATAGGTATGTCAGTCGAATTGATGGTGTTCGCATGTAACTTCATAACTGACAATTTTTTTCCAGGAAACTTAAAACAAAATATTTACATTTTGGTCAGAATATGTGATCATAGGCTTTCTTTACAAGGTGGTTATCCCTTATCATTTAGAACACACCAGTGTGTGAAATAAGTTTGACTAAAATAGATCAAGGGTACAGCCAGAATAGCTTGGCGCCTCTAGGCGCCAACCTATTCTGGCACCACCCTTGAACTAAAGTCATTGGTCTATATCCTTATCTGTAAGTACTATAAGTAGCTTGTATATGGCAGTGTACAAATTTGAAGCTTTTATCCTCAGTATGATATGGGTTATGAGCTATGTGGTCTTGGGCTACAGGTTCAAAATTTTGTCAGAAAATGGACAAATATCAAAGGAAGCATCCGAGTGAGAATATGATGTCACGCCAAAATGTCGCTTACAAGCGTGCATGTGAACACCATAAAAATATTACATACCTCATAGAAGAGCTTGTAGCGAGAATGAATTATGGTACGACCGTACCAAACGTTGATGACCTCAAACTTAGGACTCATCTCCCACATGACACTCACAGCATATCTGCCACAGAAAATAAGCAAAGAAATACATTTGTTTTCACCCCTATGTCACACGACCAATCCCTTTAGTACAAACCGTACCATGTGACCGAGCTATAAAAACCCTTGTAGCGACTAATGGTGAACATTTTGTAGCCCTCTTTCTCATGCATCTTGGATGCCAGTGTTGTTCTATAAAAGATCACCAAAACGTTCTAAAGTACAAAGTTGCTTATTGTTGTTTGAAACAACAGGCACACAGTCATCCGTTTACCCAGCGAGCTGACGAACATTCTTGCTGAAGGCGTATGTTGACCAGCTCGGTGTAAGTTTTCCCAGCGAGCTGAAGAACATTCTTGCTGATGCCTATGTTGGCCAAGCTCGGTGTGACGTTTACCCAGCGAGCTGATGAACATTCTTGCTGAAGTCCTGTGTTGGCCAAGCTCGGTGTCTCGTTTCCCCAGCGAGCTGACAAACTATCGGCTGAAGTCCTCGGTTCGATAAGGTCTGAAGCCACCCGTGCGTCCCAAGTTACGAGTGTCCAAGCTGTTCGCTCCCCAAAGGTGGTCGGGTCAGTGGCAGGCGTCTGCACTTGGATTTGTGTCGGTTGTTCATAGCGACAGAATCCCCAATGCTGAGACCACTGCTCCTCCAGCCAGGGGGCGCAGACAACGCACACGTGAGTGGAGGCACAGCCCGAACAAGGTAGGCATACAGCATACACGTCACTCTGCCATCGGAAGTCCCCACAATGCATGCAGGTGCGGACTTGCAACTGCAAAACATAATCAAGAGTGACAGGTGAGCGAGGGTAGCTCCTCAAGGCTACGCATCCGATGCGTACGCGCGCAAAGCCGAGAATCAAAGCAATGTTGCTCCGCAACTAGTGCCGACGCCCGGCGCTTTCCCTCCCCTTTAGCGCCGGTCTTGGGCACCCATCGAGGTTTTACCTTACCATGTCGAGAAGACCGGAGGCCAACCAAGGACCGAAGGGACCAACCGTGCCGCCGAAGTGAAGGCTGCACCACCAACGGAAGAGCATCCCGAATGTAGCTCCAGAAGCACCGTGAACACAGTAATCCAAGGCTCGTGCGGACCACGGGAAGTAATCCGAGTCCCCAACACCACAAGACCAGTGGAAGGTCACTCTCAAAACCAACAAAGGTAAACTCCAAGCTGGCACAACTGCATCAGTAATCCCAAGTGAGCACAGCCCTATCTCTCTCTTTAAACACGGCAGAGTCTAAGCCACAAGGCGACCGGTCACACCGTACACAGCCAAGACGCAGAAGCAGAGGTACACAACCTTCCACGGCTAAACTAAGAAACAGACTGGCGGGATTCCGGTGAGCGGTTGCCCAGATGGGGATGGAAGGGAGGCTACTCTGGATACCGGCTTGACTTATGACGCCCCTTGTTGCCTCCCCTGCCATATAGGTACACAACCAATTTTGGCTAAAATTAGGCTAGCTAAGACACTATTCCTTACAGTAATGTCATAGGTAATATGTTTTGAGGAAAGAAATACAAATACACATGCAAACACATATGTACAGGGCCGCGTCCGTCCTGTAGGGGAGCCTAGTGTGTCGGGCACAGGCGTTCGCTCGGACTTCCTCTCCTCAGTCTAGCAGCCGCATCAAAGTGTGAGGCCGAACAGGCAGGGGGGGGGGGGGGGGGGATGGGTCGAGCAAGCTCGCTGGGCCAGACTCAAGTTCTTTACTGGCTAGCAGGCGCACCCTCATCCAGCTGTCTTGTCCAGCCAAGGATAACTGTCACTGACCTTCGGGCGGGACGCCGTATCTCTGTTCTGGACCTGATCTGAGGGATCGGAGGGTCGTACTCCCGTAGCCGCATTGAGACCCGAACAGGCTCATCGGGGAGGTGGTGCATGACACTCGCTGTGGGCTAGGCTCAAAATGAAAAACTTTCATTACTTACAGAGCAGGAGCCCAACCAGCCAAGTCCTAGGATAGGTAACCATTCTGTGGGCGCGGCTCGTCGTTCTTATCCGTTATATGGCGAGCGGGCACACACTGGTCCAGCAGTCTCGTCCGGCCAAGGGTACTTGTTACTGACTTGGGGCGAGACATCGTACCTCTATGCTGGACTGGTTCCAAAGGCTGTGGAGGCCTGTCCCAGGAGCGTGCACGCGGTCGGGGTATGGGTGTCTGCTCAGGACTTCTCTCACCACGTCTCATGTTCCGATCGGGAAGATAGGCGGGGCGAGCCATCACCCTGCACGCCAGGCTCGTCTACACTTCCTTTAACCGACGAGCGGCCACACACTGGTCCAGCAGTCCCGTCCAGCCGAGGGAATTTGTCACTGACCTCAGGGTGGGATGATGTACGTCTGTGCTGGAGCTGTCCTGAAGGTAGGGAGCGTCGCGCTCTGCGCCAGCTGGGATGGGCATGCGGGTCGTGCACACACGCTGTGGGCCCCGCTCGAGCTTCTCATTACTACGTGAGCGGGGGCACAATCCAGCCGAAGTCCTAAGATCGGTAAGGCCTGTCGTAGCCCGTGCCGTCCACGTCTCCACATCCGGGGGAATATGTCCCGTAACTGCCGTGGAGGTGGTATGGGCCGTAGCAGAAGCCCGATCTCGGACTGGTGTCGGCCGTTCACGGCAACGGAGCCCCAAGCTGAGACCACTGCTCTTCAGCCAAGGGGCGCAGACCACGCACGGGTGAGTGGAGGCACAGCCGGAACAGGGTAGGCACACGGCATGCTCATCACTCGGCCAAAGGAAGTTCCCACCGTGCGAGCAGGTGCGGACTTGTAAACTGCAAAACATAGTCAACTGTGAGAGGCGAGCGCGCGTGGCTCTCCGAGGCCACGCAAACGAGTGCCCGCGAGCGAAGGTGAATTTCATAAACAGAGTCAATGCCACGGTCAGTGCCGTCGCTCCGCTCTCTCTCTTTCCTGAGCACCGGTCGCGGGCAACAACCAAGGTTTTACCTTGTCATGCGGAGAGGCCGGCGCTAGCCCAAGGCCGTAGAGACCAACCGTGTCGCAGAGGTAAAGGCTTGCACCACCGCTGCCGGCGTCCATGCTGCCGTTCACGGTGATAGAAGCCCTAAGCTGAGACCACTGCTCTTCCAACCAGAGGGCGCCAGCAATGCACGGGTGAGTGGAGGCACATCCGGAAAAATTGTAGGCACCCGGCATGCTCATCACTCAGCCATTAAAAGTCCCCACTGTACGAGCAGGTGCGGACTTGTCAACTGCAAAACATAGTCAATAGTGAAAGGTGGCCGAGCGTGGCTCTCCGAGGCCACGCAAACGAGCGTACGCAAGCGAAGGTGAACTACGTACACAATGCCAATTCCACGGCCAGTGCCGTTGACAGCGCTCTAACCTCCCTTCCCTGAGCGCCGGTCGCGGGCAACAACTGCGGTTTTACCTTGTCATGTCGGAGAGGCCAGAGCCAGACCAAAGGCCGTAGGGGACCAACCATGCCGCAGAAGCGAAGCCCCGCACCACCAACCGGGAGAGGCCACAACACAAAGGTAGCTCCAAGCTAGAAGGCGTGGACTGACACAGTAATCCAAGGCTAGCACGGAGAACATGGGAAGCCATCCAAGTCCCCAGCACCACAAGTCCTGCGGAAGACCCCACACGTGAAACCGACAAAGGTAAACTCCAAGCTAGCACAGTGAACACAGTAATCCGAGGCTAGCACAGTGCACACTGTAAGCAAGCCCAAGGTCACAAGACGATCAGTCACACCGAAGGTAGCTCCAAGCTAGCACCGTGAGCACAGTAATCCAAGGTTAGCGTGGAGAACACGGTAAGCAATCCAAAGTCCTGCACACCACAAGTCCGGCAGAAGCCCCCACACATAGACCGCCGAAGGTAAACTCCAAGCTAGCCCAGGGAACACAGGAATCTGAGGCTAGCACAGTGCACAGGTAAGCAAGCCCAAAGTCAGAAGACGACCGGTCACACCGTACACAGCCAAGACGCAGTAGAGTAGGTACACAACCGTTCACGGCTAGCTAAGAGAACAGACTGGTGAGTTAAGCGCATAACCGAATGGGTACAGACGGGAGGCTATTCCGGGTACTGGGTTGCGGTAGTCACCCCGAGGTTGCCTCCCCTGCCCAATGGGTACATTATGGGTACACAACCGTTTTGGCTAAAACTGGGCTAGCTGAGAGATATTACTAGTAGTAATATCATCGGTAATGTATTTTGAAGAAACAAAGTCTTTTGTGCATGACAGGTCGCTGTTACTTAACGTGCATCACTAAACAGGGCATCTGTTACTGTGACACATTAGTGTCCATGCATTTCCAGCATGCCGATACACCGTAAGGCCCCTACCTTGTCACCAGATGTCAATGTTTACACCTGCCACTGAGACACGGTCTAGACAACATGTAATAAGCGGCATCGAACGATGATGATTGTGTCTGTGTTTTGTCTCGTACACGATCGGATGGAAGTACCAGTATTGTACAGACTATACACGTACAACACATGTGACCAATGTGTGTCGTTGGTGTCCACAGAGTCACCTACAGGTGCACCAATGTGTGGCATCAAAAGAACGAAATATCAATTAGAACCTCTGAATTCAGCATCAGAATCAAGCTGTAAGTGATTGCCGTTGACAGTGCCTCAACCGTTGATCGCTCCAGCTGACACTGCCAACACGTGGTTATGCTGCCACGCGGTAGGTGGACACACATGTCCCAATACATCAAAGCTATCTGCTTTTGAAACCTTGTCACCAAACACAATATTGTATCACTCCAAATATCTACACATCCACTCGCCATTCCGACCATAATTCCCACACTAGCGCCGCAAAACTGACCGCATACCACAGACGAACTATGTGCGCATTGTCAGGACCCTGTAGTGTAAACAGGATGTGTCAGTGCGAAGGGCGAGGTCACCACACACGCAGCGAGGCTCGCGTGTCACGGGGCGCGCGATACGAAACACCTGACACCGCTCTAGGGGTTTGCCGGGCTGAACGATATACGAGACCGCCAACTGCTACAGCGGTTTGCCAGGACGAAAGGGTTAACCCATTCAGCCCTGACCAGCTACAGCACGAAATGGGTCGACCATGATAATTCAAGGGTAGTGCCAGATTAGCTTGGCGCCTGTCGATGCCAAGCTAATTTGGCACTTCCCTTGAATTATCATGGTCGATCCATCTCCTGCAACTGGTGCATAGTCATTAGATGATGCCTCCAAAATTTGGGAAATAGAGCTGTCGGGCTGAATGAGTTAATATAGTGTGATACTTTCTACCCTTCAAGACTTCTCTTGAATGAGCATCCGTCTTTAATGGCCCCTTCTTCTTTGCAAATAAGGTGGTTGCTCAAAAGAAGTCCTGCTGTCCGTAGCACCTTTTGTTGAAGTGATTCCTGCACAACCATTTGGTTGTCCGTAGCACTTTTCGTCGAGGTGATTCCTGCAGGAATCACCTTGACAAAAAGCGCTACGGACAACCAAATGGTCAAAGGCATGTCATGTGACTACGCCCACCTGTCTTACCCACCTGTCTTTTCCACTGATAAGAGAGCAGAGGTTAGCGCTGAGCACCCCAGGTAACATGTCGTAGCGTCGGTCAGCCAGGTACACAGTCGTCGAACGAGCCTGGGCCTCTCGGTCTGTCAAGGAACCATGCGGCACAAAGTAGGTCACGTCGGCAATGTGTACTCCAAGCTCCAGGTTTCCATTCTCCAGCTTCCTGTTGAGATACAAACACAGAGTTGTTGGTGCATACAGCTGACGCCATGTAGCAAAGGCATGCAAGATAGTTGCTCATAACAGTTTCAGCGCTTCTTGTGGAAGTGATTCCAACAGAAATTACCACAACAAGAAGTGCTACTGACAACCATCTGGCTGAACTGGTAACAGATGTTGTCCCTAAATCAGAAGTAGGTCAGACAAATGCATGGAGATCAAACAGATTGTGGTTCAGACAGCGCCTTCCATCTGCAAGAAGCATATAGCCTCACATGCCTCTGCAGTCATCAGGGTTTGTTTCCTCAAAACACATTACCGATGACATTACAGTAAGGAAAAGGTTCTTAGCTAGACTAATTTTAGCCAAAATTGTTGTGTACGCATATGGCAGTGTTGGCAGGTGAGGGGCGCCATAGCCTAGGTGGTAACCCGAGTAACTTCCCTTCCATGCCATCCGGGCATGCGCCCAGGGGAAGCTCACCAGTCAGTTTCTTAGCTAGACAATGGAAGGTTGTGTACGTCAGTGTCTCTAGCTTCGGACTGTGTAAACTTCAGTTGTGGAAATCTTAGCGTTTCATTGGAGGTGTTACCCTATGCTGTGCCTTGTGTTAGGCTTGGACACTTTTGAGTGGGATTTCCTCATCGGTGTTTGTGACTTAGACCTGACGAGCCAGCGGCGCCTTGTGAACTGTGCTCACTCACTCGAGGCCGGTCTGGCCGTAGTGTGTTGCGCTCTCCCTGTGTCCTGACTTTCTGCTTTGCTCTACTGCTAGCCTCGGAGTGCCCTGTGTTAGGCTTGGACGCTTCCTGTGAATTCGTGGAGGTGTTCCCAGCTTCAGGGACCGGTCATGCCTGTGAAGACTACGTGGTCTCCACTCACGCACCGTGGACTGGGTCAAGCCGGCCTTCGCCGCCATTGCTGTTAGGCTTCACCGCGGTGCACTGGTTGGTCTGCGACCTTTGTGGGTTCCCCTGCTTCGTCATTATGGCAAGGTAAAACGTCGGTTATTGCCTCCGTCTGGCACTCAAGGGAAGGGGTAGAGCGCCGGGTGTCGGCATATGCCGTGCCCTTTACTTCGTTTGTTCATGCGGATTCATATTGTGGGCCCGCGGGGGCACGCTCGCTCGCATTTCATTGTGCACTATGTTTTGCATTTGGCAAGTCCGCACCTGCTCACGATGTGGACAGTTCCAATGGCCTAGTGACGGACATGCTATTTGCCTACCCTGTTCCGCCTGCACCTCCACTCACCCGTGCCTGGTCTGCGCCCCCTGGCTGGAAGAACAGTGGACCCAGGTATGCTTCTACCGCCGCGAACGGCCAACGCCAGCACGGGAAAGGAGTCCAACACCGGTAAGCCCCACAGACCTGACGAGTGGCCCTTACCAGGTTGTAGAGCCTTCAACGCCGCGGCTCAGGCCGCGAGCCTGAGCTCTAGCGCCGGCAGCCACCACAGTCCCGTCGAGTGGTCTCTGCCCGGTCGCGGAACCTTGAGCGACACGAGCTAGGCCTCGAGACAAAACCCCTTCACGGGACAGGGGTCCAACACCGGTAAGCCCCACAGACCCGACAAGTGGCCCTTACCAGGTTGTAGAGCCTTCAACGCTGCGGCTTAGGCCGCGAGCCCCAGCTCTAGCGCCAGCAGCCACCACAGTCCTGCCGAGTGGTCTCTGCCCGGTTGTGCCACCTGTATCAGCGCGAGATAAGACACGAGAGCAAGCTCCAGCGCCGGTAGCCGTCACAGACCCAACGAGTGCTGCTTACCAGGTTGTAGAGCCTCGCCCACCATGCGCTCCTAAGGCAAGAGGTCAGTGCTCCAGACAGGACGTTCGGGGACCTCGACCAGACGAGCAGGCGCGCCGGACGCACTCCCGTTCATCAACAGGAAACTGTAGACAAGGCGCGGCGTCCCGACGAGACAACTCATCCCGTCCACGAACGGAGCGGACCCACGCTACTCGCCGCCAGTCGCGCTCATGGAACAGGTCACCTCGCCGACGGACTGCTTCCCGCATCTCAGTTGCTAGCCGGCCCTCGCGGGCGAGTTCCAGGTACGACCCGCCACCAGCTGTTTGTCCTACCACGACGCGTCCTCCAGACTCGGGACTGACCGCTTGCATGGCAACCCCGTCTTCGCCACGCCGCTCTAGGCGTTTGACATCCACACTTAGACATCCTCAGCGACGCTCCCGCTCCAGGCGTTCCCGCTCCGACCTCCGGAGCCGCTCTCTGCGGGACAGCAGATCACGACGACGTACCTCGGTCTCGTCACGGAATTCTTCACGGGAACCATGGCTGATTCGCCCCATGCGGCACCACTCCCCTGGGGGAAGGTCTCCTCCCATGGCGACGACCTCTTCCCGGGACACCACGGTCGTAAACGTTGTCCACTGTCATGGAGCCGAGTAAACCCCCCGCGCACCGCGTGTAAAGGACGACGCCCTCAGCTTAGCCCCCGAGGACTCGGTGTCTGCTCTCTTTCGAGATGACAGCCCCTCCCGGTTCGGTCCTTCTCACACTGACGAAGATTTATATTCGTCCTCCGTCGGACATAGGTTAGAGACTCTCCACGCCCTAGACAAGGTGGTGCGACTCATCTCGGCTTGCCTCCCTCCGGAGGACTGTCCACCCCCCCCCCCGCTTAAGAGGAAAGCATCGGCCTTCGTTGACGCGAAGCGCCAGACCAAGAGGTTCAAGTCTCTTCCCCAACCGCCGGGCTTCCGTAAACATACGGGACGCGTTCTCAGCGCATCTCACGCAGGGCTCCTTTGGCTCCTCTGGATTCTTCTGACACCAGGTGGCCGACAGATTTGGACATTTCCTTTCGGCAGTCCTGGTATGCGGGCCACGCATAGAACTTCGCCTGCTCCCTGCCAAAACCGGACCCCCTGGCCTTGTCCTTGGCATCTGCTTCCGCGCGACGGACACTCCTCCTCGGAGTGGATCAGACAGCGACCCTCATCCGTAACGCTCTGGCCTCAGCAGGATTCCTGGACCTACTGACGCAAGCCATCATTCGCCGCATCGAAGATGTGTGGCATCCGTCACTCTCACCGCTGTTGGGAGACTTGCTAGCCCTGGTGGTCTCGGGTAACCACACCTGTGTCAACGCCATGGCAGCGGCCGCCAGCTGTGACCTCCTCCGCACCTGCCCTCTCTCTAACGACGTGAAGCTTCAACTTCGTCAGGTGCCCCTCGGTGGAGAACTACTTTTCGGTCCCACGTGGCTTGCAGTCAAGGAAGCTAATAAGGACATCTGGCCCAGCCGCGCCATCCCAGCCTCCTTTCAGCCAGCCCGCAGGGCCCAGGGTCGCGCCCTGCAGTCCGCTAGACCCGCCACTCGTCCCTTCACCAGAGGTGGACGTCTGCCCCCCAGACCTCCGGCTTTCCCTCATGCCCGTCCTCTCCCCGGCTCCGCCTAAGCCCCCCCTCCGAGGACCTGGCCCAAGCCTGCCCGACGCCCCAGGCGGGGCAGGGCCCACTGACTGTCTCACTCTTCGGCCCCCACCGACCGCTTCGGGGTGTCCTGTCGGCGGGAGGCTGGCGCTTTGCAGCGACGCATGGGGGTCACTACTACCGGACGACCCTTGGATTCTCGTGACAATCTCCAAGGGACTTTCGGTCCCTGCCCCCCCCTGCGCCGTTCGCCGGTGTGGACCTTGGTTCCGACAGACCAGCTCAAAGCTGAGGCCCTGCGCAGCGAGGTAGCCGCCTTACTTTGGAAGGCCGCCACAGAGGTGGTGACGCGACACGACTCCCCAGCTTTCTACAGCCGGCTCTTCGTAGTGCCCTAGCCAGGCGGCAAGTGGCGTCCCGTTATCGACCTCCCGGTGCTAAACAAGTTCATAGTCGCGCCGTCCTTTGTTTCTTCAAAAACATTACCGATGACATGACTTAGTGGAGGTGTCTACTACTTACTCAATTCTAGCCTAAGAACCTGTTGTGTTGAGACACAACCCAGGAGGCACTCGGGGAACCCCGAAGGGGGCCGAGAGTTGTCTCCTGTTAACTGCCCATCCGGTCCGATACACGGTGTGACTAATCAGTCAGTCTACTTAGGCTCATGTTATTCAAACGTGTTGCTCTAGCCTACGGACTTTTGGATTTCGACCGGTTCGCCGGTCTTCCGGACTTGGCTTCTCCTCTGGGATTCAACTTCGTCAGCCCTTCCTGTGCCACTGCGTGGCTCTGCCATCCCCTCTTCGTTGGCTGCTGCCCTCTTCGGCCGCTTGTGTGCCTGGGCTACGCGGTGAGCGTCGCCGGGGCTTTGCCCGGTCCTTCCATGGGTGTTTGGACATTTCTCACCCCGTTCCCGCTCCGGCGGAAAGGTAAGGTAGCTGGGTTGGCCCTCGGCCGGTTCCCGGGCTGGGCACTGGTTTGAGCGGGCACGAAGGCAGTCTTCATTTTCGCTGTTGCTTGCGTGCCAAAATTCTCAACTCTTATTGGCGGGCCTCGCGCCCGCCCCCACTCTCCTTCGGTGGTTTGGGGTGGCGTTTTCAGGGATCAAGTCTTCCTCGTTTCCGAGGATATCAGCGTTTGATTTTAAAAAAAGAAGAAAAAAAAAAGAAAAACCCGCTGTTTCAAAAAAGGCAATTCCGCATGTTGAAGGAAAAAATAAAACGTAAAAAATCTGAAACGAGCGTGGTTCTTAAACGGTGCACGTCCACAAGTTGTCAGATTCGTTTTTTCCAAGATGGCGTCTAGCCATGCAGGACACATTGTTGCTCGCGGCTAAACCTTTAATGAAACGGGAGTGCGAAAGAAATGGAGTTGGGAGTGGTGTGAAAAATCGATGACAGTTAAGTCGAACCCTGATTATTGGCGCTTACCTACTCACTTGTACCTTGTGTGATTTGGGGAATTTGTTATGCTCCAACCCATGCCTTGACGCCATTACGTTGGTGGATGTGGCGAGAGCAGACGCTTACTTCGTTACTGTGTCGGTCATGTAATGCTTGTTTTTTGTTAGGCATTATGCAGTCCTGTTTACCATGCACATTGGGCATATTTAGGTATACAATTTTGCTTGGGGTACACATACTTGTGCATGTTTATACACAAGAATACACGTTTTGGTGACACTGGCAACTCACTGGCTGGTGAATAAATTCACATGTGAGGTCCAAAGTGCACACTAGTCAGTTGAAAGAACACTGACTGCACCCAGGGGGTAAACAGGCCTGATTATGCGTCGTGTACTCCCCTTATCTTGGCGGGACCCCACATGCCCGCCCCCTGTCGCCATTACGTGGTAATGTTATTTTGTATCTTTTTTTGGCATCACATGTTTGAGTTGTTGTGCATCATGAGGCATATGCTCACCTTGGTTGGCGGAGCCTCGTTTGCCCACACCCTGTTGCCTTTTTATTGATAAGGTTACTGTGCCTGCCGCTTGCTTCATGCCTATACTTGTCATGACATGCTTGAGTTTTGTTGTACATGATGTATCATATGCTCACCTTAGCGTGGCGGGCTATTGCCTTCCAGACCTAGGGTGACTGCCACGCGGGTGTATGCAGGGACGTACCCAGCGCAGGAAGGGATACGCTGGGAAGACAGGTACAACACATTGTTGATGTTTGGGGAGTTACCTTGGCTGGAGGGGCAAACAGAGAGGTGAGCCGCGACTCCTACTTCTTCGCAGATGGTAGGTCGAAAAGGTAGGGTGCTTACCTTAGCTTAGTTGGGACCCGCATGCCTGCGCTCTCTAGCTTGCGGGAATGGATAGCAGGCCCAGGCGCTTGCTGACAGATTTGTTCCTCGCTGTTTGTGCCTTTGTGGTGCGAAGGCTAGCCTACCCAGGGCGGGGTCCCTCAGGCCCGTGCCCGCGTGCCTTCGGTTGTGTTGTGTGTTGCAGTGACCTGTCGCTGTCCCGTTCCCGAGGCAGAGGGTTCCAGTGGCCGTCACTTACCAGAGGTTTGTCTCGGCACCGGATGCGCCCCCGACCACGCTTGCGACACCTACTCCTCCTGACCTGAGCTGCGCTGTTAGCAGTTATGGAGTGTACAGACGCGAGCGACCGGCACCTGTGTGTGATCTGAATCCAGTCGAGGCGCTATTCCCGAACCTTGCGTACGACCGCACGAGACCGGCCACCACACGAGACCGTGACGACCTTGCGGAGGACGCCACTCCGGACGCAGGATCCTAGTGCGCAGAGCGGTTTGATCGAAGCGGCCGCTTCCAGGAGGGAGCGCGCCCGGACAGAGCCTTCTGACAGGCAGAGAACCCATCTCGATACAGAGTCCGGTTCGGAGAGATGCGCCTCGCGCCGTCCCATGTCCACTTTCGATCCCCTTTCGTCTCCATGGAAGCCCGCTGGCTCCTACGCGGAGTCACCTCGCCGGCAGAGAACCCACCTCGATACAGAGCCCGGTTCGGAGAGATCTTACGCACGCGTCCAAGTCCTTCGCGCAGTACGGAACCCCCCACACCGCTCAAGGTCAGCTTGGAAGCTGCCCTGGCGGCCGGCGTCTTAGCGCAGGGTCTCGCGCTCGGAGCAGGAATGCTGTCACCCCGCTCGCTTCCTGGAGGGAGCCCCACCAGGACAACGCTGCTCGTCGGTAGACACACTGAGCCGGCTGCTAGTGGTTGCAGGGTCCTGTTGGTGACCGGCCAGCAAGGCGGAGGTTCCAGTTTCCGTCCCTTACCGCTCGAGTCCTCGACAACCTTGTGGAGAGATCGCCACGCCGGACGCAACAGACTAGTACGCGGAGTGGGATGATCGACGCGGTCGTTCCCAGGAGGGAACGCATCTGGACAAAGCCTGTTGTCAGGCAGAGAACCCATCTCGATACAGAGCCCGGTTCAGAGAGACGTGCTTCGCGCCGTCCCTGGTCCATTTCCGATCCCCGCTCGTCTCCATGGAAGCCCGCTGGCTCCTACGTGGAGTCACCTCGCCGGCAGCGAGCCCACGTCGATACAGAGCCCGGTTCGCGGAGACATTCACGCACGCGTACTCTGTCTCGGCACGACTTGGAATCCACCTTTCGCTCAAGCTCGGATCGCCGCTCTCGCTCTCCTACACGTGAGCACAAGAGGGACCATATTTCACATCGCTCCAGGGTTCCTGTACCTGTGCGCTCTACAGCCTCGCCCGTCTCCACTCCCCGCCAGGAATCTCGTTCCTCCCGTCCCTCCTCTCCTCACCCGGCCCGTCTTCCCCCTCCACGGACCCGTCGGCCTCGTTCGTCTTCTCGCAATCGCTCTCCCCGCCCTGGTCACCTGGCCCGCAGCGCTAGATCTCCGCTTCGTCATCTCGCCCCTCGCTCTCCTCCCCGACCTTCAGCATCCGCCGTCGCTGCCCACGTTCGTCGAGATCGCCACCCTCGGAGCCCCCGACACCGGCGAGCTTCTCCAGCCCTCCGCTCGCGGGATGACGAGACTCGGAGCCTTCTTCCCGATGACTCCTTTGGCGCTCCTCGGAGGACTCAGCCGTTCGCCTTCGCCTCCCTCTTCTTCTTCAGACTCCTTGGCTTCCCAGAGGTTACCTTCTTCCTCCCGGACGGAAACTCTCCTTGCGCTCGACGAGGTAGCACGTCTTATCGCCGCCACGCTTCCCGCCCATGACTGTCCTCCATCCCACCCCGCTCAAGAGGAAGGTCTCCGCCTTCAGTTTGGGCGACGCGCTCAGCCTGCACTTCCTACCCTTCTCCAGGTCTCCGTTCACTCGGCCTCCAGGGAGTATCGTCGTACTTCGGCACCGGAGTAGTTACCAGTTCGGGCGCTGCCGTCCTTCTTGTCCTCTGCACTTGGATCCTCACCGTTCTTGGACACAGGGGTCCCTAGCCGCGGCTCCCGTCGCCCTGGCGTCCTCCTGCCTTGACGTTCTCCTCGTGCGCCTTGCAGAGGCGACCGGACTTCAGACAAGGATGCCCTGATGCAGCTGTGCCACGGTTGGGGTGACTGGTCACCACAGGTAAGTCGGTCCTCACACCCTCTCGTCGCTTCGTCTTCTCGGCTGGGAGCTCCCCTTCGTCCTACAGGTGCGTTGCTGGGGCCACGGATCCTAGGTTGGATGACTTGCAGCCGGATAGCACAGCAGGACACAGCCTCCGCAATTGGCTTCTGCTCCTTGGGTGAACATGCGGCGCCGGATCTACACCTCCTTGGTCGTCTCTACGCCCAGCCGCTGCAGCCGCACCTCCGGGTACGCTGGCAGACTCGCCCACGTTGGAGCTGCAAGCCGTTCTGGCAGACCCGCATCACGTGGAAGGAACACTCAGTCACCAGGGACTGCTCGTCCTCTCCGACAACGCAACAGTGATGGCGTACATACAGGACACGGAGTGGGCCTTACGCCAAGACGCCTTCGGATGCTCGGCGCGCGGTGGGAGACGACGTGTCGGCCTGTTCACCTCGTGGTGGTTCTCCAGCCTACCCCTGCTTGTCTCCCCGATCCCAGTCCCGCTCGCCTGGCCAGTCTTCGCATATCCATTCGGTGGCACCGTCTCTTCGCTTCCACTTCCCCCCGAACAGTCTGCGTCCCCTTCCTCCTCAAGCTGCGAGATGGCTACCCCACCCCTGCCGGAGCGGCTCCTCCTTCACGCTTGGACTTGTGCCGCAGGTCCTCAACGCTGGACGCTTCTCGAGGGCAGCAGTGGAGGCTATCGCTTCAGCCCACAAGCACTCGGTTTGACGCTTCTGTAAGGGAAGATGGTGAGTACTGTGCTCCTGGGTGGCGTCCCTCACCGCTCCCCCCCCACCGACATATCTACCCAAGCTCGCGGACTTCTTCCTCTGGCTTCTCGGAGACCAAGGTGGCCTGTTGCGGACATAACCCTTCCGACGTGTTTACTGGTGGCTCTCACCTTTTTGGCCCAAGTCGGCGAGCTACACGCGCTTCGGCGCACCCTGCCTGCCTGCAGCTTCGAGCGGTCAGTGCCATACAGCTCCTTCGGACTCTGCCTTCTGGCCACGACCACGTCTTCTTGGACGGAGCCACAGATGGGCACTTTGACCACTGTGAGGGACTTACTTCCCCAGGAGATAAGGCAATAAGACCCTTCGCAAGCCCTACTCTTGTACCTACTCAGTCACAAGCCGTCCAGAGTGGACGCACACGCCTCTTCGGCCGTTATGCCGGAAGGACTGATGCTTCAGCCCAGACGATCTCTTCCTGGCTACGCTCAGTCATACGGTCCGCTTACCAGGATCCCTCCCAAGGAGTGAAGAGGCTAAAGATATGTGCACACAAGGTACACGCCATGACTGAGAACGTCACGTTCGACCGGAACTGTGCTCTCTTACACATCGTGGCGACCGGGGGCTGGCGGGCAGAATTACTTCGCCTGCCTCTATCCTAGGGATCTGGCAGGCCAGCGAGTCTCCTCGCTTGGGGGGGGGGGGGGATTTCACTGCGGCGCAACACTCCCTCCTGGTGCCTCGGCGCCGTAAGTATTCACCTTCCTAGGGTCGTCAGGAGTTTGCGGCAGGGAGGACGGCTCTTGGGACCTAAGGTGTGCTGGGGCGCGGCACCCTCCTCCTGTTCGCAATTCCTCCACTAAGTCATGTCATCGGTAATGTTTTTGAAGAAACAAATGCATTTTTCTCTAAAAGGTATTTTTTCGAAAAATACTTACCGATGACATGACTTAGTGGAGGTGTCTACTACTTACTCAATTCTAGCCTAAGAACCCGTTGTGTTGAGACACAACCCAGGAGGCACTCAGGGAACCCCGAAGGGGGCCAAGAGTTGTCTCCCGTTAACTGCCCATCCGGTTCGATACATGGTGTGACTAATCAGTCAGGATACTTAGCTCGCCAGCGGCAAGCGGGGCAGGTGGGAGGGTTGTCTGAGTCATGTCATCGGTAAGTATTTTTCGAAAAAATACCTTTTAGAGAAAAATGCATTTCACATGGAGACCGCCGGGGCCCTTCGTTCCGCAGTGCAGCCTATGGACTTTGCCGTCAGCCTGGATCTTTCAGATGGGCATCTTCACGTTCCCATGCACCCAGCCTACAGATGTTATTTACGCTTCGCCTTCGAGGGTGTGGTCTACCAGTTCCGCGCGCTGCCCTTCGGCCTCAACCTCAGTCTTTGGGTCTTCACTCGCATTATGGACGCGGTGGTAGCCAGAGCCCGACGGACGTCCTCGACCACCATGACGAACTACCTGGACAACCTTCTGCTGAGGAACCAGGCCGAGTCCGCCTTAAAGAAAGACCGAGATGCGCTGCTCCTGCTCCTCGACACGCTGGATTTCCTAGTCAACATGGGCAAGTCCGACTTCATACCGTCGCGCCACTTCGTGCACCTAGGGATGGAATTCCACACCGACCTCAACAACGTCCGGCTTCCGGAGCAACGCACCCAGAAGTTGGCGAATCTAGCGCGGCAGATGTCCCAGGAGACGGCGATCCCCGCCAGGCAGTGGCTTCAGCTTCTGGGACTGATGAGTGCGGCAGCGGATTTTCTCCCCTTAGGACATCTCTACACCCGCCCGCTGCAGCTACACCTCTTCCTTCACTGGCGACCTTTGACGTCTGACCTCGAGGCCCCAGTTCTGGTCCCACCGATGTTCCGTCCTCATCTCCTTCGCTGGGTGGATCCCACACTGTCGCCGCCTCCCACACTGTCCCTCTGCGTTGACGCAAGCCTCACCGGTTGGGGTTCGCACCTGCTTCCGTCATTCGCCAATGCCTCTGGCCTGAGGCCCCCAGATTTGCTGACCCAACACATCAACTGGCTGGAGCTGAAGGCTGTCTGGCAAGCCCTCCTTGCGTTGGAATCCCTTCTACAACATCAGGAGCTACTGGTGCTTTCGGACAACTCCACAGTCGTTGCCTACATCCAGAAGCAGGGCGGGACCCGTTCTCCCTCCCTCTGCATCCTCCTCTACCAGGTGCTCCGGTGGTGTGAAGATCGGGACATCACTCTCCGTGCGCGGCACATTCCGGGTCACCTGAATGTTCTAGCCGACTCTGTCTCCCGACACGGTCAGCTTCTCCATACCGAGTGGTCGCTTCATCTAGACATTTTTCGGATGATCGGCGCTGCCTGGGAGACACCCATGATCGACCTGTTCGCGACGAGATGGAATCGCCAGCTCCCTCTTTTCGTCTCGCCGATTCCAGACCCTCTTGCCTTGGCAGTCGACGCTCTCTCCATCCCGTGGGACGGTCTGGTCGCCTACGCCTACCCGCCTGCGGTGCTCGTTCCCAAGGTCCTACTCAAGCTCAGAGGGTGCAACGCGATCCTGTTCCTGGTGGCCCCGTTCTGCTGGACCAAGTCGTGGACCACCGACCTCCTGAACCTCGCCACGGCCCCCCCGCTGCGGCTTCCCACTCCACGAACGATGCTCAAGCAACCATGTCAGGCACTGTACCACCCGTGCCCCGAACGTCTCCTCCTCCACGCCTGGAGGTTGACCGGTAAGCCTCTAGAGGCTTCTCAGGTGCGGCAGTGGACGTGATTGCTACAGCCTGCAGAAGCTCGACCAGACGAGTCTACGAAAGCAAGTGGCGAGTCCTCTGCGCCTGGTGTGACAGCAAGCACCTCTCCCCCATCGATTTGACGGTTCCTCAGCTGGCGGATTTCTTCCTCTGGCTGTTCACCGACCAGCAGTTAGCGCCCATCACCATTCACGGCTACCTGGCCATGATCACTGACACGTACCGACATTTGGGACGACCCAACCCTGGTTCCTGCAAGGACCTCGCCAACCTAATGGCCCACTTCGGTCTGCAACGGTGCTGCGATGGGACCTGCGTTGGGTCCTTACTTGGTTCAACTCAGACCGCTTCGAACCGATCCAGTTGGCGAGACTACCGGACGTGATGCGGAAGACCTGCTTTTTACTGGCCCTCGCATCTGCCTCCAGGGTCAGTGAGCTGCACGCCTTTTCAGCACGCCCCAGGCTCTTCCCGTGAGTCCAGACAACAGGACCCCGTGAGGGCTTTATGCGTGTACCTGCGCCGGACCAAGCCACTCCGCAGGGGATGCACCCGCCTTTTCCTCCCTTTGTCCCCAGGTAGAAATGACATCTCGACCCAGACGATCTCCTCCTGGCTCCGATGGGTGATACGCTCCGCCTACCAAGACCTCTCCCCTGATACAGCTAGACGTATGAGCATCAGAGCGCACGAGGTCAGAGCCATGGCCACAAGCCTTGCATTCGACCGCAACTGTGCTGTCAAAGACATTGTGGCAGCCATGGGTTGTCATGCGGAGACAACCTTCGCCCGCTTCTACCTGAGGGACCTCTCCAACCAGCACCAGAACCTTTCGTTGGTGGGGGACATCATGGCGGCATAACACTCCCTCCCGGGCCCTAGGCGCCATAAGTATCTTAGCTAAAATTATCGGGAGGTTGCTTAGGGAGGGCGGCTCTAGTGGTCTCTAGGGGGTGGATTAGGGGCGTTATAGTGGCACCCGCCTCCTCTTCGGGATTCTTCCTTACTGTAATGTCATCGGTAATGTGTTTTGAGGAAACAAATGTATTTTTCTTTAAAATGTATTTTTTCGAAAAATACTTACCGATGACATTACTCGAAGGACCCTCCCACCTGCCCCGCTTGCCACTGGTTCGCTAAGAAACTGACTGGTGAGCTTCCGCTGGGCGCATGCCCGGATGGTATGGAAGGGAGGTTACTCGGGTTACCGACTAGGCTATAGCGCCCCTCACCTGCCAACACTGCCATATACGTACACAACAATTTTGGCTAAAATTAGTCTAGCTAAGAACCTTTTCCTTACTGGAATGTCATCGGTAAGTATTTTTGGAAAAAATACATTTTAAAGAAAAATACATTTTAATGAAATAATCGCAGAAATAATATCTCTTGCTATCAAGGGGTGACCTCATTTACTGTAACTGTCAGCAGACCAAGAATGGGGCCACCAAGGGAGCAAAAGGTCACTGGGCCAAAGTTAGCCACAGCTGACCAGCGCACAGCTGTGCACAGGCCAACAGAGGCCGACCATGGACCTTTTGCGCACTGCGTATAATATGTCAAGTGTACACACCTGTATGCGCAACAACCACAAAAATCACACACCATGCAAACACACATTGAAACCTACACCCACAGCATACCTGACGGACAGTGTATCATCAACATCCTCACAGCCCTTGGGGTCAATGCTAAAGACCAGGTGAGACTGGCGAAGGTCCTGGCGACCTCTGACCTCCTCCGCTGACATCTCCCATGGGTCCTCAGCACTGTCGGCTGGCAGTTCTGCAAGCTGGCGAAAAATGCATGGGTGACAGTGTGGAAAAGGGAAATGAATGAAAATGGTCCATCATCCACAGTCAGCAAGAGACATAAATTCTCATGAGCCCCTGCATTTGCAGGGGATCATGAGAATTTATGCCTCTTGAAGATGAAATAGGCTGTCTGAATTTCTATTCTATCTAAACCGCAAGGCTAAATTTCAGCTTTCTGGGATTTTGAGAAAGCTGGATCAGTCCCTGGAACTAAAGACTGTCACCTATGCAAATGCACCTATGCAGATACACTTCAATTTCTGTTTTGCAGCAGAAAATTGCTGCAGGAATCACCTCAATGAAAAGCACTGACAGACAAAGGGTTAATACCTGTGCAGGCGTGAACTGCGAGGTGGCGATTTCATTCTCCGCCAGAAGGGCTGCAATCTCTGTCTCCAGGTCTCCAATGGGACCCAACACTCGCACCAAGTGCCCATTGGGGTACTGAGACTCTGAAGGCCAGTTGTCGATTCGCACCAAAAACCTGTAGAGGTTAATCCATTCAGTGCTAGCTGACGCAGTCTGTGTTTCTGCAATCTTTGATAATTCAACCTAACTATCCCAGGAACATGGATTCAAAGTGGTGTCAGCAAGAGCCATAAATCCTCATGAGCCCCTAAGGCTCATAAGGATCTATACCTCTTGCAGTTGGGTGGTGGTCAAATTTTCTCGGCACTGAACCGGTTGATCATACCCGTCTTTTCTAAGCGTGTTTCTTCTCCGTTGGGTAATTCTTTGCATATTACACGCTTGGCAGTCACCTTTTTGGTCTGGATCGGTTGATCATAGAATCAGTATTTCGAAAATACCCAACTGCCTTCTCTATGCCAGGAATGGGAATCAAAGAATAATTTCTTACATAAATCTATTCTGAAAAGTGTGTAGCATCCTAGGTTGAAAGCCTGGAAATATAAAATATTTTCACCTCTGATCTCGAAGAGCCTCCACCTGCCGGGTAGCAACACGGATTTTGGGTACTCGGTAATCCCAGGGTATCACCAACAGCTTGCCAGTCTTGTTACTGCTTCCTGGGATCTCCTACAACAGACATTTCCTTTGAGCAAGTGTTGATACAGTAGAACCTGTTTTGAGCAACCACCTTCAGGAGAGATCACCCGTCAGTTAACCCATATCATACTGAGGCTAAAAGATTTAAATTTGTACACTGCCATATACAAGCTACATTATAGCACTTACAGATAAGGACATAAACTAATGGCTTTAGTTCAAGGGTGGTGCCAGAATAGCTTGGCGCCTAGAGGCACCAAGCTATTCTGGCACTACCCTTGAACTATTTTGGTCCAACTTATTTCACACACTGGTGTATTCCCAATGATAAGGGACAATCATTCAAGTGGCATTAGACACCTGAATGATGTTCTTTAAAGTACCATTAAGCATAAAACTGAAGATGTATTTCAGTACCACTTGCGTTTGCGTCGAGGAAATAAATGTATTTTTCTCTAAAATGTATTTTTTCGAAAAATACCTACCAATGGCATTACTCAAAGAGCCCTCCCGCCTGCCCCGCTTGCCGCCAGTAAGCTAAGAGTAAGACTGGTGTGGCCCCACTGCTCACGTGGGCTTGTAAGGGAGACTACCCATGTTTATGGTAACACCATAGTAGGAGTTGCTTCCCTTGTGTAGGTATACACAAGGGTTGTTAGATTCAAATCGGTAAGCTAAGTGTACCTTCCTAATAGTAATGCCATCGGTAGGTATTTTTCGAAAAAATACATTTTAGAGAAAAAAAAAATTTTCATATGGCTGACATAACTGATACTAGTTTTGTCACTTTGTGGGGATCCCTCAAGATGTACCTGTTCATTTAGCAACTGCACATTTATAGTGCCATCAGCCTGTTCATCCTCCGGACTCAGCAACCACTCGGTATACAGGAGCTGACCGTGACGTGAGAGCGAGTCCGCGAGGACATTCAGGTGGCCCGGAATGTGGTGAGCCCGGAACGAGATGCCATGGTCCCTGCACCACAGGAGCAGCTGGTAAAGGAGCATGCAGAGGGTCGGGGAGCGGGTGCCCCCCTGCTTCTAAATGTTGTTCGTGTTGTCGGACATGACCAGGACCTCTTGGTGGCGAAGACGAAACTGCCAATGAACGAGGGCCAACCACACCGCCTTTAACTTCAACCAATTGATGTGCCTGTCCGAGAGATCTGGGGGCCATGGGCCCGAGGCGGCGGAGATGTCCGGCAGGAGGTGAGCGCCACAAATTGACCGGCTGGCGTCGGTGCAGAGGGAGAGCCGCGGCGGGGGAGAGCAGAGGGGGACTCACAAGCGAAGCCAGGTGGGGTCCGCCCACTGCTGGAGGTGGGCTTGGACAAGCGGGGGGATCGGGACTGGGACCGTGAGGTCGCTGGAGGATGGGCGCCAATGGGCAAGGAGGTGGAGCTGGAGCGGGTGCGAGTAGAGTCGGCCCAGGGGTAAGAGATCCGCTGCTGCATTCATAAGGCCGAATAGCTGCAACCAGACCCGCGCTAGGATCACGTCTGCGCAGGAAACCCGGCGGGAGAACTCAACCAACTTCGCGACGCGCGCCTCCGGCAGTCTCACGAGGGTGCAATCAGTCCAAAACTCGATACCGAGATGCACAAAGTGGCGGGACGGAGAGAGATCGGACTTTCCCCTGTTGACCAAGAAGCTGAGTCTACGGAGGAGGGCAAGAAACACATCCCTTTCTGTGGCGAGGGCGGCGGAGTCTTGGTTCCGGAGGAGTAGATCGTCCAAATAATTTGAGGTGGGGCTGGAGGACATCTGACGGGCCTTGGCGACCACCGCATCCACGATCTGGGTGAACACCCAAGGTTTGATTGATTGATTGTACATTGCTTAACGTCCCGACAGCAACAAGGCTTTCTCAGGACGTGCCTGCACTGCTTGTGAAAAAAAAACAACCAACTAAACAGAACATTGAATGTATGTCGCCAGCCGGTCAAACACATTAAATAAACCTAACACATGGGGCCTAAATAAAGCTAAGACCATTTAGCAACACACATCCAATATCAAGAGCTACAGGCAGTGCAGACAGTAGGGAGAGTTTAAAAAAGGCAAATACAGGTGAATGGACCTCGGGTAGACAGAAACACATGCCCCAGAATAGAGAGAAAACCCCACCCTGTGGGGCTGACCAGGGTGACCCTGGGAACTAAAAAATACCTAACCCCACCCAAGTCTCCCAGGGCAGACCCGGGTGGGGTTGAACACCCAAGGGCTGAGGTTGAGGCTGAGGTTGAGGCGGAAGGGAAAAGCCCGGAACTGATAGACCATCCTGCAATAGACGAAGCACAGGAACCACCGAGAGGCTGGGTAAACGGGGACATGAAGGTAGGCGTCTGCCAGATTGAGACTGACGGCAAAGTCCATGGGGCGCACGGCGGCCTTCAGAGCCCGCGCCATCTCCATCCAAAACGATTTAGTTATTTGGGTTTAACGCCGAGCAGGCAACTAAGGCCATCTCACGACGGGAAGGGTAAAAATCTGGTCAGCCAGACTAAAAGAAAGGTCTTAAGACATGATGTAAATATACCTTAGAAATATGTCAGGCTAAAATGTCGCACAGGTCTTTAAAGAAAACGTCGGAAGACTCTCAAAAAGGTCAAAATAATAGAAACATCATAATCTATAAACGCTCAAATCTTATTAAAAATATGGCGCTCTCTCAGAAAACTGAAGATCTTGTCCGGGGGCACATCCTGGAACAAAACCTTCAAGGAGTCTGCCGTGAAATGTTTATACCTTGTGTCGATTAGATCAGCACAAGACAACAAAAAGTGTTGAACAGAGTACTGCTCGTCGCAGGCATAACACCATGGATGCTCCTCCTGTTTAAGTAAATAAGAGTGCGTAACATACGTGTGGCCGATGTGGAGCCGAGCCAGGACAGTCTCCTCACGGCGGCTGCCGCAGCGATAAGGTAGACCGTCGGACAACTTAGGAAGGGCTTCATGCAGCTTGTTAGCTTCCTCTTTGTCCCACTCGGACTGCCACTCACGGGCTATGTACGCACTAGCCACATGTCTAAAATCACTATAAACAGTCTGTGTGTCAGGAACAGGGTCATTGCGGGCATCGTTGGCAGCAGAATCTGCGATCCTGTTGCCTTCGATGCCCACATGCCCTGGCACCCAAATAAAAATGATATCATAATATTCCTTCATCAAGTCCGCTTGGAGCTCTCTGATCTGCACCAGCAGTGGGTGGTCATTTCCCGTGCCCTGAAGGGCCTGCAGGGCAGAAAGAGAGTCAGACAGAATCAGGAAGTTCCTTTCTCTAGATCGATAAGCATGCCTGAGTGCCAGCAGAACCGCCTGCAGTTCCGCACTAAATACAGATGAGTGGTCTGGGAGGCGGTGCTTAAATGGGCGTCTAGGATGGCGAGAGGACACTGCGGCCGCAGCCACTCTCCCATCCTCAGACTTTGACCCATCGGTATAGATGCGACAATAGCCAGGAAAAATTGAAAGCAGTTCATTGAGGCTCTGTTGGTATATGGCTGGTGGAGTAGAGTCTTTCTTGTGGGCAGTCAGGTCCAGCAAGATGTCAGGAACTGGTAAGAGCCAAGGTGGAGTGATGTGTTGCAGGGATTCCGAAACTCTGTCCAGGTCCAATCCGGCCGCCTGCAGATGAGGTCGGACACGGAAAGAAAGTGGACGGACAGCTCCCGGATGGGTATCGTAAATCTCTGCAAACGATGGTTTAAAAACACAATCATAGGCAGGATTGTCTGGATGGGCCTTCAGTTTCAGAACGTAGCTGAGCATGAGGCGGATGCGGCGGAGCTTGAGAGAAGGCTCCCCTGCCTCGGCATACAGACTAGGAACTGGAGACATCCTGAAGGCCCCGAGACATATCCGCAGACCCTGATGGTGAATTGTGTTCAGATGCTGTAGCACAGACTTGGAAGCTGAGCCATACACCACAGAGCCGTAATCCAGTTTGGACTGAACAAGGGCCCGGTACAGACGAAGTAAGACAGTACGGTCCGCACCCCAGTCAGTACGACCGACGACACGAACAATGTCGAGAGCCTTCTGACAAGAGGTTCTAAGGTAATTAATATGGTTGCGGAAGGTAAGTCTTTTGTCAAAAATGACCCCCAGAAACTTTGCCTCCTCGGCCACCTTAATTGGCACTCCAGCAATGCTCAGGCTAAGTTCTGGAAAAAATTTCGTCTGGTTAGTAAAATGCACACAAACAGTCTAGGAGGGCGAGAACTTGAATCCATTGAGAGACACCCACCGCTGGATGCGATCAACGCACAGCTGCAAGCGCCTCTCAAGGGACGCAAGTCCTCGACCACGTGCGCACAAAGCAAAGTCGTCAACAAACAAAGAGCATTCAGAATCATCCTTGATGGCCTTTACAATGTTATTAATTTTAATACTAAATAAAACAGGAGATAGAATGCTGCCCTGTGGGACACCCATCTCCTGTTCAAAGGAGTCGGAGAGGGTGGAGCCCACATGGACATGGAACGACCGGTTAGTCAAAAAGTTGTGAATAAAAACGGGCAGGTGCCCTTTAAAACCCATGTCCAACAAGTCAACATTATGCCATACTTCCAGGTAGTGTCATACGCCTTCTCAAGATCGAAGAAAATTGCATAGACATGCTGCTTGTTGACAAAAGAATCTCGTCCATCCAAAACGAGGGAGGAGATATGAATTTGTTGAGCTCGGACAGGTCGATGATAGGGCGCCACCTGACACCCGGCTTCGGTACTAAGAAAAGGCGGCTGTAAAAGGCCGGGGAATCGTGCTGCGTGACCACCTCCATTGTGGACTTGTGGAGTAAGGCCCCGATCTCGTCCCGTAGAGCGCCCACCTTGAGCTGGTCGGCAGGGACATGCATCCAGACAGGAGTGCAGCGAAGAGGAGGGGGAAGCTGGAAGGAAATCCACAGGCCCTCCGAGACTGTAACGAGCACCCAAGGGTCGCCCGGCAGCAGCCACCACCACTCGTCGCTGAGCAGGGCCAGCTCCCGCCAATAGGGGGCTCCACAGAGGTTGGCAGGGGTGAGCGAGGGGGGAGTCAGCGGGCCCTGCCCCGCCCTCCTCTGTGGGCGGGTCTGGGCCAGGTGGGGGCTGCGGCTACGGGGGCTGGAGGGCGAGTGGAGGGAGGACAGCCAGGGGGGCCGCGAGAATCCCTGAAGACGGGCCAGGGGTAGGGTCTGAAGGACCGCAGGGCACGACCCACCGCCCTACGGGAGACCTGAAAGTGAGCGGAGGGGGTCCTGGGAGAGGACGGCCAGGACTCCTTGGAGGCTTCCTGCACTGCCTGCCAGGTGGGGCCGAAGAGAAGGGGTCCCCCGATCAGCGCTCGGCAGAGCTGGGCACGGGTGGCCAGGAGGAGAGGGCACTCATCCAACATGGCATCCCGGCACATAAGGTCACAGTTCACAGCCACAGTGAGGGCGTTGGTGGAGGCGTGGTAAGCCACTGGGTTGGCCGCGACCGCCAAGGCTTGGATGTCATGCCGGGATCCACGTCCGGGCGCTCCAGGGACTCCTCCAGACACTGGAGCACCGCCTGTGTTCTAAAAAACCTGTTCAGGCCAGGGAGTTATGGACCAAGGTCGCCCTGTTGTTGAACCCGAAAGGGATGCAGTGCCGTAAGGGTCGCCGGCCTCCAAGCAACGTCTCCACAGCCATGTCCACCAGAGGAAGAGGGCAGATAAACGACTGAGAGTGACCCGAGTACCAGTCCTGCCGGAATCTGGTTGACCCCCGCCGACCAATGAGTGTCGGAGAAGAAGCCCTTTTCCAGACTGCCAACCTTGCTGGAGCTGGGCGCTGAATGCCTCTTGAGGGAGGGACTTGAACTTCTTAGTGAGGCGCAGCATGGCCACAAGGGCGAAGGCCTTCCTCTTCACTGGCGGGGATGGAGGGCAGATGTCTGAAGGCAGGAAACGGGCGATCAGGCGAGACACGTGGTCAATAGTGCGAGAGGTTTCCAAGCCCGGGAGGGGGGGCCACCGCAGAGCAAGGAAGAGCGAGACCGTACACTGCCACGGGACTGAGAACCAGGGGGACAAGCACCGGTCCGAGTGGCAGGAGGGGGGGGGGGGGGGGTGTCAGGCGAAAAGAGTGCAGACGCCGAGTCCTCCGGGTGGAGACTAAGGGTGTCGGCGTCCTCAGGGGGCTACCTCCAGAGGGGGGAGCACTGGGGGACGGTGGGGGGCGTCCGGTCACGACTACGGAGGCGTACAAGACGGGGACGGACGACACTCGAAGAATCACGCCCCTTCTGGCGGCACCCTGAAGGGCGCTGATCTCGTGACACTGACCTGACCTGAAGACGGTCCAGGTCCCGCTGGTCGCTGGCAGCCGCACAGCGCTGTAGCGCGGCGGGGAGCCGTTGGTCTCGGGAAGTAAACCTGTGCTGTAGCCAGGCAGGGTCCCATTGCTCGCTGGAATCTGCCAAGGTCTGTAGGCCGGCAGGCCGCCCTCGGTCTTGGGGAGCCGACCTGTGCTGTAGCCAGTGTGGGTCCCGCAGATCGCTAGCATCCGCTCCGTGCAGTGCACGGCTGTTCAGTTCTTCTGCAAACCCACCCATTTAGTTAAGGAGTGCCGCGCTAGCTTATCAGGTGGCGAGGTGACCTAGTTACAGCGCATTCCGATGGGCATCTGGTACCGCCTGATAGTAGGCCTTCTTTACGCTTACTATTTGATGTGGGTAGAGTGCCAAATTTGTGCTGGCTTTAAAGCTTTGCTGTGGTTTCAAAATACTTTTGTTTAGATTTTCAATGAGTGATATGTGTTAGTGTAACATAGTGCTACAAGTAAGTGCTTTTCTTTTACTGGATAGATTTACCTGTGATTTTTATAGACAGTTTTATAGACCAGCATATGAGTGTAGTTCGCCGACATTTAAAATGGAGTCTGACACACAATATTCCTATTCAAACCACATGGAACAATTGAGTAGTTTGTGCAGGATTTATGCAGAGAGAGTAACTTGAAGGCAAAGAAAAGACAGACCGTACACTTTAAACTGTGCATTGATTATGTAGACGATCTTTCTGCTTTCATGGTATTGTGGTATGTAAAGATGAAGAAGACAAACACTATACAAAAGGAATGTGTAGAGAGCCGCCAGTACCAAGTACACACAGAAAAAAAAGTCTCTCTGTGAAATAAACTGTCTTGAGACCGATACATTTTAGCCTGCACTGTTCTGTGTTTATCTGATTTACGCCTAGTCAAAATAGCCATTTGATCACCATTAAGAGTGTTTTCCACTGTGGCTGGTGTCTCATCCGATTTATTAGTAAAGTGGATTGCTCTTCCGATTTTATAAGATTTAGTGGAATGCTAAAGACAACTTCATCTATACAAAGTGTGCAACTGACACTGCCGCTAACCCTGCAAATGAACTGTGAATTATTTGGAACATTTTCACTACCTCCAAAATCAACTACGTGTGGAGATTAAGCTGACCCAAGAACTTTCCGTCTGTCTAACACTGGATTACCAATGACGCATCATCCAATTTCAGGGACCCACTGAGATCGCAAGGTAAATCTATCTGATATTTTGAGTAGTGCTCATCGTAGCGGCTGTATATGAGGATCGCTGGTCTGAACCATAATTTTTTGCAAAAGTACTTTGCATGAGTTAGAACAGTTGAAAGACGTGTCATTTGCAACAGATTTGCATTGTCTTCAAGATAAACTGCATGCCGGTTGCCTGTCTTCTAGTCCGTTGCATGCATTGCTCATCTTCATTTTCAGAAAGCTCATTTTCTTAGCTTTTAAGTGTATGTCATAAATACAACATATGTTCAGTACAGGTTAAACATGCCGTAAATGACCGGCGGTATTAAAATGTATCCCGTGCGGTACACGGTCAGCGCTGAGCGTGTACACACATAGCATGCTTGCGTAAAACAGTGACAAGAATAGCGCGACTATAGTTGCACAGCCGTAACAGATTGCGCTCAGCTCTGTGCTGCCAGCCGGCGGCATTGACAGAGGCGATACGCTGCGCTGCTCCTTATCTTACGGCGCCGCACGTGCGCGCGCCTCAAAACTAAAAGGGCTGCCTTGAACAGCTGTGGGTGCCGAGGGGCAGGGCGGCCTGGGGAGCGAGACACATAGACCGAGGGGAAGCGAGAGCGGCGAAGCAAACGTACCGCTAATCTGACCGACAGCCAGAGGTCCGGGCGAACTGAGCGCCGAGCGCTAGGTGAAGCCTCCGCAGTCCGGCGAAGAGGTCCAGCCGGGGTCGGGCACAGTTGTGGGGGCTACAGCAGGCGTGTCAAGCCGCATGCGGCGGGAGGTGAGCCCCACGATGTCCAAAGTCGCCCGCCGAGAAGGCTGGGAGGCCGCCGGTCAAGGAGGTGCCCGGGAAGCAGACGGGCAGTCCCGTCGGTAAAACTCCCACGACTGCGACCAACGTTCCTTCTTCCACGAAACGCATCTCTCGCAGCAGCCTGAGCAAGGGAGACACAAGGTGTGGGAATCCGCAGGCCACTGAAACCCCTTACACCTGCGGCAAGTACATAACTGCACACTGCAACGAAAATGGAGTGCATGAGAGGCAACGACATGTGGCCCGTATTTCTTAGTGACGGGCCACGTGAGCGAAAACTCATGACTGGTACTGCAGTTGATTCGGCTGTGAATGAACCAGCCGTTATCTAAGGAATGCGACGGCCGGTCAACACCTAGCCGGCCGAGGCATGCCCCGAGACCTTACCTGGCCATATCAAAGCGACGGAGGGGAGGGCAGCCGCACTGCATGGACCAAGGGCGCCACAAGGAGAAATACGAACCCAGGCCGCCCCCAGGTAGTCCGTACGCCACAAGGTAAGTCCTAGGGGCAGGCACAAAACACCATGTAATCCCAAGCAAGCACACAAAAGGCACAAGAGGGCACAAGAAACCAAGAGTATCCAAGGTTATCCAAGGCCGAGCACGAGTAGGAAACACCCTACCACTACGAAGCTAAGCTGGCGTGGCACAACTGCACACGTACCCGGATGGGAGGAAGAGAGGGTTCCTTGGTAACGGCTCCCTAGAGTCGCTCCCGGGTTGTGTATATATATATATATACACAACAGATGCTTAGGCTGAAATCGTTAAGCTAAGTGTATCTTCCACATAGTAATGCCTTCGGTAATGTAATTTGTGGAAACAAATGTGAACACTACCCAACTGCAAGAAGCATAGATCCTCATGAGCCCCCGTATCTGCGGCGGCTCATGAGGATCTATGCCTCTTGCTAATATGACTGTGTATCTTTGAATGGTTGGGGTTCTTTGGTGTACAAGTAACACAGATTTCAAAAACAATCTGCATCCTCTGGCAAAAAAAGGTATGCTTACCTCATCAGGGGACACGCTGCAAATATAGTCCCTCCAATGTCGCTGCATCACTCCTACCACATGTCCTGTGGGTGAACGTCGATCAAGAGTGTCTGCTTCCTCATCACCACTATCATCATCATCTGTGAGATATAAATAACATAACTACCGACATCAATAACCATGACGAAGGTCCACTCCAACCCAATGTCCATTATATAGTGCACAATGTAAATTCCATGAAGACTTAATACTTATGGCACAGGGAAAGGAAATTAAATGTAAGAAAACATGAAAAGAACAGGAAAAAGGATAAAAAGGATGATGGCACTATGAATGTGCATTTGCTAAATGAACAGGTACATCTTGAGGGATCTACACAAAGTGACAAAACTAGTACAGTGGAGTCCGCTTAACACGAATTTCTGGGGACACGGAAAATCACTTCGTGTTAACCGTATTTCGTGTTAACCAATATGGCCTCAAAATTGATCACGGCCCTCCCGGCAAGGAAAAAGTGTGTAAGAGATGCGTGCATGAATGAGTACGAGGTTAAAAGTGCATATTATTGTACTATATATGCTTACATTACGTTCAGCTCACTAGGAAAACACAAGGATATGTGTACAGCTCACGTAGTTAATGTAAAATCCATCAGGTAAAATCCATAGTAAAGTAAAAGCAACACGGGCATCTGGCATCGGTAAAAGCAACACAGTCATTTAAAAAACGGGCCATGATCGAAGTCGGTCTTGCGTTATTGACAGCCCGTGTAGAGAGACAATCGTGGATCTCATTAATCTTGTTTTTTCACTTCAAGCGTAGTCGACTTCTGTTTTACCTTGGGGGTAGCCGTGATCGGTAGTTAACTGAATTGAGGGAGTGTTGGTACACGAATGATGCATGAATTCAGTTCAGAAACCCTAGCCAATGAGAAGACGGATTACAACGACTGAAGGCTATTCAGCCAATCACAGGCTAGAGTTCGTTCATGTGTCGTGTGTACTACAGCACGAGAGCGACACGTGCAGTGCCCCTTTCATAAGTCGGTTTTCGGTGTTTGAGACTGGAATGTGTGTTCGTGTTAAACAGGTGAATAATAGTGAAATTGCTCTGGTCGGGAACCGAAAACTGCTTCGTGTTAAGTGAAATTTCGTGTTAAGCATTTCGTGTTATCAGTGAAATTTTAATACATAATAAGAAGGCCGTCAGCCGGGAATGCAAAAGCGGTTCGTGTTAACCGGAAATTCGTGTTAAGCGAGTTCGTGTTAACTGGACTCCACTGTATCAGTTATGTCAGCCATTTGAAAAAAAAAAAATTTCTCTAAAATGTATTTTTTCAAAAAATACCTACCGATGGCATTACTATTAGGAAGATACACTTAGCTCACCGATTTCAGCCTAACATTATTTATTTATTTGGGTTTAACGCCGAGCAGGCGACTAAGGCCATCTTATGGCGGGATGGGTAAAAATCTGGTCAGCCAGACTAAAAGCAAGGTCTTAAGACAAGATGTAAATATATCTTAAAAATATGTCAGGCTAAACTGTTCGCACAAGTCTTTAAAAGAAACATCTACAGACTCTCCAAAAGGGCACAATAAAGAAATTCACATAATCTATGAATGCTCAGATCTTGTTAAAAATATTGAAAATTGTTAAAAATATTGAAAAATTCATTTTTCTCTAAAAGGTATTTTTTCGAAAAATACTTACCGATGACATGACTTTATGGAAATGTCTACTTCTAGCTCAATTTTAGCCTACTTACCCGTTGTGTGCCCACACAACCCGGGAGGCACTCGGGGAACCCCCCCTAGAGGGGCCGAGAGTTGTCTCCCGTTTCCCGCCTTACCAGCTCCGGTCACGAGACCGGCCAGTTTTTTGTGATACTTCGCTCGAAAGCGGCAAGCGGGGCAGGAGGGAGGGTCCTCCGAGTCATGTCATCGGTAAGTATTTTTCGAAAAAATACCTTTTAGAGAAAAATGAATTTGTTTCCTCAAAAACATTACCGATGACATGACTTTATGGAAGAATTGCGATGAGGAGGAGGGTGCCGTGCAACTCTTAATGGTAACAACGCCGTCCTCCCAGTCGCAACCTCCCGACAATTTTAGCGAAGTGCATACCTACGGCGCCCGTGGCGCCGGGAGGGAGTGTTGCGCCGCGGCGATGTCCCCCACTAGTGCGAGATTCTCTCTTTGGCCTGCCAGGTCCCTGAGGTAGAAGCGGGCGAATACAGATTCAGTCTGCCAGCCCACGGCTGCCACGATGTCCTTGACAGCGCAGTTTCGGTCAAATGCGAGGCTCGTGGCCATGGCTCGTACCTCATGTGCGCGAATGTGCAGCCTCTTCGCTCCCTGCGGGGAGATATCTTGATACGTGGAGCGTATAACCCAGCGGAGCCAGGACGAGATCGTCTGGGCTGTTATGTCATTCCTGCTGGGTCTCAGAGGTAGGAAGAGGCGCGAACGCCCTCTGCGGAAGGCTTTAGATCGTCGCAGATAAACTCTAAGGGCGCGCACGGGATCCTGTTGCCTGGTCTCCTGAGACAGAGGGTTGGTTCTTAGCGGCCGTAAGGTGATAACCTGAGGGGCCGTCAGAGGAGACCTGTTCTTGGCCAGGAAGGCAGGGTCAGTGAGGAGTTGAACAGACCCGTCCGCTCGGAACTGTAGGCAGGTAGGCCGCGCCGAGAGTGCGTGTAGCTCACTCACCCGAGAGGCGGTAGCAAGGGCCAGCAGGAAGCACGTCTTACGTGTCACATCTGCGAAACGGGCCAAAGCTAAGGGTTCAAATCTGTCAGAAATTAACCACGTTAGCACCCAGGGCAGGTCCCAGCGGGGAAGGAGTGAGCGGTGTGTTGGGCGCTGGATGCCGAAGTGACCCATAAGGTCGGCTAAGTCTTTGCAGGCGCCCGGGTCTGGGTGTCCAAGGTGTCGATAAGTGTCAGCGATCATGGACAGGTAACCCCTCACGGTGATGGGGGCCAGGCCTAAGTCTCGAAAGAGCCAGAGGAAGAAGTCCGCCAGCTGAGGATTAGTCAGTTCCGTGGGTGACAGGCCGTGCTCAGAGCACCAGGAACACAGGACTCGCCACTTTCCCTCGTAGACTCGGATGGTGGAAGGTCTGCGGGCCGAAGCGATCGCCTCCACTGCTGCACCCGAGTAGCCTCTAGCTCCGAGGGCTTGCCGCACAACCTCCAGGCGTGAAGGAGGAGCCGCTCCGGGCAGGGGTGGAACAGCGGCTGACGCGGTTGCTTGAGCATGGTGCGTGGGGCGGGAAGCAGCAGGGGCGGGTCCGTGGCGAGGCTGAGAAGGTCGGTGGTCCAGGAGCGGTTCCAGGCGAACGGCGCAACTAACAGCAGGACCGCCGAGCATCCCCGAAGCTTGAGAAGGACTTTGGGTACGAGAACCGTCGGGGGGAAGGCGTAAGCCACCAGGCCGTCCCAGGGAATGGAGAGTGCATCGACAGCCCAGGCAAGTGGATCGGGAATCGGGGAGACGAAGAGCGGCAGCTGATGGTTCCACCTTGTGGCGAACAAGTCGACCTGGGGAGTCTCCCACCGGGCACAGATCATCCGAAAGATGTCCTGCCGAAGGGTCCATTCCGTGTGCAGGAGCTGGCCGCGGCGAGACAGCGAGTCGGCTAAGACATTCAGGTGTCCGGGGATGTGTCGGGCTCGAATGGTAATACCCCGGTCCTCGCACCAACGCATCATCCGGTAGAGGAGCATACAAAGGTCGGGAGAGCGAGTGCCACCTTGTTTCTGGATGTAAGCCACCACAGTCGTGTTGTCCGAGAGGACGAGTAGCTCCTGGTGTCTGAGGAGATCCTCCCAGAACTGCAGGGCTTGCCACACCGCCTGCATCTCCAGCCAGTTGATGTGAGTGTGCGCTAAGTCCGCGGGCCAGGGCCCCGAAGTCGAGAGGAACCGAGGAAGGAGATGAGCGCCCCACCCAGTGAGGCTGGCGTCGACACAAAGCGAGGTCTGGGGAGGAGGGGCGGCCAGGGGAACTCCCGACGCTAGCCAAGAGTGGTCGGTCCACCGACAAAGATGAGGCAGCAGCATCTGGGGCACCGGAACCAACGTCGTTAAGTCGCCTGACGACGGGCGCCAATGGAGTAGGAGATGCAGCTGGATCGGCCGGGAGTAGAGACGACCTAGGGGGATAAGGTCCGCTGCGGCGTTCAGCAGGCCCAAAAGCTGGAGCCAGACTCTGGCGGGGGCCACGTCCAGTCGTGCTAACTGACCTGCTAGGTCCGCAATCTTCTGGATCCGAGGGGCTGGGAGGCGCACCGTGTTGAGGTCGGTCGCAAATTCCATGCCCAGGTGCACGAAGCGGCGGGACGGAGAGAGATCCGACTTGCCGTCGTTCACTAGGAAGCCCAAGTGTGCCAGAAGCCGTAGCAGCGCATCCCTGTCCGACGCGAGCGAGGTCTCTGACTGGTTGCGTAGGAGGAGGTCGTCTAGGTAATTCGACGTTGGACTGGAGGAGGACTGTCGGGCCTTGGCGACTACGGCGTCCATCAGCCGGGTGAACACCCAGGGGCTGAGGTTGAGACCGAACGGGAGCGCACGAAACTGGTATACCACACCGTCGATCGCAAAGCGGAGGAACTTCCTGGAGGCCTGGTGCATCGGCACATGCAGATACGCATCTGAAAGGTCCAGGCTGACTGCGAAGTCCAGAGGCTGGACCGCGGCTCTCAGGGCTCGAGCAGTCTCCATCCGGAAGGAGGGGGCCGTAATGTACTTGTTCAGGGCAGAGAGATCGATCACCGGTCGCCATCTCCCTCCAGGCTTCGGAACGACGAACAAGCGGCTGTAGAAGGCTGGGGAGTAGGGGACGCGTACCACCTCCGTGGCGGCTTTCCTCAGGAGGGAGGAGACCTCTCCCCGAAGAGCGGAGGCCTTCAACGGATCGCTGGGGATCTCGGTCCAAAGGGGGGAGCGACGCAAAGGAGGCGGGCTGCGAAAGGCGATCCGGAGGCCGGCCGAGACGGTGTCGCAAATCCAGGGGTCGTCGGGAAAGAGTGTGAGCCAATTTCCGCTGAAAAAGGCTAGCCTCCCACCGACCGGAGACCCCGAAGTGGTCGGTGGGGGCAAGGCTGGGGGGCAGTCAGGTAGCCCGCCCGCGACCCGGTCGCCGGGCGGGACGGGGCCAGGCGGGGACACGGGCCCTGGAGGGTCTAGGACGGCCAAAGGCGGGGGCCTGCTCAGGGGCCGAAGCAGGGGCTGACGCAGCAGCGGGTCTAACCGACCGCGAGGCGCGACCCCTAGCCTGGCGGGAGGACGGAAAGCGGCGGGGAGGAGGAGCACTCACAGGCCAGCGGTCGGGGTTGGAGGCTCGAACGGATGACCAGGTGTCGCCGAAAAGCAGGGGGCCACCCAGCGGAGCACGACGAAGCTGCGCACGCAGGTCAGGTGGTATCCCTCGGCAGGCAAGCAGAAGGGCGTCTCGACGCATCAGGTCACAGTTGGCGGAGGCCGCCATAGCGTTAACGGACGAGTGGTAGGCAGCTCGGTTGGCGACTTCCGCTAAGACGAGTAAATCCCCAAGGAGAGGCGTGATAGAAGGATGCCAAGCGTCTTCCACACGACGAACCAGGGCTTGAGTGAGCAGCTCCAGGAACCCAGCGCAGGCTAAGGTGTTCCGCACCAGAGACGCAGTCAAATCCAGGCCACGAGGGAAAGAACGGCGAAGGAGGGCGGAGCCGCCAGCTTGCGACACGGCTGGGGGGTCGATCGCAGGAAGAGGGATGGAGAAAGCCTGGGAATGACCGGCATACCAATCCCGACGGAAGGCGATGTCCAGGCCAGCCGGCCAGCGACGATCGGAGAAGAACACCGGCTCTCGAGACGCTGGAAGTTGCAGGTGCGCTGAGAAGACATCTCGCAGCTCCTTAAATCCAGGCGGCTGGGGAAGCGACTTGAACCTCTTCACCTGACGCTCGGCATCCACAAAGGCCGAGACCTTCCTCTTCAGGGGGGGAGAGGCTGGGCAGGAGTCCGCTGGCAGAGTGGCCGCGATGATCCTGGCGGCTTCATCCAAGGCTAGGAGGGTCTCCGCCCGGGACGACGACGGAAGGGTCGAGGGGACATCATCACCGACGTCGGAGGGCGAAAGGGAGCGAGCATCCTCCTCCAACAGGGCTGAGACGGAGTCTTCGGGCAGCAAGCTGAGGGCTTCTTCGTCCAGGGGGTGGCGAGAAGGCGGGTGAGGCACCACGGAAGGTCGAAGCTTGGGCGGGGGCGCATCTCGAACCTCGCGGGAAGCCCGGGCATGAGCCGGCAGCGACGACGGAGGCGGGGATCGCCGAGGCGAGCGCGGGAAGGAGCGAGGAGGGGTCCTGTCCGCTGCGCGGGAACGACGTCTGGGTGAAGTACGGCGGACAACCGAAGAGGAGTGCCGATCACGGGAAGAAGGTCGACGATGGCGGTGACGCGGCGAACGCATCGAACGGTGCGAAGGCGAGCGCGACCGAGCGCGCGACGAGGAGAGGCGGGGGGAGCGGCGACGCTCCCGGCGGGGGGAACGATCCTTCCGGCGGCGCTCGCGGGGCGAGCGCGAGTGTCTAGCACTGACGGTGGAACGGGAAAGGTCGGGGGCGCGACTGTGTCGCGTAGGTTGAGGCTGACGTCTCTCCTGGCCGGACTCAGTGAGAAGGGCTCTATGCCGGTGTACAGATCCTCCGGAAGGATCAGCGGGCTTATCGTGGAGAGAGAGAGGAGCAAGGCCAGTCAACGTGGGACGGCTCGTGGCGAACTGCTGCAGGCCGGGCTCAGTGAGGCGGGCGCTTTGCCGGCAAACAGACCCTCCGGAAGGGTCAGCGGGCGTGGCAGCAGTGGCAGTCCTCTGGTCAGCGAACAACGCAGGGTCCCGACGATCAATCCATTCCGAGAGGCCGAGGCGAGGAAGAGCGGTCGTTACCACAGGGGCGACGTCAACAGGAGTGGGACGAGAGATAGCAGACAGAGGTCGCTCTCGCCGGTAAAAACTCCAGAGGTCAGACCAACGGATCTCCGGCCAGGTCGCACAGACATCGCAGAGATGATCCGAGGCGCAGCCCGAGCAAGGGAGGCAGACCGCATGGTCGTCCATCGGCCACTTGAAGTCGCCGCATTGAGCGCAGGTAAGCATTTGGTTCCTGCAACAGACAAAGAGCACAAGGTCGCAAAGGCGGACAAGGGAGCCTAGCCCCACACCAAGGTACTCCAAGCGCCGTAACCACCGGCGCGTAAATAGTGGCTACAGTCTCCCAGAGCTAAAGGGCCTTTAAGGTAGACGCACGGAGTGTGGGTGCCCGAAGGCCCTACGAGAACAGAAACCCTAGTCTACAAGGCAACGTCTTCTCGTAACAGTGAAATACCAAAGGAGAGAAGGCGACTTCCCTCGAGGAGACTCGTAAAAAAAAAAAAAAAAAAAAAGGTCGTGCAAGGCGCCGAAGCGTAAGCTCAACAACTGGCGCCCACGTAGTAGCAAAGCCGAAAGGAAAGCCCAACGGTAGCCGGCTCTCGGCCCGAGGGCCGGCTGTGGGAAACTACCACTACCTTACCTCCGAGACGAATCGGGAACAGGGGGAAGGGTAGTCATACACCTCCACAGCCTAGAGGAGAGCAGCAGAACGACGCCAGCAGAGGCAGGGCACAAGAAGGCAGGTCAGCGCTAGGAGGCGCAGAGCACACGAAGAGGCAACGAGCGTAGGCAAGAGAAAGACCGGTCGAAGCGGCGCGAGAGCAAGGCCAGACACGTCTTCTCTGTACGAGCGAAGTAGCAAAACTGGCCGGTCTCGTGACCGGAGCTGGTAAGGCGGGAAACGGGAGACAACTCTCGGCCCCTCTAGGGGGGGTTCCCCGAGTGCCTCCCGGGTTGTGTGGGCACACAACGGGTAAGTAGGCTAAAATTGAGCTAGAAGTAGACATTTCCATAAAGTCATGTCATCGGTAATGTTTTTGAGGAAACAAAAGAAATTGAAGATTTTGTCCGGGGGAACATCCCGGAACAAAACCTTCAAGAAGTCTGCTGTGAAGTGTTTATATCTCGTGTCAATTAGATCGGCACAATACAGCAAAAAGTGTCAAACAGAAAACTGCTCATCACAGGCAAAACACCATGGACGCTCATCCTGTTTAAGTAAGTAAGAGTGCGTAATATACGTGTGCCCGATGTGGAGCCGAGTAAGGACAGTCTCCTGACGGCGGCTGCTGCAGCGGTAAGGTAGACTGTCGGACACCGTAGGAAGAGCTGCATGCAGCTTGTTCCCCTCCTTTTTGTCCCACTCGGACTGCCACTCGCGGGTTATGTACGCACTAATCACAGGTTTAAAATTACTATAAACAGTCTGTGTGTCAGGGACAGGGTCACTGCGGGCATTGTTGGCAGCAGAATCTGCGATCCTGTTGCCTTCGATGCCCACATGGCCCGGGACCCAAATAAAAATGTCATAATATTCTTTCATCAAGTCTGCGTAGAGCTCTCTAATCTGCACTAGCAGTGGGTGGTCTGCTCCCGCGCCCTGAAGGGCCTGCAGGGCAGAAAGAGAGTCAGACAGAATCAGGAAGTTCCTTTTCCGAGACTGATAGGCATGCATGAGTGCCAGCAGAATTGCCTGCAGTTCTGCACTAAATACAGAGAAATGGTCAGAGAGGCGGAGCTTAAATGGGCGTCGAGGATGGCGAGAAGACACTGCAGCCGCAGCCATTCTCCCATCCTCAGACTTCGACCCATCCGTATAAAGATGACAATAGCCAGGAAAACTTGAAAGGAGTTCATTGAGGTTCTGTTGGTATATGACTGGTGGAGTTGAGTCCTTCTTGTGGGCGGTCAAGTCCAGCAAGATGTCAGGAACAGGTAATAGCCAGGGTGGAGTGATGTGTTGCAGAGAGTCCGAAACTTTGTCTAGGTCCACTCCGGTCGCCTGCAGATGAGGTCGGACACGGAAGGAAAGTGGACGGACAGCTCCCGGAAGGGCATCGTAAATCTCTGCGAACGACGGGTTAAAAACACAATCATAGGCAGGATTGTCTGGATGGGCCTTCAGCTTCAGAACGTAGCTGAGCATGAGGCGGATGCGGCAGAGCCTGAGAGAAGGCTCCCCTGCATCGGCATACAGACTAGGAACTGGAGATGTCCTGAAGGCTCCCAGACATATTCGCAGACCTTGATGGTGAATTGTGTTCAGACGCTGTAGAACAGACTTGGAAACGGAGCCATAATCCAATTTGGACCGAACAAGGGCCCGGTACAGTCGAAGTAAGACAATGCGTTGCAGCTAACACCCTTAGTGGCACTGCAGACCCTGATGCCCAGATTGTCTTCCTTACTGATGCCATGTCTGTCCTTGAGGCAGCAACAGCAAGCAAACTGCCACGTCTACAAGAGGCACTGCAAAACATCAAGTGCACCAGACTGGTGCTGCAGTGGATCCCTTCACACTGTGGCATCTACGGCAATGAAGAAGCTGACAGAATGGCAAAAGCGGGCGCAGAGAAAGAACAAGATGAAAATGGAGTCAGCTTCACAGAGATGAAGACCATCATTAAGTCTGTGTACAGACCACCACAACGGCCCATAGACAGTTACCATCAGCTGTCCAGACAAGAGCAGGTGACCATCTTTCGTCTGAGGACCGGGCACAACCGACTCAATTTCCACATGCACAGACGCTTCCACCTCGTGCCATCTCCCCTGTGCCCTTGTGGAGAAGCAGAGCAGACCACAGAGCACATCCTCCAGGACTGTGGGAACCACCAGCTGCTGAGGGAGGAGATATGGCCAAAGCCCGCCACTCTACAAGAGAAACTGTACGGGCCTGTGGAGGCACTACAGAAGACCACAGATTTCATTTTGAGAGCCAAACTCCAAGTGTGACGGCGTTCGAGAAGAAGAAGAAGAAGACAATGCGTTCTGCACCCCAGTCAGTACGACCAACGACACGAAGAACGTCGAGGGCCTTCTGACAAGAGGTTCTAAGGTAATTAACATGGTTGCAGAAGGTCAATCTTTTGTCAAAGATGACCTCCAAAAACTTTTCCTCCTCGGCCACCTTAATTGGCACTCCAGCAATGTTCAGGCTAGGTTCTGGAAAAAATTTCGTCTGGTTAGTAAAATGCACACAGACTGTCTTTGAGTGCGAGAACCTGAATCCGTTGAGAGACACCCACCCCTGGATGCAATCAACACACAGCTGCAAGCGCCTCTCAAGGGACGCAAGTCCTCGACCTCATGCACACAAAGCAAAGTCGTCCACAAACAAAGAGCATTCAAAATCATCCTTGACGGCCTTTACAATGTTATTTATTTTAATGCTAAATAAAACAGGAGATAGAATGCTGCCCTGCGGGACACCCATCTCCTGTTCAAAGGAGTCGGAGAGGGTGGAGCCCACACGGACATGGAACGAATGCTTAGACAAAAAATTCTGAATAAAAACGGGCAGGTGCCCTTTAAAACCCATATCCGACAAATCAGACATTATACCATACTTCCAGGTAGTGTCATATGCCGTCTCAAGATCAAAGAAAATGGCATAGACATGCTGCTTGTTGACAAAAGCATCTCGGATAAACGACTCAAAGCGGACTAGATGGTCAGTTGTACTATGGAAGTGCCGGAAACCGCACTGGAGGTCTGTGATGAAACCCTGTGACTCAAGATGCCACACCAAGCGGGCGTTGACCAAGCGTTCCATAGTTTTACATAAACAAGATGTCAAAGCGATTGGCCAGTAGTTGCCCGGGTCGGAGGGATCCTTACCCGGCTTGGGGATTGGCACAACCACAGCCTGTTGCCAAGATGGCAGAAAATGACCGGTTATCCAGATATGGTTAAAGGCCCTGAGAAGTACAAGGAGTGAATCCTCAGGCAGATGTGTTAGAAGCTGATAGTGGATGGTATCTAATCCAGCAGCAGAGACAGTACATTTCTGCATGGCTTGCTGCAATTCTGAAAATGTAAAAGGGGCATTATAGTCTTTTGAGTTATCTGATATAATATCACAAGTACAAGACTCTTGCTTCTCCTTCTCTCTCTGGAAGAAGGGTGAATAATGCTCTGTTGAAGAATTATGGGCAATGGTGGAGGCAAGCAAATTGGCCACAGCCTTTTTATCCGTGACCAAACTGGCACCATCTCTAAGATAGCCGGCAGAAGCCGGGCCACCCCTGCCCCTAATTCTTCGAACAGCCTTCCAGACTTTTGGGGATGGAGTCCTAGAAGATAAAGATGAGATGAAGCATCTCCAGGAAGCACGGCGTTCATGTTTAAAAATGTAACGGGCTTTTGCCCGCTGTCTTTTAAATGTAAAAATATTCGCTTGCGACGAATTACGAAAAGCACGTCGCAAAGCAGATTTGCGCGTTTTTTGGGCCTTACGGCACTCTTCATTGAACCATGGTACTCTCGGCTTCCGAGGGAGTGATGTGGAAGTTCTAGGGATGGTTTCACCTGCTACGTCCAACAAAATAGAAGTAAAACAAGAAATAGGTTCTTCAGCTGACATGACCACCTCCTCTGTAAGACGAGATTGTCAGAGGAAGGCGAACAGAGGCCAGTTAGCTTTCTTGAGATTCCAGCGCCCCACTGGCGAATCCTCCTCACAGCTGACCGACGACAGGACTACTGGGAAGTGGTCACTACCACACTGGTCGTCGTGAACCTTCCAGTCAAAGTCCAGCATGAGAGAAGGATCACACACAGTGAGGTCTAGAACAGAACTAGATCCTGAACCTGGGTTAGAGTACGTAGGTGAGCCATCGTTAAAGACACATAGGTTAAGGTGAGAAAAAACATCTTCTAACATCTGACCTCTGCCATCATAGTGGTCACTACCCAAAGGTGAGCATGACCGTTAAAATCCCCCATGAGAATAAAGGGAGGGGGCAGCTGATCTGCTAAGTTAAAAATATCATTACTACAGACCCGCAGGGACGGTGGCAGGTAAACACTGCATATGGTTATGGTCTTTTTCAAGGTAACCCGAGCTGCGACAGCCTGAAGACAGGTGTCGATGCTAACGGGGCTACATAAAATTTGGCTACTAATGAGAAGAGCCACTCCACCCGAGCCTTTATGTATAACGTTAAAACCATTAAAGGACACAGGGTCAGAAGTCTTCAGGTAAGTCTCCTGAAAAGATATTAATGAGGGGTTATCATGGCTTGACTTCGCGAACGAAGATTCTATAGGGCTTGCCCACGTCGTCTGCAGGCATTTTCATGACTGCGGAGGCCAATCCGGGACAGGCAGGTTCGACCACAGTGGCTGCAGGGGAAGGTCTGGTCAGGGTTCTGAGTTATGACAACTCTGTTTTTTCTCCTGAGCCGCTTGTCCTTGAGGTTAGCTCTGCGAGAGTCCTCAAAGGAGACGGCTGCCTTGTGAATGGTGGAGTGCCAGGTGTCACGGTCCGCAGCAAGCGAAGACCACTGGCGGTGGTCGATTTGGCAGGCACTAAGTGACTTTTTGAGACCGTCTTTGTATCTCTTCTTTGGTGCCCCTCTGTCTCGGTGTCCAGTGGCGAGCTCGCCGAATAGAGTGATCTTGGGTAGGCGATGATCCTCCATCCTGGAGACGTGCCCCGCCCAGCGAAGCTGTGTCCGCAGCAGCAAAGCCTCGATGCTCAAAGTTTCCACCTGTTCAAGGACCTCGACGTTGGTGACATAGTCACTCCAGTGAATGCTGAGGATGGTACGCAGGCAGCGCTGGTGAAAGCGTTCGAGGAGTCGTAGTTGGCTGCGGTAGAGGGCCCAGGACTCGGAACCGTACAGCAGGGTGGTGAGGACGACAGCTCTGTACACGCTGATCTTGGTGCCTTTTTTCAGCTGTTGATTGTGCCACACCCGCTTGAATAGTCGCCCGAAATCACTGTTCGCTTTTGCCAGCCTGTTGTCCAGCTCCTTGTCCAGCTTGGCGTCTGACGTGATGATGCAGCCAAGGTAGGTAAACTGGTGTACAGACTTCAGTTCGGACTCGCCGATGGTGATGTGGTGAGGGCGATGCTCTTCCTTGGGTGCTGGCTGATGAAGGACCTCTGTCTTTTTCAGACTGACCTCAAGTCCAAAGAGCTGGGCGGCATCTGCGAAGCAGGACGTAATGCGCTGCAAGGCTCTCTCTGTGTGTGCAACGAGGGCAGCGTCATCAGCAAAGAGCAGCTCACGAATCAATTGGTCTAGGGTTTTGGTGTGGGCCTGCAGTCGTCTGAGGTTGAACAGGCTGCCATCGAGACGATACCTGATGTACACTGCGTCGTCATCGTCGAGGTCCACTGTGGCCTGCTTCAACATCATGCTGAAGAAGATGGTGAAGAGGGTCGGTGCCAGCACGCAGCCTTGCTTCACGCCGTTGCGAATGGGGAATGGTTCTGAGAGGTCACTGTTTAGTCTGACCTGGCCTTGCTGGTCCTCGTGGAGCTGGACGATCATGTTGAGGAACTTTGGGGGACAGCCTAGTCGCTCCAGGATCTGCCACATACCTTGCCTGCTCACAGTGTCAAACGCTTTTGTTAGGTCGACAAACATTACGTACAGCCCTTTGTTCTGCTCGCGGCACTTCTCCTGAAGCTGTCTCAGCACAAAGACCATGTCGGTGGTAATCCTGTTGGCTCTGAAGCCACACTGGCCCTCTGGGAGGTGGTCTTCAGCGATGGCAGGTACCAGCCGATTCAGGAGCAACCTTGCGAGAATTTTCCCAGCAATGGACAGCAGGGTGATTCCACGATAATTAGAGCAGGCAGACTTCTCTCCTTTGTTCTTGTACAGGGTGATGATGACTGCATCACGGAGATCCTTTGGTAGTGTTCCTTTTTCCCAGCAGCAGAAAAAGAGGTCGTGGAGCTTGTTGTGCAGTGCTGGGCCTCCATGTTTCCATATCTCTGGCGGGATTCCGTCAATGCTTGCTGCTTTGCCACTCTTGAGCTGGTGGATGGCTGTGAGGGTCTCTTCGGGGGTGGGCGGTTCGTCCAATTCAACCTTTAGTGGAAGGTGTGGGATTTGGAGGATGACTGTTTCTTGAACAGTGCGCTCAGCACCGAAGAGGTCCTGAAAGTATTCCGACCAGCGGTTCAAGATGGAGGTATTATCTGTGAGGAGTGCCTGTCCATCAGCGCTTCGCAGGGGACTTTGTACCAGGTGCCTAGGGCCATACACTGCTTTCAGTGCTTCGTAGAAGCCCCTGTAGTCACCATTGTCAGCGCAGAGCTGGGTCCTCTGTGCGAGTCTGGACCACCACTCGTTCTGGAGTTCTCTAAGCTTGAGCTGGAGACTGCTGCAGATGAGGTGGAAGGCAGACTTCTTCACAGGGCAGGAAGGCTGGGCTAGGTGGGCCTGGTGGGCGGCTCTTTTTTTTTGCTAGAATTTCCTGGATCTCTACGTCGTTTTCGTCAAACCAGTCTTTGTTCCTCTTTCTAGCAAAGCCCAAGACTTCCACAGAAGATTTTTCAATAGCAGTTTTCAGTTGTTCCCAGAGTGTTTCAGGGGAGGAGTCTGCTGGATCAACTGTGTCTTTGAGCATGCGCTGTAAATCGGCCTGAAGGGCAGCTTTCTTGTCGTCACGCTGAAGGCTGGCAACATCAAGCTTTTTCTTGGGGGGGCCCCCTTTCTTGGGTTTCAGCTTGAGGCGGAGCCTGAGTTTGCAGCGAACAAGGCAGTGGTCAGTGTGGCACTCTGCGCTGGGCATCACTCTGGTGAGGAGGACGTCACTGCGGTCCCTCTGACGCACTAGGACATAGTCGATAAGGTGCCAGTGCTTGGAGCGAGGATGCATCCAGGTGGTCTTTCGACTGTCCTTTTGCTGGAAAGTAGTGTTGGTGATGACAAGTTGCTGCTCTGCACAGAGCTCCAACAGTAGGCGACCATTGTCATTGCAGTTCCCAACGCCATGCTTGCCGAGGACTCCTTTCCAGGCTTCAGAGTCTTGGCCCACTCTGGCGTTGAAGTCGCCAAGGATGATGACTTTGTCGTCTGCAGGGGTGCTCTGCAGGAGGCTGCGCAGGTCAGAGTAGAACTTGTCTTTTTCTGCAGGCTCTGCCAGGAGGGTTGGGGAGTACACACTGAGAAGGGTGACGTATTGCTGGTGTCTCAGTGGGAGGCGCATGGACATGATGCGGTCGGAGTGACCCGTTGGTAGGTTTTCCAACTTCGTCGCAATGGGGGTCTTCACCATGAAGCCCACGCCTGAGAGCCGTCTTTCTGATGCAAGCCTGCCTGACCAGTAGAGGGTGTAGCCAGCGCCAAGTTCTTGGAGGCTGCCTTCCTCCGGGAGGCGTACTTCGCTGAGCGCGGCAATGTCGATGTTTAACCTCCGCAATTCATGGGCAATGAGGGCGGAGCGACGCTCAGGGCGTCCGCTGTCTGCTGTGTTGAGCATGGTTCGGATGTTCCAGCATGCTACGTTGAGTCCGGTCGTGGTCGTCATGAGAGTGGATCCGTTGTTTTTTCTTGTTTTCTGACCGCATGAGAAGATGCCCGTTGACCGCGGCTAGCCAACTGGGGTTACGAGGGGATGAGCTTTGGTTAGGCCACCTTTTCTAGGCCCCTCTCCGTGTGGAGCAAGCAGTGCTGTCCCTAGAGAAGGCTGCTTGGTCGTTCAGGGTGTGCCAAGTGACGTTGTCATCCCCAGGTCAACATCAGGTGACCAATATCCTGAACTGCCTGCATGCAGGTTTGAGACTGCGGCTTCCAGTGACATCTTTCACCTGCCGTTTTGCCCCTCGCCCGTCGCTACAGGACTTGGAAAGTTCAGTGTCATAGTCCGTGGGCGTTTCCTAAAGCCTGCGCGGTGGGGCTTTTTGGTGGAGTGCAGTGTGCGCAGTACTGGCCCCACCCTTTAAACCCTTGGTTCGTTTGCCATGGCCTAGCAAGCTGGGACGGTGGCATCGAGGTCCTCAGGTCGTAGGTTTTATATCAGACTGTCCTTGTCTTAGTCTCTGGCTCAAAAGCCTTCCCCGGAGACACGGGGGCTTTGATGTCAGGGGTTTCCTCCCTTAGCCTTTCCGCAGCCAAGCGGCCAGGCCTGCAAGGCAGCAGGGGACTCGTGGGGGCCGGGGTCGTCTATGTCCCGTGCAGATGTGAACATCTGCCCACTGCCCAGACGGTGACACTTACCAGAGGAGAAAAATCCAACGCCGGAACCCGGTATCGAACCTCGCACCTTTGGCATTGGAGGCAGACGCCTTAACCACTGCACCACTTCCCCGTCATGGGCAATGAGGGGTTATAGAACTTCACTAAAAGACGTAATTCCTCAAAGTTAGCTTGAAAACCATGACAATTCCACTGAAGCAGAGAGTACATGATTATGTCTTATCTGGGGGTGAAGAGTTTTTCCCCCCTTTTTCCTTTGCCTTGGAAGGAGTTGAAGAAACAGAGGGGGGCCGGCTCCAGGGCCTCCTCTGGTTCTTCGGAGATGAAGGGGGTGGAGCTGCCGCAGCATCAGTAACAACAACTTCCACTCCCTCCAGCCGCTCCTCCAATGCAGCATATTTGTTTTGAAGGGGGACATCAGTGTTCCCCGTGCGCACAGCGTCCCATAGATTTCTTAGACTTCTGGTCCTGGGCAGCGTTCCTGCCACTAGAGTTAGCGGACTTAGAAGGCCGACCAGAGCCAGAAGCCTTTGGAGTTGACAAACCAACAGGTTTGGGTGGGGGCTGAGGATTAGGGGCAACAGAAGACGGCACTACCGGACTGGCAGTGTCCGCCTTCTGCGTTCCCTGGCTCCTTGTCACCACCGGAGGAGGGTTACTCTCCATGGGCGAGAGGAGCCGAGGCTCTGCCCCCAACCAAGAAGTTGGGGTTTGACATGAGAAGTCTTTGGTGGGGCGCTTGCCTGCCACCGCTGCACTGAAAGTATACACAGAGGTGTTAGAGGTTGGGGCAGCCGCAACTGCACCAGGACCTTCAACCAGTTTTTTGGCATCCAGAAAGGACAGCCCCTTCTCCACACACACCTGCTGAATCTTGCACTCAGATATCCAACGAGGGCATTTCTTGTCCGAAGCCATATGCGCCCCCTGGCAATTCACACACAGGGAGGTGGCTGTGCAGGACTCAGCAGAGTGTCCTGTCTTAGTGCAGCGGGCGCATAGAGCCTCTGCCTGGCGGCATGTCTTCTGCTCATGGCCATACTTTTGGCACTTAAAGCACCAGAGGGGGAGAGGGACGTACTTTTTCACTCTCAAGGAGTAGTAACCTCCCCAGATGGTAGTAATGGTAGTAGGAGGGGTGGGGGTTACGTCAGGATGATGGTAGGGAGACGGATCTCCCCACCACCTCGCTTGGAAGCGAAGCGCCTGACGTAAGTCACCCCCTGAGACTTAAGGTTTCGTACAAGTTCATCTTCTGACAGTTCTGCCAAAGCTTGATCTTTGATTACGCCTCTTGACGAATTCGTAGTTTTGTGAGGTGTGACTTCCACAGGAGTGTCTCCGATGGAAGAGAGCCCCAGCAGCCCACTGTGCCCGGGTACGGCACTCTACCAGCAAGTCACCATACCTGAGACGCTGGGCATCAGGCCTGCCAACACGGCTCCTGAGGGTCTCCCCCACCAGAAAAGGATGCAGCTTGTAAACAGGTTTCTCCTTCACCTTGCTATGGACAATGAGGAAGCGAGGCCATACGGCCGACGCCTGAGGCGTCGCTTCCTCACAGTCAGAGTCACTGTCATGTTCAATGTCGGTGGCTATGTACCGCTTCTGTGCCAGTTTTTGTTTTTTTGTTTTTTCCATATTATAATAGTAGAGAAATTCATCCCCTGGGGGTCCCCGCCCGCCACCGAGCCCAACAAGGGAAAGTGCAACTGTCGGCGGGTCTCCAGCCGACGCACAATGGAGACTGCCCAAAAGATATACTCAAGGGGGTAAGCCCGATTGAACCGTTTGAGCCACCGCCTTCTATCACACTGTTGAATGCAGGGAATACTGGCGTAAAGCACCTAAAAAGCAGCAGAGGCTATAGCATGGTGCTCCGCATAGCAACCCGCATGTCAACAGTGGGACAGAGTTCAACGTGACAAGAGCCGATTGATTAGGCCGGTACGACTAGCCTCCCGTTTAGGTAGAAGTCAAGGCCAAAGTGGAGTGTTGGCACCAGTGAGCCGCAACCCAAAGGGAACCTCAGCCACCAGGATCCTCTTCTCCCCCGACACGGGTCTCCAAGCACGACAAACACTTGGGATCCAAAGGACCAAAAGCTCACGAGTATTTTTAAGGACTAATCCAACATGGTAGGACCTGGGTTAGCACAGCTCCTTAAAAACCGGACCAGTGAAAAAGACTGAACAACATATCTGCTGACATCAAGTCCTAATCCTGGACAAAGATGGCACCCCTCTGCTAGCCCACTCAGTCAGTGACTGAGGAGACTACCCACCCACCCCACATGGAGGCTGGTGCCAAGTGGGCTCAGCCTAACAACCCTTGTGTATACCTAACAAAAGGGAAGCAACTCCTACTATGGTGTTACCATAAACATGAGTAGTCTCCCTTACAGGCCCACGTGAGAAGTGGGGCCACACCAGTCTTACTCTTAGCTTACTGGCGGCAAGCGGGGCAGGCTAGAGGGCTCTTTGAGAAATGCCATCGGTAGGTATTTTTCAAAAAATACATTTTAGAGAAAAATACATTTATTTCCTTGAAACGACCTACCGATGACATTACTATTAGGAAGAATAACGAAAAGGAGGAGGGAGCCGCCAAGACCACCCTGCCACTGCACAGTGCTCATCGGAAAACAACAGGAGCATACTCCCGACGATTTCAGCTAAGCATTACCTAGGGCGCCAGAGGCGCCAGGCTGGAGTACTGGTGTGCAGCGAGGTCTTCCACCAGGTTCAGTTGCCTTGCTGGCCAGAGAGATTCCTCGGGTAGAAGCAGCAAGGTGGAGTCTGCGCGCCAACCCACCGCCGCAATCAATGTCCTTCAGCGCACAGGTGCGAACAAAGTCGACGCTCGAAGAGGCCACTCTGGTCTCTTGAGGCGAATCAGCAACCTCTGTCCCCCTGTCGGGGAGAGGACTCTCACCAGGGTCAGGTTCTCTCACTAGCCAGAGGGGTCCCCCAGGTAGAAGCAGGCAAGGTGGAACAGCACACCCACCCACCGCCGCAATAATGTCCTTCAGCATACACATGCCGCTCTGGCCTCGTGAGCTCTGATCCGCAGCATCTTTGCCCCTGCAGGGGAGAGGTCCTCATCAGCAGACCGGATGACCCACCACAGTAATGACGAGATCGTCGGCACCTGCAACGTCCGTCCTGCCGTGGGTCCAGGGCAGGAAACGATGGGACTGGCCCCTCCTGGAAGACTACAACCTGCGCTGGTAGATCTTCAATGCCCGGAATGGGTCCTGTCGACAGGGTTTCCAAGAACAGTCAAAACCCCTGGAGAGGGCGCAGAATGGTCACCCGCGTACCGACGGAAGGGATTGATTGATTGATTGTACATTGCTTAACGTCCCGACAGCAACAAGGCTTTCTCAGGACGTGCCTGCACTGCTTGTGAAAAAAAATAAAATAAACAGAATATTGAATGTATGTCGCGAGCCGGTCAAATACGTTAAATAAACCTAACACATGGGGCCTAAATAAAGCTAAGACCATTTAGCAACACACATCCAATATCAAGAGCTACAGGCAGTGCAGACAGTAGGGAGAGTTTTAAAAAGGCAAATACAGGTGAATGGACAAAGGGTAGACAGAAACACAAGCCCCAGAATAGAGAGAAAAACCCACCCTGTGGGGCTGACCAGGGTGACCCTGGGAACTAAAAAATACCTAACCCCACCCAAGTCCCCCAGGGCAGACCCGGGTGGGGTTCCGACGGAAGGGAGTCTGACCTTGGCCAGGTGGGCCGGGATAGGCAGGAGCTGTACCGAGCCAACAGACCTGAACTGAAGACAGGCTGAGTCTACCGACAGGGCGTGTAGCTCGCTCCCGCATACTGCCGAAGCCAGGGCCAAGGGGGGACAGGTTTTCCTAGAAACAACTGCCAGCCGTGCCGAAGGCAAAGGCTCTAACTTGTCCGTATTAAGCCAAGGCAGTACCCAGGGTTGGTCCCAGCGTGTAATCAATGAGCGAAGGGATGGCCGCTGGCGCTCAAAGCAAGCCAACAGGTCCGAAGATTCTCGCATGCTCCTGGGCCTGGCCGCCCCCCGGTGACGGCACGAGTTTGCACATAAGGCGCAATAGCCTGTGATGGTAACGGGTGCCAGGTCTTTTCCTGGAACAGCCATAGGGAGAACTCGGTCAGTGGAGGCATCGTCAGCGCCGTGTTGGAAGGTGCTGAACCCGCGCACCTGGACTGCGGGACTCTCCACTTGCCTTCGTACACAGGCTGAAGAGAAAGCCTCCACCGCTGCATACGAGAGCACTCTCGCTGCGAGGGCCTACCGCACAATCTTCAAGTGTGTAGGGAAAGTCTTTCCGGGCACGAGAGGAAGAGGGGCCGTCTGGGCTGTGCCAGTATTGCACAGGGAGTGGCAGCTCAATATGAGTCTCCGAGCGAGGCTCAATCAAGTCACCAAACTTTGTCCCATCTGACCGGTTCAACAAAAAGAAGCACCGTAGCGCAGCCCTTTAGCGTCCGCAGGACCTTGCATACCAGCACTGTGGGAGGATAGGCGGAGGCCACAAGACCCTCCCAGGGGATGGACAGGGCGTCTACCGCCCATGAGCAAGTGTCCGGGAGGGCGAGACAAGGACCGGGAGGTGCCTGTTCCATCTCGCCATGAACAGGCAGATCATGGGTGGCTCTCCACGTGCACAGATCATCCTCAATACTCCGGGCTGAGCGACCACTTGGTATGACGGAGCCGCCCAGGTCACGACAGAGAGTCCGCGAGGACATTCAAGTGGCCTGGAATGCGATGAGCCTTCGAGCGATACCGTGGGCCCAGCAACACAACATCAACTGATACCGGGAGCATGCAGAGCGCTGAGGTTCGCGTGCCACCTCGCGTCCGAAAGTAGGACACCACTGGTGAGTTGTCAGACAGAACCAGCACCTCCTGGCGCCCAGGAAGCATCGACCAGTTGACAAGTGTGAGCTAGACTGCCGTCAACTCCAGCCAGTTGAAGTGTTTGTCCAAGAGCTCTGGCGGCCACCAGCCCGAGACTGAGCTGAAGTCCGGCAGCAAGTGTGCTCCTCCGCCAGAGTGACCTGTTAACGTGTAGAGTGAGAGCTGAGGCGGCGGGGAGAAGAGGGGCACCCTCGTCCGAGCCAGATAAGTCCGTCCACCCTGGCAAGGTCAGCCAACGCAATGCACACCTGGCGGGCGAGGACTGCTAACAGCAGGAAGCATTTCTCTGGCCGCCTCATGGAGGCAGGGTTGGGAGCCGCGTGCCCGGCTCTGGCCACCCTTGCATCCACAAGCCACGGAGGATCCTGGGGCTTAGAAACAGTTCAAGGTGAGTGCCCGGAAACGGAGGATCCCCCCCGAAAAGGCGAAGCCCAGGTAGCGACGCACCAACAGCTGCGCAGGGACACAAGAGAAGCATCTACGAGACCGAGGCTGACGACAAGTCCATGGGCCTAATGGTGGCCCGCATGCCCTCGCTGAGTCCAATCGAAGTGTGGGCTGAAACAAACTTGAGTAGCCCTGAAGGGATATAACTGGGTGCCACATGCCATCTAGATTGGTATCATCCAGGCGGCTGGAGAGGGTCGGAGTCGTGAGCAAGACCACCTCCGTGGCAGCCCTCTGGAGTAGAATAGTGATCCCGCTCTGACACGGGTCAACGGGGACTCAAGATCACATCGGAGAGTGTCTTAGCAGAGAGGGTTGCCGGTAGGAGATAAGCTTCCACTCAGAGGAGAGGATCCAAGGGCGGAATAGCTTCTTTTACATCACCACCAGTCTGGTTTTCTCAAGAAGTCAAGTTCTTTACTGTTTTAATTTGTTTCTGAAAAGAATTAATTTCTACTGAAGAAGTTGAAAGGGTACAAAGCTGGCTAATGAACTCATCCAATGCCTTTCTCCAAACTAGCTATATCGGGTCACCTGCATGCTCTTCTGAAAGCGAGACGATGTGTGTGTTTGCATTTTAGTTCATGCATGCACGCGCGCTCCAAACATCTCCAAGAGACATAGATCCTCTTGCACTCTCCAGGCGCATGAGGATATATGCCTCTTGGAGATGCGCATGTCTGTGTGAGAGAGAGAGAGAGCACGCACTAGAGAGAATTACATCATATTTAGAGTATTATGTCAGCATCTGCGTGGTGACGGAGTTGCCTCTTTTACGTCACCGCCACTGACTTTCTCAAGAAGTCAAGGTTTTTTAATGTTTTAATTCTTTTCTGAAAAGAATGAATTTTTAGTAAAGAAGTTGAAAGGATACAAAGCTGGCTAATGAATTCATCCAATGTCTTTTTCTAAACTAGATACGTCCAAAATTTCAAGTAAATAAATATGACAAAAATTACGGACTCTAATCTGGGTCAACCGACTTCCTATAAACGGTTGTTTATGTCTTCAATGAAACATTCAATTACAATATGCTCAGAGGCTCTCTTAGCCACCCTCTAAGAAAGTATTTTGCCAAGTTTCAAGCTTGCGTGTACAGAAATATCGGAGATTCTCTTGTTTACATACATACGCGCCAAATGTACGTTCAGCAGCGAGGTCAGCGTAACTAGACATGACGTAATTTGTATCTTGTTACTTCAATTGTTAGAGGTTTAGGCCTGCCCGCCTTTGATATCATGGACATGCTATTAAATTCGCCCCACCGTGACCCTTCCTAAAAAGTCCCTTCTATACTTAAAAAAATTAACGTTTATCGCCTTAAACATATAATCATAGTGACATGATTCAACTTGAACCCCTTCCAACATGAAGCTACCAGTACTGTAAACAGTTGGCTGCAAGGGGTTAATATTACAGACCATATAATAACCCTTTACTGCTTGGGGCACAGCCATACATCCAACTGCAAGAGGCGCAGATCCTCATAAGCCCAGTTGCTGGGGCCTATGAGGCTCTATGCCTCTTGCTGGTTCTATTCATACCTGCATTCCCGAGGCAATAGGGATGCAATGATTGATACAGCATACTGCTACTACCATAAACTACCTTCGCTTTCTTCTGCTATCCTGACAGCCAGGGATCGCGCCCGCCACTGCGACTTGGGGTAGATCTCAACCACCACGTCATCCCCGTGCACAGCGCGGTTTCTGTCCTTGGCTCCCACGATCAGGATGTCGGCTCCACTGTTCTCCGTCATGTCCGTCCTGCACAGTGTAAAGTAGCCATGTTGTACTGTAACAGCTGGGCAGTATACATAAAAGGCAAACCACAAAAAGTATGTGTTCAATGCAGTGATGAATTTCTATAGGCTTGTGCAGAATTTTAAAAAACAAACAGTAAGCAAATGGTTCCTAGCCCAGCATTAACTTTAACTAGATTAATCCCTTCACTGCTGAGGCAAGGCCAGCTCTACCCAGCTGCAAGAGACATAAATCCTCATGAGCCCCCACATTCGCGGGGGATCATGAGGATTTATGTCTCTTGTAAGTTACATGTATTTTGTGCCTATTTTTGGCCCCATTTCACTTGTGTTCTTCACGGGAATGTCGGTCAGTGTGCAGTGGTTTCAGATGCTATAGTGATCAATGGCTGATCAAAGCTGAGCCTGATGGCAAAAAAGAGTTTTAAAATACATAGCAGCACTTACCCACTTCTGACCACAAAGGCTTCAGCGATGGCATTGAATCGATTGACATTCAGTCGACCACTGACAAAACGACCAGACTTCAAGCCTTCCTGTAGCACCACCACAGGCAAATAGCCAGTGAACTTTTTTCCTGGAAAATCACACTCTTCATTATTATTTACCATACAAGCTAATAGTCAAGTTTAAGCCAGCCCTGACACAATACCACTGGATATGGATTGATCAAATATATTTCAAGGGTGGTGCTTGGTGCCTGTAGGCGCCACGCTATTCTGGCACCACCCTTGACTTATCATGGTCGATCTGTCTCCTGAACTGCAATGTAGCCTTCAGAGGACAATTCTCAAATTTTGGATTTTCAACATGAGGGCTCAATGCACTTAGTGTATCATCATCAACACATCTGATGCAGATTCAGATTCAGAAAACTTTATTATCCCATGCCAAGTTGACTAGGGAAAGTTTGAGATGTGCTGCACACAGAAACACAGCCTTATGCCGCTTATCTGGATGCAGTTTGTCCTGAATGAGTTAACCTCTCTTGCTTTTTTTACTATCGGTGCAGATTTACTGCTTGCACAGCAAGATTTACTGCTTGCATTCACTTCAGCTTTTCTCTTGCACCTGGGAAAAAACTTCTAGAGGGGCAACGTGTCAAATCTGTATTTGTACCTTCTTTGCGAGTGCTTGCAGCTTCGGCAAGAGAAGTATACAGATCTTGGATGGCGGAATGCCCAGCCCAAAACTCAGCCAGATATTTCTTCAGTGTCACAACCAGAACGCCAAGCTTCTGCATGCGGTATGTTTCTACTGCCTGTACATAAAAAATTTAAATGATTGAAATTTGAAAACAGCTCAAAGACTACCTATGCCCCACGAGTCATGGCCAGCAAGAGACATAAATTCTCATGAGCACCTGCGGATGCAGGGGCTCATGAGAATTTATGCCTTTTGCAAATGGGACAGGCTGACTGAAAGACTACTCAATCTGAACAAAAAAAATTCTGAAATTCAATTTCTGGGATTTTGAATGTCTCAGGATTGAAGACCGTCTCCTGTGATAATGAGACACATCACAAACAATTTAGCAAATGTAGAAACAATCGAACCTTTTTCTGTCCTGAGCATAATGCTAGAGGCACCAAGATAATTATTCTGGCACTACCCTTGAACTATTTTAGTCAAACGTATTTCACACACTGGTGTATTCCGAATGATAAAGGTTATCCCATTTAACCCCGACACCCCATAGCAGGAGACAGATTAAGGGTAGCATCAGATTAGCTTGGCACCATCAGACGCTAATCTGGCTCTACCCTTGAATTATCATGGTCAATTCATCTCCTGCAACTGGTATGTATTCATTATTTGACACCTGACAAATTTGAGAAATATGGTTGGGAGGTTAAATGGGTTAAGGAGAGCAAACAACACATCGGCTGATGTCACTGCTCGATAACATGCTGCTTCATGGGTATTTTCACAAAAAAGCTCTCACCTGTTCACTTTCTGTCACCATGACAACTGGGATCTGTCCTGCCAGGTGGTCATACAGCCATTCTGCTGCTCTGAATGTTGACCTAACACAAAAACATTCATCAATACTTTTGAATAATATGACATGTATCTGACAATACCAATCTCAATGCACAAACCTTTATGAAGAATCACTGCTTTTAGGGCAATGTATGGGTGTGTGCCTTGTGTGTGCCTTGTGTGTGCATGAGTGCATGTGAGCATATGTCCCCACCTCTGCTCTGTGTGTGTGTATGCGTGCACACGCATGCATACATTTGTGAGTGCATGTACAAAAGTGTGCATGTGTGCTGGAAATGGTGCATATGCTGATTTGCAACATTTTCACAAGCCTAAAATGTATTTTTCTCTAAAATGTATTTTTTCGAAAAATACTTACCGATGGCATTACTAATAGGAAGGTACACTTAGCTTACCGATTTCAGCCTAAGCATCCATTGTGTACACTACACAACCAGGGAGGCGACTCCAGGGAGTCCTTACCAAGAAACCCTGAGTGGCATCCCTTGCCTCCCTATATGGTCACATGTTTGGCAGTATCCCACCAGTCTTTGCCTTAGCTCAAAAGCGGCAAGCGGGACAAGAAGGAGGGACCTCTGAGTAATGCCATCAGCAAGTATTTTTCGAAAAAACACATTTTAGAGAAAAATTAATTTTTCTCTAAAATGTATTTTTTCGAAAAATACTTACCGATGACATGACTCTGAGGTCCCTCCCTCCTCCCCGCTTGCCGCTGGTAGCTCCGTAGACAACTGGCTAAAGGATGCACCACGTGGCAGGTGACTGGATGGGCATGGGAGGCTACTCTCGTCCCTGTTAGGGATCCCCGAGAGCCTCCTGGGGGGACCCTTCGGGTCTTAGGCTAAAATTGGTAAGCAAGTAGACTATTTCCTGACAGTCATGTCATCGGTAAGTATTTTTCGAAAAAATACATTTTAGAGAAAAATTAATTTGTTTCCTCAAAACACATTACCGATGACATGACTGTCAGGAAGAATGTTGAAATGGAGGAGGGTGCCGCACAATCCCTTCAGAAACCTCGTTAGGGACAAAACAGCCCGTCACTCCTAATCACACACTCCCGACAATTTTAGCGAAGTGCAAACCTAAGGCAGCGAGGGCGCCTGGAGGGAGTGTAGTGCCGCAGAGATGTCGCCCACCAGAGTGAGGTTGTCGCGCTGGACTGTCAGGTCCCGGAGGTAGAAGCGGGCGAAGGTAGATTCGACCCGCCACCCCACTGCAGCCACAATGTCCTTAACAGCACCGTTGCGGTCAAAGGCGAGACTTGCGGCCACAGCGTGAGCTTCAAGGGCGCGGATCCTGAGTGTCTCAGCTCCCAGTGGGAAGAGGTCGCGATAGGCGGACCGTAAGACCCAGCGGAGCCAGGAGGAGATCGTTTGGGCCGAGATTTCGGTTCTGCCGGTGAGCAGCGGCAAAAAGAGACGAGTCCGTCCCCTCCGCACGGACTTGGAGTGACGCAGGTAGATACGAGGTGCGCGCACCGGAACTTGCTGCCGAGTCTCCCGAGGAAGGTCGGGCCCATCAAGCGGCCGAAACGTGATGACCTGAGGCGCCGTCCAGGGAGATCTAGTCTTAGCGAGAAAGGAAGGATCCGTGAGCAGTAGAACAGAGCCCTCCACCCGGAACTGCAGGCAGGAAAGTCGGGACCAGAGTGCGTGGAGCTCGCTGACGCGGGCCGCCGCGGCGAGGCCACCAAGAAGCAGGTCTTCCGAGTCACGTCCGCGAAGCTGGCCAGGTGGAGCAGTTCCAACGGTCCGAATACAGCCAGGTGAGGACCCAGGGGGGGTCCCAGAGGGAACTAGCGAGCGGGGAACCGGACGCTGCAAGCCAAAATGCGCCATAAGGTCGGCCAGGTCCTAGGAGGCACCAGGGTCGGGCCGGCCGAGGAGATGGTAGAGGTCGGCAACCAGAGAAGGGAGACGCGGATCGTGAAGGGAGCCAACCTTGGTCCTGGAAGGGCCAGAGATGAAGTCCGCGAGCTGAGCTGAGGCGTCGTCAGGTCGACGGGGGAGAGGCGACGGTCCGAGCACCAGGAACGTAGCACCCGCCACTTACCCTCGCAGACACGTCTGGAGGGAGGTCGGCAGGCTGTAGCGAAAGTGTCCACTGCCGCACTCGAGACAAGCCAGGCGTGTAGGAGAAGACGCTCGGGGCAGGGTGGAAGAGCGGCTGGCGGGGCTGCTTGAGCATCGTGCTCGGGGTGGGATGCGGGAGGGGAGGAACCGTGGCAAGACTGAGCAGGACGGTAGTCCACGACTGGTCCAGGCGAACGAGGCCACCAGAAAGACTGCATGCATCCCCGGAGCTTGAGCAGGACTTTGGGGACCAGGACCGACGGAGGGTAAAAGCGTAAGCGACGAGTCCGTCCCAAGGGAATGAAGGCGCACCGACTGCCCAGGCCAGAGGGCCGGGAAATGGGGAGACGAAGAAGGGAAGCTGGTGGTTCCATCTCGTGGCAAAGAGAACAATGAGGAGAGACTCCCAAGGTCGCAGATCAGGCGAAAGATGTCCCGGCGCAGGGTCCATTCCGAGTGGAGAAGCTGACCCCGCCGTTAAGGGAGTCGGCCAGAACGAACAAGTGACCAGGAACGAGACGCGTCTGAAGGGAATGCCGCGGTCCTTGCACCAGCGAAGGAGTCAGTAGAGGAGGATGCAGAGGTCGGGGAAGCGGGGCCCTCCCCGCTTCTGAAATAAGCAAAGACCGTGGAGTTGTCAGAGGACGAGAAGCACCTGTGCCCGAAGATCGGATCCCCAGCGCGGAGGGCCAGCCAAGGTGCATCCAGTTCCAGCCAGATGATGTGCCGGGAAGCCAGGTTCGCGGGTCCAGCGGCCGGACGTAGAGCGAACTCGGAAGAAGGAGAGCGCCCCACCAGGCGAGACTGGCATCTACGCAGAGAGAGAGATGGGGCAGTGGCGAGGTCAGGGGGATCCCGGAGCCGAGCCAAGAAATGTCTGTCCCGCGAAGCCGAAGGGGCCGCAACATAGGAGAGACCGGCACCAGGGTAGAGAGATCGCAGAAGGACGGCCTCCAGTGGGGGAGAAGATGCAGCTGGAGAGGACGGGAGTACAGCCGCCCGAGGGGAGGGAGATCTGCCGCCGCACTCATCAGACCGAGGAGCTGGAGCCACACTCTGGAGGGGACAGCCACTTCCTGAGCTACCAACGGGCAAGATCGGCCAGTGTCCGGATCCGAGGCTCGAGAAGACGCACCAGGAAGCGGTAGGTCACAAACTCCATCCCCAGGTGAACAAGTGGCGAGAGGGCGAGAGGTCGGACTGTTGGCGTTGACCAGGACGACCAGGCGAGAAAACAGGAGGAGAAGAGCATCCCTGTCCAAAGAAGAGAGACCACCGACTGATTCCGCAGAAGCAGGTCGTCTAAGGAGGAGATCGGGCTGGAGGAAGACCGACGGGCTCTGGCAACCACGGCGTCGATGACCCGCGTAAGGACCCACGGGCTGAGGAAGAGACCACACGGGAGAGCCCGAAACTGGAAACGGTCCCATTGAAGGCAAAGCGTAGGTAACGGCGGGGTGCGGGAGGCATGGGGACGTGCAGAAGCATCGGACAGATCCAGGCTAGCGGCGAAGTCCATGGGCCGAAAGGCGACGCGAAGGGCCCGGGCTGTCTCCAAGTGGAAGGACGGGGCTGCAAAGGACCAGTTCAGGGCGGGGAGAACAATGATCGGCCTCCACTTGCCTCCAAGCTGGGGACTACAGGAACGGCTGTAGAAGACGGGGGAGTCGCGCCGAGCGACGAGCTCCGTCGCAGCTTTCCGAAGAAGAGCGGAGACCTGCCCGCGAAGGGCGACGGCCTTGGTCCGAAGGACGGGAACTCGGTCCACAAGGGGGAGCGCTGGGCCAACGGTCCGAGATAGCTTCTTTCAGAGACTGCCAGGCAGGGCCGAAAGGCGCGGGCACCAACAGGAGCACGGTAGAGCTGCGACGTCACATCAAGGGGAAGGCCAGGGCAGGCACGGCGGACTACATCACGCCGCAGGTCACAGCAGGCGGCGGCTGCCAAGGAGGCCTGGAGATCCGACAGCAGGGGAAGAAGGGAAGGGAGCCAGTCCGCCATGAACGGAAGGAAGGCTAGGGAGCAGGGGGCGGAGGGTCCGAAGCCATGAGGAAGATCCGCTTGAGCTGGTTAGAGCTGCCGCAAGCACGAGCGCCGGCGGAACCACCGGAGTTAGCGGGCACAAAGGGTAGCGAGTGGCCAGTGAACCAGGGAGCCGAAGGCGATGTCGACATCGAAGGGCCAGCGGCGAACGGAGAAGAAGACCGTGTCAGAGGCGGAACTCGCTGGAGGTGGGCAGAAGAGCGTCCCGAGGTCACGCTTCTTAACCTGAGGGGCAGCGTCTACAAGGCAGCAGCTTCCTCTGAGCGGCGGCAAGCGCGAAGAGACGGGTCGCGTCGCTCCAAGGCGCGTAGAGACTCGCCACGAGGAGTGGACAGGGCAGGAGGACGCCGAGTCATCCACCGGAGAGGGTCGGGGGGGACGCTGGAGGCAAAGGGCGCTGAGAGCGGGGAAGACGGCTGTACCGAGGAGAACGACAGCGCCGAGCACAAGGCGAAGGCCGACAGGAACACCGAAGGGAGTCGAGCGGGCGGGTGACGAACGCCGGGTCTATCCACGCGACGAGGGCTAAGACGTCGATCCCCTCTTGCAACTGGGTGTACCCAAGAGGACACCCATCCAAGTGCTAACCGAGCGCGACGTTGCTTAACTTCGGTGAACAGGCGAGAACCGGTGAATTTAACGTAAAATGGCCGTAGGCGCCTGGGGGTTCGGTCCGAAGTCCCGAGGTGTATGAAAGACGACCAAGACGCGGTGCCCGTGGCTCAAGGAGGGGGGCACGTAGCTGGCTGGGCGCCTCGCGGAAGGAGTCAGCGGGCTTAGAAGGAGGGGCCACAAGGCCCACTAGGGTACTAAAAGGCGACAAGGTTCGCGGTGCCCGGGGCTCAAGGAGGGGGGCACATAGCGGCTTGGCGACTCGCCGTAAAAGTCAGCGGGCCTAGAGACTGGGCCGAAGTGCCGAAGCGTGTACTAAATGGCGACAAGGTCGCGGTGCCTGGGGCTCAAGGAGGGGGGGCACGTAGCCGGCTTGACGACTCGCCGGAGGAGTCAGCGGGCTGAAAAGCTGGGGCCGAAGGGCCGACGCATGAACTAATTGGCGACAAAGGTCGCAGTGCCCGGGGCTCAAGGAGGGGGGCACGTAGTCGGCTGGGCGACTCGCCGGAGGAGTCAGCGGGCTTAGGAGGGGCCGAAGGCCGAAGCGTAAACTAATAGCGACGAAGGTCGCGGTGCCCGGGGCTCAAGGAGGGGGGCACGTAGCCGGCTTGGCGACTCGCCGGAGGAGTCAGTGGGCTTAGGAGGGGCCGCGAGGCCAACGCGTCTACTTTTTCCTTCTTTTTTTTTTTTTTTTTTTTTTTTATGTAATAGGCGACAAGGTCGCGGTGCCCGGGGCTCAAGGAGGGGGGCACGTAGCCGGCTAGGCGACTCGCCGGAGGAGTCAGCGGGCTTAGAAGTAGGGCCGAAAGGCCGACGCGTGAACTAATGACACAAGGTCGCGGTGCCCGGGGCTCAATGGAGGGGGGCACGTAGCCGGCTTGGCGACTCACCGGAGGAGTCAGCGGGCTTAACGCGTCTACTAATAGGCTACAAACTTACCAGGGATGCGAGGCATGTGCTATCCCAAGTCCGAGGGAAGCTTGAACAATCCCACCGTGCCGCGGTAGGTCCCAAGGAAGGCGGACAGTCGCGGGTCGCTCGCCGGTAGAAACACCAGAGTAGAGACCAAGAACCTCCGGTCAAGAGGCGCAGCCAGCGCAGCCGATGACAGAGGAGCCGCCGGCACCTGGTAGACACACTGTGTGGCGGACACTAGGCCACTGGAAGTCGCCGTACTGGGGAGGGGCGCACTTGGTAACTGTAACACATACCCATACATGAAAGGCGACCGGCGGCGGGTAACTAACCCCGCCATTTAAAGCTCCGAAATTAAGTAATGAGCGAAACTCACAGCGAAATGCGGAGAGAAAACAAACAGTAATTCGAGCCAAGCACGACGTCCGGCCCAGCAGAGCGAGACGTAGGAAGCGGCCGCGACTTTACCTGTCCATGGCGGAACGGCAGAGTGACGAAGCACAAACCACCGGACACTAGGTCACTGGAAGTCGCCGTACTGGGGAGGGGCGCACTTGGTAACTGCCACCCATACCCATACATGAAAGGCGACCGGCGGCAGGTAACTAACCCCGCCATTTAAAGCTCCGAATTAAGAAACGCGCGAAACTCACAGTGAAATGCGGAGAGAAAACAAACAGTAGGTCAAGCCAAGCACGACGTCCGGCCCAGCCAGGCGAGACGTAGGAAGCGGCCGAGACTTTACCTGTCCATGGCAGAACGGCAGAGTGACGAAGCACAAACCACCGCGCGCGACGGGAGTCTAGAAGGCTCCAGGCCCAGCAAGCTGCATGAGGCACAGACGTGGCCAGGCAGAGAAGAAGGAGGCCACGCAAGGAAGAGGAAGACGGAAGGCAAGGAGAAGGCAAGCCGGTGAGGAACGGTCGCACCGTACACAGTTTCCGTGAAGGTAGGGTCCTTAGGCTAACAGCGAAGTAGACAACTGGCTAAAGGATGCACCATGTGGCACGTGACTGGATGGGCATGGGAGGCTACTCTCGTCCCTGTTAGGGATCCCCGAGAGCCTCCTGGGGGGACCCTTCGGGTCTTAGGCTAAAATTGGTAAGCAAGTAGACTATTTCCTGACAGTCATGTCATCGGTAATGTGTTTTGAGGAAACAAATACTAATAGGAAGAATAGTGAATAGGAGGAGGGTGCTGCCCCCTATGCCATCTCAGAGCGTGAATTTGCAAGGAACAATCGCACTACGCATGCATTAAGGCATCGCGGCCCCCCCCAAGCACCCACTCCCGACGATTTCAGATAAGCGTGACCTACGTCACCTGAGGTGCCGGGAGGGAGTGCTGCGCGGCCGAGATGTCCGAGCGGGCGAAGGTGGATTCAGCCCGCCAGGCCACGGCCACACCAATGCCTCTCACTGTGCAGTTGCGATTAAGGCAACACTCACTGCCACCTGCTCGTCCCTCGTGTGCCCGAATGCACATCATCTTCGCCCCCTTGGGGAGAGATCTCTGTACATAGCCCGGGCTACCCACTGGAGTCAGGACGAGATCGTCTGTGCGGGGAAGTCACCACTGCATGAAGCCCAGGGCAGGAATACCCGCGCGCACACTGTCTGAGTGGCTACGTTTTGTGCAGGTAATTTTTCAATGCCCGGAGGGGGTCCGGCTGATGGGACTCCCAGCACTGGTCTGTCCCCTTGAGTGGCCGGACGGTCAACACCTGGGAAGCGGCCACCGGGGGCTGATTCTCAGCTAAAAGGTCGGGTCAGTGAGGAGCTGCTAAGAACCATCGGCCCTGAACTGGAGACAGGAGGGTCCCGCTGCAAAGCATGGATCGCGCTCACCCTGGACGCTGTGGCGAAGTCGAGAGAAAGCAGGTCTTCCTGGTATGGGCCCCGAGCCGCGCCAGGGGCAGAGCGTAGAACCACTCTGAGTTGAGCCAGGTTAGCACCCATGACAAGTCCCAGCAAGGTATCGGCGGGAACCGACAACTGAGGATCTAGGTGCGCCATCAGATCTGAGAGGTCCCTGCAGGCATCTGGGTCTGGCCGGCCCAAGTGTGGGTATGCGATCGCAATCATTGCCTGGTAACCTCTGATGGTGATGATGCCAGGTTTTGCTGGGAGAAGAGCCACAGAAGAACTCGGCCCGTTGGGAGGTAGTCGGGTCCTTCTCTTTCTCTATTGTGGGGGTGAGCTGCTAAGCTGCACACCAGGACTGGAGGACCTGCCACTTGCCCTCGCAGACGTTATGGGTAGAGACCCTGCGAGCCGCTGCGATCGCTACCACTGCTGCCCTTTGAAGCATCTTGTGGTGAGGGTCTGCCGCACCCTCTCCAAGCGGGCAGTAGCAGCCGCTCCAGGCCCGGGTGATAACGCCTGCTGGGGCAGCTGGAGCCTCGTGCGAGGTGGGGGAAGCATCAGGGGAGGGTCTGATACGAGGCTCAGATGGTCGGTGGTCTAGCTCTTGGTCCAATTGAACGACGCCACGAAGAGCAGAACTGTGTTGCAGCCCTTGTGCTACTGGAGCACCAAGGATTTAAGGACGGAAGACAGGAACGCGGAAGCTACCAGACCATCCCAAGGGAAGGAGAGCGCGTCCACTGTCCAGGCCCGTGGATCCGGAAAGGGCGAGACAAGGAGCGAGCGCTGTCTGTTACGCCCTGTAGTGCACTGGTCGATCCGGGCCGACTCCCAGTGTGTGTCGAGCTGCCTGCAGCTGTCTGGGCGCCGGGAACACTCCGTGCACGATGCGCGAGGGAGTCCGCAAGTTTGGCATTCAGGTGGCCCGGGATGTGCCACGCTCGGAACGCAAAGCCACGACCCCTGCATCGCAGGAGGACATGGTACAACAGGATGTAGAGTGTGGGAGAGCATGTCCCGTCCTGGATCCAAGGGTAGGCCACTACTGTCGCGTTTTTGGAGAGAACCAGGAACTCCTGGTGACCGAGGCGATTCCCCCAAGCGACGAGTACGAGCCAAACGTTCTTCAACTCTTGCCAGTTGATGTGTCCGTCTGCATGGATTCTTGGCCAGCTGCCTGAAGATGTGACGAGCACCAGCAGCGGCGCGCTCCCCAAAAGGAGAGGCTTGCTCCCGTGCAGATGGAGAGCGGGGGCAGAGGGGAGGAGATTGGCACACTTGACGCTAGCAAGGACAGAATGTCCACCACTGGAGAAGAGGTAGGACCCGGACGCCTCTGGGATCAGGACCGCCAGAGCGACGGAGGCTGGGCGCCAGTGGAGATGTCGCTGCCCCTGTATCGGCCGAGAGTAGGGTTTGCCGAGGGCCGGATGTCCGCTGCCGCGTTCAGGAGTTCTTAAAGTTGGAGCCAGGCCCTGGCCGGTAAGGTTTCCACGCGATTCGCTCGAAGCGCCAGCGCCACTAACTCTGGAAACCGCCCCACGGGGAGCCGCACCCAATTGAGGTCGGACTGGAACTCCATGTCTAGGTGAATAACCTGCGGGGCAGCGAGAGGTTGGACTTGCCCCCATTGACCTGGAATCCAAGCTAGCGAAGAAGGGTCAGCAGAGTGGCCCAGCCCTCCACTAAGGCTGCTACAAGCTGGTTCGGAAGGAGTAGCTGGAAGTCGGCCTGAGGCCGTCTGTCCACACCCGGCGACGAACCCGTCGATTAAAGTGGTGTCACCCACGGGCTGCGGTTGAGGCTGAAGGGCAGCACCCGGAAATGGTACACTCCGCGGCCGGCAAAGCGCAGATACCGCCGGGAGGCCAAGTGCACGGGCAAGTGTAGAAGCATCCGCTAGGTCGAGGCATACAGCGGAGTCAGGGGTCGCACCAACGCTCTCAAGGCTCTGGAGCCAGTAGCCGCCCCTGGGTTAGTTACTGGGGTTAAATGCCGAGCAGGAGCCTAAGCCATCTCACTGCGGGAAGGTTAAAAAACCTGGTCAGCCCGACTAAGGTCTTAAGACTAGATGTAAACAAACCTTAAAATTTGTCACGCTAAAATGACGCCCGAGACCTTAACGACTATAGACCCTCGAAGGATCAGAACTATGAATTCCCATAGTCTATGAATGCTCAGATCTCGCTAACAATATTGCATTCCTTCGATAGACTGAAGAACTTGTCTGGGGAAAACCCCAGAACAAACCGCCCCTTGTGGACAACGCAGAGGCAGCCAAGTGACAAGAGATAACCTCCGCGGCTGCTTCCCGGAGCAGAGAGAACATCTCGCCTTGAAGAGACTCTGCCTTGAGCTGGTCGCCCAGAGCTCCCATCCCCAGGGGGGAGGCCGCAACGGAGAATGGGTAGAGTCCAAGCCGGTCGTCCCAATGCATCAGGTCGCAATGATGGCAGCTGCCCTGGAGATGCCAAGGCACGAAACGCCGCCCAATTCGCCGCTACTAGCCCCGAGCGAAGCCACATAGAAGAACCAAGGACGGACGATTCCCGGTGTCTTCCACGTCTCTTACCACGGAAGGCGTCGCCCGTCCTAGGAAGACCTACACCCGCCGAGGAGCTGCAGACCTGAGTAGCGTCATCCTCAGTCTGCAGGGCCCCGTGTGCGCAAACCCCCAGGGTCTCCCGTCGAAGCCATGCCACCCTGTCCAGAGTAGGCAGGAGACCGGAAAAGCTGGGAGCGATCAGCATCCCATTGCTGGCGGAGCTGACGTCCTTTCAGCCACCTGCTCGGCGTTAAACCCAAATAACTAACTAACTAACCCTTTCGGCCAACCATCCGGAGTCTGAAGGAGGTGTGCCGCAACACCACCGAGGGGGTCCGCAAGCCAGCCGGCTGAGGGACGGAACACGCCACTAGGCCAGATAGCTCGGAGCTGCAAATGCCGAAGAAGCTGCCCGGGAAGTCCGCGTGCTGGGGGGCACCAAGCGAAAGGTCCTCCTGACCCAGAGTAGATGCCGCGACCTCCAGGTAGAGGGTGAGAGCCTCGACGTCGCTGAACGTGGTACGCGGCAGGGGAGTCCCAGAGGGAAGGCCGCAGCGTGTGGACCTATGAGCACCTGCTCCCGCGACGAAAAGCTGACCAGGGAAACGGGGGAGTGCGGGGGGGGGGGGGAGGGGGGGGGGGGGGGGGGGGGGGGTGTTCAGGGAAGGTCAAGGGGATGCCTCAGCTGAAGCCATAGAGCCGCTACTCCCAAGTGGGTCCAGCTGCTGAGGGTGAGGTAGACGAGCCCTAGAGGAAGAATGCCCCATGGAGACACGACGTGATGATCGGCTGCTCCCAGACGTCGCCACGGGGAGCCGGCGCCGGGAAGGGAAGAACACTGTGAGGGACGAGTTCCCTCCTACGCAACGGGGAGGCGGAGCAGGAATGGGGAGCGGAGAGATCCAACGAGCCCGGAGTCTGCAGCATGCCCCACAACATACCTGCTGGCCCTGCAGATCCCGCAAGCTGGGTCGTCAAACCGTACCGGCAAGGCCACCGTCAAGCCAGATCGGGAACAAGTCGCCAAAGCCCCCAGAGTCCGGCGATTCCTCGGGACCTGGCCGCAGGGTTAGCACGCTGCCGACTGCGTCTCAATGAAGGGAGGTCGCAGCGGATGCCTCGGGTTCCGGGAAAACTGCCATCCACCGGGAGGAGGGATGGCCGACCACTCCTGCGTTTAGTCCTGACGGGGAAGCACATCCCGTCGACGCCTGACGGAAGATCTAGATGCGCCATCTTTCTCTCTGTCGGAGTGGCGGGTCATATCCGGTTGAAGAGCTTCCTCCACCACGTAGAGTGGCGACCGCGGTTGCTGTGTTGTCGATTCCATCTCATGGCAAAGAAGTTGATCATGGGTGTCTCCCAGGTTGCGCCGATCATCCGAAAAATGTCTGGACGCAGCGACCACTCAGTATGGAGAAGCTGACCGCGTCGGGAGAGGGCGTCGGCTAGCACATTCAGGTGACCGGGGACGTGACACGCTCAGAGAGTGATGTCCCGATCCTCACACCACCGGAGCACCTGGTAGAGGAGGATGCAGAGGGAGGGAGAGCGCCTTGCTTCTGGATGTAGGCGACGACCGTGGAGTTGTCCGACAGCACCAGGATCTCCTGATGTAGAAGGCGAGGTTCCCATGCAAGGAGGGCTTGCCAGACCGCCTTCAGTTCCAACCAGTTGATGTGTCGGGACAGCGAATCCAGGGGCCACAGGCCAGAGGCAGTCTAGAACGACAGAAGGGGGTGTGCTCCCCAACCAGAGAGGCTCGCGTCAACGCAGAGGGAGAGGGTGGGAGGTGGCGAGAACAGCGGCACTCCCATCGCGAGCCAGGTGGAATCTGCCCAGCGCAGAAGGTGAGGACGGAGCATAGTTGGGATCGGAACTGGAGCCTCGAGGTCGGAGGTCGTCGGCCGCCAGTGAAGGAGGAGATGCAACTGCAGCGGACGGGAGTAGAGACGCCCTAAAGGGATAAGATCTGCTGCGGCACTCATCAGACCCAAGAGCTGAAGCCACTGCCTGGCAGGGATTGAAGTCAACTGGGACACCTGCCGCGCTAGATTCGCCAACTTCAGGATGCGAGGTTCCAGCAGCCGGACGATGTTGAGGTCGGTGCAGAACTCCATACCTAGGTGTACGAAGTGGCGCGACGGTACGAGGTTTGACTAGCCAAAGTTGACCAGGAAGCCCAGCATCTCGAGGAGCTGAAGCATGGCATCTCGGTCTTCGTTCAAGGTGGACTCGACCTGGTTCCTCAACAGCAGGTCATCCAGGTAGTTGGACGGGCTCTGGCTACCACGGCGTCCATGATGCGAGTGAAGACCCAAGGGCTGAGGTTGAGGCCGAAGGGGAGCGCGCGGAACTGATAGACCACACCTTCGAAGGCGAAGCGTAGATAACGTCTGGAGGCTGGGGGCATGGGGACGTGAAGGTACGCATCCGCGAGGTCCAGGCTGACTGCGAAGTCCATAGGTTGCACCACGGCATGAAGGGACCGAGCTGTCTCCATGCGGAAGTGCGGTGCTACGATAAACTTGTTGAGCGCCGACAGGTCGATAACAGGACGCCACCTGCCGCCCAGCTTGGGCACAACGAAGAGCCGGCTGTAGAAGGCTGGGGAGTCGTGTCGAATCACAACCTCTGTGGCCGCCTTCCGAAGTAAGGCAGCTACCTCGGTGCGCAGGGCGTCCGCTTTGAGCTGGTCTGTCGGGACCAAGGTCCACACCGGAGAACGTCGCAGCGGGGGCGGATATCGAAAAGAGATCAGGAGTCCTTCTGAGATGGTCGCGAGAATCCAAGGGTCGTCCGGAATCAGCGACCGCCAAGCGGCGCTGTGAAGTGCGAGCCTCCCGCCGACAGGAGACCCCGAAGCGGTCGGCGGGGCCGAGTGGAGAGACAGTCAGTGGGCCCTGCCCCGCCCAGGGCGACGGGCAGGCTTGGGCCAGGTCCTGGTAGCGGGCGCGGAGTCGGAGCCCGGGAGAGGACGGGCGCGGAGGAAGGCCAGAGGTCTGGGGGGGAGACGTCCACCTCTGGTGTAGGACAGGTGATGGGTCTTGACACCTGCAGGGTGCGACCCAGCGTCCTGCGGGTAGGCTGAAAGGAGGGTGGAGCAGGTCGGCTGGGCCAGGTGTCCTTATTCGCTTCTTTTACCGCCAGCCACGTAGGACCGAAAAGTAGTTCTCCGCCAAGGGGGGCCTGCCGAAGTTGAAGCTTCAGGTCCTTAGGGAGCGGGCAGGCGCGGAGAAGGGCATCCCGACGCATGAGGTCACAGATGGAGGCTGCGGCCATGGCGTTGACACAGGTGTGGTAGGCGGCGCGGTTACCGGAGACGGCTAGGGCGAGTAAGTCTCCCAGCAGCGGCGTAAGGGACAGATGCCAAGCCTCTTCCACGCGACGGACGATGGCTTGTGTCAGGAGGTCAAGGAAACCCGCCGACGCTAGAGCGTTGCGGATGAGAGACGCTGTCTGATCGACGCCGGGAAGGAGGATGTGACGTGCAGGAGTAGCCGCTAAGGACCAGGCGGGGGGGGTCCGGCTTGGGCAGGGCGCAGGCGAAGTTCTGTGTGTGTCCCGCATACCAGGTCTGCCGAAAAAACATGTGCAAATCTGAGGGCCACTTGGTGTCCGTGAAGAACCTGTTGGGGCCCAAGGAGCCCTGCGCGAGGCGAGCGGACAATGCGTCCCGTATGCTGCCGAAGCCTGGAGGTTGGGGAAGAGACTTAAAGGTCTTGGAGTGTCGCTCAGCGTCAACGTATGCCACGACCTTCTTCTTCAGCGGTGGCGAGGGAGGGCAGTCTTCCGCCTGGAGGCACGCGGAGATGATACGAGCTGCCTCGTCCAGGGCGCGGAGAGTCTCCAACCTGTGTCCACCTGCCGAAGGCTGTTGATCCTGATCAGTATCGTCAAGGTCAGGGTGAGACAGACTAGAACGTCTTTACACAGCAGGACCAAAACCGAGTCCTCAGGGGCTAGGCTGAGGGCGTCATCCTCTACGCGCACAGCGCGTGGGGGGGATCTTGAACAAGGTAGGAGGGAGCGGCCAGGAACCGCCACGGGTTGGGTAGACGTCGAGGCCTTGGGAGGGGACCTTCCCGCAGGGGAGCAGTGCCTAACAGAGCAAACTGGCGATGGTTCCCGAGACGAAAACCGAGACTGGCGTGAAGTACGACGAGGTGACCTGCTGTCCCGCGGGGAGCGACTGCGGCGGGAGCGGGAACTCCTAGAATGGGAGCGTCGCCATGAGTGGCGTCTGACTGTGGAAGACGAACGTCTAGAGCGGGGAGGAGAAGACGGGTGCGCTTTATGCGAGGATAATCCCAAGAGGGGGGGACGCGACCTGGCCTGACGACCAACCGAATGCATGTCGCACCTGGAAGACGTCCGAGAGGGCCGGCTAACACGGGAAGAGCGGGACGTAGACCGTCGGTGCGGTGACCTGTCCCTCAAGCGCGATCGGTGGCGAGAAGAGTGGCGGCGATCAGAACAAAACCGGGAAGGAACTTCTCGATGTAACGCTGCCTCTTGCGTACTGTAAGCTGAAGAGCGGGAGAGCGTCCGGCGCATCTGCTCTTCTGGTCGAGGAGTGCGAAGTTCCTGTGCGGAGCGCCGATCTCTTGCGTTAGGCGTGCGGGGAGGCGGAGGATCCACCATCTTGGAAGCAGCTACCTCCGGGGCTGAGACAGGTACCGGTGCTGAAGCCTGTTCCTGAACGATATCTCGTGCCACCGAAGATGACGGAACCCGGCAGAGGCCACTCGTCGGGTCTGTGGGAGCTGCCGGATTAGAAGAACGGGCTCACGACCAAAGTCGTGGCGTTGACTGTTCTGTTGACTGGCAAGAACCACTAGTCGGGTCTGTGGGGATTACCAGCGAGGCAACCTTGTGCCGAGAAGAGGGCTTGTCTCAAGGCTTAACTTTTGGAGCTCGAGGAACTGCGACCGGGCAGTGGCCACTAGGCGGTACTGTGGAAGCTGCCGGCGCAGGAGGACGGGCTCGCGGCCTAAGCTGCGGCGTTGACTGTCCTGTCACCCGGTAATAGCCACTATGGGACTCACCGGTGTTGCAACCCCTTATCCGTTCTGGTGTTGGCTGTTCGCGGGGGTAAAAGCTCCATAGCTGAGTCCACTGCTCTTCCAGCCAGGGGGCGCAGACCAGGCACGGATTCGAGGAAGTACAGGCGGAACAGGGAAGGCAAAATTCATGTTCATCACTCGGCCATTGGAATTGTCCACATCTAGGACAGGTACGGACTTGCCAACTGCAAAACATAGTGTACAATAGAAAAGCGAGCGAAAGTGCCCCCACAGGCACGCAATATGAACCGCGGAAACGAACGAAGAAAGTTCACGGCGTATGCTGACGCACGGCGCTCTACCCTTCCCCTGAGCGCCGGAGGGAAGCAGTGACCGAGATTTTACCTTGCCATAATGAGGAAGAAGAGGCATGTAAAAGGACGGGACAACCAGTGTAGACCGGGCGCAGTCCCACCAAAATGACGCCGAAGACCGGTTCCCGTCAGTCCAAGGTCTGAACAGCGTAGCACCCAGCGACGACAGTCACAACCGGCCGACGAAGAAGGAACAGCGCCGCGAGTCACAGGTAGAGAGCAAGTCTACCGAAGTCCACGAGGCTAGCCGGGGTTGAAGCCAGAGGGCACCAGCCGAGGCAGGCACTAATGGCCGGACCGGCCCACTAGTGAGTAAAGTTCACAAGGCGCTGTCACGTCCGAAAAAAGGCACACCAAAGGCATCCAAGTCAAAGGCTCACAAGCGGGAAAAAACAAACAAACACAAAGCTTCCACCGAAGAAGATACAGTCCGAACATAGAGAGGCACTGAAGTACACAACCTACTCTTGGACTAGCAAAGAAACTGACTGAAGTAGTAAGCGCTGAGCGCATGCGTGGTTGAACCGGAAGGGAGGCTACCCGGGTTTCCGCCTAGGCTATGGCGCCCCTCTCCTGCCATCATGACCATACTCGTACACAACAATTAGGGGGCTAAAATTAGACTAGCTAAGAAACCATTCCTAGTTGTAATACCATCGGTAATGTGTTTTGAGAAAACAAAGTCACAACAGTGATGCTGCCTAGCGCCAGAGGCGCCGGTCGCTGGCACACACCGAGACCTTACCTAGCCATCTCGCAGAGGCTGGTGGGAGGGAAAAACCCGACACGCAGAAAGCGGGAGCGCCATACCTGGGAGACGGGGGCCGCACACGTCAGGCCAAGGCACCGAGTCCGCGATGGAAGTCCCAGAGGTCCAGTAAACACGCGAACTCGTCCGATGGGACCCAGAGAAGAACCACAGAAGTAACAACAGTTCAAGGCACCCGAGTGCAATAACACACAGCCGGGAACCGAGGCTCCAAGTAGCAGGTACAACCGGCGCAGAACCCTACACAGCCATACGGAAAACTGCAGAGGGCGAACGCACGTCTGCACTTCACATCCTTACGTGCTTTCAGAGAGCACCAAAAGAAGAAGCACACAAGTAACAACACTTCAAGGGCTCCGAGGAAAGGCTACTAATACACAGCTGGGAACCAAGTCTCTAAGTCGAAGGTACAACCAGTGCAGAATCATACACAGCCGTAGGCTGAACACTGCAGCAGGCTAACACACGTCTGTACTCCGTAAGCTAAGAGAATAAACTGGCGTGTCTGCACAGAGCAGTTACCCATATGGGGTGGGATGGGAGGCTACTCGGGGTACTGGGTCACTGCGCCCCTAGCTTGCCTCCCATGGCCCTATAGGTACACATCGTAAGTTTTTGGCTAAAATTATGTAAGCCAAGAGACAGTTCCTTGTAGTAATGGCATCGGTAATGTTTTTGAGGAAACAAAGGCCCTCCTCGCGACCACCGCTCCTTGTGCATGCCACGCATGTACCACACATCTGCCCGGAGGAGCCAGTCGAGCCCGGCAGGCAAACATCGTGGGTGTCACTGTGCCAGTGTAACTGTCCACGCAGGTCATCACCTGTGTACTGTAACAGAAAGCAGACAGGAGCCGCCGGGGGAGTGCAGGGACCTCCGTAAAGGACGTGTGCTCACAGCCGGTCGCTGACATAGTACTCGACCAATGCCGCCGCCGTGGAAAAGTCGCCGGCTGAGAGGCATTAACCGAGGCATTACCTGGTCATCCCCAGCGAAGCTACTAGGTAATCCCATCAGTGACCAACCACAAAGTAATCCACACAAAAGGTAATCCAAGTCGAACACACAACCACACGGTGTCCACAGGTAATCCCACCATACACAGCCAAGTGTAGAGACGAAGGCTGAACACAACCGTTCACGGTGAGCTAAGCGAAAAGACTGGCGGGATACTGCCAAGCACGTGACTGGATAGGGAGGCAAGGGAGGCCACTCAGTGTTTCTTGGTAACGACTCCCTGGAGTCACCTCCCTGGTTGTGTAGTGTACACAACGGATGCTTAAGCTGAAATCGGTGTACCTTTCTATTAGTAATGCCATCGGTAAGAGTTTTGAGAAAACAAAAACACTTGTTAACGCTAAAAAACAACCCCAGCCGTCTAAGCAACATGGATACAAAGTGGTGTCAGCAAGAGGCATTGATCTTCAAGAGCCCCCACAACTGTGGTGGCTCATGAGGATCTATGTCTTTTGCTGTTGGATCATGTTCAGTTTGCTCATCAATGAAACGTTAAACTAAAACTTCATTCCTAGCATCATGAAATGCTAAAATGTAACCTAATCTGCCAGTCAGCGATGGACTCGTCAGGATCTTGCAGGCAGTGAGTGTACTTCTGAAACTCGTTGCAAAAGAGGACGACCCCAGCGCCAGGAGTCTGCACCAATCGCTGTAGTCTAGACGCCAGCCTTCTGCTGCCCTCGTGCTGCACCTGAAGAGAGAGCCAGAGTAACCCACACTTGTTGTCTCCCTCAATTTGCTACAGTTTAGCAGCGGTATAAAACTGAGGGAGACAATGAGTGTGAGGAGAACCATCTTCTTCTCAGATTAGCCATGATTAGCCAAGGGTTGTGCCAGAGTAGCTTAGCACTACCCTTGAACTATCATGGCAATTCATCTTCTGCTGTCAGATCTGAAAGTGACTGTATTAGACAATACAGTAAATACTGTCAAACAATACAGCTAAAATAAACTCAAACAGAAGACGGTGAAAATAAACTCAAAACAGCACAGTGAAAACTGACACAGTGGGCAGCTGTCTGTGTAAAGACGACACCCTGAACATCTGGCAGCTCAAACATCTCCAGGAAATCTTTGGCCACCTGACAGTCTGGCACAATGTAGTGGTTTGCTTCACTTGGCAACATTGGGCCATCTGAAACAGACAGCAGTACAACACAACCTGGCAAGAAGAAAGTGGTTTTAAAAGACAGGTGCTCTCTCAAGAGAAGTCTTGAAGGACAGAAAGTATTGTTGTTTCTTGTTGTCAATGTCATAATGAACTTGTTTCCTCAAAAACATTACCAATGCCATTACTATAAGGAACTGTCTCTTAGCTTACATAATTTTAGCCAAAAACTTACGATGGGTACCTATAGGGCCAAGGGAGGCAAGCTAGGGGCACCGTGACCCAGTACCCCAAGTAGCCTCCCGTCCCACCCCATACGGGTAACTGCCCTGTGCAGACACGCCAGTTTATTCTCTTAGCTTACGGAGTACAGGCACAGGACAGGAGTCGCTGGAGGTCTCTCGTCGACGGCCTATACCCGGGGAGGGGTGACAGGCGTAAGTAAGTAAGTTACGGAGTACAGACATGTGTTAGCCTGCTGCAGTGTTTAGCCTATGGCTGTGTATGGTTCTGCACCGGTTGTACCTTCGACTTAGAGACTTGGTTCCCGGCTGTGTATTAGTAGCCTTTCCTCGAAGCCCTTGGAACGCTCCAGGATGGACACAGCTTGGACCTTGGACGCCCGCTCGCGCGTTCGGAGCCCACGTCGACACGTTCCTTCACGGACTACGGACTCCCGCCAGCAGTTCCACGGCTCAGCAATCCCGGACCCTCAGCGTCATCGCCCGCCCCGCTCCTCAGTCTCTGCCCGTCGTTCCCGCGCTCCCTGCCCGGTGACCAGATCTGCTTCGGGCTCCTTGTTTCCTGGACACCTCGACCTCGGCCTTCCCCTCAGGTCTCGGAGGATTCCCACTCGCTCCCTCGCAGTCGCTCTCCTCGGATTCACTCCTCGTCGCGGCGGAGCCTGCCGCCTGCTCCCTCAGCGCCGGCCTCCCGTGCCTCCCGAGGATGATGACGCCCTCAGCATTTTTCCGGACGATTCTGCTTCAGCGCTCCTTAGCCGTTCGGCCTCCTCACCCGCATGCTCGTCGGATGCTCCTTCGTCGCTGACGTCCTTCTGACAACTAGGTCGGAGACTCTTCGTTCCCTGGTTGAGGCGGAGCGCCTTGTCACTTCTTCTCTTCCCCTGGGAGCATGCCCCCTTCCCCGCCCCCCCCCCCCCCCTGCTCCCAGAGGAAGCTCTTGGCCTGGTGGATGCTGACCATCCTTCTGGGAGGTTCAGGTCCTTGCCGCAACCCCCAGGGTTCCGGGATCCTTGCGACGCCTTCTCCAATCTCCTACAGCAGGGCTCCGGCACGGATGGGGTCTTCTTCTTCTTCTTCTTCGACGCCCGATGGCCGGCTGACTTGGTTTTCGCCTTTCACCAAAGTTGGTACGCCAGTCCCTCGCAGAGTTTCGCTACCGCCCTCCCGGCGGTGGACCCTCTGGCACAGCTACGCGCAGGTGGACTTCGCACTTCGCGGCGTTGCATCCCACCTGGTCTGGAATGGACAGCGTCCCTCTTCCCCAACGCCCTCGCCTGTGCAGGAGTTCTCGACATGGCTACTCAAGCTGTCGTCTCTCGTGTGGAGGAGGCCTGGCACCCCTCGATCACGCGCTGTTAGGGGGCCTCCTCGCCTTAGCCCTGGCCGCCCAGGCGGCTTACCACACTTTCGTCAGCACCATGGCCCCTGCCGCATTTGCGACCTGCTACGCCGAGATGCCGTTCTTCGCCTCTGCCCCAATCTTCCGCCGAACCTACGGAGGTAGCTGCTACTGGCCCCTATCAGCGAACCACTCCACTTCGATCCTGGCAGACGGTGCAGGACGCGAACAGGGACCTCTGGCCCACCCGCTCAAGGCCGTGCGTCTCGCCCTGCGGACTGTTGGACCCTCCTCTCGCCCACCCACCCCTGCCGCCGGACATCCCCGCCCGCCCTCCGGACCGACTCCAACCTGGTGAGACTACCAGAACCACGGATACAGAAGTTGGCGAACCTGGCTCGGCTAATGTTTCAACAGGAGTTGGTCTCTGCCAGAGTGTGGTTGCAGCTCCTGGGCCTGATGAGTGCGGCAGCGGACCTACTCCCCCTTGGCCGTATCTACTCTCGTCCGCTTCAACTGCCCCTACTTCTTCACTGGCGACTCTCGGCTGGAGACATCGAGACTCGAGTACCAGTGCTTCTGATGCCCCTCCCGCACCTCTTCCGTTGGGCAGATCCTGAATAACTCACGACCAGAGTGCCTCTCTACTCTCCGTCCCCCCAGTTGTCCATCTGCGTTAACACCAACCGCGCCGGCTGGGGCGCGCACCTGCTGCCAATGTTCCCCACAGCTTCCGGCAGCTGGACCCCGGACCTAGCGGATTAGCACATCAACTGGTTGGAGCTGCGCGCGGGTTGGCAAGCCCTCTTCGTGGGACGGCTCTCGGACGCCCGGAACTGCTCATCCTTTCCGACAACTACGCCACGGTCTCCTACACCCAGTAGCAGGGCGGGCCTCGCTCCCCCACCCTCTGCATTCTTCTCTACCAGCTCCTCCGGTGGTGCGAAGATCGGGACATCTTTCAGATGATCTGTACGGCGTGGGAGACTCCCCTAGTCGACCTCTTCGCGACGAGGTGGAACCGCCAGCTGCCCCTCTTCGTCTCACCTATGCCGGACCCCCTAGCCAGGGCAGTCGCTGCGCTCTCCATCACCTGGGAAGGTCTCATCGCGTATGCCTACACTCCCACGGTGCTGGCCCCCACGGTCCTGCTCAAGCTCTGGGGATGCAACGCGATTTTGCTGCTAGTGGCCCCGTTCTGCTGGACCAAGTCTGGGACCACCGACCTTCTGATCCTCACCACGGGGCCCCCCTCTGCGGCTTCCCAAACCACGCTCGATGTTGAAGCAACCACGGCAGGTGCTATACCTTCCTGTCCCGAGCGACTCCTACTACACGCCTGGAGATGGTGGGGCACGCCCTCGCCACTAGAGGCTTCTCAAGTGCAGCGGTGGAACCTATCGCTGCAGGCCGCAGACCCTCAACCCTTCGAGGCTATGACGGAACGTGGCGAATCCTGGAGTCTTGGTGCGGCAACCGACACCTCGCTCCTACCGATCTGACATCCCCCCAGCTGGCTGAGTTCTTCCTCTGGCTTCGCCGAGCAGCACTTGGCGCCGATCACCATCACGTGCTACCTCACCTCATTGCCGACACGTCCTGACTATTGGGCCACTCGGACCCCGGCAAGTGCAAAGACATCACTGACCTGGTGGCCAACGTAACGCACAAGACCTACTTCTTCTCTCCCTTGCCATGGCCTCCAGAGTGAGTGAGCCCCAAGCGCCTTCAGCGCACCCCTCCTGCTGCAGTTCAGGACGGACGGCTCTGTGCAGCTACTGACGGACTCGGCCTTCCTGGCCATGACGCAGTCCCATTGACCGCCCCCCCAGGTGATCACCGTACGGTCGCTAACGGCAATAAGCCTGAACTGGGAAGCCAGACAACTGGTCCCGGTGAGAGCCTTATGCGTGTACCTGCGCCGAACCAAGCCGCTCCACAGGTGATGCGCCCGCCTTTTTTTTTCTCCCTCTGTCCCCAGGTAGATATGACATCTCGGCCTGGACGATTCCATTCTGGCTCCGATGGGTGATACTCTCCGCCTACCAGGACCTCTGCCCCGATGCTGCCTAGTGGCTACACCACAGGGCGCGCGAGGTCAGAGCCGTCGCCGCAAGCATCGCCTTCGACAGCAACTGTGCCATCAGAGACATTGTGGCGGCTGTGGGCTGGCGAACGGAGTCGACATTCACCCGATTCTAGTTTCTACCTCTGAAACCTGGCTGGCTAGCGAGACAACCTGGCCCTGGTGGGGGACGTCGCCGCAGCGCAACACTCCCTCCCAGCACCCTCGGTGCCATTGGTAACTCTTAACTAAAATTATCGGGAGTTTGCTCCGGGGAGGGCGGGTCTAGCTAGCTTGGTCGGGTCACGGGGTTTTCCGCGGCACCCACCTCCTTTTCACTATTCTTCCTTATAGTAATGGCATCGGTAGTGTTTTTGAGGAAACAAATGAATTTTTCTCTAAAATGTATTTTTTCGAAAAATACTGACTGATGCCATTACTCGGACGGCCCTCCCACCTGCCCCGCTTGCTGCTAGTCAGCTAAATGAATAAACTGGCGTGTCTGCACAGGGCAGTTACCTGTATGGGGTGGGACGGGAGGCTACTCGGGGTACTGGGTCATGGCGCCCATAGCTTGCCTCCCTTGGTATGTGTATGTTTACATGTCTATGTCATTTATGTAGTAGATGTAGCAACGGCAAGTTTGAAAACTGGTCCTGTTACCAATAACTTTTACCGTTGGAAAATAAAGGTTCATTGTTCATTGTTCATTGGCCCTATAGGTACACATCATAAGTTTTTGGCTAAAATTGTGTAAGACAGTTCCTTACAGCAATGGCATCAGTAAGTATTTTTCAAAAAATGAATTTTTCTTTAAAATAATTTTTTTTTAAATACTTACCGATGGTATTACAACTAGGAAATAGTTCTTAGCTAGTCTAATTTTAGCCCAAAATTTGTTGTGTACGATTATGGTCGTTATGGCAGGAGAGGGGAGCCATAGACTAGGCGGAAGCCCGGTAAGCCTCCCTTCCCGTTCAACCACGCATGCACTACGCGCTTCCCACTTCAGTCAGTTTCTTTGCAGACCAGCGGCAAGCGGGGCAGGTGGGAGGGACCTTCGAGTAATACCATCGGTAAGTATTTTTCAAAAAAAATTATTTTAAAGAAAAATACATTTGTTTTCTCAAAACACATTACCGATGGTATTACAACTAGGAATCCCGAAGAGGAGGTGGGTGCCGCTATAACGCCCCTATCTCCTGCCAATGAAGCTAGTAAAGTTCCCCTCCTCCAGCAACCTCCCTCTAATTTTAGCAAAGATACCTACGGCGCCAAGGGCCCCGGGAGGGAGTGTTGCGCTGCCACGATGTCCCCTTCCAGCGACAAGTTCTGGCCCTGGCCGGAGAGGTCCCTCAGGTAGAAGCGTGCGAAGGTGGACTCCATTCTCCAGCGCACGGCCACCACAATATCTTTTACAGCACAATTGCAGTCAAAGCTGGGCTTGCAGCCATGGCTCTGATCTCGAGCGCCCTGATGTTCATGCGTCTAGCTGTCTCAGGGGCGAGGTCTTGGTAGGCCGGTCGTAAGACCCACCGAAGCCGGGAGGATATCGTCTGGGCTGAGAAGTCAGTTCTACCTGGGGACAGATGAAGGAAAAGGCGGGTGTGTCCCCTGCGAGGCGGCTTGAACCCGCGCAGGCACACATGCAAAGCTCGCACCGGGTCCTGCTGGTGACCAGTGAGGGGCAGCCAACGGAGAACTGGTCTTGGCTAGGAAGGCCGGGTCGGGCGGCAGTTGTACCCACCGTCCGTTCGGAACTGTAACAGGCGGTATGCGCCGAGGAGGCGTGCAGCTCGCTGACTCTGGAAGCTGAGGTGAAGGCCTGAAGAAGCAAGACTTGCGTGTCCCGTCCGGCAACTTGCCAGCTGTATCGGCACGAAGCGAGACGAGTTGAGCCCGGTAAGCACCCAAGGCAGGTCCCACCGAGGCACCAGGGAACGTAGAGAAGGACGTTGCAAACCGAAGTGGGCCATAAGGTCAGCTAGGTCCTAGCAGGACCCAGGGTCCGGACGTCCCAAATGCCTGTAAGTGCCGAGATCATGGGCAGATAACCCCGGATAGTGAAGGGCGCTAACCGCTGGTCGTTGAACAGCCAGAGGGAGAAATCCGCCATCAGAGGAACTGTCAGGTCAATGGGGGAGAGGTCTCTGTCGTCACACCCATCGCAGAGAACTCTCCACTTGCCTTCGTAGACTCGTTTGGTTGAGGGTCTGCAGGCTGTAAGGATCACGTCCACTGCCGCACCTGAGAAGCTTCTAGCGGATAGTTCTTGCTGGACACTCTCCAGGTGTGGAGGATGAGACACTCTGGGCGAGGGAGAAACCACGCTCGTCGAGGTAGCTCGAGCATTGTGCGCGGGGTGGGGAGCTGCAGCGGAGGGGCTGTGGCGAGGCTCAGAAGGCTGTAAGGATCGCGTCCATCGGTCGTCCACGACTTGGTCCAGCAGACGGAGCCACCAGGAATAGGATCACGTTGCACCCTCTGAGCTGGAGTCGAACCTTGGAGACTAGCACCGTCAACGGGTAGGCAAAGGCGACCAGACCGTCCCAGGGGAAGGAGAGAGCGTCCACTGCCCCGGCCAGGGGACCTGGAATTGGAGTGATGAAGAGAGGGAGCTTCCGATTCCATCTCGTGGCAAAGAGGTCGACCAAGGGTGTCTCCCAGGCTGTGCCGATCATCCGGAAGATGTCTGGATGCAGTGATCACTCTGTATGCAGCAACTGGCCGCGTCGAGGGAGGGAGTCGGCTAGGACATTCAGGTGGCCCGGGAAGTGACGCGCGCGAAGAGTGATGTCCCGGCCCTCGCACCACCGGAGCACTTGGAAGAGGGGGAAGCAGAGGGAGGGAGAGCGGGTCCCGCCTTGCTTCTGGATGTAGGCGCCGACCGTGGAGATGTCTGATAGCAGTAGAAACTCCTGAAGTCGGAGGCGATGTTCCCACACAAGGAGGGCTTGCCAGCCCGCCTTCAGTTCCAACGTGTTGGTGAGTCGGGGTAGCGATTCCTGGGGCCACAGGCCGGAGGTCGTCTTGAACAACGGCAGGAGGTGGGCTCCCCAACCGGTGAAGCTCGTGTCGACGCACAGGGAAGGGTCGGAGGCGGCGAGAACAGAGGCACTCCCGTCGCAAGCCAGGAAGGATCCACCCAGCGCAGCAGGAGAAGCCGGATCAAGGCTGAGACTGGAACCGGAGCGTCGAGGTCGGCCGTCGACAGACGCCAGTGCAGGAGGAGGTGCCGTTGCAGAGGACGGGAGTAGAAATGTCCCACGGGAAGCAGAACTGCCGCTGCGTTCATCCGTCCCAGGAGCTGCAGCCACTGCCTGGCCGGGAGCGTCGTCAACTGAGACCCTGCCATGCTAATTCGCCAACTTCTGGAAGCGGTTCTCCGGGAGCCGGACGATGTAGAGGTCGGTGTGAAACTCCATACCCAGATGCTCAAGGAGGCGCGCTGGCACGAAGTCAGACTTGCCGAAGTTGACCAGGAAGCCCAGACCTTCGAGGGCGGACTCGGACTGGTTCTCAAGAGCAGGACGTCTACGTAAATTGAGGAGGGATTCATGGACGAACAAGGGCTCTGGCTACCACGGCATCCAAAATGCGAGTAACACCCAAGCGCTAAGATTGAGGCTGACGGGCAGAGCGCGGAACTGGTAGACCACTCCCTGGAACGCGAAGCGTAGGAGACATCTGGAGGCTGGGTGTATGGGCACGCAGGTACACATCCGAGATGTCCAGGCTGACAGCAAGACCATCGGCTGCATGGCGGAGCGAAGGGCCCGGGCGGTCTCCACGCAAGAAGACGGGGGGGGCGAAGGACTTGAACCTAGAGGAGAGCACGCAGCGTCCGTCAGCGGCTTCCTAAGGTCGGGAGGTCGAGGACGCAGCACAAGGGGCCTCCTGAAGCAGCAAATCCCCAGAAGTGGCAGCAGGCAAGACCACCGAGGAGCGGCACGCCACGCGGTTGGTGAAGACCGGGAACCAGGAAGTCCCCTAACGGCGGCGAGTCGCGGGAGTCTGCGATCCTCATTGCGTAGAACGAAGATCCAAGGAGGTGCGGGCCTGCATAGTCTAGCGCCGTCTCCGCAGACCCGGCCCACGACGTTCTGGGACTGGGGAACATCATCCCAAGGGCCAGGGGGCCTGTGGGACCCTGTCGTTCGCTGAAGCTAAAAGAACGAAGGAACATTCACATCCAGCACTGAGCCTACCTCCAGGCTCTAAGCGCTTCAAAATGTGTACCTACCGCCAACGTACTGCGGCAAAAGCCCGCAGCAACACTACTAGAGGCCACAAGGAAAGGGGAGGCCGAACAGCGAAGAGTCGGTCCCGGCTCCATGAAGGGTGGGCGACCGCAACTGGTCCCTGGGCACCGTCTGGAGCGAAGGTGCTTCCGAGTAACGTCAGACCGCTCGGTACTAGCACCCAGCAGCCCGCCGCACGGTAAGTGGGTGGGCAAACTCCCACCGTGTGCCCGGCTCGTCCCCCACCAAGCTCACGAGCGGAGGCACAACAGCCCACAGGCTTGTCCAAGTTGAAATGAAAAATGTACCAACGGCTTCTCATGTCCCACGTGTAACCTTCATTCTTATTCAAGGTAGCACAAGCAGAAACTCGATCTCGCTTGTTTAGATAAAACTCCCTCACGAGAATTCTAACATACTGACCGCCACAAACTGATATTCGCTTTGTTCGTTGTTTTCTTGGCGAGGGCGGAGGAAGGCGGGGTCTAAGACAATTTGGCAATTGCTGAAAACTATTGCACTCTACCCTGAAGCACAGAAATGCAATCTGAATGCACTAGATTGCCAAGCAAACCAAATAATAAAATCCAAAATTGCCCAATTATCGCGTTTGGAATTATCACCCCAAGCCTAACATGCCATGAAAGTAATCAGAGCCCGAGAGTTTCAAGTCAGAAGAAACATAGACGTCAAAGACCTCAACCCTTAAGGGAAATTATAAGAAACCAAGCATATTGCCTGAGCTCTTATCTGAAAGTGTTACTCAAACTAAGGAACCAACGAGGACGAAGTAACAATAATAAACCATATCTGCAAAAGGCACCGCTCCTCATGCATCCCCTCCTACAACGTAAACAGGGAGGTGATGAGGGCCCATTGAAAAATTTTAAAATACCTATTAATTAAGCTGCTCTGGTATAAGGCATATAGACTGCAGGCCCAAACTAATACCAGTAGCGCCGACCTCTAGCACTCGCGTGCGCGGAGGAAGAGGATCCACCAAGGTTAGTTATTTGGGTGAAAGGCCGAGCAGGGCGACTACGGTCATCTCACGGGGGGAAGGTAACTTGGTCAGCCAGACTAAAAGCAAGGTGTAACAAGTCAGGCTAAAAAGTCGCACATGTCCATAACAGAAACGTCTACAGACTCTCAAAGGGCAAATAAAAAATATTAATTTTTCTCTAAAATGTATTTTTTCGAAAAATACTTACCGATGACATGACTGTCCGGAAGCATGTAGACTATTTCCGGACATGACTGTCCGGAAATAGTCTACATGCTTACCAATTTCAGCCTAAGACCCAAAGGGTCCCACCCAGGAGGCTCTCGGGGATCCCTAACAGGGACGAGAGTAGCCTCCCTTGCCCATCCGGTCACGTGCCAGGTGGAGCCTCCTTTAGCCAGTTGTCTACGGAGTTACCAGCGGCAAGCGGGGAGGGGGGAGGGACCTCCGAGTCATGTCATCGGTAAGTATTTTTCGAAAAAATACATTTTAGAGAAAAATTAATTTGTTTCCTCAAAACACATTACCGATGACATGACTGTCCGGAAGAATGGCAAAGAGGAGGAGGGTGCCGCAGAATCCCCTTCAGAAATCTCTTAGGGACGAGGGCGGCCCGTCGCTCCTGATCACACACTCCCGACAATTTCAGCGAAGTGCATACCTAAGGCGCCGGGGGCGCCCGGAGGGAGTGTTGAGCCGCAGAGATGTCGCCCACGAGTGAGAGGTTGTCGCGCTGGAACGTCAGGTCGCGGAGGTAGAAGCGGGCAAAGGTGGATTCGGCCCGCCACCCCACTGCAGCCACAATGTCCTTAACCGCGCAGTTGCGGTCAAAGGCCAGACTAGCGGCCATAGCGCGAACTTCGTGGGCTCGTATCCTGAGGGCCTCTGCTCTCTGTGGGGAAAGGTCGCAATAGGCGGACCGAATAACCCAGCGGAGCCAAGAGGAGATCGTTTGGGCGGAGATGTCAGTTCTGCCGGCGGAGAGAGGCAAAAAGAGGCGAGTCCGTCCCCTCCATACGGACTTGGAGCGCCGCAGGTAGATACGGAGTGCCCGCACCGGATCTTGCTGCCGAGTCTCCCGCGGAAGGTCGGGACCTTTAAGCGGGCGAATAGCGATGACCTGAGGCGCCGTCAAGGGAGATCTAGTTTTGGCGAGAAAGGAAGGATCCGGGAGGAGCTGAACGGAGCCGTCCACTCGGAACTGCAGGCAGGAAGGGCGAGACGAGAGCGCGTGGAGCTCACTGACGCGGGCTGCCGTGGCGAGGGCCACCAGGAAGCAGGTCTTTCGAGTGACGTCCGCGAAGCTGGCCAGATGGAGCGGTTCAAAGCGGTCCGAATTCAGCCAGGTGAGGACCCAGGGCAGGTCCCAGCGTGGAACGAGGGAGCGGGAAACCGGACGCTGCAAGCCGAAATGTGCCATAAGGTCGGCCAGGTCCTTGCAGGTCCCCGGGTCGGGACGGCCGAGGTGACAGTAGGTGTCGGCAATCATGGAGAGATAGCCACGGATCGTGATGGGAGCCAAACCTTGGTCTTGGAAGAGCCAGAGGAAGAAGTCCGCGAGCTGCGGGGTCGTCAGGTCGACGGGGGAGAGACGACGGTCGGAGCACCAGGCACGAAGCACTCGCCACTTTCCCTCGTAGACACGTCTGGTGGAAGGTCTGCGGGCTGAAGCGATAGCGTCCACTGCCGCACTCGAGAAGCCTCTAGCGGAGAGGGCGTGCCGCACAATCTCCAGGCGTGTAGGAGAAGTCTCTCGGGGCAGGGGTGGAAGAGTGGCTGGCGGGGTTGCTTGAGCATCGAGCGAGGGGTGGGAAGTGGGAGGGGCGGATCCGTGGCGAGACTGAGCAGGTCGGTGGTCCACGATCTGTCCCAGGAGAACGGGGCCACCAGGAGAAGGACTGCGTTGCACCCCCGGAGCTTGAGCAGGACTTTGGGGACCAGGACCGTCGGAGGGTAGGCGTAGGCAACGAGACCGTCCCAAGGGATCGAGAGCGCATCGACCGCCCAGGCCAGCGGGTCGGGGATCGGGGAGACGAAGAGGGGAAGCTGGTGGTTCCACCTGGTGGCGAAGAGGTCGACAAGGGGAGTCTCCCAACGCTCGCAGATCAGGCGGAAGATGTCCCGGCGCAGGGTCCATTCTGTGAGAAGAAGCTGGCCCCGCCGTGAGAGTGAGTCTGCCAGAACGTTCAGGTGACCTGGAATGTGACGGGCTCGGAGGGAAATGCCGCGGTCCTCGCACCAGCGAAGGAGTCGGTAGAGGAGGATGCAGAGATCGGGGGAGCGGGTCCCCCCCTGCTTCTGTATGTAAGTGACGACCGTGGAGTTGTCGGAGAGGACGAGGAGGTCCTGTGTCCGAAGATCGGATTCCCACGCGCGGAGGGCCTGCCAAACTGCATTCAGCTCCAGCCAGTTGATGTGCCGCGACGCTAGGTCCTCGTTCCAGCGGCCGGCCGCGTAGCGAAAACTCGGGAGAAGGTGAGCGCCCCAACCGGAGAGGCTGGCGTCGACGCAGAGAGAGAGAGACGGGGCAGAGGTGAGGACAGGGGAATCCCGGAGCCGAGCCAAGCAACGTCCGTCCAGCGAAGCAGATGGGGCCGCAGCAAAGGAGAAATCGGCACCAGGGTGGAGAGATCGCCGGAGGACGGTCTCCAGTGGAGGAGAAGGTGTAATTGAAGAGGACGAGAGTACAGACGACCGAGGGGAAGGAGATCCGCCGCCGCACTCATCAGGCCAAGGAGCTGGAGCCACACCCTGGCGGGGACAGCTGCTTCCTGGGCTACCAACCGGGCGAGATCGGCGAGTTTCTGGATCCGAGGCTCGGGAAGACGCACTAGGTTGCGGTCGGTCAGAAACTGCATCCCCAGGTGCACGAAGTGGCGAGAGGGAGTGAGGTCGGACTTGCCCGCGTTGACCAGGAAGCCGAGGCGAGACAACAGGAGGAGAAGAGAATCTCTGTCCAGGCGGAGAGAGGTCACCGACTGGTTCCGCAGAAGGAGGTCGTCCAAGTAGTTGGAGATCGGGCTGGAGGAAGAACGTCGGGCTCTGGCTACCACCGCGTTCATGATCCGCGTGAAGACCCATGGGCTGAGGTTGAGGCCGAAGGGGAGGGCCCGAAACTGGAAGACAGTCCCGTCGATGGCAAAGCGGAGGTACCGGCGTGAGGCTGGATGGATCGGAACGTGCAGATAGGCATCGGACAGGTCCAGGCTGACGGCAAAGTCCATGGGCTGAACGGAGGCGCGAAGGGACCGGTCTGTTTCCATCCGGAAGGCCGGGGCGGCGATGAACCGGTTCAGGGCGGAGAGATCGATGATCGGCCTCCACTTGCCTCCAGGCTTGGGGACTACGAACAGTCGGCTGTAGAAGGCGGGAGTGTCGGGGAGAGCGACGACCTCTGTAGCAGCTTTCCCGAGAAGTGCAGCGACTTCTCCGCGAAGGGCATCGGCTTTGGGCGGATCCGCCGGGATCTCGGTCCACAGAGGAGAGCGCCGAAGCGGAGGCGGGGAACGGAAGGAGATGAGAAGACCTTCGGAGATGACAGAGAGGATCCACGGGTCGTCCGGGAACAGGGAGCGCCAGACGTCTCCGTGCAGGGCGAGCCTCCCGCCGACGGGGGACCTGGAAGCGGACGGCGGGGGCGGCGGCGGGCGGTAGTCAGGGGGCCCTCCCACGCCCAGGGCGGCGGGCGGGCTTGGGCCAGGCCGGAACGGCTGGGCGGGCAGGACGGGCGGGGCGGGCGCGGCCAGGCCCTGGCGCACGAGGGGAGGGGCGAGAACGGGAGGCCGAGGCGGAAGCTGGGGCCGTGGAGGTGGGTCTGACGAACCGCAGGGCTCGACCCAAGGCCTTGCGGGCTTGCGGAAAGCGAGACGAGGGAGCGCTGGGCCAACGGTCCTTGTTGGCTTCCTTCAGGGCCTGCCAGGAAGGGCCGAAGAGGAGAGGAGCGCCGACTGGAGCCCGGCGGAGCTGCGATCTCACATCAGGGGGAAGACCCGGGCAGGACTGGAGCACCGCATCACGCCGCATCAGATCGCAGTTGGCGGCGGCTGTCATGGCGTTGACGGAAGAGTGGTAGGCCGCTCGATTGGCTGCAACTGCCAAGGAGTGCAGGTCCGACAGCAGTGGAGGAGCGGAAGGAAGCCAGGCCGCTTCGATACGGTTGATGAAGGCTTGCGTAAGCAGCTCCAGGAAACCGGAACAAGCGAGAGCGTTGCGGACGAGGCAGGCAGTACGCTCCAATCCTCGAGGCAGAACGCGCTTGAGCTGGGAAGCGCCGCCGGTGAGCACTAGGGCAGGCGGATCCACGGGAGGCAGAGGGCATGAGAAGGACTGCGAGTGGCCGGCATACCAGGCCTGCCGAAAGGCGATGTCAACACCTGTAGGCCAGCGACGGTCGGTGAAGAAGTCCGAGGCCGGCGCGGCGTCTCGCTGGAGATGCGCAGAAAGGGCGTCTGACAGGTTGCGGAAGGAAGGCGGCTGGGGAAGCGACTTGAATTTCTTCACCTGACGCGCAGCGTCCACAAAGGCGGCCGCTTTCCTCTTCAGTGGCGGGGAAGGAGGGCACGCATCCGCGGGCAGGCAGGCCGCTATGAGCCGGGCGGCGTCGTCCAAGGCACGGAGAGTCTCGCCACGAGGGGAGGCCAGGGTAGCTGGAGACGCCGGGTCCTCCACGAGCGAGGGGGAAGGACTGCCAGACCCCAGGAAGGCCGAAACAGAGTCCTCCGGCAGCAGGCTTAATGTCTCTCCATCGCTGGCCGGAGGGGGGTGGGGAGGCGCCCGAAGCACAGGGGGCAGGGCGGCGCGCACAGGGGGCGGAGGGAGAGCCGAAGGGCTAGGCTGCCGACGCCGAGAGGAAGAGGAAGGCGAAGGGTGCGAAGAGCGAAGCGAGCGCCGGTCCCGATGGGAGCGACTACGCCTAGAACGAGGTGGCGCCCTGACGTCTCTATGACTCCTACGAGGGGAGCGCGGGGAGCGGCGCCGAGAGGACCAGCGGTGTGGCGAACGACTGCGCCGACGGTAAGTATAGGAAGAAGCCGAACGTGACGACGAAGGATGCCGGGGGCTACGAATCCTATCGCCGCGACGGGGGCTAAGCCGACGATCCCAAGAGCGGCGCGTGGAAGAACGGGAGCGGTCTGTCCTGTCGCGCGCCGGCGGACGAGGAGACGAGTGACGCGGCGCCCGGGGCTCAAGGGGAGCACGTAACGGGGGCGAGTGAGTATAGATTGCTTTACGTCCCGCAAGCGACAAAGGCCTTCTCAGGACGTGCCTGCGCTAAATGAAGAAAAGAACTGCAAGAAGCGCAGACAGCAGGGAGAATTTCAAAAGAAAAATACAGATGAATGGACCAGAAAGACAGAAATACAAACCCCCAAAAGAGTAGAACCCACCTTGCAGGGGTTAGACAAGGTGACCCTAGGAACTAAAAAGTAGACAACCCCACCAAGGTGGGAGCACGTAACGGGCTATGCGACTGGTCATAGAAGTTTTCGGCTGTAGAAGGGGGGGGCCATACGGCCCACACGTCTAGGAACCGGCGACAGGGGTCGCAGTGCACGGGACTCCTTCACAAGGAGCGGGGCACGACTAGACGGAGAGTCCGAAAGGCCGATGCGTCTGCGAAGAGGCGACAGCGGTCGCGGTGCTCGGGGCTCCTTCTCGAGGAGCGGGGCACGAATAGACGAAGAGGCCGCGCCTGTACCCACAGGCGACAGCGGATGCCGTGCACGGAGCTCCTTCACACGGAGCGGGGCACGAGTGGATGGAGAGGCCAAAGGATCCAAGGGTGTACTCACAGGCGACAGCGGTCGAGGTGCACGGGGCTCCTTCACGAGGAGCGGGGCACGCAAAGACGAAGGGGCCGAACGGCCAACGCTTGACCTCACAGGCGACAGCGGAAGCAGTGCACGGAACTCCTTCTCAAGGAGCGGGGCACCAGTAGACGGAGAGGCCGAAGGACCCACGTGAGTACTCACAGGCGGCAGCGGTCGAGGAGCACGGGGCTCTATCGCAAGGAGCGGGGCACCATTCTCATGGAGGGGGGCACTAAGCCGGCTAGGCGACTTGCCAGGGGTGTCAGCGGGCAAGGGTGGTGCGGACACCGTAGCAGCAATAGTCTTACCGAGAAGACGAGGCGTGCGTATCTCCACGTCCGAGGGGGGGAGCTGGACCGGGTCCCGGCGAGCTGTGACAGGTCGGTCCCGCCGGTAGAACCTCCAAAGCTCCGACCAACGAACCTCCGGCCACGAAGCGCAGACAGAGCAGGGGAGGTCCGAGGAGCAGCCGGAACACGGGAGACAGTACTTATGCCGGTCACTCGGCCACTGAAAGTCGCCGCACAGGGGACAGGTGCGCACAAGATCACTGCAACACAAACCAAAAGGTGAGAGGCGACCGGTGGCGGGAACTAACCCGCCAAATACCTTCTCCAAACGAGAGTAACGAGTGAAGCACCCGCCGAAACGCGGGAAGAAACAAAACAGGTCGAGACGAGACCGCCGTCCAGCCCAGCCAGGCGAGACGAAGGACACGGCCGAGACGTTACCTTTCCATGGCGGCGCCGAAGCGCAAACCACCGTGAGCGACGAGAAGACGCAGTAAGGCCCCAGGCCCGGCAACAGCACGAGGCGCAGACGAGGGCTGGTAGCAGGAAGGCCACGCTAGAAGAGGAAGCCGAGAAGCTAGGCGAAGGCAGAGCAAACGGCCGGTCGAAGGGTACAAGTCTACGAAGGGTCAGAGGCTGTGAAAACGCGTGCGAACGCTAGCAGCGAAGTAGACAACTGGCTAAAGGAGGCTCCACCTGGCACGTGACCGGATGGGCAAGGGAGGCTACTCTCGTCCCTGTTAGGGATCCCCGAGAGCCTCCTGGGTGGGACCCTTTGGGTCTTAGGCTGAAATTGGTAAGCATGTAGACTATTTCCGGACAGTCATGTCCGGAAATAGTCTACATGCTTCCGGACAGTCATGTCATCGGTAATGTGTTTTGAGGAAACAATCACATAGTCTAAGAACGCTCAGCCACCAGAAGGAAGCAGTCACCTCCGGCTGACCGCACTTCTTCTTCTTCTCGTTCTATCCTTACCAGGTACCGGGGCTGAAGCCTGTATCTGAAGAATCTCTCATTCTGCTTCAGATGGTGGAACCAGGCAGACACCACTATCCGGTGCTGTGGCCGCTTCGGCGAGGAAGAACGGCTCATGACCGAAGTCGCAGCGTTGACTGGTCTGTCGGCTGGCAAGAACCTCAACGGGATACCAGCGGGACACGGCCTCGTGCCGAGAAGCGGGTTTATTACGAAGCTTATCTTCTGGGTCTGAGTAACTGCAACCAGACCTTGGCCACTAAATGGTACTGTGGAAGCTGCCGGTGCAGGAGGACGGGCTCGCGACATAAGCTGCGGCGGTGACTGTCCTGTCTCCCGGAGATAGCCACTATGGGACTCACCGGTGTTGTAACCCCTTATCCGTTCTGTCTGGGAGTTTGAGTAACTGCAACCAGACCTTGGCCACTTTTAATTGGTACTGTGGAAGCTGCCGGTGCAGGAGGAAGGGCTCGAGGCCTAAGCTGCGGCGGTGACAGTCCTGTCTCCTGGTGATAGCCGCTATGGGACTCACCAGTGTCGTAACTCCTTATCCGTTCTGGTATCGGCTGTTCACGGCAGTAAGTCCCTACTGGGTCCACTTCTCTTCCAGTCAGGGGGCGCAGACCAGGCACGGAATGGAGGAAGGCCAGGCGGAACAGGAAAGGCACACTTCATGTCCGTCACTGGGGCATAGGAAGGTAAGGAAAATTCGTCACTTGGCCACTGGAAATGCTCACATCGCGTGCAGGTGCGGACTTGCCAACTGCAACACAAAATGTACAGTGACAACCAAGCGGGCGTGCCCCCGTGGACACGCAAAGCGAACCGCGTTTGCGAAATTTCGAAAACCAAAAACGGCTAATGCCGAGGCCCGGCGCTCTACCCACACCCCTGAGCGCCTGGCATAGGCTCAAACCGAATCTATACCTCGTCAAACGAAGAAGACGGACCAACCACCCGGCCAAGACCAACAGCCACGTGGAGGAAAGACGACCAGGCGTAGAGGTGGCTCGAACTGTCGCCGGTCGAGACACCAGTCCACGCAGGAACGGCAGGGTCAACGGAAGCCGCCAGGAAGACACCAGCCACGAACCAACACTTTAGGGCTCGTCCCGCGTAAGCGAAGGGTCGAACGACGAGCGAACACACCAGTCACAGTTCTCACACCGCCAAGCCTAACCGGCGCCAGCAAGCGCAGGCTAGAACCGGGCCACAAGGGCGAAGGTACAAGTCCGAGCGGCTACAACACGTGAAAACAGTTCACCGGCGCCACCGAAAGGTAGCCCTAAAGTCACCAACACAACTGCAGAGCAGTCCCACATGAAAGCGCCCAAGCCGAAGTCACAAGGCGAAGGCAACAACAGTCCAACGACCGGTGCGAACTACGAAGCGTAGAGCTCACGACGTACACAACCGCTCAGAACTAGCAAAGAAAACTGACTGAAGTGGGAAGCGCGTAGCGCATGCGTGGTTGAACGGGAAGGGAGGCTTACCGGGCTTCCGCCCAGTCTATGGCGCCCCTCTCCTGCCATAACGACCATAATCGTACGCAACGAATTTTGGGCTAAAATTAGACTAGCTAAGAACTATTTCCTAGTTGTAATACCATCGGTAATGTGTTTTGAGAAAACAAAATACATTTTAGAGAAAAATTCATATTTATCTTAAGTTTTAATCTTTTATCAAATTTTGTTTATCACAACAACAAACAACAAAATGTGTCCCCCTCCTCCCCTCACCCCCTTCCCCTGAGAGTCTGCTATACATTTTTAATGTGCCATATTCATTGTACTTCAAGCTGATCGAATCACTGCAGATTGATGCTGAAACTTACTTTTGTCAAACTTGCAGCCTGCGAGACATAGTGGACTGTAGCATGGTATGTCAGGTCGGAGATAAACTTCACGAACAACCTTTATCGGCTTTCTTGACTGACCACTTCGCAGACTCAGCAACCGCTCTGTCCTTTCTTCCCATGTCTGGTTGTCTGACATAGCTATGGTGCTAATAATAAGACATCAAGATTAATAATAATAATATGTGGTTCGGTTCAAAGTACAGCCCTGTGCTTAGGTGACATGCACCGGCGGTGCCATTGTTGCTATTTTCGCACCTGAACCGTCGCTCGGACCAGTCCTGTGCACCAGCTCGGTTTAGAGCGTGTGCTCTCTGCACCTGTAATGAGCAATTTCGGAGAAAGAATCATGTGACGTTCGATTGCTGCAAAATAAGATGAATAAAGAACAAACCTATGCAGTCCGGCAATAATGCATCCTTATGCTAACACCACGAAACATTACACGATTTGGCAGATTTTAAAAATAGTTTCGTTTTTCTTCAATGATGGTGATTTTGCGACATCTGTGTCGCTTTGCGGCAGAAAGCACCATCGTGGCCATAGCCGTACGAGAGACGAGTGCACTACAATGGACTTCATTCAGGAATACGCAAGTTCTGAGGAGAATGAACAACACCCGGAGACCTATCTTTTTCCAGTAGGGACGTATGCCCTCCACCATTTTATGCTCAAGGGGAGTAACGATAAAACCGGAAACGAACCGTTTTTAACTGCAATCACAATCTTCCCCGGGAATGTACGAGACCACACTACAAGTGCAGAAGCCTACCTGTGCGCACAGTTCTGGTGCACAGGACCCATCCGAGTGAGCGGACAGATGCAAAAATCGCAGTAATGGTGCCACTGGTGCGTTTAACCTAGGTAGAGGGCGAGGTATACCAACTCAGCCTAAGTATATCATTAGTTAAAATGGAGCAGTTGTGCTTATAACTATTGTTTCTCTTGATACTACTGGTCCAAGCTCACGAGGTCAAATTGACTGCAGCTTTCCTATGCTCCGTTTCTTTCGTGGGGTACGCATACAGTTATTAACCATGATGAAGACAGCCTTTTCGTATAATTGCATCCTTACTGTTTACAAAAATAACAAAGGAACCAATTATTCGGATTTGTTTTATATGTAAACTTACTTTGATTGAATTTAGTTTTCATCTGTGTTTGTTTAATATGTAAAGTTACTTTAATTGAATTTAGTTTCCATGGTACATATTCTTTCTTTCATGTAGTGTGTGTTTCTTCATATCCTATTGTCTCGTGAATGATATCAAGAATCCCAAACCCAACCCGCTACACCTTGGCTCTGTATCTTAGTAGTTGTAGTAGTATTGTGAGGACAAAATAAGCCGTGAGGCCTTTGCAAATGTCCTTTCTTTCTTTAGTTACTTTATGGGTCTGCTATGCATGTAATTTTCCTATAAATCATTCATCATAGGAATAGAAAATCCCTTTAAATTTTGGTAATTTATCCAGCTGGTTTTTAAAAGAATTTATATTAGGTGCTTTTTTTAATGAAACTGGTAAGTCATTCCAAACAATGGCAACTCTGTTAGTAAAACAAAACTTCCGCAGGTTAGTGTTGCAGTGCTGTACAAAGATTTTCCCTTCAGAGTTTCGGGTTCTGTCACAAAATGGTGCTGCAAAAAAGTCGTTCCAATTTAAGTCGTCGATGCCATTATAAATTTTAAAAACTTGGATTAAGTCTCCACGTATTCTATGTCCACGTAAGGAGTGTAATCCAAAGTATTTGAGCCTGTCTAAATAAGTCATATTTCTACATTCTTTGACCAGCTTTGTTGCTCGTCTCTGTACCCTTTCGAGTGCAACTGATTGTCTCTTTAAACCTGGGTACCATACAGTGTTTGCATATGGTCAAGATTACGACTGGGTGTCAAGTAAAACCTGTACACCCTCCCTCACAAAACCTGCTACAAAATTATCAGAAGCAGTCAGATCAAACTAAGGCATACATCATGTTGTAGGGAAATGGATAAGGTTTCCAGTGATACATGATTTTTGGGTGACCACAGAAGAATTTGGGACATTATCACAGTTGGTTTTTTTAACCAAATCCGAATTATAACTTGAGAACAAAACGTGACACATTTTACACATGCTCCATGGAAGTGGAACTCAGATTTTCAAAGGCTTGCTGCACTATGAAAAATCACTGTTACTGTCATAAGATGTTTGCATTGTTGGCCTAAATTACCATTGAGTTGGTGATTTTCTAGGGTGAGTTGCTTTTGCATAATTCACCATAATATAAGAGCCTGCCTGAACATAACATGTGTTGTAAATTTTGTCAGCAGAAATCATACTACTATAACACATTTTGACTAATGGTCAATTATTAAAACTTATGTGTTATTTAGTAGAGTATGTACTTTGTTTTTATAATGAAAGGTTTGTGGTTCTTACTTGGAAAATCAAATGATCCAGTTTTGAAGATTTATACTCAGAATGGTGTAAATGTTGAGTTATGTTCAAACAGTTTAGGCACTTATTTATCTCTACTAATCTGTTGTTTTTGCTGAAGACAACTGGTGTAGTAATTTATATCAAGGTTTTGAAGAGGATGCATGGGTGATAGATGAAAGAAACCCTTTATGAAGTTTACAGTATGCGTCCAAATTTTGGGTGTAAATTGTTATGTTCAATCAGTCCAGCAAACTTTATAGATATATTATTTTCTTTTCACTTATTCTGCAATAAATCTATAGTAGCACTATACTTATTTAGACAAGACCTTGGTAGGCCCCAAAATACCTAATTTTGTTCAGTTGAAATAATTTTATTGTATTTTTTTCTGCGTGCTGGCGTGCAAATGTTATGTTCAAACCAGTATGCACATTATTGAAGTGAGTGATTGAAGACGAGCCCGGTGACATGTGAATGATTCTCAGTACGTATTTTGTCGCAGAACTCTTACCAAATATGACGCGGAAACACCCAAAACAAGGTGAACTTCTGTTTGTTTTAAAGAGTAGTGTCCCTTCTCCCGCTCTAGTAATTGACTAACTACCCAAATACAGGAAAGGAAACTGAACTGGCATACAGGGCAAATCCTAGACAGGGGGAGTCGATATCGCGTAACGAAACTTGACTCTCGAGCTGCCTCGTACCATGCCCATTCACAAATTGCTTACACATATACATAATTATTTGCAAATGAATGCAAATTTTATTTATGACTGAATACCGTAATTACTTTCTTTAGACACAAACTGTATCATGCAAACATGTTAATAATAATTTTGTCATAGTTGATCCTATCCTGTCATAGCATGTCAGGGCTTTATGGGCTAAATGTTCGCATTTGTTGGTTTGTCATGGTATATGTCATGTGTCATGACATGTACTTGTGCATATTTTAAGATGACAGTGTGTGTGTGTGTGTGTGTGTGTGTGTGTGTGTGTGTGTGTGTGTGTGTGTGTGTGTGTGTGTGTGTGACACAGAGAGATAATCAGTAAATATTATCAACACAGACTTCAATGTTCTGACGAACCTGATTTTATTTACAAACAGTATTTACAAGTTTTGTATATGGTACATGTATAAATGTGCACATATGATATGTTTTATTCACCCTGCATGGTCTTTCAAGCTTTATCTTAAATTGTACTAATCAAACCCATATAAACTTCTTGCAACAGCAGCACATGTATGGCTCCAAGTTACAAGATACAAAATCAAAGAGCAACACATGTGTAAAACACCTCCAAACAGACCAAAAGTTATACATGTACAGCACAACCGGTTTGCTGAAAAAAACTCACTATGCTAGCTACCATTCTAAATTTGTGTACATTGTGCTGAATTGTGTTTCAACAGATTTTATTTATATTCTTCAGGTGCCTACAATATTTCTGCATTGCAGACTGGATGTAATAGACCCAGTGTTACATATTTATAAACATTGTACACATATGTACATGAAAATGTCTGTACACAAGTTTATCACTTACATTTATGACATATGTAACTTTCTTCCATTGACAAGTGCAGGATATAGCTCAACTCAAAAAGGTTAGTACTTTATTAACACTTTAACTCCTAGAACTAAAAAAATAACTTCCATTCTGTAGAACAGAAGCCATTTAGTTCTGGGAGTTAAAGGGTTAATAAGGCACCTGGAGATGTGCAAAGCCAATCTGCTATACCTTCTTTGATCTGCACTACATGCGTATAGGATAAGTGTGACCATGCTAATCTGACACTGTACATCACCTATGACAGGCGTTCCATCTCTTGCAACCTGTACTAGTGCCTAGTACAGTGTACATGATTCCAAGATGTGAACTGTTTGGCTCTGTACTACTGAACAGATTATTAACAACATGCTGTGAACAGCAAGAACACACCCATCATCCTCATGAGACAAACTTGATTGGTGAACATCATTTACAGTGCTCCAGCCCAATGCGTAAAAGGTCCTCAAGCCAGCATTGGCCATAGTTAGCTCGCACACGGATGTGCACAAGCCAACTGCAGCCAATGTTGGCTGAGGACCATTACTCACATGGTTCTCATTTCCCTACAAAAAAACACATAAAACACCAGACGCAAAATCTTTATTAGGAGTTACATTAACACATGAGAAATTTGTCACGATTCACGAGTAAACTTCGGATATAAATTATGCATATCATCTTCGTCTCGCAGGAAATATTTTGAAACTAAGTTATGTACCAGTAAATTGTGTTGAAACTGTCTTTTCTAAGCATGTTTCTTTCTCTGTTGGGTACTTCTTTGCATTATTTTACACGCTTGGCAGTCACCTTTTTGGTCTGGATTATGTACCAGTAGGCTGAACGCTGTGTTTGAAACACATATCTAATGTGTCGCTAATACGACCGCAGCAAAAGACCCCATCAAAGACAACAGCAAATATATCTCCCTCTATTGTACATCTTTTTCATTAATTCTGTAGCTACTCCCAAGAGCATTGAAATACACAATACACATATTTCAGTCACCACCAGTGTGGACGTGATCTTTGATGAGCATGGAAACAGAGGAAAAGACTCTTGGAAGGAAGAAGAAGTTTCAGAACACAGTCTTCCTCTTCATCATTACAGTCGGATGGAAAAAACAGACCTTTTACTGTTTGTGGTGGAGGGGGGCCAATAACATGGTTCGCTGATAATGAATTAAATGTTCTGACCACAACAAAGTCTTAGTGAGGACATAAAAAAGAAAGGGATGGGTGTGGTGGGATTCAGTGAGCTGAAGGTCTTCAGGCTGATGTTGGCTACATTGGGCCTGCGCACAGGCTTGTGCAGGCACACTGGCCAACATCAGCCCAAAGACCTTTTGCTCTGGAGACAAACATGACGAAGGGGTCATCAATAATTATTCATCATGGCTCTACGCATGGGGTGGAGGCGCTCAAATGTTGGGTTGTCCAGAGCGTTCTTGAGCTTCTCTTGGTATTCCATCTCTGCCTGCATGCCCATCAGGTGCTCATACTCTTCGTTCTTCAAGCGTTCCTGGCGCTGATACTCGTTGTAGTTGATCTGCTCCTGAAGGTCATTCTGATACTGCAAGTTAGCAGCCATGCGCTTGGCAGCTCGCTCAGCTTCATAGTTGTGGTTCTCTTCGATTGTCTCGAGAAGGTGGATGCGTTCACGTTCATTTTCAGCCTTCCTGCGTTGGTTCTCTTCATCTATAGAAAAAGAACATTTGTTTGAATGAGAAAAACGTGTTTATCATTAGGGTTGTTTACTACTAAAGAAATAGTGAAGATATTTGTAAAACCCTGTAGATCAGAAGACACAAAGAAAATACACATTTCCGATCATAAATAACTCCTTCAAGTGCCTCATCTTTTTACTTTCATTAATACTATAAGTGGCCTCGCACCCACCCACTCACTCATCTACCTGCTCACAAAAAGCTCACTCACTCACTAACATGATCACTCCCTAAAGTGCAAGCTCCCTCACCTACTCACTCACTCACACCATCACCATCCTCATTCTTGACTCCCTAACACTCACATCTCTCCTGCAGCTGACGGTTTCGGCCAGCCATGACCTCATCCAGCAGTTTCTTGCGCATGAGTCGCTCCCTCTTCCACTGCTCGATACGCTTCTGCCATGCAGCCTCCACTTCATCGCGGATCATTTGGTCCAGTTCTTTCTGCTTCTGCTTCTCTTCCTCCACCAGGCACCTAAGGTACTCACGGTATCGACGGTCCTCCTCACGCAGCTCAATCTGAAAATAAACGGGAATGATTTACTCTAACATTATTCTGGCAGGTAAGTGCTCTCGCAGTACACAGGCTATCAGGCTGAAGTTGGATGCAGTGTGCATGCACGGGCCCACTGCAGCTGACTTCGCCCCAATGGCCTTTGCGTACTGGGTAGGTGAAGGTCGTCAAGGGGACATCAGCTGTTGATCATGGCCTACACACATGCCATAAACTACAGCTGATGTCATCCTGAGAATCTTTGCCTACTGCAAGATCTGCACACAGGTCAACTATGGACAACTTCACCCTGAGGACCTGTTGCTCATTGAACTACATGTATCCAGGCCAATTATGGATGTAGATGATCGTTTGGTTCCATACCTGCATATTTTTCTGTGGGCTGGCGATTGGGTGCCTGATAGGCGGGGGCAGGGGATCTAACTGTTTGTCCAGCGCTGAGCAATTCCCCTTGGTATGTGTACAATTCTACTAGCGCTCTCACCTATCTGGTTTGTGAGTATGGACAAAGTCAGCCCAAGCATATCCCCCATAGCTGCTTCACCTGCTGCAGGTAAAAACTCTTGTCCATTTGAACAACTGTAGGATTACTCATACTAATTTGCGTGGACCATAATAAGAGTTGGGGATGTACAAAATAAGACTAAGCACAAATAATAAAACAGAAACAAATATGGCCACTATGACCTTGAAATTGGGTAAGCCATTATCACATCAAGGTTTGACAGTACATGAAAAGTTAACACATTTCACCCCCAGGACCGAAATCCCCCAATTTTTGAAGTTGCCAACTGGAGGACTGTATTAGAATTCAAGGGACAGATCGAGCATGACGGTTCAAGGGTGCTGCCAAAATAGCTTGATTCTGGCACCACCCTTGAACTATCATGCTCGATCCATGTCTTGCTGTGGTGTGTCAGGGCTAAATGGTTTGAGAATTGGGCAAACCTTGCGCTGCATCTGTTCCATGGCCTCATTGCGTGACTCCTCCAGAAGCTGTTCAAGCATCTTGAGGTCAAAGGCCAACTGTTCTTGCTCATCTCGCGCCTTCTTGCGCATCTTCATCTTGAGCGTCAGGTCTAGCATGTCACGCGTCTCCTGCTGACGACGATGCTTCTCTTCCGCTGCAGCCTGCTCTTCCAGTTTGCGCAGTGCAATTTGCTCCCGCTGAAACCAGCATTAGAATGCAGTTAACCCTTATCACTTGGAATAAGTTTGACTAAAATAGTTCAAGGGTAGTGCCAGACTAGCTTGGCACCTCAAAGCGCAAAGCTATTCTGGCACCACCCTTGAACTAAAGCCATTAGTCTATATCCTTATTTGTAAGTACAATAATGTAGCTTGCATATGGCAGTGTACAAATTTGAAGCTTTTAGCCTCAGTATGATATGGGATAAGCAAATGACACCTACAGCCATCTCCCACCTACCTGAACCACTTTACAGCCATATTGTGTTTCTTACAAATTTGTTAATTCAACACTAAAGAGCACCGGCCAATGAAGAAAAGGATTATGGACATAAAGTTGCAACTGCGCGGGCTCATAAGCATCTATGTCACTTGCAGACGGATCATGTTAATTTGGGGGGGGGGGGGGGGGGGGGGGGGGGAATGCCAGGGTGAAGCAGGGAAAAGAACTATAAATGTGTTATTTATGTACAGCACTGTAAAAATTATAAAACTGGCGGGTGTTCTCAAGTTCACTATAAACTTAAACTTGTGCCCTGCAGTGCACTGTGGTTGCCTTGATTACATCAGATCTTGGAGAAGAGCATCTACCCGGGTGACGGTGATGGATAAAATGCAAATGCCACACAAATGTAAATGAACTGCATGGGCCCACAGCAGATACACAGTGTTCTTTGCATCTTGCCGGTACCATTTATATATGTGATCCTCAGATGCATGCAGTTCTCCGGAATTGAATTTGCCATGTTTTCAAAGACACAATTCATGTTCACTGACAATAAACACCTATGTGCACACAGCCACTGTTCACAGTACCGGTGGCTGCATGTACAAGGGGGGTTTGGAAGTTACCCATGCTGTTTGCAGGAGATAGACCCACTAATTGAGTATGCCACAATTACACTTCTATTCAAATGAGATGCTAAGCATCTCATTTGAATAGAAGTGTACTTGTGGCATACACCATGAGTGCGTCCAGTTGAGGAATACTCCCGCAAACAGTATGTGAAGGAACAAAACTAAAGTGAGGCGAAATTTACCATAAGCTCAAGTTCCTCCTGCTGAAGTTGCTTGGCCTCCTCCTTCTGTGCCTCCAGGGCTGCCATCTGCTTGCGCAGAACGTCAAGTGTATCGCGGTTGCGCCCATGGGCAGCCTTGGCTTCACGCTCCTCTCTTGCCATCTGACAACAAACAATGGCAAACATACTGATCAGTCATGAACAAAAAGCTACAGTATTTTTCCACCAACAGATTTAGAAATCTGTAAGGATTGGAAGGTTGAAATAAAGGTCATCCCATATTGAAAGTAAAACAAGAAAAAAATGCATGGATTTCACATATACAGTGAATTCAGCCAGCCTACTCCATCTGACAGAGATAACGGCATATATATATATATATATATATATATATATATATATATATATATATATATATATATATATATATATATATATATATATATATATATATATATATATATATATATATATTTATGGCGCATTTCTCATATTTATAATATAACTCAATGCGCAGGCGAAAACCACACAGACAGACAGACACACACACACAAACACACAGAGTCTGCAGGGGGGTATGTATAGAAATACCATAGAGATTACACAAAAGTCTGTGAGAAAAAGTATGTTTTTAACTTTTCTTTGAACTGCGTATGGGTGGAGGCATTTCTCAGCTCAGTCAGTAAGGAATTCCAAATTAAAGGAGCAGTACATCTAAAAGAGCGTTTATCGACAGATTTGCGATGGAACTTTGCGCCCATGGGCAGCCTTGGCTTCACGTTTCTCTCCCGATGAGCCTGATGAGCCCAATGAGCGAGAGGGCTGGTAAGTAATTTGACTGGAGGAAAGGTATGACGAAAGACTGACATCAAAGTGGTGGTATGCAAGGGTATGCTATCTTAAACTTTATGCGTGACTAAAGCATTCACTAACTTTGCAGTGGCAGATTCAGAAAGACTGTGTCAGACAGAGGCAATGCGTCTCAGACAGTATGAAGCACCATGACAGATTTCACCGACGTGATCCTGCATACTCAAAGTCTTATCGAGCTTGACACCAATTAAGATATTTGACCAAAGACTGAAATGGAATATTAGTGTCATCTATGCATAAAGACTCAGTGTGAATTTGTTGAAGCCAGGATGCTGAGCCAATGGGCAGTAACTCTGTTTTTGGGGGGTTTAACATAGGTTTGTTACTGTCCATCCATGTCGTGACATCATCAACACAAGACTTGATGCCAGTTTCAACAGACTGAAATTTCCCAGGTAGACTACTCTGAGAGATTTCAGTGTCATCGGCATACTTATGATAAGAACACTGATGGCTGGAAATAACATCTGACAGCGGTTGTGAATACAATGTAAACAATGCAGGGCCTAAGACAGAGAGCCCTGAGGCACTCCAAGCTCCAGAATGGAAGGTCTAAAGACACTGTCTTTTACCCCTACAAACTGGTACCGATCAGAAACATAAGATTCAAACCAAGAGAGAACTGTTTCAAGCAGGCCAAAGGTGATTTCAAGCCTCTTCAGGAGAATGGAATGGTCCAGCATATCAAAAGCAGCGCTGAGATCCAACAGGCCCACAAGGGAGACAATTCTCTCATCTGCTTTACAAAGCAAGTCATTTAGAACACACAGCACCACTGTCTCCATGCTGTGACCTTTCCTGTAGGCGGACTGATACACTTCCAACAGACCATTCATATCTAAGTGTTCCAGGGGTTGTTGTAAGGCAACTTTCACCAGTACCTTAGAAATGAATGGTAGCCGTTGGATACAGGGCTGTAGTTTTTCAGTGTATTTCTGTCCAAGCCTTTTTTTTTAGCAACGGGGTAACAACAGCCTGTTTGAAAGATTTTGGAACAGTTCCAGCTGACAGAGACTTGTTTACAGTAGCAGCAATCAATGGTACAAGATCACTGATGCACTGCTTTTGGAAACAAGTCGGAACAGGATCCAACATGCAAATTTTGTTGGAGACTTTGCAATTATGGCATCGATTTTGCTTTCTGTAACAGATTTGAACTTTGCAAACATGGGCCATCATAAACAGCAAAAACGGGTAGATCACACTACTTAGCATTTAAGATCTCATGCAGCAGTTTGATTTTGTCAGTGAAAAAAAAAAATCACAAAATGTCTGCGGCAGTTCAGAAGAGGGGACATCAGCAGGAAGAGCTGAAGACTTAGGTTTTCTGAGCAGTTCGTTTGACACTGAGAAGAACAGCTTGCTGGAAGAGGCAGCTGTGTCAAGCTTGTCCATGAAGAAATGTCATCTGGCAGCAGCGAGGTGCTGAGAGGCAGCATGTCTTGTACACGTGTATATCTGTCTGTACATGGTCAGTTTGTGCTTTCTCCACCGATGCTCGGCACGCCTCCTCTCACGCCATGCATCTCTCACATCCTTAGACAGCAGGGGGCAGACGGACGGTCCCTGACATGCCTCGTTGTCAGAGGGGCATGACAGTCCAACACTTGTTGAAGACCGTCATTGTACAGGTCCACCAGATTATCCAGTAGAAGATCAGAGGTCTGGGTACTAACATCAGCAGCAAACACTTTCATGTCAGCTTAGAAAACTGCAGGATCTATGGTGCCAAGTTTCCGTGACGTCACAAGCTGTGTAGGTGGGGGTGGCCTGGCAACAGCCACTTTACACAACACTGCGCAGTGGTCTGAAAGGTCAGTGCATTTTCGTACAATTATTCTTTACTTGAGTTTTAACATTACGTCCCTTGGAGCTAATCTGATTGAGTGCGTCTTTTTTGTTGAAAGTAAAGAAGAATATATAATGCGTCTTATAATATATATAATTTTTCATTCAATTCTGAGAGTGCTCTTGCTACAATAATGCCATGGAATTCCAGGCTGGTAAGCTTGCATTGTGTCATCAGGACATCAGCTGCCCTTTTTGTGACTGCATTGCCTACTAGTTCTAGAAACAGGGTTAGTGGGAGAGAAGGAATGACAGACCTATCATTTTAAGCCTTCCACTGAACACCTACTAAATAAAATAGTAGAGACTACCCCCAGGCACCCCGCAACCCGTTGGAGAATATCATGCAATATCAGTTGTAGGGACACACAGTTTATCGTAGGTACGTGGCCCGTATAGGGTGTACATTGTGAGAGACGCAGCGTAACGGTGGTGTACGTTGTATGAGAAACTTTGTGTCGCCAGTGTTGACATTTTCAGAGAAGACATTGTATCAGTGTTGGTGCATTTGGGAATGCATTGTGTGGAGATCGCATCGCTGAATTAAAATATTGTTGGAACTGTTACTCCAGTGTAGCCTACATCCTTAAGTCATGTGTGACGGGTTGCAGCTGAACGAAGTTTATTTAAAAGAACCTTACGTGCATGCGTCTGGTGTGTTTATCATACTACAACTATGACTCTACCACGTAACAGATGCTTTCTTTGCATCCCGCACGCGTCCTATATAAAGCCCCCACATGCAGTGTAGCATTCATTCACTTTCTGAGCTGGGCACTGATCACTTGTGCCATGTGAACCTTCATTTTGTGCGCGAATTTTGAACTGCATCCTTGCAAGACTGAACATGTGAAGCGAACTCCTGTGCTGAATTTTGCCTCTGCACTGCTTTAGTACTTGGTACAATAAACAAATGTCATAGCGACCTCTTTGTTGACTCCTCCGTCACATATATATATATAATAATAATAATAATGGGCCTATGTCGGTCTGGATTGACCATAGATATTGCATCCTAGTTGTTCTGATCTGATTGCCTGCTCAGCTGGATTTGAAGCAGCATCTTTTGTGACTGTAGAGGCCAATGCGGGATTGGCAGTCCCTGCTGCAAAGATCACAAATGTAAGTGGTCGCTGGTCTAATGGAGTTGTTGCACTCCTTTCTGGGTGCCCACTTGTCTGCTGCTGCTTTCGACATCTTCTCTTCCCCTGACTTGAGGTGTTGGTGGAGGATACTTCTCCACTTTGCACGGTCATCAGCAGTGTTCCCAGAACCCAGTGTCAATGTCCAGTGCTCTCATGTCCCTCTTGCAGACATCTACAAATCGTAGCTTGGGGCGACCAGTGTTTCTTTTCCCAGCTGCCAGTTCTCCGTAGAGGATGTCTTTTGGGATGTGGCCATCTTCCATGCGGTGAACGTGGCAGAGCCAGCGCAGTCTGCATTGTCCGAGTAGATTGTACATGCTGGAAAGGCCAGCGTGTGATAGGACTCAGGTTTTGGTCACTCTATCTTGCCACGATATGCCCAGAATATGGCGGATGCTTCTCAGGTGGAAGGTGTTGAGTCTTCTCTCCTGTCATCAGTGAGGCATGGATCACATATGTGATCCATGCCTCACTGCCGTATAGCAGTGTCCTGATGAAGCAGGCGTTGTACACAGCCATCTTTGATTTCACCGTCAGCTTGGGATTTGTCCACACTCGAGTTGTGAGGCGTGCAAGAGTTGCAGCAGCCTTCCCGATCCTCTTGTCGATCTCGATGTCCAGAGAGAGGTTATCGGTGAGGGTGGACCCAAGGTATGTGAACTGGTGGACGACGTCGAGCTTGTAGTTGTCAATGGTGATGAATGGCGGTGTCACTGTGTCCTGTCCCAGGACGTTCGTCTTCTTTAGACTGATAGTCAGTCTGAAGTCCTTGCAAGCCTGGGAGAATCGGTCCATCAGTGACTGTAGTACCTGCAGCATCGTCAGCGAACAGCATGTCCCTGATGAGGGCTTCACGTATCCTTGTCTTGGCTTTGTGGCGGGCAAGGTTGAAAAGCCTGCCATCTGATCTGGTTCGCAGGTAGATTCCTTCTGTTGCATTACCAAAGGCATGCTTGAGCAGTACAGCAAAGAAAATCCCAACGAGAGTAGGGGCCAGGATGCAGCCTTGTTTGACTCCGCTGCATACGTCAAAGGATTCAGATGTGCTGCTGTTGAACTGCACTGTCCCCTTCATGTTGATGTGGAATGATTCTATCATACTCTGCAGTTTGGGTGGTCATTCAATCTTTGAGAGGTTCTTGAACAGGCCGTCTCTACTGACTAGGTCAAAGGCTTTGGTGAGGTCAATAAAAGCGACATACAGAGGCATGTGTTGTTCCCTGCACTTCTCCTGGAGTTGAAGGAGGGAGAAGACCATGTCTACCATTGACCACTCAGCTCGGAAGCCACACTGTGACTCGGGATAGACACGTTCTGCCAGCTTCTGCAAACGGATCAAGATGACCCGGGCAAAGACTTTGCCGACAATGCTGAGAAGGGAGATATATGTGTCAAACATCATGTGTCATCCTTGTTGTACCAACTTCACTGGCTTCCCATCAAAGCTAGGATTGAGTACAAGGTAGCTACTTTCGCCTTTCATCATTTCGATGGTACACTGCCTCCCTACCTTTACAGTATGTTAACTACTTATCAAGCTTCCCGCACCTTACGTTCTACCAGTGAAAAACTTTTGAAAGTACCGAAAATAAATACAAAGTCCTTTGGTCAATGGTCCTTTTGTTTCCAGGCCCCAGTCATTTGGAATTCACTTCCGAAGCACATTCGTGATGCCTCGACAGTCATTTCTTTCAAAAGTCAGCTTAAAAAACATCTTTTCCAGTCTCACTACTCTGTCTTACCAAATTCCAGTCTCTTTTCTGTTTCACAATAACATCATGATGATCCTGTGCCAGTCCTTGTTGCGATGGTTGTTTGTGCTTTGGGTGTGTTTATGTGCTGTTAATTTTTAAAATTTGTATTGTAATATTTGTATTTTTGCTGTCTATTGATTTGTGTTTAGGTTTTAACTTTGATTTGCATTGTACAGCGCTTAGTGCCTGCACTGCAGGGAGTTTGCGCGTTATAAATATAATTATTAGCACTAAGTGACCTTATTTCCATCCCGCACCATATATCTACATTTGACGTTTTGAACAAGTTGAAACACTTGTGAATTACAGCAGAAGCTGTTTTGAGTAAGCACCTTTTTTTTTCAAGAAAAAGTGGTCTTAACTCATTCTACCCCAGACACACCACAGCAAGATAAGGATCGACCATGATAGTTCAAGGGTGATGAGAGAATAGCTTGGCGCCTATGGGCACCAAGCTATTCTGGCATCACCCTTGAACTATCATGGTCGATCTGTGTCCTGCACTGCAGTGCAGTCTTCAGAGGACAACGGCAACATTTAAGGATTTCGGTGTTGGGGTAGAATGAGTTAAAAGACAGGTGCTCTGGCAAGAGACCTTTGAAGGGGAAAAGGTGTCACCTGTCATTAAAGAATGACTATCACAGCCACATAACTAATCATCTTTAAAAACATTTGATGTCTCTTAAGGGTGCTCACTCAAAACAGGATTTGCTGCACAGCCAAAACAACTTACTCAGCCTCCTGTGTAATACAGGTACAATTCTACCATTCTTCTTATTATGTGTGTACTTGTCTGTTATTTTGGACCTGTGACTTGAAGATGCATGGTTTAAAGTCACAGTTGTATGCAAACCTTCTCTTGTCTGTCCTGCTCCCAGAGATCTGCATACATGTCATCATAGGCTTTCTGTTCCCGTTTTTGGTCATCTCTGATGCGCAGCTGTTCTATTCGTTCGGCACACACGATGTCTTGCTCTCGCTTGGAAAGGGTGGATCTCAGTTCCTCACACTGTGCTCTGTACACCAGATAATATGCATGTGTTATGTCTGTGTTTAACCCTTATCATTCAGAATACAAAAAGTGTGGAAAATAAGTTTGACTAAAAAAGTTCAAGGGTAGTGCCAGAATAGCTTGGCGCCTCCAGGCGCCAAGCTATTCTGACACCACTCCTGAACTAAAGCCATTGGCCTATATCCGTGTCTGTAAGTGCTATAATGTAACTTGCATATGGCAGTGTACAAATTTGAAGCTATTAGCCTCAGTATGATATGGGTTAACGTAGTTACTGTTACTGTAACACAAAAGATTTCCAGATGTCAAAGGAACATGAATGCAAAGTGGTCTCAGCAAGAAGTATAGATCCTCATGAGCCCCTGCAATAGTGGGGGCTCATGAAGATCTATACCTCTTGCAGTTGGGTGGTGTTCAATATTTCCTGGCAGTGAAGGGGTTAAGTCAGTGCATCAAATGTCAAACAAAGGTAGCAGGTAAAGTAAACCCCGCTTTGAACAACCACCTTTTTGGCAAGAAAAAAATTTGCTCAAAATACAGGTGCTCTATCAAGAGAAACTTTAACAGACAAGAAGTGCCACCTGACATTCAAGACCATCGTTCAGGTGGCTAAGCCACTGAATGATGGTCCTTAATGACATGTATTCCTCCATAAGGGTGGTCATGCACTCAAAACAGATTCTCGACGTGGTAACATTTGTAAGAATTGCCTCCCAGTTAGTGCACATAACATAATATTTTGCATCAACTCTATCAATGCTTTTCGTATTAATGAACATGTTATTACAGATGATACAATGTGAAATTTTCAGTGGATGAATATTTGAAAGCAGATATTCTTTGCCAAAACAGTGTTCTCACTCAAACAACACTAAATGGGAATTATTGATTTAGTTTGTTAAATAAACAGTATACTTAGTGCATGTGTGTGTGTGTGTGCATGTGTGTGTTTGAAAAAAAAACTCACTTGAACTGCTGGTCATATTTTGCCTGTACAAACTGTAGTCGCTCGGCCTCGCGCTTTTCCTTCAGTGACTTTGCACGCTCCCTCATCTTGGCCTGTCGTTCCAGGGTTGTTTCTTCCGCAGCCTCCATTTCAGCCAAATATCCCTGCTCCTCTTGTCTGAACAAATCACGCAACCTGCAAAAAGAGAGAATGATAAAAGTATGCTGAGGTAAGTACAGGTCAGCCCCAAATTGCAATATCTGGAAGCGTTAAAGTTGGACTATGCTACCCATGTTTACATTAATTCATTACATACTGAGAATAAATAATCAATTTTTTTTTTCTTTGATGTTTATGTCACAATTCTGGAGATGAACTGAACATAATAGTTCAAGGGTGGTGTCAGGATAGCTTGGCGCCTGAAGGCGCCAAGCTATTCTGACACCACCCTTAAACTATCTTGGTCGATGCACATCCTGTTGTAGCATGTCAGGGCTTGATGGGTTAAGGTGGTGCTAAACTAAATAATGATCATTAAATACAGATGGCCTCTAACAAGGGTGGTCATTCAAAACAGGTTCTGTTGTACATGACAAACAACAGCAAAAGATAATTGTAGCCTGACTCACTTTTCCCTCCTGGCCTCTACGTCAAAGGCAGTGGCTCTCATGCGTTTGTCAACCTCTCGCTTCACACTTCCAATCAAGATTTTCTTGTCTGTCCAGCGCTCCCATTCATTCTTCAGGTCACAGAGTTCATGATACATTGTTTGTTCCTGCATCTTTCTGGCTATATCCTCTTGTCTTCTTCGCTCCAGGATCAGGTGATCTGGAGGGCGCTTGTTGGGAGGTCTTGCTTTCTGCAATTGTTCACGAAAAACTTAGAACTATGAACAAGTTCAGTACTGGGTTCTAACTGGTATAAAGTTAAGAATACAAGTTCACTGCATATAGCTTGTCCATGATGCCATGACTAACTAAAAGCACTGATCTTTTTGTGTGCGTATGTGTACTTATTTGTTTGTTCATCAAACATTTAATTATTTCTTCAATCATTCCACCATTCATTCATTCACTCACTCACTCACTCTATCGTTCAATCAGTCATTTCATTCATTAAGTCTCTGCTTTTTAACATATCTGTTAAGCTTACTTAAAGTCCTCAGTCATTCTCAGTGCGTGTCTGTATAATTTGCGGTTGGTTAGTTTGGGGTTTCACATCTATGGCACAGAACTGAGAAGTAATAAGGGTCTGCCCTAATGAGTTGGTTATAATGCACAGGAACAGCTGCTGCCTATGGATTATGACCTGAACACTAATCAATTTAACTGTACCACATTAATTTACCACGGACGTTCACATGGCTGAACATGCTGTGTATAAACGTGTAAACATGAGTCAATTTATCAAATTATGTCCACACACATCCATGTCAAAAGATAATGTGATAAATACTCACAATTGCAACAGAATTTGGCGCTGGGCCCCGGTACTCACGGCACCGGGGCGCTCTCTGTCCGACCATCATCTTGGCAGATTTACCCTGATATCACTACAAATCAATATATACAAACTCAAAGTCCAAGACAACGCAAAACTAATGATTCGTTTCAAACGTTAGTCAGTCCTTGAAAAGAACTGATGCTATATAACCTGACAAACTGCATTAAATATCGCAATCTTCTTCCGTAATTCCAAGATATTTACAAGAGGAGACGCGCTAAAGGAAGAATGTTTGGTCCCTCGGGTAGTGACGTAGCGTAACCAAGGAAGTATCTTTAAAACATTGTAGAGTTATTTCCCTTGTCCTATGTCACTTTTTCCCTTGAACCTGTTCGCTAAACATTAAATGAACGTTGTTTCTTTAAATTTCATTACAAAAATAAAATAACCGAAATCAAAATAATTTAGACACATAGTAGGTGATGACTGACGCTATTATACGTCATTTCCTGTATACAAGATGGCGGGCTTGGTAACAGCGTCCTAGGAGTCGCAAAGAGAAAGTTGTTAGAGTGTTTCAAGCACGTTGCCGTTTATTTTTGCACATACAAAACGTTTAATTTTGTTTACTTCATATTTGTGAGATCTCCTTGGCATTTCTGCTATGCTATAACCATGCCGGTTTATATTCGAAAAAACGTATCTTACACTCCACCGTCCATTGCCAACATTTCGGATGAAGATGATGACGATTACTTGCAAGACCCCGACCAGCTTCGGGATGCTCTGCCTCAGCCGTATCGCATGATCAACAAAGTGTTGGACAAAATTTTCGCAGACTCATGGGACATAATCCAAGCGAAGGAAAACCGACGACTGGCAGAAGAACGAAAAATCAAGCCTCCAAAATATGAAGGTGTCAAAATACAGGTAGGCTTGCTTTTTTTTGGGTTCCCTCCCCACCCCCACCGTCCCCCATCCCCCTCTCCCATCCCCCATCATCATTGAAACGTAAAACAGTCCAAATATGCATTATGGCACGAAACAAACACAAACTTTATTTGTCTTGAATATCATATGCTTGTGCCCAAGGAATGAGTTAACCGGTTGTCTCAGAATATCACAGTACTGTAATCTTTTACAGGCAAACCATGTTAAAGGTTCAGGTCCCAAAGGTGTACCTTCGATTTAGCTGCAGAGCGAGCTGCACTATCTTTCACGCTTATGGCTAGGATTCAAATGACTCACCGGGACTGCTCGCCCATTTTTTTTTTCTCCTTTTGTTTTATCTGCTCTCTAAAAGTCCCACAAGCATATTATCTATGGATTTTGCTGTGCTATATAAATGGACATGGAATGGAATGGAATTTAGGCTGGCCGACAGTTTATCCCATATAACCCCACGACTGCATTTCCCATACTTTGGAGGTGTCATCTGACGACTTTGTACCAGTTGCAGGAGATGGATTGACCATGATAATTCAAGGGTAGCTTGGTGCCATCAGGCGCCATGCTAATCTGGCACTACCCTTGAAATATCACGGTTGATCCATCTCTTGCTGTAGGGCGTTGGGGTAAAAATGGGTTGATCTCATCAGCTCTAGTTGGCCTATGCTTATTTGTGTGCGGGCCAAATAAGGCTGATATTAATCAGAGGCCTTTTCCAGCAGTTGTGAACCAGGGCCATGTCTGCACTGCATCTGATTTTAACATACACTGGCACACAAAGGCTGACATGTATGTCTTTAGCACTGACTTTGTTTCCCATGTGTGGTCATATTCTTGAATAAGTTAACCCATTTAGCCCCAACGCCTGACAGAAGGTGATGGATTGACCATGACAGTTAAAGGGTAGTGCCAGATAAGCTTGGCACCTGTGACACTACCCTTGAATTATCATAGTCATCCATCACCTGCATCTGCTACAGTTGTTAGTTAACGCTTCCAAGATTTTGGAAAATGGAGCTGTGGGTTTAAATGGGTTAACAAACTTTGCCTGTTTGCTGCAGTCCCACAGCCATGCCACGGCCCTTGCAGAGAGTGAGGATGGCAAGTACGTGTTCGTTGGGCTGCCTAATGGTCTTGCCGCCATGGACGCACAGACCCAAGGGGCTGTTGGACGCTGGGAGGAGGAGGGAGCAGAAATTGTTACGGTCGTCTGCCACTCCATGAGCGCCACCCAGGGCTATTATCTGTTGACTACAATTGATGACATGGGTATGCTCTGTTTGCACTTCATCACACATTTTGGTTGCATTGATGCTTCTTTATCCCTGATGCCCTACAGCAGGTGACGGAATGACCATGATAATTCAAGTGTAGTGCCAGATTAGCTTGGTGCCTTCAGGCGCCAAGCTAATCTGGCACTACCCTTGAATTATCATGGTCAATTCATTTCCTGCAACTAGTACGTAGTTGTTAGTTGATGCTTCCAAAATGTAGGAAATGCAGCCATGGGGTTAAATCCTTCACCATCAGTAGACGTTGTGTCTTTGAAAGCATTGTAAATTCAATGTGAAAGATCCCGAGCTGTCAAAAGAACATGGATACAAAATGGTGTCAGCTAGGGGCATGGTTTCTCATGTCCCCCTTCCACTTTAGGGGCTCATGAGGTTTTATATCTCTTGCATTTAAGTTATGTTTAGATTTTCTCAGCAGTGAAGAGGTTAACCCATTTAGTCCCAACAGCCTACAGCAAGAGATGAATTGACCATGATAATTAAAGGGTAGTGCTAGATTCACTTGGCACCTCCAACTGGCACATGGGAAATGCGGCCTTGGGGTTATATGGGTTAAGATGGGTGTTTTTGCCTAAAATGCATCAGTCACACGTACTGTACACATGGTGACCTAGATGCCATTTTACAGGGAGAACCAAATGTTGTAGGACCCCAATAGCCATTCGGACTACCATCCAAGATCAGTCAGGGAGCTTAATTTTTCCAGTCACCCTAACAATGTTGTTTGTGCTTGTATTGTGAAATTTGCATTCAAATAGTGAATGCAAAGTTCACAATACAAGCACAGACAACTTAAATATGACTTTGCCTCGCCTGACAAGAAATATGCTTGCAAGCAGTGACGTTCAAGTGCAGATTTGGTCCTCCCTGATTTTATTACATTTCTGTCAGTATGCTCTTTAACCCATTTAGCCTGGACCCTGCAGCAGGAGATGGACTGATCATGATAATTCAAGGGCAGTGCCAGATGAGCTTGGCGCCTGAAGGCACCAAGCTCATCTGGCACTACCCTTGAATTATCATGATCAATCCATCTCCTACAACTAGTACATAGTCGTTAGGCAACACCTCCAAAATTTTAGAAATGGGACCTTGGGGCTGAAAGGGTTAATCAAGTGCTAGGTGCAACAAAAAGCACAAAAGAATATATAATTTTTTTCAGTCTTATTGTCCATCTGTAAGTTATTTTAAGTTAGGTGCAGCATACCTTTTATGATAATTTGTTTCATTCATGTGCTGGTCTGTGATGTTTCACCTTCTGGCCCTAGGCTGTAAGGTTGAAAGTCACAGACCAGTACACATTTTGTGAAACTGTTAAAGTAGGGTCAGCATGGTTATCTTTTTTTCAATCATTGCTAGGCACTTATTGTTTACCTGTGATCAACATTGGTTCATGTGTGGCCTGTGATTTTGGACTTATGGCTAGAAAATGTAGGGTCCAAGATCACAGACCAGCACACATTGTGCAAGACTGAGAGAGTAGGCGCTGCATGTGGTCTTTATTTCAGCCGTGGCCAGGCTATTCCTGTTTGCCTGTGATCACCTTTTCTTCGTCAAGAGTATGAATGAAACTGTAAGTGATAGCTTTTCCTACGTGCTTGATTTGTGTATTCATATTTGTATACTATATTTGAAACCTTTGGCGGTCGGTAGTGCTTTTTGTCTAGGTGATTCCTACAGGAATCACCTCTACAAAAAACACTACCAGCAACCAAAGGTATCATTAATCACATTAGTGCAAGATGATTTTAATTCAATTTGTTTTTAGTGTGTTAGCTACTGTTTTTAGTGTGTAGGCAATTCGTAGTTCACAACCAAATTTACTAATACAAACAATTATAACACACCAAGACAAACATCGTCAAGTGAAAATACTAAATGGATAATGTGTGTATTGGTGTGTGTATGTGTTTACATGCATGAGAGCATTTCTTGTAGACTATTAACTCATTCAAGGTGCCCCACATCAATGCTGTGGAAGTGCCATATAGTGTTGCCACTGGTGATGCTATACAACATTTTCACGGCAATTGATGCAGGGCGCCATGAATGACATAACATCAAAATGTACATGTATAATAATTCATGTGCAGAAATTGTTTCTGAGAATGCCTACATATATTTAGCTTCCTAGTGGGGTAACGCAGTGTTTTCCCATGTTTGAGTGTTGTCCAAAGCCAAAATCTTTTGCCTTTGAATTTCTTCACTTATTTTTCCCAGATGATTTTCTATGCCTTTCTATGCTTCACTGTCTCTGAAAGTCTGACTTGCTTCTGTCTGCTTTCTAAAGCAGGCGTATCTCTAAATTTAGCAGTTTTGATCTCGTGTCAGACTATACATGTTAGTAGTGATGGCTCTTTCACAGAACTCATTGACATGGTTATCTGTCCCTATATACTTTTGCACACTGATTGTTCCATGGCTACACCTGTTGTTTAGGTGTTATTCCAACATCAGAATCAGGTCAAGGAACATAGGTAGTGCCCTTTCAATGCAATTGCAGGGCATTGTGAGCAATATATGTGGGGATCATCTCATGTTATTGCTATTGTACCATCCTCGAAACATTCAACCTCAGAGAAGGTACATACATGTGCATACTGATGTCAGCATTGTTTTCAATGCTGGCATCTGCATAATGGGATTAACCCTTTTAGCCCCAAGGTCCCATTTCAGAGAAAGATAATAGGAGAACCGTAAGACAATGAATTCAATAGAGCCGCATCCATCATTAATTTACGCCATTTTTAATATCAAAATTTTGACCCCAATTTTACCCCCGTTAATTCTAAATCAACCCTTTGATTTTAAAAAAGTGATGAGCATGACGGATGCGGCCTTATTGATCTGATTATCTTACGGGTCTCCTATTATCTTTCTCTATAACTATTGTCTCTATAAAAACCTAATCATTTACCTGATCAAGTGATGCCAAGTGAAACTTAATACTTATTAACAAGTTGCAACTAACTTTTAGGAACCTGCAGAGGTAACCTTTAAGTGTGTTGCCATAAGAACTTATTAATTACTTACCCTAAGTTCTTACAAGTACTTACCCTAAGTTCTTACAACAACTTGACTTAAGTCACAACTTACTCGGTCAGATTTGACAAGATACAAGGACAATAAAAAAAAATTTTTTTTCTCAGTAGTACTCTGGTGGTGGTGCAGATGGGGTTAAATAATCAGGCACAAGTGTTGTAAGTGGCATGGCATTTTTCTGTGAAGTGTATGACATTAATAAACGATTACCAAATCTGATTTTTATTTGTTTAAAAGATTGTGTAGTTTTTCTGTGGTTTCCTGTACCCCTATCCTTTTTCCCTCTGCTAAAAAACTGGCCTTAAGTTCTTCAACATTCACTGGAAATTGACTACGCATTTTATTTTGTATTTCAGATTTCTGTTTTTTGTAATTATTTAAATCATCCTGGACTCGCTTAAATTCTTCATCATCAATAAAATTATCGTTTAATGCCTTACTGATAATAAGTTTCATACTGCTCAGCTTTGCACCAGCAAGCGTACTCAATGCTTCATGTTTCTGTAATTTTGTGTGAAACCTCTTGTTCAAGGCTTCCAAACCAAAGCAAGCCAGGCATGTAGCAACGCTAACACCCTCAACTGCTATTCCAGCCAAACTCCCAATTCCTGTGGCGAACAGAACAATACCCCCCACAGAACATGAAGCTGAAACTGCACCAATAGCCATAGAAGTGTTTTGTACAGAATTGAAAACGGTCTTATACCGTCTTTTGCACCGTGAATATTTCGCTTCTTCTCCTTCCAAATATTTCAAAGCTTCTGTAATATTATTTAATCTGAATGCGTCTGCCTGTAATGTTTTATCTGATGCAATTGGCACAGCTGTCACCTGTGGATCAGGCGCAAGCGTTGTTTTAGTCATCACATTTGTTTCAGTCGGATCAAGCGTTGGTAGTTGTGGATAGAAGTTTACCATTTTTTTTATTCACAAATATTTTTTTTATTATTTAATCAGCAATTACATTTTGCAACTCTTCAAAAGTATACAATTTGCTGGCATAATAAAATGCAACAAGATCAATGTGTTCAAGGTTTATGTAAGTTAGACGAACAAAAGTTGTTTTGTCAACCACCACCTTGACAGCGGGAATACTGCTTGAAACATTAATAACATCATTATTTTTTGTAATGGCAATAAAGACCTTTGATGATTCTGTTACTGTTTCATTCCATGTAAGTTTAATTCCTTGTGCTATATTTGCCTCTTTTGCAGAAGCAACAGATTTCATGATAATTTCAAATACTATTGTCACTTCTCTAGCCACGACTAAGCTTGCTGGCATAAACACAACAGAAGTATCTGATCTACCCTTTCTAGTTGTAAGAAGATACCGCCGTCTCTCATAATTTTCAACTTTCAGTTTTTCTCTGCTATTGTTGTCTGGGGCAAAACTTGGAACAAGGCTTACAATAAGCGGCCCAGAATTAACAACCTTCCTAAACACTAAGGCGCCTTCATCATCAGTGTATACATAAGGACTAATAAATTCCAACTTTATGTCCCAGTCAATTGTGGGTGGTGGAACAGGTACAGGTGAAACCACCCACTTACTACCCACATGTATTAAGTTGTAAGGCGCATTATTTACAGGTGGAGTAGGTACAGTAACATCACGTAGCTGACCAAGTTTAGGAATCTGTTTTTCACCGTCTTTCATGTCAACAATTACTTTCCTCTTGTACATGCCATTTAAATCAAGTTCAAAACCATATATTTCTCCAATTTCCCCTTCCTTCTCAAAATCCTGTACGTCTGCCAAATCTTTCAATTCTGTTACTGGACATGCAACTGGTATGATTCTCGACTTTGGACCACCACTCATTTTTATAAACAAAAATAAAATTATTTAATTTCCAACACAACACTAAAATCATGCATAAGAATTGGTTTGTCATCCTGATTAGTTACAGATATACTCAGTGACTCAAAGAAACTAGAACCTAATTTCTTAAACTGCAAATTAGGAAATCTAACAACTACACTTTCACAATACGGAGCAGTTCCAGTAGGTAAGCATCTCAACAAAGTTGAAGGCTTTCCATTGTGTACATTCTCAGTTGTGTTTAGTTCTTTCAAATAAACATGTAGTACTCTGTGTACTGACAAATTGACAGGGCGTTTTCCAGTTATTTTAAGTTTTTTGGTCTTCATTGTTATAATACCAGACACAGCTTCATCTAAATCATCTGATCTCCACCAATCTTCGTCAATATAAAATCCAAGTAAATATGCAAATCTATCTGAAATTTTTAACCAATCTTGTTTCAGAAATTCTAATGTAACAAGTAGGTTAGCTGGATTTAAAGTTGCTTTAATTTTAAAATTACTTTGAAACCATTCAGCTATAGTACAAAAGTCATAATACCCGGGTGGTATAGCTTCAGTCTTACCATCAAAAATTACTTTATTATATATATTATCTTCTACATTAAACCATTTTACTGTATAGAACATTTCATGGATAGCTGCAGCCTTGCTACCATCATGATTATCAATCCCATTAGTTAACCACACTGGTTTGCTTGTGTCAAGATTTGTTAAGGTAATAAACATTTTTATTATCTCATAAAAAAGAAGCATGGAATTTAAATCACCAACCATTACCACTACAAACGCATTTCAATTTAATGTGGATGCCAAATATAATGTTGCACCTACTTATGAACAGAAAATAATTCAACTAAACCAGCTTGACATAGCTGTGTCTGAACAAGATCTATTCCAAGTCAAAGTACCAAATCCATTTGACCATTACCTAAACCCTCCAATAACAGACGACTCTACTGCAAGAAAGTGGTCTTTAAGTCCACTACAGATGTTTCAAAACCAACTCAACTTTGCAATACTATGCTCAACTACAGGCTGTGGTGTTTCATTCACAGACCATTTGAATCACTCAAACAAACTGATTAGATCTGTGTATCGTTTTCACACTTACTACCAGCTTAGGCGTATACTGTCAGAACTGCATACACCTCTACCCACTGAATCCAGTTTCAACAGGTATAACAACCCCATGGATATGAAAGCATTTGAACGCATCTGTAATGAGTTTAACATCAGTCCCAAGTATGACTTTACACAAAAACTTGATGATCACAATGGCATGGGTACATTGTATTATGCTATGAGTCACAGACAATACCCTCAAGATTATTACCCTGGTTACACTTCATTCTCATCAAAATCACAAGTTTGGATAGGATCAATAGAGCAAAAGCAGTCTAACGCCTGGACCACATTTGTCTTAGATAAATCTGACGGGTTTACTCAAGCGGGAGTCGAGCGCGTCAATGAGTCAATCAGAACATATGTCTGGTGTTTACTAGGAGCACAATCACTAACAAAATCAAACATTTTGAATGGAAGTGGTAAATTTGAAGCACAAAAACAGTTTCTCGCAAACTTAGAAGATTCAGTAAATTCAACAGTTGATCTCCCATCAAGCATACAGCGCTACCAAGACGTACTCAGATATGCCAGATCAAAAGTTGACTTTGTAGTTGGCATCAGGTTATACATGTTACCATCTGACCTTCAACTCCAAATGGGTACAATAACAAATTATAATAATGAAATAATTGTTGCAGGTCGTGATCAAAAACTAGGTCTCAATCAATCTGTAAACTTGGGGGTCACAACCACACACGTTCAGTCATTAAAATCATTACAGACGGTAACACCCCCGGCCCCATCACCGGCACCCATACAACCAGTACAGTCAACACCAACCCCTGACACACATGAGTCAGAGAGAACTGCATTGGTAATAGGTCTAACAGGATTAGGGGTTTTACTTCTTTATCTGTTTCATTAAATAACCCACCATCAACCCTCCTACTGTAACCAAAAAGACCCACACATGTTCTGCCATAAACCCTACTGCCTTCGCTGCAGTACTAATCAGCCAACTGACAACTGTGCCAATTATGCCAGGCAAAGCATCCACTGCTTTCAGAGCCAATTTTTTAAGCAAGTCTGATATGTGAGACAGTTGTTTCTTTACCCATGACTGTAAATCTTTTGGGTCTGTTGGAGTCGGGGGGCCCGGGGTTGGTGGTGCTGGGGCCGAGGGTGCACCCCCACCACTGCCGGAGACAGCCAGCACTACAGTACTGATAATAAACCCAAGAGCAGTAATTAAACTAGCAATTGTGATACCCTGTTCTCTGAAAAGTGTTTTTAGTCTCTCAGCCAGAGTAGTGTCTTCGTGAAGTATTTTCTGAATAGTTTCTCTAATTCTGTTGACCTGTGATTTCAGTTTTTGTCTTCCAATACTAATTGTTTCTAACCGTCCTGATCTTTCTATCTGCAAATCATTTAATCTGTGCTGTATTCTTTCTTTCATTTCTGTGTCAAGATTCCCATTGTCTGCGGTAGCCAGTTTCTCTTTTTCACGTTCAATGTGTTTATCAAGCTCACCTAGTTTGGCAAGATTATTAACCATCTCACCTCTTATTGTCTGCAGTGATTTATCCAATCCCATAATCTCCCTCATTGACAAAGGTGGGTCGTTTATTGTTTTCATAGCGTCATTTAATTGACCTTCAGTAAATGAGGTTTCTTGTATCACTGTGTTTGCTATTTCTGGTAGGCTTGTTACAGGTGCCATTTCAATTTCTTGCCCTGTTGGCAACTTTGTTTGCGTGTCGTGAAGAACACTAGCCAGTCTTGGCGTGACAGGAGACCCACCAATACCAAGTTGACGCAAGGCACCAACACCACCTTCATTTTTTATTGTACTTAAAGCCCTAAACCTACTAGGGTCTTTTTTGTTAGTCAATAGTACTTTTCCTTTGTCAACAGTATTTAAATATAAATGACCCTTGCCATCAAGTTCAAACTGGTTAGGGTCTATGTTGTCTGGGCGGCCACCAACATGATCATAAAACGAGTTCACTTTGGTTTCTAAAAGTTCATGACGTAAACTGTAAATATTTCTTGTACCAGTCATATCTGCCATATCTGTCATATCTGTTGTATTACCAAAATCATACGTGTCATCCATTTCAAAATCTTCATGATTAAATCCTCCTGCTGCCATTGTTTTATTAATTTATTATTTTTTATTGTGCATAATAAAAATGACACAGTCTTACGGATCAAAGTTAGACCCATACAGAAAACTACGTGAGCCTCTGGGTGTTAAGGGCATAAGACAAACAATAGTCATCACAAACAATCCTAGTACCATAGACCAGAACCAAACACTTACAGTCAAGTTTCCAAACCTAGGTCCCAGTGACGTTATTGTTCCTGGCACTGCACGCCTAGCATTTAATATTGAACTAACATCAGACGCAGACGTAAACAGAACACTAGTTGACAATCTTGGCAGAGCAATTGTTAGGACTATTAAAGTAAAACTTGAAGGACAGGAAGTGTTTAGTCTTGATGACTCAGATGTGTTCTACTGTTACAAAGACCTTTGGCTCACAAGAGAAGAACGAGAGGATCGTATTTACCAAGGCATACAGTCTGATAATGTTGGTAAACTTCGAATCAATGCTGGAGATAAATCAACGTCAGCAGCCCAGGAAGTTATTATAGCAGAAACATATGGAACCAGATTTTACATTCCACTTGAGTTTGAAATCCTAACAGCTCATTTGCCTTATTATCAAGGGGCACTGAATGACCGTCTGAGCTTTGAACTAACTTTCAATGACTACTCCAAAGTTATAAAATCATCTGCCACAGATGCAACATACAAGATCTCTAACATTTCCTTGGAATATGAAATTGTCACACACACTGATCTAGCCAGACTCATACAAAATCAGTACCAGTCAAGACTTCCAATTTATTATGACCGTGTGATTAGACATAGTTTAATCAATAAAGACAAGAGTGACCCAATGTGGAACATAAACTTAAACACACCAGCTAGGTCACTGAAAGGTATTCTTATGTTGTTTGTTGAACCAGCAGATCCATATAAACGGGATTCAGAAAAATTCTACAATCCTAAGATTACACATTTGTCCTGCACAATCGAAGGCCGTCCTAATCAAGTGTATGCTTCAGGAATGCTGCCTTATCAACACTATGACGAAACCACAAAGTATTTTGCGGGTGGAAGGATTAGAGATAAACCAGCAAACATTGCGTGCAAAGATCTACATCTGTATGATGTTAGGATCGGACAATACCTTACAAACAAGTATGCACTGTGGCTAGACCTTCGTAGTACAGATGATGATTATCTTCATGGGTCAGGTCGAACTGTCGAGAACGGTAGTGATGGAATAACAATTCAGATACAAAAGAAGGTTGAAACTGCTGCAGCCATAAACATATATTTGTACCTGATATATGATGCACAACTCAATATTGCAGAAAGTAGACTGAGTGGACACATATATTAAAATTATATTGTGTATTAAAATGAACCGGAGCTTAATGACCCTTGACCCACACTGTGGCTTATTTGTTGGTGCCACAGGGTGTGGGAAAACTCAATTCGTACTTGACTTATTACAAACAAGATACATCCACCATTTTGAAAACATTGTCATATTTTGTCCTACAATCAAACACAACAAAGCTTATCACAACCGTTTATTCATTTGGACTGACAACAACATATACTTAGTTGACCCTGAGAAAAAACTGAATGACTACCTACAATATTTTTACAAGCAATTTGAAGGACAGCCAACATTGTTTATTGTTGATGACTGTTCTGCAGAAAAAGACATTGTCAAGAAGAGAAACACTCTAGCAGAACTTGCCTTCAGTGGCAGACACGCAAATGTAAGTGTATGGATTCTCACTCAGAAATATAATGCTGTACTGAAAGATTTTCGTGAACAGTTAAAGTTTATCTGTTTGTTTTACTGCAAGGACCGTGACAGCTTTGAAGACTGTCTCAGAGAAAATGATGTCATACCAAATAAGCATGAACGTGATGATGTAAAAAATAAACTGAAATCAACTAAGCATCTAAAGCTCATTTTAAAGACAGATCAGCCCACAGGGTATGGGTTAGTAAATTAATTTTTGTTTTTTAAAAATAACAATATAAATGAACCCTGATGAAATCTTTCTATTGAATGATATCAATGCTGTAGAGAACAAAGACTTAGACTCTAAGAAACAGCGTCTTTTGTCTGTAATTGTCTCAGGCAAATCAAAGACTTATCTTGGGAAACAATACATGACAGACGACATAGAATCTCTTACGGTTGACGAACTAATCAAGCTTCATTCAAAATATGAAAACCACATCGCTTCAGTAATGACACGTGATTTGAGTCGATCTCTTGTATGCCTATACACAAAAGCAGTGAGTCACTTTCTACCTGTGGATAGTGACAGTCTATCACACGACCTTGAAAGCAATCCTATTGTTTCAAGTTCAATTGGCAAATTAGCATGCGTCATGTTTTACAAGTTTGGAAATTACCTTGCACCTGTCGTAACCCTTCTTGTTACTGGGAGTCATATTGATTTTTCGAAAATAAATTTTACTGCAGAAGAAAATGGACGAAACCCAGACGACTCCACAACCGAACCCCAGTCCAGTTTTGACGCAGGTTCAAACTGTGACTAAGACTAAAAGTCCAGGCCGCGTTGATGCAGGAAAAAGATTAGCCGAATGGAACAGGCAAAAAAAATTACAGCTTAAGGCACAAACAGAAAAGACTCATGTGACTGACCAGGCGTCAGGATCGTCAGGACCGTCACTACCGTCAGGACTGACACCGACAGGACACCTTCATCAAAGTGAGAGACAAACAACTAAGTCTGACAGTGAAACAACAAAATATATAGTTGCCGGATTTGTTGTCGGATTTGGTTACGTAGGTTATCAATTATACAAAAAATACAAACCACAGACTCGTACAGTGACCAAAAAATCAGACACTCCAAAAACAAAACCAGAAGTCGCCACATTACCAGTAACACCCAAAGCCGTTGACCCATTTTATATGCAGTAAATAAAAATATTATTTTAATTTTTCTTGCCTTAGAAAATGAACGACACAAAGAACATAATGAACCTTGTGTATCACTCTGCCGTAATCAGTGGATTAGCAGTAGCTTATTCTATGCTGGGGAAAAGTCTACTCAAAATGAAATCAGCAGACCTGAGTAGATTAGATTTCGAAGACAGCGCTAAGCTAATTGTAGTTGTCACAGCGTCGATTGCGACAAAAGATTTTCTTGTCAAGCAAGGAATTATTCCCGAAAATGTTTCTATGTAAATAAAAATATTATGGCGACGATAGCTATTATGATAGGAGGTGCTATGGTTAACGCATTGGCTTTCAGTGGCTCAAACTATCTCTTTTCAAAAATGGGTAGAGAAGAATCTGCAAAAGAATTGAAACGTCATAATGAAGCATCTGAAAAACTTGCTCAAGCCCAGCAAGATTATGAAAAGAATAGAATTGAGAAACTTGATTTCATCAATGAAAAACTCAGGCTTGAAGGCCACGCACAACATACGTTTTCAAATACAGACGAAGCAATCAGGGAATATTTTCTTGTCACAGGTGAAGACATGTCTATCCCGAAACCGAAACTAAGTGACTATTACAAACCAAGCACACAACAAAGAAATGGAGAGATAATTTTTGTTCTAGTGGGAATGACATTTGTTTATTTTACAGGAGTTTTCATTGCTAGAAAAAATGGCAGCCGAAAATAAACTATCAAAAATATATTACTCTCCATCAGGCTATTGGAAAGGAGCAACAGCTATTGAAAAATTACATGCCGCTGTGGGCGGAGATATAACACTCAATCAGGTCAAGCAATGGTTACAGAGACAAGCAATTTGGCAGATATATCTCCCTGCTCCAAGAAAGATATCTAGACCTCATTTTCAAAACACTACCCCAAATGACACACATCAAATGGACCTCCTGTTCTTACCACATGACACAATAAGAAAGAAACGATACAAGTATGCACTGACTGTTGTAGACATTGCTTCAAGGTACAAAGACGCTGAACCCATATCTGACAAAACTGCTACCACTGTTGCGACTGCTTTATCAAGTATCTATAAAAGAGGCCCTTTAAGATACCCCAGACTTGTTCAAGTTGATGATGGATCTGAATTTAAGGGCGCAGTTAATCAGTTATTTGCTAAGCATGGTGTACTGGTCAGACGAGGCATTCCAGGTGTGCACAGATCACAGGCAATTGTAGAGAACTTCAACAAACAGTTATCAGAGAGACTTTTCAGTTACCAGTATTCTAAGGAACTCATGCATGACACCCGTAACACTGAGTGGGTACAAAGGTTACCACATGTGATAAAAGCAATGAATAACGAAGGACACCCAAAACCTGCTGATGCTATTAAAATGAAAACAATTACAGAGCCAAAAACAATGTCAACCCAGGCACCGCTTGCACCCGACACAAGTTTATTTACCAAACAGGTGAGATATTTGTATCAACCAGGTGAAGCTGAAAATGACATAAAGCGCAGGGCGACAGACCCCATCTGGTCAACATCCGTTCATAATATAAAAAAAATAATTCCCGGCGCAGACGCAACAATATATTACCTGTATGACCCTGCGCCACAAAGGGCATTTGTCAGAGAAGAATTACAGATTATTCCCTCAGACACCGTTACTCATTTCAGTAACTAAGTCGTCAATTAATTCATCAACCAGTTCATCACAAATGTCTTCAGATAACTTGAGCCTGTAATGTCCAGGTGCATAAGCCTTTTCCTTAGTGTGAAACACTCTTTTCGTGTCCCCAACTGCCAGTGATTTCTTATGTGTTTGGATCATTTCAAGATTATGTTTATTTGATCTCAGTGACTTGTTTGGATAATCAGGCATCAATGCACCATCTAACACTTGCTTGTAATGTTCATGACGTATGTCTTTATTTTTTATTGCTGTTTTTTTAATTCCTTTGGCTTTCGACTGACTACCTTTCTGGTGCAGTATAGAATACATTTTTGATCTCAGTCCAACGTACTCAACTATTGGCACACCATTTAGTTCATCTTTAAACTTACCAGGCACCTTTTTGTTTTGTGTGCTGTACAGTGGATTGTCTTTAGGGTAATCAGACGTGTCATACATGTGTAACTCTGTTTTCATGTCTTCATAAAAGTCTTCAGTACACACATCAATGATCATAGAGTCAGTGTCAGTGTATAACAGACGACACTCAGGATACTTTGGTTTGAAGTAATCATAATAAAATTCAAGCATCAACAGTTTTGACAACTCAAGAATTGCCATACCAATGAATACTGGCTTGTCCAGTTTGACAATCTTTTTTTGAGTGACACTGCATACAATGATGAATGAAACTCTTTGTACCCTGTGTACTGTGGCTTACCTGTAAGTTTAATTGCACCCAATTCAGTTGTGACCAGTCTCACATCTTTTCTGTGATGAGGATTCTCCATTGTCTTGCCAAAACAGGCATTGTTCATAAGCTTAAAGAAGTCTTTGTCAAATGCAGTGTTGCCGTCTCTGGCACGAAGGGTTGTGTTCTTCATTATGTAATCTTTCATGAAAGCACTCTGATCAAATTGAATTCCTCTGTGAACTTTCTTTAGTACTAACCCGTGTCTGATGTAAAACTGCAACAAGCGGTAGTGACAAACATAATTGAATTTGTCATTCAGATTCGGTACAAGTTTGGTGTCTTCTTTTTTTCCTGTCATACTCATTTTCTCAACAGCTAAGGGATAATCATTATGGTAATCATGTAGATGGTGTGGGTACTCTAGGTCAACTTCAAAGATCCAACCCTTCGCGTCGTTTCGGTCAAGATTAATAATATTGTTTGTTAACCCTGTTACATCATACTGTGACAAATCATACAGACAAAAGTTTTTCAAGGGCAATAATTCACACATTGCCCAGCCATACAAATTGTTAGCGTCTACATAGGTAATGAATGACCTTGACCCCGGGCTTGAGGGGTCAAACCCCCGGCCAAGGTCACCATGACTGTCCAAATATTTGTTGTTGGCTCTGGCGTAATTGTTCGATGCAATACTAATCCCTCCCCTCAATCCACGTTCCACCATTTCACCCATCGTACGATCAGACAACAGGTCTATAAATATCTTACTGGATTTCAAAAATGCATCCCATGTCATGCCAGGACTAGTGATGTAACAAGCAGGGTCAAGTCTGTAGTGTAACAAACCCTTCTCACGGTAACTTTCAAATACGTCTGCTAGCAAACAAACGTCAGCTTTCAAGTATTGATCGTGGTAATCACCAATTGTTTGGCACCCCAACTTCCCCCACGCATCAAGTGCGTGTTGGTATTCAGAGTCAGAAATACCTTTTCCAGTTAGTGTAGAATAAAATTTCTCTTTTGGTGGCAGTCTTGTTTCTTCAAACACAACCCAGTGATCAATGTACTCATATGGATAGACACCTTTCTTAATCAAGTCTGGTTCAAAATATTTACTCGTTATTGGATACTCGGTCAGTCCTTCTGCCAGACTAGCAAGACCTAAAGACAAATGTTGCATAGAGTCATAAAATGCTAATTTATCTAACCTAAAAGTCAAGTATTTCTCAGTTGTCTGGGCAATACAACTTATGTTTTTGTAAGATTCATCTACAGCCTGCATGATAATGTGTGAATCATACCCTTTGAGATTGTGGAAAAAGATTGGCAGTTTGTATGTCTTGGGATCTGTTTTTAATAACAAGTTACAATTGTTATGAGCAGCTCCTCTGTAACGACCAGTTATGTGATCGTGGTCACGAACTTTATCACATCCTAAAGGCTGTTCACAAATCCAACACGTCTCAGCTGTATCAAATTTCAGTTTGTCTTCTTCTGTCATCACCAAAGGCATCTGGCATGTTGTGAGATACTGTACTACCTGACTATACAGTTGTCTCATTTCTGTTAAAAACAAACATGCTGCATTTTCACCCCTGTAGATAACAGGTTCTGAATGCAAACCGTCTGACCTAACAAGAATGTATCCAAAAGAACACACCACTTGGTCACTTAGTTTTATAGTCTTTGGTAATGACTCTGGAACAGGACCTTCATACGGAACAACCAGTGATTCGAAATCTGCGTACACTACAAACGGCAACTTTTGCTGATTCCCATAGTTCTTAAAATACACTTGACTACCAGGATCTGGGTACTTAAGTACAGTCTGTATATCATCAGGTGACCTGCAGTGTAAAACATGTTTGTGTGCTACGTTTATGGAGGAGAATCTTTGTAAACATTTTTTACAAACTTCCTGTTTGCCATTGTGTTTTGTTGTATGTCCGTGAATTAGACGTGACATATTTCTGATAATTGTGTAGTGAAAGTTATTGTCATCTCCGATTAGCAACATGTCAACATGCTTATCTTCTAACTGACCGTAGGTTGGTGCCAGTGGAGATACTCTAATTGGCTGTAGCTTGTTCTCAGACTGATTATCCCACACAAACACATTTACAGATATACCAGGATTTAGTTTTTCAAACAAATCTATGTCCTCTATTTTAACAGGGAACTCAATGCCACTAAAATCGAGTTCATTTACAAATTTAGTGTAGTTAGATACACGTTCAGGTTTTGCTTTCACAAAGTGTAGTTTAGCAAGCACACACCACATAAAACAATAGTTGTCATTGTTCTGTATGTTGACGACAGCCTTTTTGTTCGAAACTTCTGTTGGCAGTGGCAACCATGATTTACCTAATATAGGATGATACCTAGACTGCTTTAATTGTAGTTCATGTACATGTCCTTCGTGCCAGCCAGACCCCTTCATTTTTGCACTGTCAATCGCCTGTAGAAAGTCTGGTAATAGTCTGTCTCTAAACACGTTCTCCAATTCTCTTCTTGTGTTAACAGTGTGTTGTCTTGTTGATATATACGATACAATTACCTCACCGTCCACCCTAGTGAATTCTATTTTAGCAACAATCTGAATCTTAACACTGCCTGTGAGAAGATTTTGTTGTATGACAGAAAAAGAGTTTTCTATTGATTGATAGACATTATTAGTATTGCTTATAGGCAAGTTTGTTGTGTGAAACACATTTCTTAAACTAGATGAGCCAGGGTTTTGAACATTGTCCGTCATTTTTATTTGTCCGACAAAATAATAAATGAAAAAATATTAACGTTAACTCTGCTGGCTCACCTTGTGTAATACCACTTTATTAATTGTAACACTGTCAATATAAACATTTAGTTTGCGTAGTTGTTTAAATATGCTATAACAAACTTCCCCTAACCAACCATAGTTGGTATCATCAACTTTAAAAGTAGGTGTCTTTAAATCAACTGTCATGCGCTCCACATCTGGATGCTCATCAACATAATCCAAAGTCACACTATATGTAGCATATATTTCTGATGGTGCTGAAAGGCTTATGTTAGTCTGTTTGGGTGATATTAGGTCAGTAAAGTGCATAACATCTTTGAAGCAGTGTGAGATATCAAGCACTTGTATGATTTGTCCGTCTGTCATTTTTATTAGACAAACAAAAGAATAATTGTTATCAAGCAAAATCATGTTTCTAGAAAATTACACTGAACAGTAACCTTTTACGTTTGCATCACTCCAGCATGTATTTTCTGTTCATGGTCAATGATATAAGGGATGTAATCATTAGAAGATTTAACCACTATACAGATTTGTCTCCCATAGACTATATGTGGCATACCCAAGAATGACCTTGTCACTGATTTGTGAGTGAGTGTGTTGCAATGGAGTACTCATTGAAGATATTGTTTTTGTTTGTGTGTAGCAAGGGTACAGGTATGTACATTTGTAGGCTTAGCTCAGTGACATATCTCATGTGTGTGTGTGTCATTAGATTATGCAGAGATTCAGAAATCTTTACAGTTGACTCAAACCCAATAAAAAAACAGTGGCTCTTGAGAATCTCGCCATGCTCATAAGAATCTGTGATCGAGTGGGCTACTGAAAATGTACAATAAAACATGTTTGTTTGTTTTAATGTTTTCATAGAAGGGATTACTCTACTTGTTCAGTAGACTCATAGCGTCACTGTGAACCCTAAATAACTGAACTGTGAGTTGAGTTGTATTGCTGTGCATTGGCGTATACATGTTCTGTGTGTTTGTGTATACATGTTCTGTGTGTTTGTGTGTGTGTGTGTGTGTGTGTGTCAGTGCGTGCGTGTGTGCGTGTGTTTGTCTGTGTGTCAGTGCGTGTGTGTATGTGTGTTATATACCTCTAACAAAACCTGTTTGGCTTAAATAGCATGTTTTAAAAGTGACGGTTGACACACATGGCACTGGAATAGAAACGTGGGTAGTGTCACTGCACCTAGCTGAGAACGCCGGTAAACAAAACCTGTTCGCCCATACAGGGGTGAATGTAATGGGTGTACACACAAGTATTCAGGGCTGTCAGCTGGCAATGGTGGAGTGCCACAAAGACTTTGTATGGCATAGGCATTGATGGCTGTGTGGTGTAAACATATTCCGGATAAACATTAGGACGACATGATTGAGAAAAGTGTGTTATAATACCATTGTGCGCGTGTGTGTCTGTGTGTGTGTGTGTGTGCGTGTGTGTGCATGTGTGTGTGTGTCTGGGTGTGTCTGTGTTGTGTGTGTGTGGGGGGTATCTTAAAGATCTGTTGTATTATGTACTCAGTCAGTGTCTGTATAAAGCAAGGTATGATTTTCTGAGGTGTCTCTTTTCACCTTATTTACAGTCTAGTCATGTACACCAGTCCAGCCCACAGGGCGTGAAATTGAATAAGAGTTATTATCTCTCACGGGCTGGTGGTTTTCAATGACTCGCGTTTAGTCAGTATGCACCCGGAAGAAAAATCTCGGTGCAGACAGACAGGTGTTTATGACTCACTGTAGGCCTACAGACGGTACCAGGGGTAACAACACAAACATTAGTAAGCAGACGTCAGGCCTATTCAGCCAAACAAAAGAGCGACGACATTATCGCTTGAACATTATGTCAAAATTTATATTCATAAATTTTGGAGCCCTATGAGCTCGGCAGAGTATTCGAAACTGAAATGCTAACCTATACGTTGCTCGTGGCAAATGATCACGTCAAGACCCTCAGTCTCCTCATAATGTGCGTCCTAAGAGTACAGCTGACTGAAACGTTGTACAACGGAAGTCAAGCCTGGAGTCTTGGCGGCTCTTGAGGATCTGTTGTTTATGTACTCAGTCGGGTGTCTGTATAAAGCAGCTATTTTCAGCTTGAAAGCGTAGTAACAGACTAAAGATATACACCACCCATGGGCGCGTGAACAACGGCTGGTGGGTTTGAATGGCTCGCGTAAGGCATGTTTAGTCAGTTATGCACCCGAAAGAAATATCTTACAATCTGTGTGTGTGTGTGTCTTGTGTGTTTGCGTCCGTGTCTGTCTGTAGTTATATGTGTCTGAGTGTGTCCGTGCGTGCGCGTGTACGTGCGCGCGTGCGTGTCGGCGTGCGCGTGCGTGAGTGCGCGTGCGTGCGCGTGCGCGTGCGTGCGCGTGTACGTGCGTGTGTCAGTACTGTTTATAATAAAACGGTTGAGTTGTACTGACAGTGTTGAACAAAGCACATTTCGGGTATGCATAACACGGCAGTCACCTTTTCAAAAATTGTACTGCAGTAAAATAATATTAGATAAGACCCGCCAACATACTCGCTAGGAGAGAGCTAACAAACAAAAGTAGACTATTACTTGAAAACACGGGTTATGCCTGGAGTCCGAGACTCTTGAGGATCTGACCTGTGTCCACTTATAAAAATCTAGGCTCGTGAGGATCATAGTCTCTGTAAAACCCCATATACTCGGCTCGGTGCAAGGCAGTCAACTACTGAGGGTTTTACCGTCTACAGTCGATTTCACTTCCTGGTTCAGTGTTTACTGTAGCCATGAATGCAGAGCTGCAAGGATCATGGCCATGGTCGCGATTTTAAAAACAAATTAACAGTACATGTTTAAGTGTTGTCAGAGACAATAGTTATAGAGATATATAATAGGAGAGGACTAATGTATCAAATTACAATAAGGCCGCACTAATCATGGTCGCCACTTTTTCAAAAAACAAAAGGGTGATTATGTGATAATAGAGAGGTAATAAGATGTCATAGATTTCAATATCAATAAAGGCGAGATTTAATGATGGGTGCGGCCTTATTGAAATTTGATTCTTAGTCCTCTCCTATTATATATCTCTCATTTCTCAAATTTTGGAGGTATTGCCTAATGACTATGTACCAGTTGCAGGAGATGGATTGACCATGATAATTTAAGGGTAGTGCCAGATTAGCTTGGCGCTCAAGACACCACGCTAATCAGATGCTACCCTTGAATTATCATGGTCAGTCCATCTCCTGCTGTAGGGACTCGGGGCTAAATGGGTTAAGGCTGTTTCTTTTTGGGTTAAAGGCCCACTACCACTGTGACTGTTCAAATATACACTTTTGTAACAGACGGTTATGAAACGCTACACACAGGTTCATTTAGACACAGGAGAATCCAGTTCAGCACACATCATCTTAATATCAAGTAACCTGACAACGACTGCACTCCATTCTACAATTACAACTGTATCAGTACAAGAAACAGCTAAAAATAGATTGACGCGCTAACGGTTGCGCAGAATAAATAAGTGCGATTACGCATGTGTGTTTGCTGCATGTCCAAACTGCCATTAAAGTTCATTAGGTGTGTTGATAAGGCATAAGGAACACAAACGGTGCTGAAATGTGTCTTCAGATTTATGCGTAATGGTACTTTAAGTGTATGACTGTTTTGAGGATGCATCTATGTACACAGGGGTTAAACTGCATAAACTGGGAATTCAAATTAGTCCAGCAAGAGGCATAAATATTTAGGAGCATCTGTAGCTGAAGGTCAGCTCATGAAAATATACATCTGCTTCCTATGAATGGAGTTGGTGGGGGAATCCACTGATTGTGTGAACATCATGCATTTTCTGATGTATTTCTGATTGAAATTGCAGTTATGTCTTGCCTACTCTAAACTGTCTTGCCTACTCTAGCCCATCACATCCTGGGGCTGATTTTTTAAAAAATTGCTGATCATCCTATGAAGGCTATATTACAAATTAGGAGTTAGATCAAGCACTTTAGTTCAAGAGTGGTGCCAGAATAGCTTGGTGCCTGAGGCGACAAGCTATTCTGGTACCATCCTTGAACTATTATAGTCAAATTTATTTCAAGCAGTATCAGGATGAAAAGGGTTAAACTGTTGTGGTTATGCCTTGCCTACTCTAAACTGTTGTGGTTGTCTGTTGATGTACTGTCTCCAAATAAATATTCACCGGAACAGCAATTTTTGTTTGCAGGTTCTGCTACAGAATACACATGCAGACATCTTGTATTTATTACATATACAGCATAAGAATAGAATATCTGATCTGCAATGAGTTGTATGTTGCACTTTACTGATTAAAACATTGGAGGCTTGCTGCATTAAGATACAGGTTGGTTGGTTGTACATTGCTTAATGTCCCGACAGCAACAAGACTTTCTCAGGATGTGCCTGCACTGCTTGTGAAAAAAAAAAAAAAAAAAAAAGGAAAATTGAATTATGTCGCCAGCCGGTCTAATACGCTAAATAAACCTAAGACCATTTAGCAACACACATCCAATATCAAGAGCTACAGAAAGCGCAGACAGTAGGGAGAGTTTAAAAATGGAAAATACGGGTGAATGGACCCAGGGTAGACAGAAACACATGCCCCAGAATAGAGGGAAAAACCCACCCTGTGGGGCTGACGAGGGTGACCCTGGGAACTAAAAAATAGTGAACTCCACCCAAGTCCCCCAGGGCAGACCCGGGTGGGGGTGCATTATGATACACAGCTTTAACCACTTCACTGCTGAGAAAAAAGGACACCACACTACTGCAGGAGGTATAAATCCTCATAAGCCCCCGCAGTTGGGAGGGGGGGGGGGCTCTTGAGGATCTATGCCTCTTGCTGAAACTACTTTGTATCCATTTTTTATGGGACAGCTGGAGCTCTTTCGCATTGAATTGACAGATTTCAGACAGACAATGTATGATCAGTGGCAGAAAAGGGTTTAACCCATATCATACTGAGGCTAAAAGCCTCAAATTTGTACACTGTCATATGCACGCTACATTATGGTACTTACAGATAAGGATATAGACCAATGACTTTAGTTCAAGGGTGGTGCCAGAATAGCTTGGTGCCTAGGGCGCCAAGCTATTCTGGCACTACCCTTGAACTATTTTAGTCAAACTTATTTCACACACTGGTGTATTCTGAATGATATGGGTTAAGCAGTGTATCCAGATGCAGTACATCTTAAAATGTCACATCATCCCATTAAATCTGTTCACTTATTTATTACACTTCCTGTGAAAATAAGTACTGACCCAATATGCAGAAGGTCCTTGGGCTGATGTCGGGTACTGTAGGCCCAGGCCAAAACTGTACAAAGGCTAATGGCAGATGACATTGGCCAAAGACCTTTTCTTCATCTGGGAGGTATTTACAAATGTGATGCACCTTAAGAAGGAAGGAAATGGAGGAATTCATTTTGGTTGCAGGAAGGTGGCTCAAAGACACTTGTCCATAAATGTGAGGCATCTTTTGAAGGGGATTACGTTGGAGTTGTCCTGGAAAGTAAGTGTTGTGACTTTGACCTAAGAGGCAGCTATCTATGGCGTATGACATGACACCCAGTCAGCAAATGGCCATTAGTCTGATGTCGGCCCATTTGGCCATCAACCCAATGACCATTTGCTGAAAGGACGTCATGTCATATGTTATACATAGCCAAAGACAATATCTTGTGGGAACTTTATATGTAAACATTATTGTCAGGATTGGTTCGAGCGGTCAGAACTGTGTTCAGTTGTGTCAGTTCCCTACTCCTGGTCAATGTGGACATGTGTCCCAGTCTTTTACCTTGAGTACGGGAGCTCCCCAAGGATGTGTTTTATCCCCATTGTTGTATTCTCTTTTTACACACGACTGTGTATCCCACTATGATAGCACATGCATAGTGAAATTTGCTGATGATACGACAGTCAAGGGTTTTGTACATAACAATGACGAGAGTGCATATCAGGATGAGGCAGACATGTTAGTAGGCTGGTGTTCTGACAACAACCTGGATTTGCATGTTGGTAAGACCAAGGAAATGATAATTGATTTCAGGAAAAAGAAAACTGACCCCCTTCCCTTAACCATCCAAGGAAACGATATTGAAATTGTTGAAACGTTCAAGTTCCTGGGTACTCTCATTTCGTGGGAGAAGAATATTGAACAGCTAATAAAGAAAGCCCAGCAGCGCCTGTTTTTTCTTCGGCGGTTGAAGTCTTTTGGCACCAGTCAGCAGATCATGGTGCAGTTTTACCGCGCTGACATTAACAGCGTTCTTACCTTCTCAATGACAGTGTGCTATGGCAGCGCAACCGACGAAGCCCGCAAGAAATTAAATAGAGTGATCAAAACAGCATCTCATATTGTTGGAAGCGATCTCCTCTCGCTCTACCATGCACTCAAGAGAGCGAGCTCCATCATACATGACGAGCACCATCCTGCACATAGCCTGTTCGAGCCCTTGCCATCTGGTTCACGCTTTATATCCATTAAGGCCAAAACCACTCGTTTTCAGAAGAGCTTTTATCTCTTGGCTGTTCAGGCCTTTTCTAATGTGGCTGTGATATGATATAACTCAGCAGATTGACTCTTTAGTTCCTTTAGAATTACCTACAGCCCATCTTAGTTGTTTATAGTTCTTTATATGTTATATTAAACTTCTTCTTAAACAGGATATACAGTTTTACAAATACATATGAATTTAGCTAATCTATTTTCGTTGCTGCTCACTTGGCGGTTTTTGTTGTCATAATATGGTTATTATGCTATAGATTTATCTTATTTAACTTACTTAGATGTGTGTGCATACTTAGTAGAATGACTGCTATACATCTCTCTTGGCTTGACTTCGTGAACGAAGATTCTATAGGGGTTGTCCACGACGTCTGCAGGCATGCTCGTGACTGCGGAGGCCAATCCGGGACAGGCAGGTTCGACTGCAGTGGCTGCAGAGGGAGGTCTGGCCAGGGTTCTGAGTTGCAGCATCTCTGTTTTTTTTCCTGAGCCGCTTGTCTTTAAGGCCAGCTCTGCGAGAGTCCTCAAAGGAGACAGCTGCCTTGTAAATGGTGGAGCGCCAGGTGTCACGGTCCGCAGCAAGTGAAGACCACTGGTGGTGGTCGATTTGGCAGGCACTAAGTGACTTCTTGTGACAGTCTTTGTATCTCTTCTTTGGTGCCCCTCTGTCTCTGTGTCCAGTGGCGAGCTCGCCAAACAGGGTGATCTTGGGCAGGCGATGATCCTCCATCCTGGAGATGTACCCAGCCCAGCGGAGCTGTGTCCGCAGCAGCAAAGCCTCGATGCTCACAGTTTCTGCCTGTTCAAGGACCTCGACGTTTGTGACATAGTCACTCCAGTGAATGCCAAGGATTGTACGCAGGCAGCGTTGGTGGAAGCGTTCGAGGAGTCGTAGTTGGCTGCGGTAGAGGGCCCAGGACTCGGAACCATACAACAGGGTGGTGAGGACGACAGCTCTGTACACGTTGATCTTGGTGCCTGTTTTCAGCTGTTGATTATGCCACACCCGCTTGTATAGACGCCCGAAAGCGCTGTTTGCTTTTGCCAGCCTGCTGTCCAGCTCCTTGTCCAGCTTGGCGTCTGACGTGATGATGCAGCCAAGGTAGGTAAACTGGTGCACTGACTTCAGTTCAGACTCGCCGATGGTGATGTGGGGAGGGCGATGCTCTACCTTGGGTGCCGGCTGATGGAGAACCTCTGTCTTTTTCAGACTGACCTCGAGTCCAAAGAGCTGGGAAGCGTCTGCGAAGCAGGATGTGATGCGCTGCAGGGCTCTCTCTGTGTGTGCAACGAGGGCAGCGTCATCAGCAAAGAGCAGCTCACGAATCAGTTGGTCTAGGGTTTTGGTGTGGGCCTGCAGTCGTCTGAGGTTGAACAGGCTGCCATCAAGACGATACCTGATGTACACTGCATCGTCATCGTCGAGGTCCACTGTGACCTGCTTCAACATCATGCTCAAAAAGATGGTGAAGAGGGTCGGTGCCAGCACACAGCCCTGCTTCACACCGTTGAGAATGGGGAATGGTTCTGAGAGTTCATTGTTGAGTCTGATCTGGCCTTGCTGGTCCTCATGTAGCTGGACGATCATGCTGAGGAACTTTGGGGGACAGCCAAGTCGCTCCAGGATCTGCCACATGCCTTGCCTGCTCACAGTGTCGAACGCTTTTGTTAGGTCGACAAACATTACGTACAGCCCTTTGTTCTGCTCGCGGCACTTCTCCTGAAGCTGTCTCAGCACAAAGACTATGTCGGTGGTGCTCCTGTTGGCTCTGAAGCCACACTGGCCCTCTGGGAGGTGGTCTTCTGCAATGGCAGGTACCAACCGATTCAGAAGCAGCCTTGCGAGTATTTTCCTGGCAATGGACAGCAGGGTAATTCCACGGTAGTTGGAGCAGGCAGACTTCTCTCCTTTGTTCTTGTACAGGGTGATGACGACTGCATCACGGAGATCTTTTGGTAGTGTTCCTTCCTCCCAGCAGCAGAAAGAGGTCATAATTATGTGTAATTTTAGAGTCTGCTTGATTGTGATGTATGTATGTTTTATGTGTTGATCTTAATATGGACGCTTGTCAGTTATGCCGCAATAAAATTCATAATGTTTATGCATATGGCAATAAAGATTATCTTATCTTATCTTATTATCTGCACTGCACTGGTGTCATTTGTTATAACTTTCAAATTTTCTTCTGTGGTTTTACTGGCTGTAGTGCCTAGCCTGCTCACTATAAATGATGGAGGCTGGAATTTTCGCTTCTGGTGTGTATTTTTCCCAGTATGCCACTGTGAAATATACAGCAAGTACAGTGTGCATGTCAGCGCACCCATACTTTTAAATAGTGACACTCTTTATTCATACTTCATGGGTGTAAGAGCACCCATACTGTTTATATAGGACCATAATCTGCCATATGTCGCGGGTGTGAATGCGTCCATGATGGATTATTATTTTTAAAATGGCAGAAACCTTTTTTTTTCAGAACAGGATCTTTACTACAGTACTGCTGACAAAGTCGTAAAGCATTGTTTTAATGGTTGGGATATTTGATTGAGATATGAACACAGAAACATGCATACACACACAGCATACTTTGGCAGTTAAATACAATGGGCATGATTTGTATGATGTGTGTTTGTTACAGGAGAATCTATTTTGAGTGCCAGTCCGCATGAGAGATCACCTGTCCTTATAGACCTTCATGTATGTGGCTGTATCCACCAAAATGCTAGTCTTTAACTCTTAAACTCCGCGAACGAAATGACTTCCATTCTGTAGAATGGAAGTCATTCAGTTCTGGGAGTTTAAATATGACGACACTTTTTGCCATTCAAGGCTTCTCTTAACCCTTTTAGCCCAGGGGCCCTGCAGCAGGAGATGAATTGATCATGATAATTCAAGGGTAGTGCCAGATGAGCTTGACGAATGAAGGCGCCAAGCTCAATCATCTGGCACTGCCCTTGAATTATCATGATCAATCTGTCTCCTACAACTGGTACATAGTCGTTGGGCAACACCTCCAAAATTTGAGAAATGGGAAATTGGGGCTAAAAGGGTTAAGAGGACACTTGTCTTTTAAGACCACTTTTTTTTCTGGGAAAAAAAAGGTGTTTGTTCAAAATGGTTCTACTGTATTTGCAAATGTACATACTGTGTGTGCAGATACCAATAGCAAAGATGTGTGGTTTGAGGCCCACAAGATTCCGCGAGAGGCTTGGGTCAAGGAACTGGAGACCATTGAGGCTGGTGCGCAGAAACAAAAGGAGCTTAAAGAAGTATGAACAGGCTTCATGTTTTTTTTTTTTTTTTTTTTTTTTTTTTTTAATTTGTTGTTATTTTTTGTTCAACTTCTTCACTGCCAGTGGACACTGATGTGTATGTAATGTCAGTGTTCCCCAAGGTGTCAAAGGAATGTAGATACAAAGTGGTTTCAGCAAGAGGTGTAGATAATTCTCATGAATCCAGGGGCTCATGAGGATCTACACTTCTAGCAGTTGGGTAGTGTTCAGTTTTTCTTGGCAGTGAACAGGTTAATCCCCTTATGCATGCAGCCAAGGTAATATTTTACAGTACTGGTGACTGTGTACACACAGGTTACTGGTTAGCTTGTCTGTGTATTTGTAAATGTGCAAGTAGGCAGACCAAAGCTTACCGGTATATGCACTACACACACACACACACACACACACACACACACACACACACACACACACACACACACACACACCACCTACACACACGCAGACACACACACAGACACACACATTTGTTTCCTCAAAAACATTATCGATGACATTACTGTCTGGAAGTGTCAACTACTTACCCAATTTTAGCCTAAGAATTTGTTGTGTTCCTTCACAACCCGGGAGGCACTCGGGGAACCCTAACTAGGGCCGAGAGTATCCTCCCATCCCAGTCCATCTGGGCACTCACTACAGGTCACATTACATAGTCAAATTTGTCCAGTTCAGGCAGTAAGAGGACCGGTGTTTTTAAAAATAATTTTTGCCTTGTTTGAAAATTTGTAGTAGGGCTGAATGTTAGAATTTGCTGGGAATTTCTGGTTAGATGAGAGGAGATATGTTTGGTGCTTTGATTCATACCATCCTGAGCTTATCCAGTGGACAATTGTGGGCCTATGTTGAGTTGCCGTTGACGTAGTGATTTGAGGGGCACGCTGATTTCAGCTGTGCTTGGGTGTGGGGTTGGTAAGGAATCGGGTTCATAGCCAAGAAATGAGACTGTCAATGTGCTGTTTTTATTGTTATTTTGTGCATGGCAAATGTGCAGCTGGTGGGCAGTAGTGTTTTTTAGGGGATTGAAATATTAGGGGATGCCTGGGACTGACTATGGCTAAGAGACTGTACAGTACGGAAACGGCACTGTGTTCCGTGGCCTGTCAGGGCACCACATGCCATATGTGACATAGATCAGAAACTGGTTTAATGTAACCATATCATTGAGTTTGGACTTTTGCATTTGGAAAACTGAGAAAATCATGAAAAATTTCAAATTTTGGCAAAAAATCGCTGCGATTGCAGTTTTATGGGCGTTTTTGCATGTTTTGCGTTGCAACACCCTGTTTACCTGCACTGTGAGCTATGATTAGTGTGTTTGTTCATTTTTTTTGGTTCTTACAAGAGAGATAGTAAAGTGGACAGTTGATGGGCACCCCTCCCCCCAATCTATAGATTTATTTGATCCTCTCCGTATTCAGACAAACAAACTCCCAACACTTACCGCCAATACCTTTATTACCTAGCCATTTTAGTTCCACTCCAGAAATCATTCAAGCTACGTTTTTTGATCAGCTACCAACCCGCAATTATTAAGCCAGATCCCCCATCCCCCCCCCCCCCCTAAATAATTAATGCTGCCATTGACTGCTTTAAACAAAGACTAATTAATCTATCAATGATCACAGTGAGATTATATTTTGAATACGATTGTACACAACACTCCCTTCACATCCTTTCCGTAAATAAACAAACGCACTTGACCAAATACATTTAACAGCTTTATCTGCCCAGTCAGGTCCCCCAACCCCTTGGAAACAAAAGGCTAGTTAAAATATCTTCCCGAGAAATAGTGACTACCATACACGCCACCCACCACTCAATGCTGTCAGAGTTGGCCTTCCTGAGAATACTTCCTGTTTATACCACCATGGTAAACAATAGTCCTCTATGCCCAAATAGTGTGTGTGTGTCTCTCTCTCTCTCTCTCTCTCTCTCTCTCTCTCTCTGGTGTTTCTGAGAAATAGTGAATACGCAAAAACAAACTGCGTGTCGGAGGATAAATGCGCAGTCATCATGACGAGACAGGGCAGGTCAGTACGACGATGAAAAAACTTTCGACCCACATCACGTTAACTTTATGCATAAAATTCGGAGCCCTCACGAGTTCTGCTCTGCATTGACCCGCTAGCGTGGCTTGCGGCAACTGTTCACAGTCAATAGCCACAACTTCCGCGTTCCTGCCCTGTTTTATCTCCAGTCAACATACACCAATGAAAGAGTTGTGACTAGTTTTTAAGAAATGTTTACAACAACCGGGCCCAAACAAGCATTGCGTCAGCTTTTCCGGACATTGCGCTGTTGAACAATCGGCCTTTGTGCTCAAGACTGTCGCGTGATGAAACCAAATCCCTGTTGCGTGCAGTTATTGTCGTCATAACCTGTAGGTAGAGACAGCTGTTGTGTAGTCATGTGAGTTTACAAGATTGCATCTCTTTCATAACCAGAAAGTTGGGCTTGAAAATTGGTTGTGAAACGGTTTCCTGTTTTCGCTCCAGTGGGTGACAATCAGCCTTTCATACATTAGTCTGTCGCGTGATGCATTTAAATTGAAACCCACAACTTTAATCCCAGGAGAGACCTCAATTATTCAATTTAGTATACACCCCATCATGTTTACAAGTGTTTTAGATCACTCGAGGAGAAAATCGGGTGTGATTTGTTACTTTGAAGTTTGAGTGAGTCTCATGACCAAGAAGGCTAAAATTGGTTCAGTTTAGTCCGTGTTTCAGCACAAGCGCGACGTGCCTACTAATACGTTCGGATTTTATAGTGATTTCGGTATTCAAAATGGGCTGTGAAGGATTAAAACCAAAACAACTCAAAAGCTAAGTGAATACTTTTAATATATGTGACTACTTAGTCTGCACTCAGAAATGTTAAGTTGCGCATCATAAATCAGATACAAATATATATTGATTGCTTCAGATTTTTCAGTTTTTTTCTGTATTTGAATTGAGATTCCGTCACTACCGTTTTCGATAATACGGCCAGAACCATGAAGGAAATTATCCTCCGTAGAACGCAGATCTAGCCACAGTGCGTACTTGTCTGTCAGGTATTCACCGATTCTTACGTCATACAGATGCAGATCTTTGCACGCAATATTTGCTGATTTTTCTCTAAGTCTTCCCCCAGCAAAATACTTTGTGATCTCATCATAGTGCTGATATCCCATCATTCCAGACGCAAAAATTTGATTAGGTCGGCCTTCGATTGTGCAGGATAAATGTGTAATTTTCGGATTATAGAATTTTTCTGAATCTCCTTGGTAAGGACTTTTTGGTTCAACAAATAACATAAGAATGCCTTTCAGTGACCTAGCAGGCGTGTTTAGGTTTATATTCCAAATCTGGTCGCTCTTGTCTTTGGGTAATAAACTGTGTCTAATCACTCTGTCATAATAAATCGGAAGTCTTGACTGGTACTGATTTTGTATGAGTCTGGCTAGTTCAGTATGCGTGACAATCTCATATTCCAAGGAAATGTTAGAGATCTTATATGATGCATTGAGATCCGTTGATTTGATAACTTTGGAGTAATCATTGAAGGTTAGTTCAAAACTCAGGCGGTCATTTAGTGCCAATTGGTAATAAGGCGAATGTCCTGTTAGGATTTCAAATTCGAGTGGAATGCAAAACCTATTTCCATATGTTTCGGCCACAATAACGTCCTTTGCTTCTGTGGTTGTTTTGTCTGATGCATTTATTCGAATTTTCATAATGCTATCTGACTGTATGCCTTGATAAATACGATCCTCTCGTTCTGGTTGTGTAAGCCACAAATCCGTGTAGCAGTAGAACACATCAGCATCGTCAAGACTAAACACTTCCTGTCCTTCAAGTTTAACTTTAATATTCTTAATAATTGCTCTACCTAGATTGTTAACTAGTGTTCTTTTGTCATCTGCGTCCGATGAAAGTTCAATATTAAAAGCAAGACGAGCAGTACCAGGAACAATAACGTCACTGGGGCCTAGGTTTGGAAACTTGACAGTAAGAGTCTGGTTTTGGTCTATAGTACTAGGATTGTTTGTGATGACAATTGATTGTCTAACTGCTTTAACACCGAAAGGTTCACGTAGTTTTCTGTGTGGGTCTAACTTTGATCCGTAGGACTGTGTCATTTTTATTATGCACAAAAAAAATTAAATTAATAAAAACAATGGCCGCGGGAGGATTTAATCATGAAGATTTTGAAATGGATGACACGTATGATTTTGGTAATACAACAGATATGACAGATATGGCAGATATGACTGGTACAAGAAATATTTACAGTTTACGTCACGAACTTTTAGAAACCAAAGTGAACTCATTTTATGATCATGTTGGTGGCCGCCCAGACAACATAGACCCTAACCAGTTTGAACTTGATGGCAAGGGTCATTTATATTTAAATACTGTTGACAAAGGAAAAGTACTATTGACTAACAAAAAAGACCCTAGTAGGTTTAGGGCTTTAAGTACAATAAAAAATGAAGGTGGTGTTAGTGCCTTGCGTCAACTTGGTATTGGTGGGTCTCCTGTCACGTCAAGACTGGTTAGTGTGCTTCAAGACACGCAAACAAAGTTACCAACAGGGCAAGAAATTGAAATGGCACCAGTAACAAGCCTACCAGAAATAGCAAACACAGTGATACAAGAAACCTCATTTACTGAAGGACAAATAAATGATGCTATGAAAACAATAGAAGATCCACCTTTGTCAATGCGGGAGATTATAGGGTTAGATAAATCACTGCAGACAATAAGAGGTGAGATGGTTAATAATCTTGCCAAACTGGGAGAGCTTGATAAACACATAGAACGTGAAAAAGAGAAACTGGCTACCGCAGACAATGGGAATCTTGACACAGAAATGAAAGAAAGAATCCAACACAGATTAAATGATTTGCAGATAGAAAGATCAGGACGGTTAGAAACGATTAGTATTGGAAGACAAAAACTGAAATCACAGGTCAACAGGATTAGAGAAACTATTCAAAAAATACTTCACGAAGACACTACTCTGGCTGAGAGACTTAAAACACTTTTCAGAGAACAGGGTATCACAATTGCCAGTTTAATTACAGCTCTGGGGTTTATTATCAGTACAGTTGTGTTGGCTGTCTCCGGGGTTGGTTCTCTACCTCCAGCACCACCAACCCCAGTCCCAACAGATCCAAAAGACTTACAGTCGTGGGTAAAGAAACAACTGTCTCACATATCAGACTTGCTTAAGAAATTGGCTCAGAAAGCAGTAGACGCGTTGCCTGGCATTATAGGCACTGTTGTCAGTTGGTTGATTAGTACTGCAGCGAAGGCAGTAGGGTTTATGGCAGAGCATGTGTGGGTCTTTTTGGTTACAGTAGGAGGGTTAATAGTGGGTTATTTAATGAAACAGGTAAAGAAGTAATACTCCTAATCCAGTGAGACCTATTACCAATGCTGTTCTCTCTGACTCATGTGTGTCAAGGATTGGTGTTGGTGTTATCGTTATGGGTACCGGTGTCAAAGCTGGAGCTGTTACTGTCTGTACAGGTGATGATGTTACTGGTGCCGTGGCCGGGGGTGTTACTGTCTGTAATGGTTTTAATGACTGTACATGTGTGGTTGTGGCCCCCAAGTTTACAGATTGATTGAGTCCTAATTTCTGACCAACACCTGCAACAACTATTTCATTATTATAATTTGTTATTGTCCCCATTTGAAGTTGAAGGTCTGATGGCAACATGTATAACCCAATACCAACTACAAAGTCAACTTTTGATCTAGCATATCTGAGAACGTCTTGGTAGCGTTGTATGCTTGATGGGAGATCTACTGTTGAATTAATTGAATCTTCAAGATTAGCGAGAAACTGTTTTTGTGAATCGAACTTTCCACTTCCATTCAAAATATTCGATTTTGTTAATGATTGTGCACCTAGTATACACCAGACATATGTTCTGATAGACTCATTGATGCGTTCGACTCCTGCTTGAGTAAACCCGTCACTCCTGTCTAAAATAAATGTAGTCCAGGCATTAGTCTGCTTCTGCTCAATTGAGCCTAACCACACTTCAGATTTTGATGAGAATGAAGTGTAACCAGGGTAATAATCTTGAGGGTATTGTCTGTGACTCATAGCATAATACAGTGTACCCCTGCCGTGGTGATCATCAAGTTTTTGTGTGAAGTTATACCGGGGGCTTATGTTAAACTCATTACAGATGCGTTCAAATGCTTTCATATCCATGGGATTATTAAACTGATTAAAACTGGATTCAGTTGGTAATGGTGTATGCAGTTCTGACAGAATACGTCTAAGCTGGTAATACGTGTGGAAATGATACACAGACCTAATCAGTTTGTTTGAGTGATTCAAGTGATCTGTAAATGAAACACCACAGCCTGTAG